>CAMZMU010000112.1:26168839-26768839 GCA_947311845.1 Poa pratensis
CGATGCCTTACAATAATCTCTATGTCTCAGGGCGGGATGATACGTCTTAAACGTATCTATAATTTCTGATGTTCCATGTTGATATTATACCAGTTGTTACATGTTTTACATACACTTCATAGCATTTTTATGCATTTTTTGGGACTAACCTATTAACAAGATGCCACATTGCTAGTTCCTGTTTTCTGCTGTTTTTGTATTCCAGAAAAGCTAGTCTGAAAATATTCTCGAAATTGGACGAAACTTGGACAGGACCTCCTATTTTTCCAACACGTACACGGAGTCCAAAGGAGAGACGGAGGAGGGCCGCGAGCCAGCCACACCATGGGGCGGCGCGGCCCCACCCTCTGCCGCGCCGTGGGGTGGTGTGGGCCCCATGGGCGTCTCCAGCCGCCGCCCTTTCGCCTATTTATTCATCTTCACGGGAAAACCCTAGACACCCGAGCCATTATCCACGAAAAGTTTCAGAGACGCCGCCGCCGTCAACCCTAACTCGGGAGGGTTCAGAAGCTCTTCCCAGCACCCTGCCGGAGAGGGGAATCATCACCGGAGGGCTCTACATCACCATGCCTGACTCCGGAGTGATGCGTGAGTAGTTCATCCTTGGACTACGGGTCCATAGCAGTAGCTAGATGGTTGTCTCTCCACTTTATGCTATCATGTTTAAATCTTGTGAGCTGCCTATCATGATCAAGATCATCTTATTGTAATGCTACATGTTGTGTTTGCTGGGATCCGATGGATATTGAATACTATGTCAAGTTGATTATCAATCTATCTTATATGTTATTTATGATCTTGCATGCTTTCCGTTACTAGTAGATGCTTTGGCCAAGTAGATGCTTGTAGCTCCAAGAGGGAGTATTTATGCTAGATAGTGGGTTCATGCCTCCGGTAATATAGGAGAGTGACATCAACTTCTAAGATTGTGGATGTGCTGTTGCCACTAGGGATAAAATAACCGATTCTTAGCTTAAGGGTGCGCCGTTAGGTCTAATGCATTTGTTTACATTACGCACATTATTTAATGCGATTATCCGTTACTTGCAACTTAATATCAACGGGAAACTCGGTATGACAAACTAGAGGTGGATTATTAGTCATAGACGCTGTTGGATAACGGTCTATGTATTTTGTCGTAATGTCCACATGAATATCATAGTAATCATCATGTCATATATATGCATTGTCATGCGCTCAGTATTTTGTCAATTACCCAGCTGTAATTTGTTCACCCAGCATGTTAGTTATCTTTTATGCAGAGACACCACTAGTGAACTGTGGACCCCGGTCCATTCTTTTACACTGATAATACAACCAACTGCAATCATTGTTTCTTTTCATTCTCTGCAATTTACTACTGTTTTCTACACCATACGTTTAATCCTTTGTTTTCAGCAAGCCGGCGAGATTGACAACCTCACTGTTTCGTTGGGGCAAAGTAGTTTGATTGTGTTGTGTGCATGTTCCACGTCAGCGCGCCACTGACAACCTTCAGAAGTGATTTCTTACTCCTACTGGTTCGATTAAATCTTGGTTTCATACTGAGAAAAACTGCTGCTACACTGCTTCATACCTTCCTCTTGGGGTCTCCCAACGAACGTGTGATCCACGTCATCACGGGACTATCAAGATCAAACTGGAGGGTGGAGCCGATGCAGAGGCGGCACTGATTTCAGTGTGCTGCGGATTTTGAACTGCTGCCGCTACAAAGATAAGATAGTGTGGTGACTCGGTGCTTGTAATTTATATCATTTGATTCTTTTTCTTCTGGTTTCTTCATGTGTTGTTTAAGTTGTTGCTGGTGTTAGGATTTGGACAAGTGTGTGTTAAGTCAGAACAGTTGCTTGTGGTATTGGAGGAGACTGGCTCTGATGTTGATAAGTGATCACCATTAGCGCGTATACGACTGGGTGGCTGGGTTGGTGTTGTGGACTCTGGAGGTTACCACTTGGAAATGTAACATTAAATTGGCTGTTTTTTTAAACATTATCTCGTATATGCTCATGTTGAATGTTCAACTCGTTTACTTGCTGTTACTCATAACGAGTTGTCCGCTACGCTCACCTCCGCTCACATGTCCGCTACGCGCATACCGCTTCGTCCAGAAGCGGGCGACCGAAGCTCGGGAGGGGAGCGGCGCCAGACCAACGAACCCGGCGGCGGCGGCGGCGCCGGCGCAGGTAACTAACCCCCGTCCTCCTCTTCCCTGTCCCGCCCTTCTATTCCGTTCGTCCCTCCCGTCCAGTAACCCGTAACCATAGATCGACCGGCAGAGCAGAACGGCGGCGGCAGACGACTGGCCATCTTCCTCCTCAAGCTGGCCTCTCCCTTGCCATTTCCTTCTCCTTCGAAGCTAGCCAGCTAACCAATATAGAAAAATCACAAGCTAAATAAAGAAAAGAAAATACCTGATGTAAGACTAGGGATAGCAGAAGCAGAACACTTTCAACGCATTTACCGTTCCATCCCGTGTTGTTCGCTCTAATTGTTGCCCAAATTGAAACAAGTAATCCTGGTGCCATACTGTCATATAACCCAGTATTGCTCTTACGGTGACAACAATTAGCAACGCCCCATATAACCATGGCTAGGACGGAGCGCAGGATCTCAGAGGGCTAGGGCGGTGTCCGGTGTGAGTGCCCATGGGGCAGTAGGGGCATACGCAGTCCGGTAACGACGATAAGGTCTGATTTGAAGAGGGCGGCTATATGGAGCGTGGGTTCCAGGGAGCCTGGTGTTTTAAAAAATCAAAGAAAAATTTAGCTTTAGAAAAAAAAAAACTGATTTGACGCAGAGTCGTTGTGATAATCGGCAAGAGTGGAATTGACATGCAATCATCAGCGAGTTTGCATCAAAGTATGTTAGAAATTCTTTTGACACAACATGTAACTGTTTGATAGCAATGTTGTCTTTTTTATGCACTCTAGACATCTTAATATTTTATATATACATATGCCCTATTAATTTATTATGATATTTACATTAAAGGGTCTCATGTTCAAGTTTCGCCCTCGCTCCCTGAAATACCAGGACCGGCCCATCAACCGCTTCTGTTGATTAATCATGGTTTCCTGTTGTTTTTACCCGTCGATGCAGGGGAACATGGCGAGGTTGGTGTCGACTTCCCTCGCCAGGGGGCTCGTGCGATCGTGCCGCGCGACCAGCACGGCGGTAAGTGCCAGCGCCTTCATCAGTTCCTAGTGTGAATCTTCAGAGGGTTTCCCCAATTTTACCCGTTGGTCGTAACTCAAATGGAACCATAAAATCCCCAAATTCCTGTCAGATTCATTGGGACCTGGTAGGCTCTAAAATCCTCTTCTACAGTTCTGTGAATTTGATGTTATGTTCATCTGTCTCGTCATTCGAAGCGATACCATAGCGAGACTGTTTGATAAGAGCTATTGCGATTATCCTAGTTGCTACCTTTTTACCAAGAATTTCATGCTTACATCATGTGTGCTACCCGTGTCAATAGCCTGGCCATCAATGTATATCAATGAATGTTATATATGATATAGTCCCTAGTGATCTCCATATGCAAATGCATTTTATATAAACGACATGTTTAGGCAACATTACGAGATTTTCCACAATTTTCCGCTCAGTGGTCTGAGCTCAGATCGAACCCTAAAATCACCAAATTGTTGAGTCATTCGTTGGGAACTGGTAGGCTCTTCAGTTCATTTGTCTACAGTTATGTGAATTTAATTTATATTTGTCTATCTCATCATTCTAAGATGAGATTGTTTGATAGGGGTTGTCACGATTATCCTGGTTCCCACCTTCCAAGAATATCATGTCTGGTGTTGAGAATCTGGTGACCTCCCATCCCATGCACTATTGATTTTATCCGTAAATCCTTCTCCTTAGAGAGCTCATTTTGCCATTTATTTTATCTTAGTGAATAATTGCTATAGTTTTTTCCCTAATGGTCTCCCACAAATGTGTTATATTTAAATGTGATGTTCAGGCAACCTATTTAATGCTATGTGCCTGTAAACGAACCTGTTTAATGTTATGCACCTGCACCAAGAGGAATGGTTTAGTGAGGCTGAAATCATATCCTGACTCTGAACTCTGAACCTTTTAATGCTTTGAACTGGTGGTTTGGTTTCATTTTAAATGGAAAAGGAGCTATGAGCCATTGAAATCTATAAATGGTTGCAAGTTTAGTTTCATTTTGGACTTGTGATATTTTTATCGCAGTTGAGGTTTTGTTGTCAGTTTTCCCTGTTCATTGCCTTCAGTTTTTGTGGGGCATCTAGTGTCATTTTACCCACGTTTTTGTGTTGTATAGAAGTGTCAAGCTTTATTTTGCCTCCAATTTACTGAAGAACAAACCAATGTTCAACTATCAGCTTTTGTGAAACAATCCAGATAATTTCTGTTGTGATGTTGGTCTCATGTTCGTATAATGACCTTATTTTGCATGATAACTGGAAAAGCACTGTGCCACGACCAACTTTCCAACAGTTGATGACCTACTCGTCAGCATCCAGTGGTGATTCTAACGTGAATGGGGGCACAAGTACAACACGAGTAGCTGCTGATCCTGATACACATCAAGATTTCCAGCCTACAAGCAAAGGTTCTGACATGTCTTTGCATGACATTGTCGCTAAGGTATTTACATGTACATATGAGCTTTCAGAACATTTAGATTCAAGCACACTTGAAATGTAAAAATTGGCATGTCACTAAAATTGCAAAGCTTAAAGTTGTATCCTGTTCTTCTGTCATTTATTAATTGCCTCAGTGAAATCTTTGCCAGGATATCAAGGAAAATCCAGTCTTGATCTACATGAAAGGTTATCCTGATGCTCCCAGGTGTGGATTCAGTGCACTGGCAGTTAAGGTCCTCCAGCAATATGGTAAACTATATCTTGGTACCATCTGTCAGTTCATTGTATCTCTGGAATCCCTAAATCATATCATATATGTCTATAGCAGGTGTCCCTATCAGTGCTAGAGATATTCTGAGTAATATGAAACTCAAGGAGAGTGTCAAAGCTCACACGTAAGTTGGTTGTCAGAAAATATAATACTTTCAGTTGGAAGAAAACCGTCTCAAAAAGGGAAAATCAACTTGATGTGTGTGCTATATACTTGATCCTGCATCATGGCAATAGGCTATGAGATGATATGCTCAAGAAAATATGTTTTGATAAGGGGTAATTTTTTTTTATAGCTTCCACAAATGATAAACCTACAGAAAATGACTTTGATTAGGTTTGAGGCTTTACTTGAAAGGCATTCATCCAAAACGTTTGTGCCCTGTGTCAGCCAAAGCACTGTTTCAGCTAGCTATGACTTGCGAATTATTTATCATTTGTTGGTATTATTACTTAAATAGTACTGTTGGTCTGTGCAGTAACTGGCCTACATTTCCCCAAATATTTATCAAAGGAGAGTTCGTCGGGGGATCTGATATCATATTAAACATGCATCAGGCAAGTGAACTGATCATTAGCTGAATTGTTATCTTTCACTAAGTGGCTGATATTCTCAATTTTCTTCAGAAAGGTGAGCTTAAGGATCTACTTGGTGATATTAATGCACAAAAGGGCGAGCAAGACAGTGCTCCATGAAGCAAGCCACATTATGTTAGCGTTATGGATGCTTTGTTTCCGAGTATCCATACATACTTGGATGATGTTCGTGTGATGCTCTGTTGTTTCTACGCCGCATTCGATGTGGATTTTCATTCTCCTGTTGCCAGCCATGATGTAAATTCAAGAGAGTCCAAGACTCCAAGCTTTCGTTCCATGATAAATAAATGCCACTTCTCAAACTTTTTCTTTTTATGCGCCTAGTCAGGTGTTTTTGGTTGGTTTCTACTCCGGGCTCGTTTAGGTTGCAATAATAAATGGTTAGCCTGTTTGCATACATGCTACTGTTCTATCCGGTAGTTAATTTTATTTTTGTTACCGATTTATTTCCACCACAAGCGCTTCCTAAGTTGAAAGTTTGTGGGGGATGACCTGTCAGAATTCAGAACTTAAGAGTATGGAAACATGCTTCGTTTGAACTTATGTTATAGTCCTGCCCAAATTGAAGAACAAATGGTGACATTCTTTGAGAGCGGATTTTCTGCAGCTGGTTTGAAATATTCAAAACAGATATGTTCAAATTTAAATTTTTCTTAACAAGGTGTGGATACCGGATAAAAATTGTTGTCTGTCTTATAAAAATCGAACTGGAATCATAGTTTGCGTCCTATACATACGAGAAAAATATTGTCACGCTCACGCGGCTTGCAAATGAAGTTTTTTTTAGATGGAAACGACTTCCATTAACCAAACTGCGCAGCCAAATCGCTGGCAACCAGGAATTTGGGCGATGGCCCGGCCATACGGCTTGGGGTTCCATTACCATCTTTGCACCATAGCACACAAGAGCGTCTGCTAAATTATTACATGCCCATGAGCAAAACGAAATCCAAAACGAGCTAAAGTTAAGGAAAGCTTGGGCTTTAATCTCCCGAAACAGCACACCATTTGATGATAGGTCGTAATCCTTCCATTGTGATTGCCTTGACGAGCATCTGAGCATCCGTTTCAACTTGCACCCTCTTGCAATTGAACTTGGAAATGCGTGAAAAAGAACAGGAGCCAACGTACCACTGAATGAAAAAAAGATCGGAAAGAAAGAGCCGGAGAAAAGAAGCAGGAGTCCCGTTCGTCCACTCCAATCGGACGGCCGTATTACCTACCAGCGGGATCCGGTCCCTAGAAGAACCTGCCGACTGCAGCCAAACCGTTTCCTTTCCATCCCGTCTCCACTTCCCCGCCGCCTGCCGCCGCTCCCCGTCGCGATGAGGTTGGACAAGTGCTGGTTCTGCTCAGGGCCGGTCCAGAGATTTCTTGGGCCCGGGGCGGTTCAGCAAATAGGGGCCTTTAATGAAACAAGTTATGTCAATGTATAATTTCATTATAATTTCCTAGTTAAGCAAAAAAATGTTGGGAAAATACAAGAACCTAAATAATTGATCCTTGAAAATATAGATATTGTCATAGTAATGTTTTCAATAAAAAAAGTACACACCTGAGGGGGAATTTAGCCTTGGCAAGAAAAACATGATTAGAAATATTTGTCAATCTACCCCAAAAAGAATTTAACTCCAAAGGTCACGCAAAACAATTTATTTAAACATGAGTAGGCATAGAATTTTTCTAGATCCTACGAACACAATTTGAATTTTGTTTCAGTACTTGGATACTTGTTTAGAAACAAGACAGTGAAGCTAGGAAAAAATGAGACAATGGAACGTTTCTGTCAAAGAACTGTGTTTATAATATTGGTCTAGTAGTGCCAAGAAAAATTATTAGATCAAGCAAACATTTACTCGATGGAATATTCTTACATTTAACGACTTACCATATTTGCTATATGATACTAAACTTCATACTTAACTCCCTTGGACATCAGTGGAGATTTTCAATAAAAGGGAATGATAAAAAGAGTGGATATTGCAAACATGATCAATTATTTTGAAGCGCTCGATGCGTAGCTGTAGTAGACAAGTACCCGAAGAAATGCTGGCTCGCATCACTGGGTTGGCTGTTTTGTTTTAGATCTGAGCGTTGGGTTAAGAGTCGTGGGCTTGCCCAATAGCTGGTTTGGGCTTTATTTTTTTTCCAGGATGCACAGATGTATACTGCATATACTAGTATACTCCTTGGGCCGGGGCCCCTGTCACTCGGGGGCCCAGGGCGGTCGCCCCGTTGCCCCGCCCTCTGGGCCGGCCCTGGTTCTGCTCCTCCACCGTCTACCCCGGCCACGGCATCCAGTTCGTCCGCAACGACGCCAAGGTGGTGCCTCGTCTCGTCCCATTAGCGCTCTATCTGGTTGTCTCTGTTATAATATGTTGCGTCGTATGTGTAATTATCTCGGAGGAGATTCACACCGTGTTGGAACTAATTGATCCCTTTAGCTTCACCTGTGCTTGTATTTTAATTTGGATGGACAACCCAATGTAGCCTTATGAACTGCTGAAGATGACCAATTCTTAGAGATGTCATTCAAAGTAGTTTCTCTGGCTTCACTTCTGCTTGTATCTGGATTTGGTTGGTGGCATGGCATGTAACCAGGTCGCTTACCTCCGCTTCGTAGGTCTTCCGCTTCTGCAGATCAAAGTGCCACAAGAACTTCAAGATGAAGAGGAACCCTCGCAAGATTAAGTGGACGAAAGCGTACAGACGTCTGCATGAAAAGGACACGACCCAGGTAAACAAAAGCTTTTACTGTCCTGTGTCCTCTATATCCTCGCAGTAGAAAGTAGAGAGGGCTGCGTGGGTAATCGTTTTGTATGGACCGAGCAGGATTCCACGCTTGAGTTCGAGAGGAAGAGGAACAGGCCGGAACGCTACAACCCCATCGTCACCGAGCAGACTCTGAAGGCCATCCCGCTTATCACCAAGATTAGACATGAACGGCAGAAGAGACACATTACAGAGAGGTCTGTTGCAGTTTCGCCGACTCCTCGTATCTGATTGTTCTCGGAATCGTTTCGTTGTCTAACACACCCTATTTTTTCCTCTTAACAGACAGAAGCCGGGTAAGAGCATGTCACGAAAGAATGAGGCTAATGAGTTGGAGCAGGATCCTCAAATGCTTCCCAAGAAGGTAACCCTGCCCTATGAAAGGAAGAAGGTTTTGGTTTCTCACTTGAAGACCGAAGAGAATCTCATGGAAGAGTAAGGGAAATGTTTTTGCTTGCGGATCGTGCATGTAGTACTTTGGGTTTTGTAAGATTGTATACGATGGTGACATTTGTTTTCCACCGAGTACAAGAGAGTTTTGCATATGCTGTAATCGTGCGACTATGGCCAGAATTTTGTTTCTTATCGTTAATAGAGCAGTCATCATTATTAACGTGTGATCATTTTTGCTTAGTACCATACCTGCCATACTTTTGGTACCACAGCAGAAAATTCAGGCAGTTCATTTTCAACGAAAGCTTTGTCTCAAGGTCATGTAAAACCTTGGTCCGCTATCTCAGGTGTGGGGTTCACAAAGGGGTGCAAATTGTAGAGTGGTCAGTGGTCGAACATATAAGCAAGTACACTGGTGAAGTTATTTATAAGAGTTATGACTTTCTGTTTTCCTTTTTGTGATCAGGTTACCCTTGAACTTTGAGATTATTCCTTTAGCAGTTGCACAGTGCGTCTGAGTGTTGGAGCTGGTATTCAGTATCCAGACTTGCTTGCTACTATCCTATTATTCTGTTCATTTTTATAGGCGTTTATGTTTACTTTTGAGATATATAATCAGCCCAGGACAGCTTTGGTTGCTTCTCTGTGAGCTTCTCATTCAGTATGTCTACTTCTCAGTGCCTCTTCACAATTTCAGTTATCTGCTTTTGTTGAGAAAAATAAATTTTGTGAAAAAAAAGTATGCACACAGGGCACAGCCAGGTCTTAGCAACCAAAGCTGATTATGCCTGGGCCTGCAACAACCCGCGCCACACTCGCTCGCTCCAAGTAAAGCATGCATCATCACAGATTGCCGTGTTGTTCGGTGTCTGTCGTCTTGCCCGATGAAGTATGATCCCAAGGTCGGAATTGCCTAAGCGCAGCTGGGATCGATAAACTACCGCGATGTTATCTAATCTTGGACACAAGTCATTGACTGCTATTTGTTTGCCTGATAAACTAACTATTGTAGCTTGTAGGACTGTGACCTGGTGGTGATTATGTCATGATCGATTCATAGCACTTAAATGCTTATGGAAGTATGATGCATGACACTGTGAGAAGATTATATCTTTGAAGCCCGTATCTAGGTGAATCTTATGTAGCCCGGTTCATTTCAAAACTTTGGCCTACCATGCTCTGCAATATGATACTTAGTTAATTCACATGATGTAGATGCTTGTTGATCTATGTAGTTGGGCGTACTCTGATGGGAAGCATTGGAAACAATCTGTACTGTGGTGTAACTGGTCTTAAATACTGTGATTGCCTGTGTGATTGCCTATGTGAGGCAAAAGTTATCTGTGATATTGCTCGGAGCAGTTTTTCGATGGCCATGACTCGATAGCCTTGGTTGATTATGTTATGAGAACTGCTGTGTCTGGGCAGCCTCTTTAACTTTCTTGCATGAACTAGTTGATGCATGACTCGTATGGTTTCGTTTTCAAGTGAAATGAAACCGGGGAGATGCCTCCCTGAGATTCTAAAAAAATAGCCTTGGTTGAAATGTATTTGTCACTTTTTTGTTGAGGGGAAATGTATTTGTCATTTGATCGTGTTTATTTATGCTTACATCGCACATGTACAACAGAGAAATAAAATTCGTTACTTACAGATTTACACATACACAACTCTTGTTGCACTTATCCATCCAAACCACAAACCCAAATCAATCAATCAGTAACAGAGTTCACCTACAAAAAGTCAGTAAATAGAGCAAGAAATCCCATATCCTTTTGGTTAGAGTGGAGGAGGCCATTTCCAGTAAAAAAACATGCAGGTTCAGGCCCAGAGGTCCAGGGCCTGCGCCGTCCCATCGGAGGGTGTGGCGTTGAGGTCCAAGCCCAGCAGCATCAGCCCCCTCGTCTCGCCGGGCTCCCGCTCGGCGATCACCGGCACGCGAGCGCTCCCCTCCTCTTCCGCGGCGCGGTGGCGCCTCATGTGCCCGCCCAGCGCCTGCCCGAGCGCGAACTCCACGCCGCACACCGCGCACCCGTGCATCCTCGGTGGCGGGGGCGGCTGCTGCCTGACGGCGTTCTCACCGCGCGGCCGCTTGTGGCTGGCGCGGTGGCCGCCGAGCGCCTGGAACGACGTGAACCGGCGGTTGCACGTCTTGCACTCGAACGCGCGCGGCCGCTGCACCTGCACGGGCTCCGCCGCGCCCCGTGCCGCGAGCAGCAGCATGACCTCCTGGGCTATGGCGGCGCCGTCCACCTCCGGCTCGTTGCCAAAACTCAGCCTCTTCATGATCGTCTCCTGTACAGCTAGCTAGCCCGAGGCGAGCACTTTCTTCGGGAATGTTGTACTGTACTATCAGGCATGATAGACGACGCGACGTATTTATAGGATCCACTCATGTCTACATACAATTAAGTTTAGCTAATTGGAGAATGATGCCACTGGCCATACTGTACTGCGAGTAGCATTATCATATGCTAAGAATATGTTTCTTTGTGAAAGTCTCGCAATCATCATACTCGTTCCTTTGGACTTTGGTGCTTGGGATGGATAGATTAATGGAACAATAATAGGTATTGCGACTTTCTAGCAGTTGACATGCTGATACCTCTTGTTGAGACAGAGCAGCGAGTTAGTTGTGAGGAGTTGACTTGCGATAAACTTGGAGTACTTCGGGGTGGAAGAGATGAGTATGGAACCACCCGGCCCGGGTGAAATCTGCTGATCGCAGCACTCATGCGCGCATTGAGAGCGACTAGTGTTTAGTATAATTGCCTTCTTTGTGCTACTACTAAGTAGTACCTCGCCTAAAATAATGTTCTTCATTATAAGTCGTTCTACCTCAATAGGTGGTTCCAAACTGTCAGTTCTTTGCCGTGTGTTAGAACCAAGGTTTTGGTTACCAGTAGAAAAAAATTCCCGAGGGTGGTCGGAATTTCCGGTTACCGCGGTTACGGGAAAATCCCGACCGGTTACCGGACGAATTTGAAATCCGAAATTCAAAAATTCAAAAATTTTTGTTCCCAATTTAACCATTTACCGAAAATATTCGTTAAAATTCAAAATTTCGGGATTTTTCGTCCGGTATGACCATTTCCCGAGGGTGCTCGGGATATCCGGTTACCGACCGGTAACCGGATTTCCTGACCGGTAACCAAAACCATGGTTAGAACTATACGCGAATAGAAGCTCAAGATCACGTATGACAGCCATCTAAAGCACCTAAATAATATGAAGAGAGATGGGTTAGATGACCATTACGAAGTCCTAGAGTCGCTACCGTCACCTGCTCGGTGTAGGCGAGGTTTAGGGTTGAAGTAGACGAAGTAGTGGATGCGGGGGATGTAGTCGATCTCGCAAACGTGCGGATGCCCTCCGGCCTCCAGCGACACTGGCTGGTATGGCACGGCATTGTTCCAACCTTCCCTTTGCTGGTGCGAAAACGGTGATCGGTGCGAAAACTGTGATATGTGGGTCTAGTCCACCAGCTCTTTGCCGAGAGCACTGAAATGGATGCACAACAAAACACTGATAACTGGGTCCCACCTATTAGGGTCATGTGGCGCTGCCATTATTGTCTCACGGCCGTCTTTGCACCTTTTTAGCTGAGTGACCCTAAAAACACTAGGAAATGGTTTTGCCGAGTGTCCGACGAAAAACCATAGGCAAAGTCCTCATTGTCCGCATGCTTTGGCAATGGCTTTCCCACGAAAAAGGTTTGCCGAGTGGAAAGTGGCCTTTGCCTGGGCAAACCCCTAAAATCCGGTAGTGCCAATAAGATTAGGCTTTATATTGAACTAGTGATCAACCCCATCCTTCACATTTGACTGAGTCGATGCACACTAGGTACCTCTTAGTTGGCTTCTATTACTAATTCCCCTGGTTAACCATTTTCGTAGCTTGCTCTCTAGTCAACATGTTTCAATTAAGCAATTAAAAATGAGAGCACCGCGGTGTTGTTCGTCTCATCTGCCGTCCTTTGCATTGTTTTGTCGTCTGAACTTATTCTTGCCTCGTGTATGCTGTTTCTTCTTCTATAATTGGAACTCATCCTCTGACTCGCTATTTTCCTATTGGAAATCTCTTCTGACTTTGATCGATGGATAGGATACTTAATTAACAGGTACGGCCGGAATTCCAAAGTTCAACCAGCCAGGCATCTGCAACCACTCTCCCCGTACTTACCGAATCAAAAAAATGAAAAAAGAAGGTACTTAAGTGGAGAATGAGTACGATAATTATTAATAATCCGGTCCAACGTAATCCATGGCCTGCGCAAACTCAAGTCTTAATTACTTAGAGTGCAGTGCAATGCAATGCAACAACTTGGGCAAAGGATCTTTAATTACAGTAGCAACTGGGAGAAAATGCGGCTGGTGTGCTGTCTACGCTCTACATACAATGCATCTAGTCTAGTGATCTCAACAGACTTGCCCATCGCAAAGTCTATTCATCATAGTATTATATTAGTCAAACAATGAAGTTCACGTTGACTTCTTCTTCTTGTTGATTTTTTTCCCGTGCTAACCTTGGTCGCTGGAGTACAACAGGAATTAGGATGCCTCGAGTTGGAGACTTGGAAGCATCTTCGATCTTGAGAATGGCAGCTGAGTTCGGATACCTCTCTTCCATCGTCGCTGGATGCTGGTTTGACAACAATCTATACAGATATGGAATGGAATATATGCCCACCTTCTTATATTGGAGCCAGACTATGCGATGTCTTGGGGAGCCTTTCACGGCATGGAACCTTTTCTGGTTAGTTCTTGATAAAATAGACTCACCCATGGCGCGGCCCTTTACTAGGGGAGAATTTGAGGTGATGTAAATGTAACATTTCTCAAAAATCGCCATCGCATGTCTATGATTGTAGCATACACATTTTGAGGCTTATGTCAATGCACCGGTTTCTATGAGTTGTATATAAATTAAATAATTTGAAGCTTATGCATACTTTTTTTTGAACATTATGCATACATATGATTGGGCAAAAGGTAAGATCGAGGGATCCCTTGCCTAGGTATGTGCGAGTAGCAGAGCAAGCGCCGGAGAGGCCATTAGGCTGGCCACAGTGAGAGTAACTTAGAATTAACATAACACACTCCAACTTATGTGGCAAGTAGTTAATAACGAGAGATTTTTTTGTGGTAACATGCTATGTTACTGTAATAAAAGGTTGTAGTTGCATGTCAAAAATTGTATGCTAGAAACAACTCTCTCCTTATTAATATAACGCACCCCAATATACTTAGCGTGCTTGTAGTTGCATGTCAAAAAAGGTTGCATGTATTTGTAAAAATAACTTAGAGTTGATGTAAATTGACATTTGATTGTTCTATATAAGTTTTTTCTTAGTTTGAGAGTTGACGGTTCTATATTAGTTTATTAATGATTTAAATTTTTCGAAATCCAACTTTAGTCTTAATAGAGTTCATATTGGATGATTATAGTTGTTAGATCATATAATTTATGTCATAGAATTTGCACTTTGTGCAGTTGTTTAGCCATACTAAAATTTTACTGTGTCCTGCGTGGAGGCAGTCCCCAGCTGTTGTGCGAAGGGTGGTATTCTACCTAATGGTGGGATGCGTAACTTTGTTGGTATAGTCGGTGTTAGTGGCACCTCCGACGCCGAATATTTTCTGCCCGTCTTTTATTCAATTCTGATCCGGATGAGTATGGGAGAGTTGTGCATGGTGACCATAACAGGCAACACGAGTCACCGTCCTGTTGTTAATAAAGAGGTTGGTAAAGTGTTGTACAAAAGGCATTATCCACTACGGAAGGCGAAGACGCCACGGAAACTAGAGCTGAAGGAGGAGGAAGCGGGCTAGCCGCACTAAACGATCCAACTGTTGTGTTGGCGGTAGAATGTTTCCTCCGCACCCCCATTACAGATGGTGTAGTCCTTGGAGGATATCAGGAATTCGATGCTAAAACAAGCGATGGACCTTGACGAGGAAGGCAAGAACTTGGACAGGCGGGAACAAAAGATCCAGAAACTATTGGCCCGAGCGAAGTGTTGGAGATATGCCCTAGAGGCAATTAATAAAGTGATTTTATTTGTCATATCTCTTATTGTTCATAATACGTTTTAATACCATGCTATAACTGTATTACTCGGAAACATAATACACGTGTGGTATAGAAACAACCAGGTCCCTAGTAGCCTCTACTTGACTAGTCCGTTGTGTAACAGATGATCAAGGTTTCCTGATCATGGGCATTAACCGGTTAACGACGGAGTTATTTCATTGGGTGAATGATTTGATGGACATACCCAAAATATATATAGAAACGTAGTTTCAGATCTTGGACCGTGAGATTATATCAAGTCGCTGCTTCTGAAAGATACGGCTGATCGCACCTAACGTCATGTCTCATACGCACGACAATAAGGGTGACACCTTCGGATATTGGAAGGAAGTAGTCGGGGCGAGTAATCAATAGCGTGAATTGCCAATCCGCATAGCAGGATAGATACTCTGGGCCCACTCGGTGAGATTACATCTAATGAGCTTGCAAGCATGTGACTAGGTCACGGGGATGTAACATCACAGACGAGAGAAGTTAGATTGTCAAGGATGAGGTCAAGCTCGGTAAAATGTGATACCGGAGAACGACACTCGACAATCTAAGTATCACCAGGCAAGAGATTGAAACTGGATGTCTACAGGTTCAAACGAATAAAGAGACATTCGTGGACACACAGGGGCTATCATGGATATCCAGATTCCGCTGTTAGTCGATTGATCGGAGAGAGAGTCTCGATCATGTCTGGAGTGATCCCGAACCGTGGGGTAACACACTTAAGGATGGGTGACGATTAGATTGGATTTAGAGAGAATAAGAAACAGGAACTTTGAAAGTGTTCTGGAGCTCCGGAAGTGTTCCGGTAATTGTCCGATGATTGATCGGAGGCCACGAAATATGTTTCAGGGTCCGAATGAATTAAATAATATGTATCTAATGTTAATAAGTGTTATTAATGGTTAAATACATTTTTTATTTAATTAATTTCGAATTTAAAAGGCATTAAAAGTTAAATGGGCCTTAGAGGCCCGTTCGGGGAAAAAGAAAATAAAAGGGAAAAAGGAAAAAGGGGGGCTGCCACCCTAGTGGGCCACATGGGGCCCACTAGGGCAGCCGCACCCCCCCATGCCCGGCGCACCCCCATGTGGGAATAGTCCCACATGGGGGAGCCAAGGAGGTTGGCCTCCCTCCCTCTCCTTTATATAGGAGTGCCCCCATGCCTTGAAAATTGCCCATCTCCTTTCTTCTTCTCTCCTACCTTGAACGGGGTTCCGATTCTGGAGCTTCGTATGAGGAGAGAAGTCTCTCTATAGTTGGCACACCGCCGTGCTGCTAGATCCACTCTACCACTTCCGCTACTCTGCTGGATCTGGAGACCGGAGGTCGTCATCCACACCGTACGTGTGTGGAACCGCGAGGCGCCATCGTTTGGCGCTGGGAGCTGTCTACTTCCTCTACACGACCCTGAGGTCGGCTTCATCGTCTCCATCGACAACGTTTGTGCGGAAACGTAATCCCGCTTCCGGTCTACAAGGGTATGTATTCTGATCTCCTTCCGTATAGTATATCTGCATAGAATAGATCTTGGCTAGTTTACGGTTATCGTTGCTAGGAATTTTTTTGTTTTCTGCCTACGATTCCCAACACGAAGAACATGCCACCTCCATCAACATCAATTGAGAGACTCTTATAACGTGCAACCTGGGCGAAACATTTGTGACCAGGTGATAGACATGTTTTCCACACGCCGCCATAGAACCTTCTCGCCACAACTACGATCGCAGAATCGTTGAACCCTGCGCGCCCAACCAATCCCAATACACAACAATATCTTAAGACTCTACTGCAGGTGGAAGTGGAGCAACAAAAATATGTGACGCCCTCTGTGGGAAAACTCACATCAAATTCGGCTTGTTGTAACCCCAGCGTCCATCCTGAGTTAGACTCGAAGGGCTAGTATCATTCGAGTCGGACAACGAGAGCTAGGCAGGACCGACACAACAAAACATGAGGACTTGGTTCGGAGAAACGAGTAATTCAACCAACAGATTATGCCCTCAGCATGATGATCACCTTCCAACGCTTGAAACCGATTCGAGCCACGAGCCAGGGGGTGGCCGTCACTTGGGAGACCACCCGCCATGAGACAATACTGATTCCTGTAAATCGGCAAACCAGGGCAGGGATCATCGCCATGGCAGGCGTAATGATGGTGACAGATCCAGCGAAAGTCATTTTTGGCTTCCGGGCACTAGTAAACCCTTTATTTTAATAAATTCAAAAACTATATTTACATTTTTCAAAAAAAAAAAATTGAAACAAAAATCTGGATCGAACCAACGATGCATCCTACGAATATGCAAAATCACAATGCGAAATTATGTGTATTCCGCGCTACACAAAAATGATAAAATCTTGTATATATATTGTGGATATTTGAAAGTGTGGATACTCAGATCACACTTTATTTATCATTTTTTTGTAACTGGGAGTGTGAAGTATTTCAAATTGAGATTTTGCACGTTTATGAGATACATCATGGACAACATGCATGTTTTTTTTCAAAAAATAAAATTTCTAAATATGATTTTTTTAGATATAGAGGGCAAAACTCGGGAGCCAAAAAAATAACTCCAGTTTAAGATGCTATTTTGGGCTTATATCTGAAGTTACCAAGCTCACGTGTCCATGAATGTAGGTGTACTTTGTACCAGGAGTACTCGATCAGCTGCAACTTTTCCCCACTTACAAGCATTCAGATTGATGGAACGAAATGAATAGGAGAAGAAGAGAGAGTCTTGACTTGAGGATGAGATATTGTAGGGCCTGTTTGGTAGTCTGTATGCCTTTCTCACCTGCGACGGGGCAGGCTGGGGAGGGCAGTGCTGAGCTAAAACAGGCTCTGGGTCATCTTGGGCTAGTTGTTTGGTACCCCGCATCGCATCGGTTGGGCAAACAAGTCCTCTTTATTTGGTTACATGCAGCTTTTGATTAGCCTCACCTAATTTCACATGGGTGAAGTTACCACCTACTATCACACTATGACAGCTCAACAATGGCGGCAAACGGCGGCATGTCGGCGACGGATCTGGACAAGGAGACGCCATGGCGGCGGCGGAGATGGACGACGACAACACGACATGACGGCGGCAAAGCTCGACGACGACGACACTACATGGCGATAGCAAGTTCGACGAAGATGAGTTCGAGCAGAGGTTGAAGAAGACGGTGACACGAACAGTCTAAATACGCATCCTTAGATCTACCCATCTATAAGCATCGAAACGCAAAACTTACAACACGATAGTTGTGCGGAATGACGAGGTGAAGTTGCTCCTCAAAGGAAATCGAAAACGATCAACTGTGTGCGACAAGATCTGCAAAATTCGTCCAAAAAAGTTTCAAACAAGAACACGAAATTAGCTCCACACGGTTAACGAAAGCTCGAACTGATTCCTGGAATGGAACCGCAACATCAAAGCGCATCATTTTGGTGTAGAGCTTTTTCTGAACCGAGTAGTATATCAAGGATTAGAAGAGGGTAGGTGAAGAAGAGAGTGAGGGGAAGCAACGATAAGAACCAGGCTGCACAAGGAGCGCTCTCTTTTGCAGCTGCGGGGCATGGCCGTCTGGAAACGGCCGATTCGGCCGTTCCTCTAGGGCCTGTCCCGAGGGTGCTTTGAGGAGCGTGCTATGCAGGCACAAGAGAAGAAACGAGTAAACAAACATCAGGAAGTCGCATCTGGCGGGTCGGGCCAGTCTCGCTGCAGGCTACCAAACGCGCCCGTAAGGACGGCAAAACCGATCGAATCGCTTCTTTTAGAAGGCTGTTCAGCACATGCATTAGCCTCTTTTCTTGAAGATTAAGCTGCACCTCATTGCCATCAGTTCCGAAAACCATGCGACGCTACTTCGCAGAAATTCAGATTGGAACGCAGGTCGCATAAATAAAAGCTTCCCATATCGCATGGATCTATGGACGCAAGGTATATATTTTGCCGCTACAATTGCAAGCGAGCAGCTGGCATTTTACGTTCCGGTGAAGATATACAGGCGTTGACAAGCTAGCACCACGTACTAATTAAGCGAGCTTGCATAGGTATCAACTCGAGATTGATCGCCTATAAATTCTCCAGGAACCATGCATACAAACGTACCCACATCTCGACCAATCATCAGCACCAAAGACACTAGTATTACCAGATACAAATAAGCTAGTAACAGTGTGAGGGAGCTCGCAATGGCGAGGCGCCTGAGACTCGTGCTGGCTTTGGCGGTGGTCGTCCTTCTCGCGGCCGCGGCCGCAGCGACGGCGCAATCGGACAAGAAGGCCAAGGGGCCCAAGGAAGACAAGGCGCCGGGCCCTCTTGACAGGCCACCCAAGGCCCAGGGGCCGAAACCGAAGCCCAAGCCGAACAAAGTCAAGTGCCATGACAACCGTAAGGTGTACCCATACTGTTCACCCAAGCAGATGGACTGCCCAGCCGAGTGTCCTGACACATGCTTCGCCGACTGCAACTTGTGCAAAGCCGTCTGCGGTGAGCATACGCTCTCGATCTCCTAGACAACGGTCGTACCTATCTAGAGTTAATTCATCGTTTTGGCTAACTGTTACGATCCATTGTTTGAGCATGCAGTGTGCAGCGTCCCTGGAGCGTGCGGTGACCCACGATTCATCGGCGGCGACGGCAACGCGTTCTACTTCCACGGCCGCACGGACGCCGACTTCTGCGTCGTCTCCGACCACGACCTCCACATCAACGCGCACTTCATCGGCAAGCCCGGCCACAGCGGCATGTCCAGGGACTTCACCTGGATCCAGGCCATCGCCGTGCTCTTCGACGGCCACCGCCTCTACGTCGGCGCCAGGAAGACGGCCACTTGGGACGACGCCGTCGAACACCTCGAGATCACCCTCGATGGCGAGCCCGTCCACCTCCCCACTGACCAGGTCGACGATGCCAAATGGACGTCCAGCCGCGTCCCCGCGCTGTCCGTGACCCGCACCAAGGCGGCCAACGGAGTCCTTGTCGCTCTCGACGGAAAGTTCAGCATCAGGGCAAACGCTGTGCCGATCACCGAGGAGGACTCGAGGGTCCACCGCTACGGCGTCACCTCCGACGACTGCCTCGCTCACCTCGAGCTTGCCTTCAAGTTCGACGCGCTCACCGACGACGTCCACGGCGTTGTCGGCCAGACATACCGCTCCGACTACGTGAACAAGTTCGACGTGAAGGCCTCCATGCCCACCATGGGAGGAGATGCCAGCTTCGCCTCTTCCAGCATTTTCGCTACGGACTGCGCCGTGGCGCGCTTCGGAACCAGCCGTGGCAATGATGGAGCTTCCGTGATGTCGGAGCTCGCTGGTGTCACCTGCGCCAGTGGAATGGACGGCAAAGGCGTGGTCTGCAAGAAGTAAAACTGCTCTTTGAATATGGTGGGGAAATTCTACTGGCATTTTGCATCTATATATGCATGGCTAGCCAGGTATACAACAATAAACATTGTGGTCAAATGATGTCTTGGAGACTTTGAATTGTATTATGTATGTGCCATGTGCAATGTCTGTCGCACTAACTATGAATATCGAATCAAACTCTACATTCATCTGTTGGAATTTCAATTCGGGCTTGGTATATCTAAATCTGATTCTGCTTCCTACATTTATTGAATTCCGCCTCGGACTGATAGTATAATTTATGCCTTCCCCTTTTTAAGCCACAGTAAACTAAAACTGCCCTTTACACTTTCATCTCCATGGACCCGCCGTCTATAGATTGGTCAGAGCTGTTGTAGGATGTTTTGTGTGTCCGCTCATAATGGGAAGTAACATAGAGTAATATGCACATTTTACTAGTCTATACTACTAGGTAGTAACATGGAAGTGTGTATTTATTAAATTGTAGTCTCATAATGTATTGGAATATGTGATTTTACGGTAACTATATATGCTGCTCCATTATCACGTCATTTTTCCTATGTGAAATCTATGTTATTACTTATGTTAGTCCCACTATATGTAGTCTCATCCGGAGAAAGCTCGAGTCCCTAGACCTTTTCTACTCGTCCGTCGTCTGCCGATGTTGGCACACCACTCGCCGCATAGTACACCACGTTGGCCAATACTCTCGCACTCAGATGCACTGTCTTCTCTACAACACGTACGCCATGTGTCTACCATATCTGAAGACCGCTATATCATCGGATTATCCCACGGCTGGCTCTTGAGCGCTCACGCCCGCTCTGAGCTCCAACCTATCAACCCAACAAACTATTTTCAAATAGCCTTTTTTATGAAAGTCTTCAGATAGCCTTTTTCTCCATTTGAATTCTTAATAAAATCAATAAAACTACACATCAGAGTTATGTTGTTTCCCTAAAAAGCCTAGCAACTAGTGACCAGACAACGCTCTTGTCCGTTAGCACCATCGACCTTGTATGTCTACTCTATGACAAAGACGGCGACAAGCGACATTAATCGGTACACATTTTTCTCTATGATGGTCGTCTCCGGCATGAGGATTTGTCCACTATGGCTATCAACCAACTGGATTACTTTAGTGAATTATTGTATCTGAAATTTGTCCTGTGGTCCGACCCTTCAAGTGGCGATTAAACGATGACATTGTTGCATCACGTCTGACACCGGATTTTCTCCGCAAGAGTGAGCGATGATGTTGGGCATGGGTCAAATTTGAGAACAATAATTAACCCGCGCACCACATTTACAATGATATAGTCTTCTACGTCCACACCATCACCGTTACTATTCACATTTCCAACGCTAGTGGTGCTTCCTACCCAGGGATTGATTCTCAAAAGTTCCATTCCCAAGTTATATAACGTCACCATTGTGCTCACCCTAAGATGCTTAATTGCTGAAGATCACTACCAACAGTGACAGTGATGAAACGACTTTAGTGCTCCGAACAACAACAATTTAGGTATACAAGACTTTGAGAAACATATCCTATCATGAGAACCAATTACTTGTCCTTCCTTCCTACCCGTCAAGGATCCACAGCTTATGATAAACCACTTATATTTTCAATGTTGATGGCTACTTTCTTTTTAAAAAGGACAATCGTTGAGACGTTGGAGTTTATAATTTTGGATGTTTACATTTGTGAAGTGTAGCATCCAATTTACTTAATTCAGTACTTTATCACTAGTCACTTTCTTGGTAGGTTGTTTTTTCAGGCCTCAGGCCTTGCCTTATATTTATCAATAGAGTTGGGTACACGATAAATCTACATATCACATCCCGATCACCAGAATCATATATATGATATTGATAGGTACAATCCTACCTAATATGGTAAGTATCTAAATTGTTCTTTACATGCCCCTCAATCTTGACGGTACATGCAATATTAAGATTGCTACAAAATTTGTGTAGCATCCGCCGAGTGACAAGCTTCATGATGGCATCGACCAACTGGTCGTTAGACGTGATGGATTGCCATGAGGGCCTCAATCTCTCATACCGAATAGAAATTAATCTCGATATGCTTTGTGCATGCATGGAATATTGGGTAATCGTTTAAGTAGGTCGCACCTAGGTTATCACACCATAACACAGTTACTGATTCTGAACCACTCCAAGCTCTTTCAGAACAGATGGTATGTGAACTGTTTTAGCAATGCCATTTGCTTTATACTTAGCCACGTTGCTAGATATCAAAACAGTAGGCTACTTATTTAAACTACATGAAACAAGGCTGGTCCAAGGAAGATTACAAAACCATTGGCCGATCATCGTCAACATCTGTGAAATTGCGAAGGCGAGTCAAATAGATCTCCAAAATTTGAGTCCAGTATCAAGGGTACCCATCACAGATTGTAAGATGCGCTTAGCAACCATCTAATGCATGTGAGTCGGCTGAGATTAGTATTGCCACACCTTATTGACATCAAACGAGATATCTGGACATGTGAGTGTGAGATATTGAAGACCGCACCCCATATTGCGATATTTGAAGAAATCCATCGAATTCAAGGGACGACTGGTGTCTCAAAAAAGCTTGTCTATGAATAACATTGGTTTTTAAGTAGTCTAGCAATTCTCCATACTCGCACGTTGCAAAAGATCAAGGGCATACTTTGCATTGAGTGAGTTTTTTAAAGAGCTTGCGCTGAGTTTTTTTTAGGTACTTGTGTTGAGTGAGTGACATGCCCCAGGAATTGTAGGCTGCTCCAAGGTCGTATTGGGCCTTGTTGTTGGACTTTTAGGGCTTACCTTGCCTGGGCTTTTTGCCGAAATATTCCATTTAGTCCAAGCACTGCTAGGCGAATAAATTCCCTTTCTCCTCCTTGTTCCGCCGCTTCCTCTGCTTTTTTTATTCTCGGCCGGAGAGAGAGAGAGAGAGGAGGCGAAGCGAAAATCCCACAGCCACAGAGGGAAAAAGAGAGGGACAGAGAGGGGGCACGGTCGCCTCCGCAGCCATGGCCGCCGCCGCCGCCGCCGTCGCCGAGCCCAAGACCAAGTACGATCGCCAGCTCAGGTAACGCGTCGACGCAATCCCCACCTCCTTCGACCCCCAACCCCTGTTGCAGCTCCGCGTGATTCATGTGTAGATTCCGAGCGCTCGTCGTCGATCTGAGGGGTTTAGGGTTCTGCGGCGGATGGAGTTCCGCTCGCGCGCGCTTTTCTGTCCTCGGTATGATTAGGGGCGCTGTATGACCTAGGGTTCATGCTTCTGCTGCTGTAATTCGGGAAGCGGGGGCCGGTCTGAGCTGGTCCGAGGGAAGCGGGCCTGTGCCTCGCCCGAGGCTGCTCTGTCCCTAAATTCGAACGCTGCAGGGCTTGCATTGGAGTCTGCGTAGCTGACATTGTTTGAGTATTTGAAAGCGTTGTTTGGGTACTGATTGAGCGATTGTTTGGCTGTTGGCTGGCTTAGACCACCATACTTGTTATTTTCATGATGTTTGGAACTTTAGTCGGTTCTGGTGTTCTATGACTTGTGACAGAATTGCTCGCTGAGGATCGGAGGGCTGTGGTGTACGGGCTGTTCGAGTTCCTGTGCATACGCTACAATAATGTGTGAACCGTTTCGCTACTTTGTAGCTCTCTTGAACATCACTTTGGCAATTGCAACCCGATTTCCCTGCAAAGCTAAGATGTTAAAACCCTTAGTCTGGTCATTGTCAAAGCGGATGAGCTGTGTCACCTTTCATGGCTATTAGTTTTAACCTGCCCCCTTGTTAATCTGCACGATTTGGCCCTTTGATTGATCTTTGCACCTAAACCATAACAATTTGGTAATGCCATGAGAAATTTTTGAATTCAAGCTATTTGGAACCAGCAAATTCAGCATCAACCTACTTATCCAAGAGATCAGGATAACAATGACATATCCTGTTACAAATCTTCAGTGCTGATTAGTGCAGACCAAAATTGTAATTAATGACACAAGCTTTACTTTATAAATTTAGTATGAACGTCATTCTATTGTATGACCTTCAGACCTTCACTTTTCCCCAATATGTCTTATTGTATATGTATTTATTATCTGCCTAAGTTACCCCTTACGAAATCTAGGGATAAACATATACATATACTGAAAGCTACATGGCGTTGTAAATATGAATTACAGGATATGGGGTGATCAAGGACAGGCTGCGCTGGAGAAGGCTAGCATATGCTTGCTCAACTGTGGCCCTACCGGAACTGAAGCACTGAAGAACCTTGTGCTTGGAGGAATAGGGAGTGTTACTGTTGTTGATGGCTCCAAAGTCGAACTCGCTGACCTGGGAAACAATTTTTTATGTAACTCCTGTGATATGCTCCTTAAATTCATCTCCATTAAAGTGATGAATCTCATATTTACTGAGTGCTTTAAATTTTTATATAGTGGATGAAGGGTGCTTGGGTCAATCAAGAGCAAAATCTATCTGCTCTTTCCTACAAGAACTCAATGATGCTGTGAAAGCCAAGTATGTTGAGGAGTCTCCAGCGACAATGATAGATACAAATCCTTCCTTCTTTTCCCAGTTCACTGTTGTCATTGCTACCCAGGTTTGTGTTTTGAAACTCTTATGTTCAGCTGCAAAATCAATGATTAATTTAGTGGTGCTTTGTATGTCGATTATTTTCTGAACTATTACATGTAATTTCCATGAAGCCAAAAAATAAGAATGTGAAGTGATTAATAAGATAAATATACTTGTACTCTAAGATTTCATTCACTTGTTTGGAAGCCAATAGTACATTTGTTTGCAACTTGATTGAGAAAAAAGAGTTAGCGAAACACCCAAATATATATGTAGAAACGGTTCAACCTAACAGGATTTCCATAATCTGCTACATTTTGTCAAATAAAAACTTGATGTGACCACTTAGAGAGAATTGACATGGGCACTTCATCTACTTATGCATATATGCAGGTCAACTGCTCAGATGTATTATCATAACACGGGACAATTGTTACAAGTGAAATCTTAGATACATAATTACACGAGTTTATTGGCAACAAAATTTCATTGCACTATGTCTGCAATGCCATTTTTTGCAGGCATTTGAATTAGCAATAACTTAAAATTATGTTTAGTGTATTCCCTTAAGGACTTGCTAACTTCTGTGCATGGTTTGTAAGGCAGTAAGGCGTCCTAAGGCAGAGGGGGGCGCTTTAGCGCCTAAGCGTCGCCTTAGGGACGCCTTAAAAACCATGCTTCTGTGCGCGTAGTTTAGGAATATGATGTGGACATGTGGTTCATATATCTCGTATTTGCCTGTTTTGTTTATTGAGTAGACTGATGAAGTGAGTATAATTCCTATCTTCATATTTTTGTGTATCACTGTTACCTCATATTCATGTTTTACCGTTTACTTCTCCCATACTTTTGGTAATGTAGATGCTATTAGAGTTCCTAGTTTTCTGTTGAAGGTCTTTTAGTCTATTTTTAGGCAGAACATCTGTATGTTCTGTGGCGCTCTCAGACGAAGTTACTAATAACAAATTTTAACTACTGCAGCTTCCGGAGATTTCTTTATTGAAATTAGATACTATCTGCAGGAGCGCAAATATCGTGTTAGTTGCTGCGCGTTCGTATGGTCTAACTGGGCTTGTGAGGGTCAGCATCAAGGTACTTCATACATCCAATTCCAACAAATATGTTAAATGCCTCCATATACTATTGTGACATATTATCACAATTATCAAGGACAAGTAGCTGTACATTAGTTGGTAGTTCATATCACCTGCGCCTCAGTTTGTATGGCTTGTTACCATTAATTAGTAGTTCATGATACACTGAGTCTAACCATATTGGGAAAATCATTTTGAGAAAGTTGACCATTGTTCCCTTATAACCTCTTATTAGGAGCACTGTGTTATTGAATCAAAACCGGATCACTTCGTGGATGACTTACGGCTGCACAAACCATGGACCGAACTCAAGCAGTAAGATACATTCATATCTTGATTGCTCACATAACAAATTGCATGATGATTATCTTATTATCAAGGGAATATTTGTTGCTGACTTGCTATTGACTTTCAGATTTGCAAAATCGATCGATATATGTGACAAAGACGCTGTTGTGCACAAGCATACTCCATACATTGTTATCCTTGTGAGGCTTGCGGAAAAATGGGCAGATGCGCATGATGGCCAGTTACCATCGACCAGGCAAGAGAAAAGGGAATTTAAGGTACAAGTTTTTATGGGTTTGCTGGCCGAATAATTGAACAGTTATGTAGGCAATTCTGATTGTTGACTAAGCCAATGTTTCCATCAGGACCTAATTCGAGCGCATATGCTGAACGTAGATGAAGACAATTACAAAGAAGCAGTAGAATCTTCATATAAAGTCTCAGTAGCTCCAGGAATCAGTAAGTTGATTGTTATATGTGATCTTATGAATGGAAATTTTAACATGGTGCTTACTTTTCTTAGTACCATATCGCAAACCTACCTGAATTTAATTGAGGTTACCATTGTGCTCTACATTGTTTGAAGGGTGCCTAAGCGTCGCCTTAGGGACGCCTTAAAAACCATGTGCTCTACATATTTAATGAAATCGTGAACTATGTGGTGGCACCAAAACCTCCTCATACTTTCTTAGTACCATATGGCAAAACTAACTGTATTAAAGTGAGGCTACCATTGTGCTCTTCATGTTTAATGAAATTGTGACCTATGTGGTGGCACCAAAACCTCCTCATAATTAGCTTTTACATATAGTCCGCATTTGAATCTGTGATGGTTTCACATATTTATTGAATCTTACACATGGAATAATTTGTGGATTTACTCCTAGATCTGAGTTCAGTAATCTGCTTCAGGCTTTGTTCTAGATGTTTTGTAATAGCTTGGTATATTAGTGATTTGGGGTGGTTGATCAAACATATCCTGCTTTGTTACAGTGTATACGTGTATGCTGCCGTCACAGAGCAGCAACTGCAATATTTGAGTACCATCTGACTATTCTATAAAACATAACTTAGTGTCACCTGATATTTCTGGAGCAACATATGCTAGGGTTTTCACAATCACAGTCTTGTCAGTTTGAACTGTATATGAATGATGACCCATTTACTGTTCTCTATAGTTTCCTTAATCAGTACCAAGGTGTGAGTGTCAGCTTATTGGTATGCATGGTAGATTTGGCAGTAAAACAGTCTTTCATGTTATGTCACCTGGTGGTAGCATGCTGGATGTATGAAAATAATGGCAGCCACATGCCATCTGATACGATTTATTACATGTATTGTTGAAAAATATATTGTTAGTTACACTTTTTCATAAATATATATGCTTCAATAATTTACTCTGCATAGTTTTATTTCCAAATGATGCACGTGTTCTGTCTTATACAAAATACGCAGCTGTGCAGAATTGTTAGTTCTGACCCATGATTTTTTTCTGCTAGGTAATGATATCCGTCAGATAATTGATGATAGCTCTTCTGAAGTCAATTTGTCTTCTTCAGATTTCTGGGTTTTAGTAGCTGCTTTGAAGGTATATTCACTATGATCCACAACGTACAGGATGTAATGACCCATGCTACTTCAGCTTCTTAACATACTCGGCTTATACAGTTTTTAAAATCTCCTTGCTGATGAATGCTAATTCATTTGCTGCTGCTCTGTTATAGTGTTATGTGAAATACCACCTGCTGTTGATACCCTTCTCTGTTCTTGACATAAGTTCAGAAAGAGCTTTTGTTTTGTGTGCGACTGTGTGAGACTTTACTATATGAAACTGATGTAGCTTATAGCCGTGTTTATGCTAAAATTATTCAAAGTCAAAGTTTAAAATAATGCTAGCTAGAAGCCTCAGCTCAAGCGGGTGACAGGTTATTCATAACTTGTTTCTTCATTAGCTAGAGCCACATATGAACTATCTTACGGGACAAGCCCCATTTAGAGCAAATAAGCCCTATACCTGTTATATGTAGAAAGCTAATTTAAGAAATGAATGTAGACATGTTGGACTATTCACAAACTGTCTACACTGTTACCTGCTCAAGCGGCCCAGGGTTTTCTGCACATCTTCTTTAGTGCAATCATTTCTCTTGCTAACCATGGTTTTTCAGTTCTCAAGTTGCATTGCCTTCTTTCTATTTTACAGGAATTTATCGCAAATGAGGGCAATGGTGAGCTACCTCTCGAGGGAACAATACCTGATATGACATCCCTTACCGAGTCAGTTTCTTGTAACTGTCACCTAATTGGTCTATGATCTCAGATTCAAGTTTTCTTGGCCCAACTATTTTCTTCTTTTACATGAATTTGATAAATTGTCTCTTTTTTACCAATACAGGTACTATGTAAGCCTACAAAAGATTTACCATGCTAAGGCTGAATCTGACTGTCTTGCCATGGAGCATCGTGTAAAGAGTATCTTGAAGCGAATTGGCAGGGACCCTGAATCTATTTCAAGGGCATACATCAAAACATTTTGCAAAAACACTAGAAAACTCAGAGTAAGATGCTTTATTTGTAACTTCCTTTTATGGTTGCTATCGCTAGTATCTTATTGCTTGAAGTCTTGATGGATAAACCTTTAAGTGTTCTGTTATCCGCTCCCAGGTTATGTACTACCTCTGTACTCCCATGTTATGTACTACGTCTTATATTTGGCGACAGAGGTAGTAATAAATTACTCACTCATTTGTTTCAAAAGAAAAGCTAATAGGATCAGTCTAGATTCTCCTATAAAAAGAGTAGATTGCACAACACATTTAAGTCTTCTTTTTTGGCAATGCAACTCTTCCGCTTTATAGTTCTTGTTATACATTCTGGCTTGTTAGTTGTTAGTAATAATCAGTTTTGATTGGTGAATGTTAAATACATCAACATTGTAAAAGATGCCCCAAAAGACTATCATTCTTATCAGTCTGATATCTATCTTGTATCTGCTTTTCCCCTCGCGTCGTTTGCATCAACTATATGTGCTCTTGTCGGCGAGTAATTTCTATTGTCTAGCTAGTTATTGAGTGATCTCTATTGTCTAGGTATGTAGATACCGAAGTATGGAGGAGGAGTTCAGCTCTCCAGTCCTATCTGAAGTTCAAAAGTACTTCGCCGATGAAGACAGTTGGTCAGCATCTATTACTTTATTCTCTTTTTATGTCTTGAGCTGTAATCAACGTAGAAAACTATTATACATGTTCCATATTTCATACTATCACTACATGCTCTGCAGTATTGTTTGTTACAATAGCATCATTTAACAAATATGCCATAGAATTGACATTTCTTTCAAGGCAATAGTATCTTTTTTCTTGTGAAATCACTGGAATACAGATGGTATGGACCTTGTGGACATCCAGAGCAGAATCTTTTTGTATTGCTTGTTTTCAATCGTAACATGAGTTTTGTTCCTGTTAGAATTAGAAGTAAAGGTTTTTTCAAATAATGTTGACCATATTGAGAAACGCGATGCAATTTTGTGGACACATGGGTTTATGTTTCATGATCATGCCCTCTGAATATTTTGTGTGAGCTAATTTATGATGGAGTTGCTAGCGTCTGGTTTATTTGCATTTATTTATTTTCTAAACCAGTTGGCTTCTCAAATGACAAGCAGTTTTGTTGATGCAGCTTCGCAATGAACTTCTATATTTTGCTGCGTGCTGTAGATCGGCTTGCTGCCAACTATAGCAGATTACCTGGAGTATTCGACAGGTACATGAGAAAAGTGTGCATTTACTTTTGGTGATAACTATGGTATCACACTTTTAATGGTCATTCCTGTTTTTATAATACTGATAAAGCACTGGGTTCACTAGTGAGATTGATGAGGATGTTCCTAGGCTGAAGCTGGCTGCTGTATCGGTGTTAAGCGACATGGGTTTGAACGGAGCATCCTTGTCTGAAGACCTGATTACAGAAGTGTGCCGGTTCGCGGGTGCAGAGATCCACCCTGTCGCTGCCTTCATCGGTGGAGTGGCCTCCCAGGAAGTAATCAAGGTATGCTATCCTTTCGTCACTGAAATTAATCAAGATATAACCGTGTTGTGTTTGTGTGTGTGTTGCTAACAAGTTGTTTCCCCCCTTCAGCTGGTGACCAAGCAGTTTGTGCCGTTGATGGGAACATTCATATTCAATGGAATCGACCTCAAATCTCAAGTTTTGGCATTATAGCGTGATTTCTGATCTTCTAGAGCGTACGGTCATCCAATTGGTTAGACTTGAGTAGTGTCCCAGATTCTGCGTCACGGCCTCGGTGCAATGAAATCATTTTGTCTGTAGACTTGTACCTTAGGTAGTGTAATTCGCACAATGAGTGGTTCTGTGTCGGTTTCCAACCAGGTCTATATGAATTTTATGAGGCCCTTCACCCTCTTTTGCAATTCAATACCTCTCCCTTCCTACCGGTTGTCAGTCGAATGTTAAAAAAATCTACTCCCTCGGATCCGAAAGATCTGTCGCTGGTTATACGTACATGTTATGTTGTCTAATTTTAAAGGATCAGAGGGAGTAATAATGTTTTTTGCGCGTATATCACGACATTCTATGTTCTCACTAAGTTGTTTCACAAAAGTCCCTTCGGGGACATCTGATAAAATTGTTTCGCAAAAAAACGACATCCATATGGCAAAGTAAATTCTTTGAAAAAAAATCAGTTGTTAGTGCAACCAATAAACATGCGGGACAGCACAGATCACCCATACAATTCAACCGTGTCGAAGTCGGGAAAGATTCGTCGAGAATTAGGAAAACCGAGGTCGATTTCAGTCCACGTTTGCACCAAACTTTTGACTTCGCCCCTGGAGTTGTCACATATTTACACACTAGTGCCACTCACTTACCGGTGCAGCAAAGGCCCAAGTCGCCGCCCTCCGCTCCCTCTTCCCGTCGTCCGCCTCTGGCCTCTCCATCACCAACGGCGGCGCGGTGAGCTCCTGCCGCCTTCATCCAGAAGCGACTACGCCGTCCATCCCCGCCTCCCTCGCTCTCTTCCCCGCGTCCTCCCCTGCATCCAGCAGACCAGCACAGCGCTGCGAGTATTCCAGCACCGGCCCTTCCCTTCCCGCTGTGCGAAACCGAGTTCCCCAAAACCTAATGTAGGCTATATGCATTCGGACCTGATCCAAACATCCAGTTACAGGCGTATTCATGTATCAAATCCACTAACTTCGAGTTTTTGCAAAAATAAAATAAAATCGGGTGTACATATGTACAGCCATGTCCTCCTATACTGGATCCGCCCCTGGTTGTGAGATTTTTTTTTATAGTTGCTGTTTGCTCTGTTTGTAGTTGAAGCATGGACGGTAGTAACGCACTGATTTTGCCCTGCAAGAGGAAGAACAGCGCTCAAGGGAAAGCCAAGGTACTGCCGTGCTGCCAATTTTAATTTGGGACCCATTGCTCGGTTTTCATTTGGACCTGCTGTTAGCAGTGTCACCAGCAGTGTGATTTTGTGACTTATGTAACCTCTTGATTGCTAGAATGGTAAGAAGAGCAGATTAAACCCGAAGATACACAAGGGTGAACTAAAAAAGCTGCAGAAATTGGAGGTACACCTCCTTCACCTAGTATTTGTTCTGGGTATAATTGTTCCTAGTGCCTATATCAATGACAGACTGAATTTTCTCAGGAGGAAAAACAAAAGAAGTTACTGCAAACAAGAAGCATTGAGATTTTACAGTACACTGATCTCAACTTATTCTGTTCAGAATGTTTTCTGATGATTGTAACTGATGGTTGTCTGGCATGACAGAAATCATAAGATTTCAGTTGATGGATATTCGCTGCTGCATGCCTCAGGCACTATTGGTCAAGTATGATAGACATCCTAACTGTCATATTTTTCACTTCTCGCAGTTATAGATGTAGATTCTTCATTGGCTTTTGTTATACTGCAGGTTGAGACTTTGAAAGGAAAACTTAGGCGCGCTGCGCAGTTCTCCAGGGCAGGTTTGGTTGTTCCTGAAGAACTCTTGTTATTCAAGGAAGATGGTTATCAGAAAGATTCTGACAACAGTGAGGCTTCGGAGGAAGTTTTCCCACACAAATTTGTTGATCCAACAGATGCAAAAGAATGTAACAGAAATTTGACTGGTAGGAAAAGTAAGAATGTCATAGAGAACGATGCGATGAAACCAGTTGAATGCGAAGGGATGGTAGATGTTGGGATGAGCAATGCAGAACCAATTACTGACGGGACTTCTGATCGTTCTGAGATGTTGGCAAATTCAACAGTTAAACCAAGTGTTCCAACTCGTGAGGAGATCGATTTGCAGGTGAACTACATCTCTGCTGTGTTTATGTTCACCTCCTCATTATCTACATAATTTTTGTAAAATATTGGATTTACCTATTGCCTAGTGACATTGAAACCAGAGGCTGTTTCTTCAGAGTTTACTCACTCATAATTCTCTTATTTTGGTAGGATGAAGAACTAATACAGGAGGAAGCTGTTGCAAAAGAGTGCTTCAGTCTGCCAATTGTAGTACCTGTATCAAGGCCATATGAGGTTGAAAAAGCAAGGAGAGATCTCCCAATAACAATGATGGAACAGGAAATAATTGAAGCTATCTATGAAAATTCTGTTGTAATTTTGTGCGGAGAAACAGGATGTGGTAAAACTACTCAGGTCCCACAGGTGAGCTTGTGCAAAGACATGATGTTTCTTAACCTTGTAAACTGAGTGCTTAAGGTACTACTCTCGGCTTGGGTAAACAGTTACCAACTTAATCATTGCTCATTGTGCTACTTGTTTTCTACAGTTCTTGTATGAAGCTGGCTTTGGCACAAGCAATCGAGCTGACAGAAAGGGATTATTGGTATCACCCAACCACGGCGTGTTGCTGTTGTTGCCACAGCTAGGAGAGTTTCGTATGAGCTAGGACTTGAGCTTGGAAAGGAAGTTGGTTTTCAAGTTAGGCATGATAAAAGGGCCGAAAATGACTGTTCCATCAAGTTTATGACAGATGGAATTTTGCTGCGAGAAATCCAGGTTGTGCATCTGGTTCCTTTTCTTCATTGCTTCTACCCTGTTTACCATGCAAGAGCCATGTTTTCTCGACTCAACTTACTGTTTACCATGATAACTAATGAAGAAAAAAGGTTAGTCATGACTGAAAATGCACCTATTTGAACTATTAAAGTCATAGTTGTCAAGGGTTTGTCGTGTGAACTGGCCGTCATAACAACTCCATTGAGGTTTAATCTTCATATAACCTGTTTGCGTTCAATTTTATGCTCATTTTATCCTCTTTCATGTTTTTTATAATAGCCTCTTCCATAATTGTAAACTTTAATGCAATGGTACAATGTATAGCAGGTGATTGATTGTCCAGAGATGCCTACATAGTTATTTGTCTTTTGACATAAGCTAGGTTAAACATAAATCATAATCCTGCTCATCACATGACTTACTGATCTTCTCCAGACTGACTCTCTGCTGAAGAGATATTCTGTAATCATCTTGGATGAGGCACATGAAAGGAGCTTGAACACTGATATACTTATCGGGTTGCTATCTAGAGTTGTAAAGGATCGCAAGGTTGAAACTTACTACATTTCCTTGTTTTCATCTTTATGGAGAAGAAAAATAGCTATTGCTAACTTTTATATGCACATGGCAGCATCTGATTAATCCATTGAAAGTTGTGATGATGAGTGCTACCTTGCAACTGAAGGACTTCATTTCGAATAGAAGATTGTTTGATGTGACCCCACTAGCTTTAAAGGTACCTGTACGTCAATTCCCAGTAAGTGTTCAATTCTCAAAGAGGACACACGATGATTATTTAGGGCATGCTTATAGAAAGGTCATGTCAATCCACAAGAGACTTCCACATGGTGGAATCCTTGTCTTTGTTACTGGGCAAAGAGAAGTCAATTATTTATGTAAGAAATTGCAAAGAGCATCCAAGCAGCAGACTGACAAGAAGCCTAAAAAAGTTAAGGGAGATGAGAGTATCTCAAGCCCAGAAGTAGACGCTAATGAAATTTATGAAGCATATGATGGCATGTTTTCCTCGGAAGATGAGATAAATGCTTGCCCAAATGTAGATTCTTCTGATATTGAAACAGAGAGTGAGATGGACAGTGACAGGAGGACGATGTTTGTGATACTTATGAAGCAAAAGAAGAGGATGCACCCGTATTATTAGAATTTTTGGGAAGTGTCGAGGGTTCATCTGTACTGAAGGCGTCATTTAAGGATATATCAAAAGGATCTGGAGTACTGGGAAGTGTTGAGAAATCGAGTGATGCTACAAGTTTAGAGAAGTCAATTCCTTCCGTTCCTTCTTTCAGTAAATGCAGAAAAGCAATGCCTGTTTCACATGGTAAGCTTCGGTGTTACCACTTTATGCAATGCTACCAGCTTTGCAGCAGCTTCGAGTGTTTCAGGATATTCCTGAGGATGAAAGATTAGTTGTTGTAGCAACAAATGTTGCAGAGACATCTCTAACAATTCCTGGCATAAAATATGTAGTTGATACTGGTAAACTAAAAGTTAAGAACTACAATCATGTTACTGGGATGGCGAGTTATGAAATACAGTGGATAAGCAAGGCATCTGCGTCCCAGCGTGCTGGGAGAGCTGGAAGAACAGGCCTGGGCATTGTTACCGTCTCTACTCAGCTGCGGGATATGGTAAAGACGAATTAGTCCCAGAGTTTTCTGAACCAGAGATTAAAAAGGTTCCACTCGATGGAGTTATTCTTATGCTCAAGTCTATGGGTATTGATGAGGTAATGTAATACAAGTTACTTGCCATCATCTGATGATCTTCTGTTCTGATTTCTTGCATTTCAGGCTAATTTTTATGCAATGTTGTTGTCATCTTAATTGATCTACAATGTCTATTGATGAGCTTAACAATTCCTGGCGTAAAGCATGTGGCAACCTTTTATTTCTAATTTCTCTCATGTGTTGCCTTTCCTGATTATTTTTCAGTCAAAATTTCCCTTTGCCTCCTACTTTTTCGTTCTATTTTTTCTGATGTGTTGCCTTTCCTGATTATGTTGCAGTCACAGTTTCCCTTCCCTACGCCTCCTAACAAAGAAAGTTTGGTTGAGGCTGAGCATTCCTTGAAGGCATTGGAAGCACTTGATAACCAGGGCGAACCTACACCCTTGGGGATGGCTATGGCGCAGTACCCCATGAGCCCACGACATTCTCGTCTTCTTCTAACAATAATTAAAATTTTGAAGAGTCAGCAAGGCTTTGCCAGACCTAACTTCATACTGGGATATGCAGCTGCTGCTGCATCTGCTTTGAGTTCTCCAAATCCTTTTCTCTTGCAAAATGAATTTAGTGGTGAGCCAAAAGAACATAACCCTGCCTCATACGAGGAGGATCAACTGGAAAGAAAGAGACAGAAGAAGAGACTCAAGGCCATGGTTAGAGATTCCCGTGCAAAATTTATCAATCCTAGCAGTGATGCTTTAACCATTGCTCATGCCTTGCGGTTGTTTGAGCTGTCAGAAAATACAGTGGAATTCTGTAGAGTGAATTCACTTCATTTGAAAACAATGGAAGAGATGTCAAGACTGAGGAAGCAGCTTCTTCGACTAATATTTCACCATAATAAATCGAGCGAGGAATTTTCTTGGAAATTTGGGAATACTGAGGATGTCGAAGAGGCTTGGAGGAGTGAACCTGACAAAAACCCCATGCGGTTGACTGAAGAGGAAATTCTAGGGGAAGGAATATGTGTTGGGTTGGCTGACAGGGTTGCAAAGAGGATGCGTACCTTCTCCGCATCATCGAAAGATGTGAGGAAGGTTCAAGCTTTTCGTTACCAATCATGTGCTCTCAGTGACACAATATACCTCCACCGTTCTTCTTCTGTTGCCCAAACTGCACCAGATTTTGTAGTTTACTCAGAACTGATCAATGCAAATAGACTGTGCATGCACGGTGTAACTAGTGTAAAGCCATCCTGGCTTTTGAAATATGCTAGTTCTCTATGCACCTTCTCCGCGCCACCAGAAGGTCGAGAAATGTTTTACGACCCGCAAAAGGACCAAGTCTGTCGTTTTGTTCGTCCTATCTTTTCTCGACATAATTGGCAGCTTCCCCTGCATAGCTTACCTGTGAAAGATGGCTCCGTTCGATCGCAGCTATTTGCCTGCGCTTTGCTCAAGGGGGATGTCTTGCCATGTCTCAAGGACGCTCGGAGTTCCTGTCACTGTCACCATCTGCCGTCCTGGGGCCTGTCATCCACAGAAAAGTTGGGGATCTTCTCAGTAGGATGAAGGCAGAGTTCATCGACAGCCGGGCAGCATTAAGGGTTGCATGGAATGGGTCCAGATTTTCTATATGCTGAGATTAAAGCGTGTTTCCGGGACGTGTTTCACAGCCAGTTTGGAGCATTATGGGAGAAAATGCACCAGGAAATTTGGCTTCTCCCAAGGGGTCCAAGAAGACTAGAGGGTCACCTGCTTGAGCTTCATAAATTGCTTCTCGTGTGATGGAGATGGCTTTGATGCGGTAGGTATGCAAAATGATTAATCGAACATTGCCCAGCACAGTTGTGGAACTGATGTAGTATGATGGCATTCAGCAAGGCTGAAAACGCTTGTCCTGACAAGTATAGTGAGGTAGAATAAATGCTGGCAGTGAACGCGTAGCTGACGCCGTAGAACAAATGCTGATGTAAAATTGATCTCCTCATTTCATCGTCGTTTTGATGCAGTTTGTTGGGTCATAGCATGCCTGGACGTGCAGGCATGAGACTGATCACTGATATACACTGCAGAAACATGGAGAGCATGCAAACCTTTGGCGGATAGCGCGATGGAATGCTTTTTGGGCTGCTTGGTGCATCTGTTATAGTTTTAGTTTTATAGCCTAAACATTTCATTTGATATTACAGTCAATGGGCGTGATCGAGCATCAAACTTCTTCTGTCAGTTGCAGACATGATTGTCTTTTTCTGTTCTCTTATGAAATACGGAGTAGCTATTGGCATGCTATGGGCTTGAAAGATGGAAAGCAACTTAGGCCTGTTCAAAAGCGGTTGCGGACATGGACGTATCAGGGAGGTCAACAACTAATTAATTGCCTTTTACGCGCACAGGAGCAAACCTAACCGTGGGGACTCGAGGGATGGGTGGATAGAGACGTTCATTGTGGAGATTTCTGGACCTGTCATCCAAGAGTATTGGACAATCTTCTGGCAAACCGCAAGAAATTAACTAGTAGTACTGCTCGATCTCGCTGCTCTCACTTGGGACACAAGTCGATTTAATTAGCACGTACTACTACATACGTCGATGGTGACGTCACCACGCGCATGCATGAAGCTGCTACGTACAGACGTATAGTACTACTACTAAAATAATTCAGTGGCTTTTTTTAGCCTTACATCTACGGTGACATCACTTGGCGATCAATGAGTACTCTACTACATGGAGTACTAGTTAGTTTGTGGCGTCCCGGGCTGTAACCGCAGCTTCCAGTTCCAGAGCGAGTCTGAAGAAGTCAAATACTCCTCTAGATTGTTCTCATGTCAGTACCTACGTACGCAAGGCGTAAGCACACAGGGCTGCGATCCCACCGTTTACGTGGTACCGTGGGAGGGAGAAAGAGCACAGTTTGCAACATGCCATTAATTAGTTGGTCAATGCTTAACCGCCGCACCCACAATATACCATCCCGGCCGGCGGTTTGAGTGGAAGATGAGGTCTAGCTAGGACTAGCCGACTAGGTATTTCCTCCGCTAAATGTGGATGTATTAGCCATGTAACATTTCTAAATACATCCACATGTGGTGAATAGCAAGTCAATTAAATGGAAACATAGGGAGTATCTAACTACCTGGCGTCCTGGCCTGGCCAGCTGCGAAACAGGGTATTCGTCTGTCCTAGTTGGACGGATCACTTCAGAAGATTTTATAAAAATAAAGCAACAAAACGGATACGCAAACACGACGGTTTTCGCGCTAGTTGCTCAATCTGTCTTCAGAAAATTATATAAAATAAAGTAAGAAAATTGATGCCCAGCTCTAAGTTGAACAGGGATTGAGAACTGAGTTTTGACGTAAATAGAGCAGATAGGCCTAGTTGTAGAGTTACCTATGTATGGTTGTGACTAAAGGATTGAGCCCTGCTAGAATGAAAAAAAAAAGAATACCTTTATTCAGTCTCCAATTCTTCCTCACCTGGATCAAGCCCTAGGCGAAAAATACAAACTTCTTTCCGTAGCAAAGTACGGACGCACGGTCCGCGCGCAACTACATCCGTTAAAAATGTATATTAAAACATATATACATATTTAGGAATCAGGAAAAAGTCAGAAAAGCCGAACCCAATGAAAGAAAGATAATCCCTTCATAATAATTATTATTTTGCTCCAAATTACTATCTCATCTTTTTTGTTTGGGTTGCTCACCACATATACCATACGGTAAATTACTATCTCATCTGTAATTGTATATAGTGTGGTGAACCGAATGATTTTTTTTTTTGCTTTGCCTCTTGTACGGTCGTATAGACGTGATCGATCGATGTCGATGGCCATTCCATACGGTAGAACAGCACAGCTAGCCTTGCTGCCGATCGAGGTACGTAAAACGTCGGCAGGGCCTTTGATGCATATATCGGGCTAGCTGGTCAAGCTAGAGAACGTGGCCCGAGTGGCGCGGCAAATCGAACATGGGAAGCATCCATGGCCATATACTCCCTCCGTCCCAAAATAATTGTCTCAGATTTGCCAAAAATTTGATGTATCTAAACTTGTTTCATGTCTAGATACATTCACTTTTGAGCAAATCCGAGACACTTATTTTGAGACGAAGGGAGTATATGTTAGGAATAAATTAGCTTAGATATTAGGATAACTAGGCGGTTAGAAATTAGCTTAGATCCTAAAAAACTTGGCAGTTGCTTTTGTCCAAACGCCGCGTCCCTCCGAGGGGACGCGAACCTTGTAACCGACCTTGTATGCGTCCCTTGGGTACCTCAATGGGTTATGACATGGAAGTTAATTTACTCCCCCTGAACTTTGCAAATCTCAATAAGTTTTTTCCTCATGGTTTCTCATGAAAGGTTTTTAATGAGACAATATAAATACAAGTGTTCAGATATGCCATTTTGCTTTCTCCTTATATTTTTTCCACTGGGTTTTAGAGGAGTTTTCAGTGGCATGTCGTATTGCACTCATTTTCACTCCTTTTCACTTTATGAGTTTACTCTCTAGTTTCTCATATAATGTGCTAAATGAGGCTATATATTTTCATTGTCATATGTCATACTTTTCTATTTTTCCCCACCGGGTTTTTTAAAGGAAGTATATTATAAGGCATATATATTGATCTCTAAACTCACTAATGAGATTTTTCCTATCAAGGTTTTTCTCATATGAGTTATCAGTGAGACAATACTCATTATATGTTGTATTATTTCCTCCGTATTTTTCCCACGGGGTTTAAAGGAGTTTTTACAACATATCGAACACAACTCTTCTCATATTTTTTTTCCCCATAGGGTTTTTGGGGGAGAGGTTCTACAGATGAAAATTTTCAAGATGATTAAATCTACAAAAGACAGGGTTGTTTACCAGGACATCCTTATGGATACACAAGAACACTCTAAAGACTATGCAAGAAGATCCGAAGATTATACAAGAGATTTTCAAGGATTTGCGTTGTTGTTAGGAATAAATTAGCTTAGATATTAGGATAACTAGGCAGTTAGAAATTAGCTTAGATCCTAAACAAACTTGGCAGTTGCTTTTGTCAATCATCAATACAAGCAGAGATTCATTCTCAAACAATATACATGGGAACCCGATGCATTCCACCTAGCTATTGCAGTATTTTTCAAAACAAGAGACTCCAAAGTAAATGGATTCAGTTTACACTCAAAATGGAAGTTTCTGACTGCAGGAAACACATCATCAACGATTTGCATTTACAAGACGTACGGATCCAAAGGAAAGTTCACAAGACCGAGACGATGATCAGCAAAACCTCTATCATACCGTTAATTCCTACTAGTAATTACAAGAAGATCGAAGAATTAATCAAGAAACAGTCGGATCCAGCTACGTACAGCTAGCTAATTAACTAGACGAACAGCTCGAGCAACACCGGCGGCCTGTCGGCACCAGCATGCCCCGGCATCCCGACGCTGCGCCAGACCCACTGGTCGCCGTCGTCAGCACCGGCAACGCCGCCGAGCGCCATCTCCTCACGGTGCCGCCTCATGTGCCCCCCGAGCGCCTGGCCCATCTCGAACCCGATCCCGCAGATGTGGCACTCGTGCTGCCTATCCTTCTCCTCGCCCCGCACTAGTAGAAAATGGGCCTATGGTCCCGGTTCGGTTGGGCCTTCAGTCCCGGTTGCCCAACCGGGACTGGCCAATCGGGACCAATGCTGGTCCCGGTTGGGCCACGAACCGGGACCAATGGTTGTCCACGTGGCCTGGTCTGGCTGCTCGTGGGGGGAGACTCATTGGTCCCGGTTCTTAATACGAACCGGGACCAATGAGTGCTTTTTTTTTTTGGTATTTAGGGTTTAGGATTCGATCTCGCCGGTGCCCCCTCTCGCCGGTGCCCCCTCTCCCTCTCGCCGGTGCCCCCTATCGCCGGTGCCCCCTCTCCCTCTCGCCGGTGCCCCTCTCGCCGGTGCCCCCTCTCCTTCTCGCCGGTGCCCCCTCTCGCTATCGCCGGTGCCCCCTCTCGCTATCGCCGGTGCCCCCTCTCCCTCTCGCCGGTGCCTCCGTCGTCTCCCCCTTCTTCGCATCGCCGACGAGCTCTCCATCGTTTCCGTACGCATATTATACGCTCTACTATATACACAGTACACGTTGATGCATATATAATTAATATTCGATCTCTTGCGAGAATACAACTATTTAATTACATGGAGATAGATCAAGCCATCAAGGCATATTTAGTTCATCGTCCGAAGCATAATGTTCTCCCTTTTCATCGATGGCCTCCCTAAGCAGAAATCCCGCCAATTCCTCTTGAATTGCTCCTACGCGCAGTTTTGGTTCGAGCGTCTCCCGCAGGTCGCTCAAATTAGTTGTTCTCCGCTCAGTGGTCAACTCGCGAATGAACTCGCAAACGTAGAATCCACATAAATTACTCCCCGGTGGCTGCTGCGGACATGTCACCGATTTATAAGTTAGCTCATCTTTGAATGGACCTTGTACCTTCTGTTTGAAATGTGTCCAACACCTGCTTTGGCAAAGAAAATGAACAAAGGAGTTATTAATTACTTGACATAAGGGAACGAACGAAAGAGGGCGATATAATGCGATAATGATTGAAATTACTTGTTGAGCATTTCTTTCATGTCGGACCACATGTCTTGGTCCCAACTTAATGAGTCGTGGACTTCAACTGTGGACTTGTCAGGTTGAATGCTTAGCAGAATCCAGTGGAACCTGCGGACGTTTACATAAAGCAGACATGCATAGCTCATTAATTACACTTAACATCGAGAAAGCCAAATAAAAATATGTACAAGACAAAAACACTCACTTGAAGTTGTAAGGAAATAGTATTTCCGTACAGAAATGTTGCATGGTTAAAAAGGTGGTCAGGTCATGCTCCACGTCTTTGGGGTGATTGACTAAGGTATATGAATTCACGATATACGGGTCAACGAACCCGACCTCAAAAACTTTAGTTCTTTTGCATTCCATCATCTTCATTCTGCATAATAGCGTACAAAAGGATATATATATAGTCAGGATAATATAATACAGGCAATGAACGAGCTGAGCTAGAGACTTAATTACGAAAATAAATCACTTACAGACAATAGCAAGAGAGGATAGATTTGTCGAGGGCGCGCTTTTGGAATAACTGGAACAGTTCAGTCAGTTGAACCTGTATAACGTAACGTTTGAAGAAATGCTCCACTCTAACGTCCACCGGAAACCAATCTTTCGCGTCCTTCTTTGATGTGTGCACCAGGTACCAGTTATGCAAATTTCGCATATGTGTTGATAGACGCGCGAGCTCCTCATTACTGACCATAGGCTCCCCTTGGACATATTTCCGTGCCATCTCTAACATTGGCGCAGATTCATAGCCTAAAAGTTGACCAAGGCTCATACCCAAGGCGGTAGCCTGTTCCTTGGCCTGCGATACAGTGACACCAAGTTCTTTAGCAGCAGCCATGGCTCTGGGGTCCAATAATTCCAGGTCCTTATCCATAGCGTCTCTGAAGTCCTTGTCGGCATCGGAACACACTATGAGCGGGGGGACCGATTGATTTTTCTGCTGTCCGAGCTGGGCAATTTGTTTCCCGCTTTTTGCACTTCTTCCCTTGTTCTGCTCAGACTGGGCACGTGCTAGCTTAGTAAGTTCACGACCATAGTCAGATGGCAGATTCATCGATATCTGGGATGGCTGCTCAAGGAAGGACTTTCTCCACTTTTTGGTTTTTGCATCATATACCGGCTTCTGCTCGGGCTTTTTTGGTGCAAAAAAAGCCTTATTGTAGGCAGCCACCTCCGCGGCGTTTTCCGCTACAGTCCTGTCATAAGGTCTAATGGGAAGATTCTTATGAGGTACTGTTGGGAGGGGCGACCTTTTACGTTTCGGTGATCGCTTACCCCTCATAGTACGAGCGGTGGGCGGAAACGGCTGACGCGGCGGCGGAGACGGCTGACGCGGCGGCGGAGACGGCTGCGCTGGAGACTGGTGAGGCGGTGAAGAGGACTGTTGCGCTGGAGACTGGTGAGGCGGTGAAGAGGACTGTTGCGCTGGAGACTGGTGAGGAGTCGATGGCCTTGGCTGCCAGTTCGGAAGCACGATGAATTCCTTTGGCCATAGAATGGTCGCTTTCTTGGCTTCTCCAAGTTCAAGCACCTCCCCATCTTCACCTGCAGGGTGTTGCAGCTTCAGCTCCTCATAATCTTTCATCACTTCATCCACCGCGACAACAGCGTAGCCATTTGGAACCGGAGAGAAATGGTAAGTTGGATTAGGTCCAATTGGTACGACATAGCCGACCGCCACCTTAAAGGTTAAGTTAAAAACTTTCACATGCATCTCACAAGGTGTGCTCTCCATGATATCATCCACTGGGTAGCGACGAAGTGGAGCCACTGCATCATCATTACCATCCTGGAGCTCCGTGGAAGCCACGCTGCTTTTCCGATTCGATGGGACACCGGTACCATCGCATGCAGCTTCTACCATGTGCCGTTGAGATTGGCCGCTAGTACCTTGCTGGCTAAGCACGGCAATTTGTTCCTTCTGCAGCTTTAATTCTTCTTCTATATTACGCAGCCGGTCTGCAGCAGCGCGTGCTTCCATTGCCTCCTTTTCCTTTCTCCTCTGATGGCTTCTATCAGGAAATTTCTTCCTGTGCTCGGGAATCGCAATTGTCTTGGGCTTGGAGCCAGGTACGCCTCGTAACCGTCCGTCGTGTTCCTTATTCCCAAGGGCGCGTGTGAGCTCGTCATCCTCTCTATCGGGAATGAACCGTCCCTCTTCAACATCCTTTACTGCTTTTCTAATTTCTTGGATGGGTAGTAGGGGATTATCTTTGTGTCTTCTGTTATATATGCACTTCCCTTCTGCGTCCAACGTGCCCCCATGCCCGTAAAACCAATTTCTTGCCCGTTCGATCCACTTGAGTGGCTCTGGAGTGATCCCATTAGCCAGCAGGTCCGCCTCAAGTTTCTCCCACTTAGGCATGCTACCAGCGTAGCCACCAGGCCCCATAGTATGGTGGTACATCTTTAGAGCAGCATTTGCCGCATTTTTTGCAGACTTTTCCAGAGCTTCCTCTGATTTCTTGTACGCCACAAATTCTTCCCAGTAGTCCTTTATCTTCTCATACCCTTTATCGAAGTCTGGAGTCTTATTTTTCTTGACAAACAGTTTGTTCAATCTTTTCTTCCAGTTCTTGAATAGCTCGGCCATCTTCCTAAGTGCCCAGTCCTTGACTTTTTGCTCCATGATTTTCCGGGCTATCTTTTCTGCCTCATCTGGATCCTCCTCATCTGAATCCACCTCTGGCGCCGGCAGGGTGAAATTAACCATGAGCTTTCTCCAAAGTCTTTCTTTGCCCTCATCGCTGACATATAGCTGTCCTTTCTCCCTTGGCCGATGCCATTCTCGAACGGTGATCGGGATGAAGTCCCTAACAAGAACTCCGCATTGCTTTACCATTTTATTTTTAACACCAGGGGGAGCAGTCGGTGTGCCGTCTTCGGCGACTCTTTCGATCGTGTACCTTTCTTGGTCGCCCAACTTTTTGGCTGGGCCTCGTTTTGTCCTTACAGAAGATTTGCTCGATCCGGAGGGCTAAAAGAAGAAAGAGCGTTAATATATGTATATAGACATCAGAGGCTTAATTAATACAATCTTCGGCTTCATTAATATATGTATATGCACCTCGCCGGAGTTTGCAACATTTAATGTTCCACCGGAGCCTTCGGCTTCTCCCTCGTCGGCTTCTCCCTCGCTGACTTCTCCCTCACCCCGGCCGTCGGGTTCTACCTCACCGGAGCCGTCTCTTCGGTTGAGAGACTCATCTCCCTCACCGGAGTTGTTCAAAAACTCCGTGGTGACATCGACAATATCTTCCGGCCCGCGGATTATATCCTGGAGGATATTTTCCTGATCTTCGTCTCGTTCCATAGTTTCTGCAAATTAAGAACAATGCACAAAACTTTAGTTGGGTAACTTGTTCCATATGTCAAGATACATCTATAGCTAAAATCATTTGCAAAGCTAAAATTAAAATTAACATCAATATGTAGCAAAACTAAAATTAACATCAATATATAGCAAAACTAAAACTAACACTAACAAAACTAATTCTAGCAAATGGCTAACAGAAAATGGCTAACAAAAAATAGCTAAAACCTAGCAACTAACACTAACAAATGGCTAACAAAAAACCATCTACAACTAACCTAGCAATTTCTATAACCTAACAATTTCTATAACCTAATAATTTCTATATCTAACAAATTTCTAAACATATTAATCATTTTAATCTACAATTTCTATAAATTTGCATCTTTGCATATCTAACACAATTTTTTTTCCTAACATAGTACTAACCATTTGAGGGATAGCAAGTACTGAATATTTCTGATCTAACACAATTGGATTCAACTCATTTAGATTAACCATTTGACAGCTAAAAATGGTGCAAGTACAGAAGGGTCTACAAACGTTAATTGAATGCCAAATTATTTTTGTTGCTCAATTAATTCCACAAAAATTAGGGATGCTAATTTACCACAATACTAAGCTAACAAAATTGGATTCACATTAGTTGAGCTAACAGAGCATCAGAAACAAACAATTTGGTGATTTAAACCCTCTGTAGTAATTTAAATACCATTCTTTTATTATTAATCTAAATAATATGGGACCAGTGTGGTTGGACAAACATTTTTATTAGCTTTCCAAAGAATTTTGATTCATCAATTTTGGACTTATAGATCTCGAGTTACTTAATTTCTAACATACACACAGAATAAAATATTTCTGTTAATTTATTAATTCGAGTCAAGGAAAAAAAACAAACAGGCCGCGAGCGTACGGTGCTCGGCCCATTTCTAACATACACCCAATGGGCTCGGCCCATTTGTTTTTTCCCGTGCGTAAAAAAAAGTAACGCGGCGGCGGCGACAAGAGCAGCGTACGGTGCTCGGCGACGAGCAACGGCGGCGCCGCCGTGGCCGTGGACGGCGTAGGGCTCACCTCGGGTGGTGGACGGCGGAAATGGGCGCGGCGGCCGAGGGAAGCGTCGACGGCGAGCACGGGCGGTGTGCACGGGCGGCGCGCGGTGTGCCGCACGGGCTCCTCCTTCTTCTCAGCACGGGCGGCCGGCGTGCGGGAGCGGCGGCGCGGGCGTCGAGGGCACCGGCGTCGAGGGCGAGGTTGGGCAGCCTGACGGCGTGCGGGCGCGGCGGCACGGGCTCCTCCTGCTTCTTCTCCGGTCCTTAGCGTTTCTGCGACTGAATTGGGGAAGGAGAAGGGCAACAGTTAAGTAGCAGGGGTCATTGGTCCCGGTTTCTGGAAAGAACCGGGACCAATACCTCTTTGGTCCCGGTTCTTTCCAGCAACCGGGACCAATGAGTGGGCAGTTAATGCCAGATCAAGCGCGGGATCCACGGACTCATTGGTCCCGGTTCTTGGTAGAAACCGGGACCAAAGAGTCATTTTTCAAAATTATTTCGAACTTTTCAGTTCTGAAATTTTGTTCCCGCCTTTTTTTTTCTTATTTAGGTGTTTGGATATGAATTTCAAATGGTTTTGAATCTGAAAAGACTTTCAACATGAAAAGTTATTAAATTTGAATAAATAATCCAAAACCATTTTCTGTTTTCTAAAATAATTATTCTAACTATACAAACTATTAACCATTTTGCCATTTTCAATTTAATATGGATAAATTCATATCTTTAAATCCGTAAGTCGAAACTCGACTAATAATACGTATAAATCGATAAAAATTGATTAAGTAAGATTTATGATTAAGTAATAATAATTATTAATTCAGTTAATTCTATTTTTGGTGTTGTAAAATCCCATGGCAAGCAGAAGTAAATGCAGAACAATTTCAGAAAACCTATATTTGTAAGATGAATGTTTGGTGTTGTAAAATGCAGAAGAAAGCAGATAAAAATTATTAATTCATTTATCTTAATGCATTACATAAAAGGTTTAATACATTATTACACATGATACAACGTCTCACAAGCGCTTGAAAGAAACACACCCCTGATCCAACATCACGAACATTATTCTACATAAACGGACTTGCTGGCTCGAAGGCCGTAGGATTAGGGGGAACGGCGGGAGGAGCCAGCCCCGTGGGCGGCCGCCCGGTTCTCGCGCGCACGTTTGCGGCGGAGGGCAAGATCCATGGAGGATGAGTCTTTCAGCGCCCAATCCAGATCGGAAGCCTCCTTCGCCTTGAGCTGGTAGGAAGTCTTGGCTCGCTGGACAGGGTAGTCGCGGACAGACTGGAAGGAGGCTTCCATGGCCTCCTGTATCTGCAACCCACAACCTTCTTCCCCGTCGTCGCTCCAGTCGAAGTCGTCGTCCTCCTCCTCCTCCGCGGGAGGAGCGGCGGCGCCTGGTGGAGGTGCAGCGGCGCCAGGTGGAGGTGCGGCGGCACCTGGTGGAGCAGGAGGCCGGTAGCTGGGCATTCCTCTCCACGCCGGGCTCGTGGGCATACGGCGGGATAGACTCCCGCGGTTGCGCCCAAGCGCGCTCTGCCGAGCACGCTCGACCTCGTCCAGAAGGCGCTGCGGCGGGCGTGGCGGATCCATCTCGTGGAGACGATGCGTTCGTGGCTAGGAATGGTGGATTAGGGTTTACCCCGTCGGCGACAATATATAAAGACCTCCAGGGCAGCGCTGGGGGAGGACAGGTGCCCAGGAAAGCGCTGGGGGAGGACACGTGTCGTGACCGCAAAGCCCGTCTTTAGTCCCGGTTGGTGTTACCAACCGGGACTAAAGAAGCACACAGATCGTGTGTTTCTTTCAATCGCTTGTGAGCCGTTGGATCAGGGCCGGGTGTGTTTCTTTTGAGGGATTGTGAGCTGTTGGATCAGCAGTATCACGACCACTTCGTGAGCCACATGACCCGGTTGGTGTTACCAACCGGGACTAAAGAAGCACACGGATCGTGTGTTTCTTTCAAGCGCTTGTGAGACGTTGGATCAGGGGTGTGTTTCTTTTGAGGGATTGTGAGCTGTTGGATCAGCAGTATCACGACCACTTCGTGAGCCACATGACCCGGTTGGTGTTACCAACCGGGACTAAAGAAGCACACGTACCCTATATATAACCGCCCTCCTCAGACAAGTTACTCACTCACACAAAACATTCCAGCGTCACTCGGAGAGGCATCTTTGGGCAACCAGCGGCAAGACGTCTCTGATGACCTGCGACCGTTCCAAACGGTTGCAGATCATCAGAGATGTGTTGCCGGACGGTTGTAGATCATCAGAGACGTCTTGCCGCTGCTTGGATCGAAGTGGTGCTCAAACACAAAACATTCCAGCGTCACTCGGAGAGGCATCTTTGGGCAACCAGTGGCAAGACGTCTCTGATGACCTGCGACCGTTCCAAACGGTTGCAGATCATCAGAGACGTCTTGCCGGACGGTTGTAGATCATCAGAGACGTCTTACCGCTGCTTGGATCGAAGTGGCGCTCAAACTCACGAGCCACCGTCGGGCTGTATGCAGGGGGAACTGTGTTTGGACGGTCGAAGCTGAGGTTTGAGAGGTTCCCACGGGAGGTGTGGGAGCCGACAACCACCTACCACGCGTGTTTCACCACATAAAGGTTTAATACATTACTACACATCACATAAAGGTTTAATACATTACATTGATTTACATAAAAGCCATGAACCCTTCTTCGCGTATGTCCCTAGCCTATGATCGCTTCAGCCGTAACCATGGAGCATCTTCATTATTTAACGGGATGCTTGGGTCAGTTCTCACTGTGAAGGGCGGAATTTCATCAAACTTATCATAATCTGCTGACATGTCTGTCTTGTCCTCGACTCCCACGATGTTTCTTTTCCCTGAAAGAACTACGTGACGCTTTGGCTCATCGTCTGATGTATTCGTTTGCTTGTTTTTTCTTTTTTTCGGTCTGGAGGACATGTCCTTCACATAGAAAACCTGAGCCACATCATTGGCTAGGACGAATGGTTCGTTCTTGTAACAACCAAGATTCTTGAGATCCACTGTTGTCATCCCGTACAGCTGGTCTACCTTTATCCCTTCTCCATTCATGTTGACCCAACTGCACCGAAACAAAGGGACCTTAAAAGTAGGTCCATAGTCAAGTTCCCATATCTCCTCTATGCGACCATAGTATGTGTCCTTTTGCCCATCGTCGTTTGTTGCATCAAAGCGGACACCACTGTTCTGGTTGGTGCTCTTTTTATCTTGGGCGATCGTGTAAAATGTATTCCCATTTATCTCGTACCCTTGGAAATTCAATACAGTCGAAGATGGTGACGCGGCCAACAAGTAGAGCTGTTCTCCGACAGTGGTGTCATTCATGAGCTGTAATCGCAACCAACTGCCGAAGGTCTCCATGTGTTTTTCTTTAATCCAGGAGTCATCCTTCCCCGGGTTCTTGGAGCGTACATAATTCTTGTGTTCCTCGATATACGGAGCCACGAAGGTGGAACTTTGTAGAACTGTGTAGTGTGCTTGAGTTAAAGAATGCCCGTCCCTACATATCAGTGCTTTCTTTCCTAGCGTGCCTTTTCCACTCAGTCTCCCCTCATGCCGCGATTCAGGAACACCAATCGGCTTAAGGTCAGGAATAAAGTCAACACAGAACTCAATGACCTCTTCTGTTCCATAGCCCCTTGAGATGCTTCCTTCTGGCCTAGCACGGTTATGAACATATTTCTTCAAGACTCCCATGAACCTCTCGAAGGGGAACATATTGTGTAGAAATACAGGACCGAGAATGGCAATCTCGTCGCGTAGGTGAACCAGGAGATGCGTCATAATATTGAAGAATGATGGGGGGAACACCAACTCGAAGCTGACAAGACATTGGACCACAGCCTTCTGTAAACTTGGTAGAGTTACTGGATCGATGACCTTCTGAGATATTGCATTGAGGAATGCACATAGCTTCACAATGGGTACTCGAACATTTTCCGGAAGAAGCCCCCTCAATGCAACCGGAAGCAACTGCGTCATAATCACGTGGCAATCATGAGACTTCAGGTTCTGGAATTTTTTCTTTGCCATATTTATTATTCCCTTTATATTTGACGAGAAGCCAGCCGGGACCTTGATACTGCTCAGGCATTCAAAAAAGATTTCCTTCTCTGCTTTGGTAAGAGCGTATCTGCTTAAGTATTTACGCCCTTTATCCGTCTGCTTGTTGTATGGGTCTTTCATACGTTGCTGGTCTGCCCGTGCTTCCGGTGTATCTTTTGTCTTCCCATACACGCCCAGGAAGCCTAGCAGGTTCACGCAAAGATTCTTCGTCACGTGCATCACGTCGATTGAAGACCGGACCTCTAGGACTTTCCAATAGGGTAGCTCCCAGAATATAGAGCACTTCTTCCATATGGGTACGTGGTTGTCAGCGTCATTCGGAACAGATAGACTGCCAGGACCCTTTCCAAAGATTACTTCTAAATCCTTGACCATGTCATATATAACATCACCATCAGGGAGGTTAGGCTTCTTCCGGCAATCTGCCTCACCGTTGAAATGCTTGCCGGGCTTTCTTACGGCATGACCGTTCGGAAGAAATCGACGATGCCCCAGGTACACATTCTTGTTTCCCAAATGTATACTTTCAGTCTTATCTAAACAGTGCGTGCATGCATTGTATCCCTTGTTTGACTGTCCTGAAATGTTACTAAGAGCAGGCCAATCATTGATGGTTACGAACAGCAACGCTCGTAGGTCAAATTCCTGTTGTTTGTGCTCATCCCACACACGTACACCTGGTTCGGACCACAACTGCAAAAGTTCATCAACTAATGGCCGTAGGTACACATCAATGTCGTTGCCGGGTTGCTTCGGGCCTTGGATGAGCACTGGCATCATAATGAACTTCCGCTTCATGCACAACCAAGGAGGAAGGTTGTAGATACATAGAGTCACGGGCCAAGTGCTATGACTGGAGCTCTGCTCCCCAAAAGGATTAAAGCCATCTGTACTTAGACCAAATCTTAAGTTCCTTGCGTCATCTGAAAATGTCGGGAACTCTCTGTCGATTTTTCTCCACTGGGACCCATCGGCGGGGTGTCTCAACTTCCCGTCTTTCTTACGCTCTTCTTTGTGCCATCGCAACAACCTGGCATGCTCTTTGTTTCTGAACAGACGTTTCAACCGTGGTATTATAGGAGCATACCACATCACCTTAGCAGGAACCCTCTTCCGGGGGGGCTCGTCATCGCCCTCAACATCACCAGGGTCATCTTGTCTTATCTTGTACCGCAGTGCATTGCATACCGGGCATTTATCCATGTTCTCGTACTCACCGCGGTACAGGATGCAGTCATTAATGCATGCATGTATCTTCTGCACATCTAATCCTAGAGGGCAGATAGCCTTCTTTGCTTCGTATGTAGTCTCGGGCAATTCGTTATCCTTTGGAAGCTTCGGCTTCATTATTTTCAGTAACTTCTCAAATCCCTTGTCAGAACAACCAGTCTCTGCCTTCCATTTCAGCAGTTCCAGTGTGGTACCGAGCTTTGTGCTGCCATCTTCGCAGTTTGGGTACAGCAACTTTTTGTGATCCTCAAGCATGGCCTCCAACTTTAGCTTCTCCTTTTCTGTATCGCATTCTCGCTTTGCATCAGAAATGACCCCACCAAGACCATCAGCGGGCTCATCTGATGCCCGATGTTCACCTCTTTCTTCTTCAACGTCTTCCATAACAGTATCACCGCATTCCTCTGGGAACATAGGATAGTTGTCATCATCCTCCTCTTCTTCATTGTCTTCCATCGTAACCCCTCTTTCTCCGTGCTTGGTCCAACAATTATAGCTGGGCATGAAACCTTTCCGAATCACGTGGTCTTGAATGGTTCTCGGGTCAGAGTACTCCCTGACGTTCCGACACTTCTCACATGGACAAGGCATAAAATTATTCACTTTGTTTGCCTCAGCCACATCGAGAAATTTATGCAGGCCTGCAATAAACTCGGAACTGCGTCGTTCGCCGTACATCCATCGCATCCGTGCATCCATCTGCATCATATATATAATTAAGTTTATCAAATACCATTACAATAACATCTTGAATAGTGAAATGACCACCGTACATCGACACGTGCAATATTTCTGTATCAATTACAGACGAAAAGGATAAAGTTGCTAACCTCGGTGCGGGTCGGGCATTTCATCGAACACATCTTGTGCGTGGCAAAGAGAAAAAAAACTAGCACCCCCACTTCCCACCAATCCAGGAAAAAAAAACAGAGGAGAGAGGGGGGTGGGGGCAACAATATATAGGCAGGGGAGGGGTATTGGTCCCGGTTCTTGGCACGAACCGGGACCAAAGCTCCGCGGCATGCCACGTGGTCCGGCTCTGGAGCTTTGGTCCCGGTTCTTGGCATGAACCGGGACCAATGCCCCCAACCGAACCGGGACCATTGCCCCACGGGGCCCTGGCAGCTCGAACCGGGACCAGTGCCAGGCACTGGTCCCGGTTTTTGCCTGAACCGGGGCTAATGGCAAAACAGTACTCCGGACCAAAAGTCCTTTTTCTACTAGTGCCGCTTCTTGTCCCTGATGGCCTTCGCGACGCCGACGCCAAGCTCCAGCCCGCGGAGGTGGCTGGTCCGGTGCCCGCCGAGCGCCTGGAACGACGCGAAGGCGCGGCTGCAGGTCTTGCACACGAACTCCCCTCGCCGGACGTCGCCACCGCCCTCCCGCCGCGGCGCCGCGGCCTCTTCCTCGTCGACGCCGAGTCGGCCGACGACGTCGTGGGCAAGTCGGTGGTCAGGGACAGCGCCAGCGATACCGGCTCCTCCTCCCTCGCGCGCTTCATCCCTACTCCCATGGATGCTGCTTTTTGCGTGTTCTTTGAGTTGTACTAGCTCCGTGAGAAGAAGGAAGAATGGATGAATGGTTGGGAGGCTGGCGGCGCAGTTATATATAGGCTGCGTGAGTACGTAGGGAGGCGGTGGCGTGAGCTTACGTGGCTGAGGGATGGTCTGACTTGTGGGCTGGCTGGGCCAATGAGCGAACGCCACGCGACCTTCACGACGTGACGGACGGACGCGATCAGATATGCTCCCAAGAAGTGTCTCGAAGGTTCTCGAGTACTGTACGTCCGTGGAAGGATCTTTTCGGTCGATCGGCGGCCGGGATATTTTCCAGACCACTACTTTACTTCACTAGGTGTATAAAGTCAGTCGACCTGGCGTAGGTGACGTACGAAGCGATGCGGCGCTGGCGAATCGACCTTCTCGAGTGCTGCTGATACTGGAATATACACTCATTCCGTCGTGATATTTTGCACAGTTTCTGATGCACAAGTTTAACCACAAATTCACACTAAATATATATTAAATTGTATGAATTGTGGATAAAAAGACCAAAACATCTTACATTTTGATACGGAGGGAGTAAATGACATCGTTGTATTTGTGGTACTCCATCATCCGGTTCAGTTTATAGGACATGCACGTATACTTATATCGCTAATTTTGTCAATGAAATATAAGGTATATTAAAAAAATACAAGACTATAAATTTCAGATGCTATATTTTCAAACGGAATATTTTTTGTGTTATATAATTTATATTATATTGGTAAATTGGCGACCTAGTGATTCACACAAGTCTGTCTTGTAAACTGAACTGGAGGGAGTACAATTTTTTTCATCTCACATACTATTTTTTCGTATATTATAAATATGAATCATAGTAAAGTAATAAGTATGAGAGGAATATTCTATCACAATCATCTAGTGTAACCCTAAATCGTTTGCTCTGTAATTCGCTATCTAGAGAGACACTGCAGCCATTGATTCGCTTTTACCCCCACACACCCCCGCCCCCACCCACTCTTCCCGGCCATCGTCAAGCACATTTTCATGGTGATGAACCCGTTATTCTTTTCACTGTGCTATCTGTCATTGTCTATGGCTCCTGCTTGCGGCCGCCGATGTTCCCGACGACCATAGGTCCCCATTTCGCCGCCGACGCGGAGGAGCCCTAGCCTCCAGATACGTGAGTGGGTTGTCGTCTTCCAGGGCTAATCCTTGGCTACGTGCAAAAGTAGTTATATATTTATAGTAAATTTATTTCGTAGAAGTATTTTGGTTGTTGAAATGTGGACACTAAATAGAAAGTTTATTTGAACTTATAAAATGCACTCTATCTTTTGATGACATGTGCATGGGTGTAATAAGACCGACAAACCTTTGTATGGTCAGTTTTAAACTATAATTAACTTTGGCACTAATCACAACGCTATAGTTTTTCCATTCCCCGGTTAACATGATTGTATTAGCCGAGTCGTTACTCAAACCCAGATAAATTGAAGACATTAGTGATTTTGTCTTGATATTACATATCATGTTTTGTGCGATTTATCGTCTCATTGAGATGACATTGATACATCGAGTGAGGGATATTCAAATTTCTTGACTGACAATGCACGGAAGATTTTCAAAGAAAATAGATCATTGCCATTAATATGTTTTTAAATTTTTATCTAAATTCGAATATGTTTATATTTCTATTAATTGTACTATATATAGTGTTGATATCTGGACACTATTAATATACATTTTTTTAGGGTTCATCCAGTTATGCGAAGCGCAACGGCGTCACAGTTTCTTGTTTACCTAATGCGCAAGGCGGTGGACCATGAAACAACAGTCTGCCTATCGGCGACCAACCGCCACAGAAGTAAACACCAGGCATGAAGCAAGATGAATGTTGCAAGTTTGCGATGGATCGACATGTATAGAAGCCACGTAGGCACCGACGTTGCCGCACACGTACGCCTCCTCTGATAAGGCCGGGTTCGCCAAGAAAGGAAAAGAAAACGAGGATGATGACATGTGACCAAATGCGCTGTATCGATCACCTGTACGTATACTTGGTTAGTCACTATCAGTGGATGGACGGTTGTGACAGGCACGGTGCTCGATCTCCGTCGCCTGCTTTTGTTGCCGCCAGACGAAGCTTGCAGCTGTTTCTTTCTTCTATTAATTCCATGAGAACAAAACAGGCGGCGCATTGGCTTTCCACGTAAGGCGGTTTGTCGACAGGACAAAGTATGCATCCATCACACCGCGTAGTTTGCCGAACGAACAGTTTTTGTTATACGGAGTACTTACTCGAGACTTTTTGCACCCGGGCACCAGTGATCCCTCCCGTTTAAAAAATTCAAAAACTATATTTATATGTTTCAAAAAATTCTGAAAAAAATCCGAGTGTAGCCAATGATATATCCCTCTAACGTGCAAAATATCAACTTCCAAAACCTTGTATTTTGAGCTACACAAAAATGACAAAATTGTAGATCTGAGTATGGATATTTTCAAATCTCTAAAGTTTATCAGATTTGTTATTTTTGCGTAGCCCATAATATAAAGTATTTCACACTAAAAAAATTCACGTTTGTGGGATGCATCATTGACAACATCATAGTTTTTTTTCAGAATTTTTTGAAACTCAAAAATATGATTTTCAAATTTTTTTAACGGGCGGGTTCACTGGTGCCCGGGTTCAAAACTGCTTTTCCGGTACTCAAGTAAACAAAGTACGGAATGTGCGCCTCTACAGAAGTAGGAGTAGATTAGCTTGTGAGTGCCAAGTTTGGACACTACTTCCCGGTACGGATGCTTACTTATCCAATGAATCCAAAACCATGCATGCATGTGTGAGGAATACTCTTGGTCGGTCTATTGACCAGGTTGTGACAGATCAACTAATTTATGTTATTGGCTAGCTTGTGCGCGTCCGATCGAGGGCAAGCTTAGCCGTGTCGACTGTGGAAGACACGATCGAGGGAGGACGGCTGTGGATAGATCGAGACGTCAATCGCGGCTCAAGGCACACGCACACACGAAACTTGTCGGAACCTGTCCAGTAGCAAAGAATTAACAACTCGGTAGGTACTCACTTGGGACACAATTAAGTAGATTAACATGCATGAGTACATCCACGGTGACATCATCAACGCGCGCCCATCGGAATTATTTCGCAGCCAGGAGGACTACGTACGTAGTATAGGAGTAGTACATATATAAGGCGTGAGCACATACCGCTGCATGCGTCGCCATGGGAACCCGAGTGAACATGGCAGATCATAATAGACTGACCCAGTCCGGAGAACCAACCTGTTGTGAGGCTATCAGAGTTAAAACCCCAGATTTGACGCTAGTGTTACTCATTTAGTCAGAATATTCTTCAGTGGAAGGTGATATTCTCGTCGACAGCGAGACGGCCGTGGTGACTTTATCAATCTCAAGACCTGATCCGTCGGCTCAGTCAGAGTTGCTTATAGGGGTAGAGTGTGCGTGTGTGCGTCATAAGGGTGAGTGTATGCGCTCGTATATAAGCGTCTGCATTGCAATGTGTTGCGCAAAAAAAAAAAAAAAGGTGAACGATCTTAATTTACGAGCCTTATCGCAGAAGTGTTCAAATCGAGCCTAAAATGGATTTTTAGTTTACAAGTGAGGATGGGAAACATAAAATCTGACAATAGAGGCACGTACGTTCATGACTCGTGAACAGAAGATTTCTTTCGTGAGAGTGTTACATGGGGCATATATGATATGAATGGATCCCCAAACGTTTAAAAAACTGGCCAACGAACCCAACGCAAAATTTCAAGAATTAATCAAGACGCTAATTAATCAGCAAAAACACATTCTAAAGACATTTACAAGTTCTCTATTAAGACAGTCAGATTCAGCTAGCTAGACAAACAGCTCGAGCAAGACGGCCGGCTTGTCGGCAGTGTGCGACACCACTTCCTCATCCGGAAGCCATATGATCCACCGGTCGTCGGCACCACCGCCGCTGAGCGGCGCCATCTCCTCGCGGTGCCGCCTCATGTGTCCCCCGAGCGCCTGGCCCATCTCGAATCCTAGCCCGCATATATGGCACTCGTGCTGCCTATCCTTGTCCTCGAGCCGCTTCCGATCCCTGATGGCTTTCGCGACGCTGACGCCGAGCTCCAGCCCGTGGCGCCCCCGGAGGTGGCTTGTCCGGTGCCCGCCCAGCGCCTGGAACGACGAGAAGGCGCGGCCGCACGTCTTGCACACGAAGTCCCCCTCCCTGGACGTCGCGACCACCCTCCCGCCGCGGCGCGTCCTCTTCCTGGCCGCCATGGGCGAGTCCGCCGACGTCGTGGACGACGACGTTGAGTCCGTGCTCAGCGACAGCGCGAGCGATACCGGCTCCTCCTCCCTTTCGCGCTTTATCCCTGCTCCCATGGATGATCTGCTTGTCTTTTTTTTTTTTTTTTTTTTTTTTTTTTTTTTGAAACGACCAACCTTGGTTGGTTTATATTGATATAAGCAGAGGGAATACAATTAAAAGGTCACTTAGCCATGTGTTGACATGCTAAGGCACCCGAAAGAAAAACTTTTAAAGGAAAAATAAACAGGATAGCTAAAAACATTCATGGTGGTTCGAAAAGCAGCCTTTTCAATGCCTTTGCCCCGGCGAAGGCCCATCCTCTAGCTTCATCCCGAATCTTAGTTATCCGCTTGATCGGCTCGATTATCTTCTGTGTTGTTGGTCTGTGTCTCTGCGAGAAGAAGGGTATGGATGGCTGGAGAAGCCGGCGGCGCGCCTATATATAGGTTGCGTACGAGGCGGTGGCGTGCATAGTGGTGTCGGAGGAACTAACAGCTAACGTGGGTGTCAAGTCGGTGGGAGCCTGGGAGCCGGCCGACTTATAGCGTGGCAAACCAATCAGAGGAGGGCAACGCGACGTTCACGGCGTGGCGGAGGGATGCGCTCGGATATGGTCGGTTCAAGCCGGACCTGTGGTGCGCGGCTAGGCGCGTGGCGGCGCGCGGTGGCTTAGCCGCGGGGGCAACGCGCGCGAGCGTAGCCGGTTTGGGGTTGGACCCGGCTGTCCCTCGATCGAGGTTGCGCGGTGCGCTCGTGCGTGCACGTGGGTTGCTTGAGGCTTGAGCGACCGAGCTCGATCGGAAGTGTCTGGAACGTTCTCGAGTCCTTGGAAAAGATCTTTTGGTCTTGTGTACACGCACTTTATTTGCTTTACTGGGTGTACAAAGTCACTCGACCTGGTGTGACGTAAGAGAGATGCCGAGACCATGACTTCTTGCTTCCTTGTCGTTCTACGTACGACGAATCCGGAGATTACTACGGGTATATATTTTTTACATCGACTGCGATTTCTGTTTTCTCATCAACATATAACCGCACGGCCTTAGTCACTTGGCTCAATTTATATAGCGTCTCCGTCATTAATAAAAAAATGTACTTGTCCATATGTAACAACTAAATAATCATTATTTAGCTGGCACTTGTGAAAGAAAACATTTCATTGATAGGATGTCTTAAATAAAGTTTTGACGCGTCCAAAAACACGTGTAAAATCCACCACAGTACCACGCAATGCCTAAACACACAGTAGACCTGTTTGCTCCTTCTATATCAATATAAGGCAAAGATTTTGCCCCGTTTCAAAAAAATAAAATAAACACACAGTAGACAACCGCGTTTTTTTTTTTTGCGTGGAGAGAACCGGCGGTTGCACATCTAGTACGTGAATGCCAGTGAGCCAGTCATGTATACGACGCCTGCAAAGCAGTGCTCGTTAGCAGCCTGCCTTTGGTCGCATTTTCGAGGAAACAGAGTTGCATACACACTATACGGCAGGTCGGCAGCAGGTCTCGGACCATCCAGATCGAGCTAGAGAGACTTGCACAAAGCCGATTCGATTGGTCGCTAGCCGACAGACTGGAAGATGGTGTACTAAAGGTACACTCCGTTCCAAATTAGATGATTTTAATTTGTCCACATATATACGGATTTATCTAGACATGTTATGAGTACTAATTTAGAACGGAGGAAGTACCGGTCTACGCGACTACTCCTAGTACAAGCGCGGCGTGACGCGGCGGTCCGTGGCTTCACACGTAGGGGTTTTGCCTCGCGAGCGAAGCTATATCCACACTCGGCGCGAACGCCAAGGTCACAGCTGAGCGAGCTGGTTGCAACTTGCACGCTTGTGCTTGCTTCAGCTTATAGGCAACTGGCCAACTGATAGCTACCACTTCCAGTTCTCTAGTCCGCGTAGTTGGGTTTAATTACCCTATTTGTTTATCCACGCGCGCTTTAGATCTGTCTATCCCTTTCATGTGGTATTTTTAATCAGCCACCGAGCTGAGGTGTATGCTCACGTATGTTACGAGTAGTTCAGCCTCGACAGTTTCCGCGCCCCGATCTACAGCCATTTCAACTATAAATCCTGACCGTCGGACCGTTAAAGGTCAACAACCATTCTTGGCCATTGGTCTGCGGAAACCGACGGTCTAGTATAACCGATGCGCCAAATCCACGTGGACGCTCGCGTGGCTGCCGATTAAAGTTGGTCGACACTCGCTAGCGCGCGCGATTCTTGTTTACTTGTCCTTTCGGCAAGCCGCACAACTTGGGCCGGCCAAGCTCGATGCTTCAACTTCGAATCCACGTGGAGCATCTTCGAAAGACTAACCTAAATTTGTCTCCATTATTTAAGAAACTATCGTTTTTATTAGGAAAAGTCAGACCCAGCATCATAATGTGTATGTATGTGATCAATGATCCATATGTTTGGGTAGGGATCCAAATATGTCGAACAAATATACAAATTTGGGTACCCCACCCCGCTACTGAAACATTAAAAGTCATGTGTGGGAGAGGGCAACGCCGCGGGGTGAAATTTCATGTGCGCACTACCCCACGTGCCTACCACCTCTCCTTCACGCTGGCCGTTTTCCACCAGCAGACGTCGCGCGACTGGTAGCTTGCTCGGCGAGCACGACCTTGTCGTCCTCACGCATCAACGTCCGTGGCCATAGTTTTCGGCCGAAATTGAGGGTGCCACCCCCAAGGTGCTCGACCATTTGCTTCCAAGGTATGTTCCCTTCATATTTTTCTTACTATTTTGCAAAATAATGTATAGTTGTGACACATTTTTAATAAACTATCAATATTTATGTAGATGAGTAAGTTTGATAAGAATTTGTATGATGAGTCGTCCTCACAGGACGAGAATCACGCTGTTCTCATGTTCATTGGAGATGGAGAAGAACAAGCGACTGATAGTGTTTGTCAAGCCAATTCCCAACCTTCAAGGCACATAGTTTCATAATGCTCAAGCAACGGTAGGAAGGATGTGGAGATATAATTTGAGATTTTACAATACTAATTTGCTATTATGCGGGGATCAATTCATTTTGGGACCAAAGACGCTTTGGAGGGCCGTGATGGCTTGTGTGCTATTGCACAATGATCATCGAGCATGAGTGTGGAGAAATTGTTGACCTCACTTATGACTTCATGGAAAGGTTGTGCAGCCTCGTACGAGAGAAGACCATATCAATCAAAATATATATGGGTACCCAGTTTTAAGTATGTTGCAAAAGTATAAAAATTTGGAGGCCCAAATCCTCTCTCTCTCTCATCTACCCAAATTCTGTTTGTGTAGCCAAAATTTAGCTATACACAGGTTCGGTACAATGTACAGGCGAAGAAGTTCTGTGAAATGTAGCTAAATGATTAAAACAAATGTGTAGTGGTATTTTTATCTAAAAAAAGTAGTTCTATTTTAGTACTACTCCGTAACACATATACACACGTGTGTTCCCAATCTGTACAAAAAAATCGATGCACATTGACGAGCTAGCGCGTGGGGCATGCGCACGATCTTACGGAGAAATTCAGAACAGCTGATGATGTAAACACGCGAAGCCATATTTACATTCGAGAACAGGAGGACCAAGGCCAGAAAAACGGAAATGTTGAACAGTTTGCAGCCTCATTCTTCGGGGGGGAAGACTGATATCACCGACAAGTCAAAAACGAGCCACGACAACGACCACCGAATAGAATAGACGCAAATCAACGGACAAGCCTCACCGTGTTGTGGACCCCACCACACCGCAAAGTGTTCTTTTCTTCAACTAACACCGTGAGGTATACAGTAGATACTCGTAGCTGGGTTCCGTCCAATTTCGCGGGCCCTTCCGTGGGAAGGGATGGAGACAGCGCACAACGCTATCCATGTAAGCAAGCGCGTGGTCCAGTTCCTTGCGAGCAAGTAAACAGAAAGAAGATTCTCTAAACCGCCGATCGCGACGACGTCAACCTCGACGTCGTCTACACCGTGACGTGAGATCACACCTGCTGGCCTGCTTAATCTCCCCCTCCTATAAAAGCCTAGCCATGGCGCCATGCACTCACCCAGGACTCAGACACATCACAGGAGCCACTTCAGATTTCTCCTGAATCCATCTCGCCATCGTTTGGCCACAGACACACATACTCTACTCGAGCTCTCGTACCGCAGCCGCGCGCCGATCCATGGTTTCGTCGATGAAGCACTGCAGAGATCACGCCGAGGTGCCCCTGACCCTCTCGCTGTCCCTCGGCGCCGTGGCCGACCGCAGGAAGAAGCTGGGGCGGCGCGCCGCGGCCGGAGCAGGAGGCGGAGAGGGAGACGGGGAGTTCTCTTGCAAGACGTGCGGCCGCTCGTTCCCGACGTTCCAGGCGCTCGGCGGGCACCGGACCAGCCACCTCCGTGGCCGCAACGGCCTCGCGCTCGCCCTTGCCGGAGATCACTACGCCGGCAAGCCCAAGAAGACTACTTCCAGCGATGATCAGAAGCCGGCAACAATGCACCAGTGCCATGTGTGTGGGCTCAGCTTCGAGATGGGGCAAGTGCTCGGCGGGCACATGCGTAGGCACCGCGAGGAGGCTGGCGCGGTGGCGCAGGCGCCGCCCGTTCTGCTCCAGCTGTTCGTCTAGATAGCGAGCTCGGCTGATTGGATTCTCTCTAGTCTCTAGTCAGCTCCATCGTGTGAAGAGTTCCAGCAGTTTTACCCGTCTAGCCGTGAGCTGCACACTAGTAGATGTAGGCGTTGATCGTTGGTCCGTTCATTCGTATGTGTACATAATTCACTTGGATTTGTTCATTCATTCGCTACGGAGATTATGTATATATACATTGATTAGTTTGTTTCAGTTGTTTCATTGGAATTACCAACCGCTTTTGCACCTGAAAATTGAATAACTTCTCTACTTGATCGCATCTGAAGATGACTAGGAGTTGTTTCGATAACTCTGGCAAATCTCGATCGGTTGTCATTTCCACAGTCCATTAAAATTACATTTATCATAGAGCTGCCAGCTTCCTTTATTGATTAATGATAATAAGGGTTAGCATAGAGTTTTTTTATTGAAAATGAGGATAATCATGGCATCTGTATCGGTGGATGCACACAAAACATGTATTATCGTCTATTTCACAATGCCAGGCAAAGTCAGGCATTGAATACGTAATAAGTTGATCGAGTAAAATCCGAGACCATCTGCCTCGCTACAGTATCTCCACAATCCTTCCACAAACTCCATCACAAATGCTCGAATAAAGAAAACTACACAACTCCTAGATAAAACCTCGAAGAAGGGTTTGTCTCACGTTCACCGATAATGACGAGTTCAATTATAGGTCGATATCTAAATTTCCATCCTCAAAGCCGTGCTTTGAGCCGTCACCTTCATCTAGAGCACACCACATGTGCGTCGTCATTGCTTGATCGGAGATCGTGTGTTTCCTTCGGAGTTCACACATACTTTTTGTCGCCATCGCTGCAACTACCGGCTGACGAGGTCTGGCTAGCTGAATCCTAGAGAAGATTCCAAAAGTAGGTTGTAGCCCTTGATGCCCCTCTTTTTCTCGCTAGTTGCAAGTCCTTTCATCCATCGATGGGAGATGATGGGGGATTGGACGGCAGATTTGTCCACAGTTGTAGCCATTACGCATAACAGCTTTGCGGGTTTGTATGACTTAGCTTCCTTTACCACCGACGCACCAACCGAATCAGGCAGACACATGCCGTCAGACGTGCCCTATACGCCGCTATCTTCCACATCTCTGCGTACCCTCATCGCAGTGCTCGACCGGCGTCAGGACGTTACATCAGCCACACCATCACCTGCCTCCAAGAGATTCTAAGGCCTTTTTGAAAAATCTCTGTGAGACTAGATCTGTAGCCTCCTCACCACCACCCGCCTGGAAGGCGTGGAGCAGAGGAGTGTGCACAACAGAGAGCTCCGATCCGCCACACTACTCTGAGGAACAACCAGCATGAAAATCGATGTTGTCCCCTCGTGGGCACTTGACACCCACGCGTCTTCGACAGGCGGGGCCTCGAGAGGCAGTAAGGTGATAAGGAGAACATGAGGATACGATAGAACATACCTCTAAACAAAAAGGTTTTCACAAGCATCATATACCTATCTTTTCTCGACATAACTGGCAGTTTCCCCTGCATAGCCTACCCGTGAAACACGGCTCCATTCGATCGCAGGTATTTGCTTGTGCTTTGCTCAAGGGGGATGTTTTGCAATGCCTTAAGGAAGCTCGGAAGTTCCTGTCACTGTCACCATCTGCCGTCCTGGGGCCTGTCATCCACAGAAAAGTTGGAGATCTTCTCAGTAGGATACTAGGATGAAGGCAGAGTTAATCGACAGCCGGGCAGCATTAAGGGTTGCATGGAATGGGTATCCACATTTTCTATATGTTGAGATCAAAGCGTGTTTTCGGGACGTGTTTCACAGCCAGTTTGGAGCATTGTGGGGAAAAATGCACCAGGAAATTCGTCTTCTACCGAAGGGGTCCAAGAAGATTAAAGGGTTACCCGCTTGAGCTTGAGAAATTGCTTCTTGTGCGATGTAGATGGCTTTGATGAGGTACGCATGCAAAATGATTAATCGAACATTGCCCACCACGGTTGTGGAACTGATGTTGTATGATGGCATTCAGCAAGGCTGAAGAAGCTTGTCCTGAAAGTATAGTGAGGTAGAATAAATGCTGGCAGTGAACGTCATAGCTGACGCCGTAGACCAAATGTTAATGTAAAATTGATCTCCTCATTTCATCGTCGTTTTAATGCAGCCCAGTTTATTGGGTCATAGCATGCCTGTACGTGCAGGCATGAGACTGATCACTGATATACACTGCAGAAACATCGGGATCATGCAACCTTTGACAGATAGCGCGATGGAATGCTTGTGGGCTGCTTGGTGTATCTCTTATAGTTTTTTAATTTTATAGCCTAAACATTTCGTTTGATATTACAGTCAATGGTGATCGAGCATCACATTTCTTCTGTCAGTTGCAGACATGATTGTCTTTTTTCTGTTCTCTTATGAAATACGGAGTAGCTATTGTCGTGTTATGTAGGGGTGGAATCGAGCCGAGCCTCGAGCCGAGCCTGGCTCGGCTCGGACAGGCTCGTCAAATCTCGAGCCAAGCCTGGCTCGGCTCGGCACAGAATATGTTCTGAAAATGAGGCTCGAGGCTCGGCTCGTGAAGCTCGAGGCTCGGCTCGCAAGCCAGCTGCCAAATGCCATTCCCGATTCGATCTATTTTTTTATCCCAACCAAAACAGAATATGCCCTCGTCTCTGAGGCTCTCAGCGACGGGGAAGGAACGCATACATCAAGATTTCACACGGCGCCGCGCCACCCCTCTGGCCGGCCCGCCACCGAAGCTCCACCGGCCTGGCCGCCCTCTACTGCTCCGACCCTGTCCCCGCACCTAGAGTCGCCCATGCCCCGTGCCGCGACCCACATCTATTCTCACGCCGCCGCCGGCCAGAGCGACTGCTACGCTGCCCCTCACCTACCTGCGACGTCTCCGCCGCTAATCTCCAAGTTAAGCACGACGGCTGCTGTTGCTCTCTCTGTTTCTCTCCCTGTCCACTGATGACTGATCCTATTTTCTTTATTTTGCTCTTCCGTCGGTGGAGCTAATTAAACGTTCAATCACAGTGGTTGTGCAGCTTATGCTCGCCCGACATGTTCAATGCCATCTTGTATTCTCCTCTGGTATCTATTCAACATCCGCACTATATGCCAATGGTCAACGCTGTATTGCTTCACAATTGACTGCATGTACACATGTATTTTTGCATTTAAATGGCTCCTAAATGTATTGCGTAGTCAACCTCTACTTCCTTCAAATTCGTGTTGTGAAACTTATGATGTCTGCCACTGTAGTGTTTTTTTTTGGGGTACTTTGCTAAACTTTGTAGACTATGTTTTGGATCTGGGAGTGGTATTCATGATTATAATTGGGAATTGGTACATTTTCAGCAAATGCCATGTTAAATTTTCGTATTTCGTCGAGCCTTCGAGCCGGCTTGCGAGCTTCACCGAGCCGGCTTGTCGAGCCTCGAGCCTTACCCGGAAGGTTTAGGCTTGACTTGTTCGACCGTCGAGCCGAGCCGAGCCTCGAGCCTCGAGCTTCATGTCCACCCTAGTGTTATGAGCTTGAAAGATGGAAAGCAATTGAGTCTGGAGACCCCCGCCTGCTCAAGGCAGTTGCGGACATTGACGTATCAGACAGATGAACAACTAATTAATTGGCTCTTACGCGCACAGGTGCAAACTTAACCGTGGAGACTGGAGGGATGGCTGGATAGAGACGTTCATTGTGGAGTTTGTCATTATCCAAACTTTTCTGGACCTGTCATCCAAGAGTAAGTGGACAATCTTCTGGCAAACTTCAAGAAATTAACTAGTACTCCTACTCGATCTCTCTGCTCACTTGGGACACAAGTTGATTTTAAAAAAATTAGATAAAGAAGTTGATTTAATTAGCACGTACATACGTCGATGGTGATGTCACTACGCGCATGCATGAAGCTGCTACGTACTACTACTATTACTAATTCAGGGGCTTTTTTTCGCCTTACAACTACGGTGACATCACTTCGCGAGCATGAGTACTCTACTACATAGAGTACTAGTTAGTTAATTGACGGCTTAACGCGCATGTGGATGTTCAAGGTTTTGTGACCTCCGGATTGTATCCGCAGCTTCCAGTTCGTCTGAAGAAGTCAAATACTCCTAGATTGGTCAACGTGTGTTCTCATGTCATTACGTACGTACGCAAGGCGTAAGCACATAGCGCTGCGATACCACAATATACCATCCCGGCCATTAATTAGAGATGGTCAATGCTTAATTAACCGCCACACCCACAATATACCATCCCGGCCGGCCGGCGGTTTGAGCGGAAGATCAGCTCACCTGGCCAGCTGCAAAACAGGCAGCCAAGTACGCGTTCACACGCAACAATCACGATCGACACGGCCGTATAGACGCGATCGATCGTGGCGGCAGAGCAGCAGCTAGCCTTGCTGCCGATCGAGGTAAAACGTCGGCAGCTAGGGCTGGGAGTTTGGCGCCAGCAAGTGCCCGGCTTTGATCGATCGGGCTAGCTAGCGAACGCGGCCGTGGTGCGGCGCGGCAAATTTGACATTCGATCCGGCCGGACAGACACAAGTGTACTGTCATTCTGGAAGGTCTTAATTTCCACGCTTATTATTGCAGAATTTTTTGGAAAAACAAGACGACTCCAGAGTAAATGGATTCAGTTTACAGTCAAGTTGAAGTTTCTGATTGCAGCAACAGCTCTATCGTATTCATACCGTGATCCGTGAATTCCTAGTAATTACAAGAAGATTGAACGATTAATCAAGAAACAGTCGGATCCAGCTGCTATGTACAGCTAACTACACAGTCTAGACGAACAGCTCGAGCAAAACTGGCGGCCTGTCGGCAACATGCCGCACCACATCCTGACCCGGCATCCCGACGCTGCGCCATACCCACTGGTCGTCGTCAGCGCCGGCGCCACCGCCGCCGAGCGCCATCTCCTCGCGGTGCCGTCTCATGTGTCCTCCGAGCGCCTGGCCCATCTCGAAGCCGAGCCCGCAGATGTGGCCCTCGTGCTGCCTATCCTTCTCCTCGCCCCGCTTCTTCTCCCTGACCCCGAGCTCCAGTCCATGGCGCCCCCGGAGGTGGCTGGTCCGGTGCCCGCCGAGCGCCTGGAACGACGTAAACGCCCGGCCGCACGTCTTGCACACGAACTCCCCCTCGCCGGACGTCGCCACCACCCGGCCACGGCGCGCCCTCTTCCTCGTCGACACCGCCCCGGCCGAGTCGGCCGACGACGTCGTGGGCATAGAGTCCGTGGTCAGCGACAGCGCCAGCGACACCGGCTCCTCCTCCCGCGCGCGCTTCATCCCGACTCCCATGGGTGATCTGCTCCTGTTGATTGTCCGCTGGATCGATCGGCGTGTGGATCTCGATGCCTTTTGCGTGTACTCTGTGTTCTGGAGTAGTTTCGTGAGAAGAAGAATTGATGAATGGTTTGGACTTGGGAGGCTGGCAGTTATATATAGGCTGCTGGTGTGAGTACGTACTACGTAGGGGTGGCGTGAGTGGGGGAGCTGGGCTTACGTGGCTGTCAGGTTGGTGGGCGATGGCCGACTTCTCGGGTGGCTGGGCCAATGAGGGAACGGCACGCGACCTGACGGACGGATGCGATCGGATATGGTCGTCGTGGAGCGGCCGGCTCTAGCCGTACGTGTGGTGAGCGGCTTAGGCGCGTGGCGGCTGAGTTGTTTCGTACAGTAGCTACCGAGCTCGGAAGTGTCTCGAACTTTCTCGAGTCCGTGGAAGAATCTTTTGGTCGGCTGGGATATTTTCCAGGTCCTGTGCACATGTGTACTTTACTTTACTTTACTAGGTGTATAAAGTCAGTCGACCTGGCGTACATGACGTAGGGAGTGATGGCACGCTAGTGATCGACCTTCTTGAGAGTGCTTGTTGAATACGACAGGAATATTCTGTCACCTAGTGTAAACCATAACCTTCGTGTCAATGCACAAATACTTTCTTCATTCCTAATTATAACATGTTTTATTTATTTTTCTAATTTGCATGTATGTAGTCTCGTTTTAATGTGTTTATTCACTTATTTCAGTCCCTATATAGAACAAACGATTTTCTCCCTTTTCAACACTCCGGAAAGTCTCCGCCGCCATTGATTAGCTCGCCTTTGCCCTTTCTAGCCGTCGCCGAGCACATTTCCATGTTCCTGGTGAGCTCGTGGGCCTATTCCTTCTCTTGTTCGTGCTCTCTGAAGTCGTCTCGTTGTGCGCGGTCCTCGCCAGTGACGTTCTCAGTGACCATAACTAACCATTTCGCTGTCGTTCGACACAAATCTTTCGAAATTTGGGCCCCCGATGGGAAATTATAAAAGGTAACATAAAAATCATCTACCGAAATCTTGGGTGCCTAGCAAATCAACGACTCCAAATCAACCTGACTCGGCAAAGGGAACCGACACAGGATGATAAGCTTTGTCGGGAGATGAGGACGAGTGAGCAGATCCTCTAAAAGTTGGTATCTTAAAAAGTGTTTGAGGTAAACTGAAAACTGTTTTTATGGCACAAGAAGTGTCTTCACAGAACAGATACCGCAAAACATTTTTTCCTCTTCAAAAATATAATACCTGAGACATAATTAGCATTTTTGGGGCCCAATTTAAATGGATATAAATTCATTTAAATGGACAAAAATATCTAAAAAGGTTGAACATTCATAAAAGTTGGGAATTGTTCATAAAAAATCCCATCTTGCAGCCTGTGGACATCCATGTTCGCCAGTTCATCTGTTGATCTGGTAGCTGCAAAGTTTCCCAGTCCAAGGCCGGGTCCAAGGGTGGGCCCACCTCGAGTCATGGGTATTCAGCTGAATACCCAAATAATTACGTGAAATACTGACATTCCAATGTTCTGTGACAGATGTAATAATTATTGCTACCGCAACTGGAAGAAATGATGAAGTATCCCAATTGGTTAGGTTAAAATATTAAATCCTCAGGTTTTTGGTTCAAACCCCATGGCTGTAGTTGTTTGCTTATTTTTCCAAAAACAAATCACGTATATATGATTAGTATAGTGCATATTATTTCTTTTATAATCATTTATTTTGTATACTAAAATATTCTTATAATTTTTAATACCCACTCTCAGAATTCTAGGCCCGCCACTGGCCGGGTCGTTTGTTGCAAAGTTTCAATTACGGAAGATTTTTTGTTAAGAAAAAAATAGAGCTTTTCCATTAAGATGTTTTTAGGTTTTATTTGTATTTAAGTATTCTTACATTTTCATTGTACTATATAGTGTTAATGTCTGGTCACTGTTTTAATTTGCATTTTTTTTAAGGGTTCGTCCTATCTGTTTCCAGCGAGTCTACCTACGCGCTATGTACTGTAGTACTTTCCACGTTAGAGGAGTGGCACTAGATTGAACCTGCCACGTACCGCCGTTTGATGGTGTCGATAATAGCGCAACGGTGTCGCAGTTTCTTGTTTAGGTAATGCAAGGCGGTGGACCATGAAACAGTCTGCCTATCGACGTACGACCAACCGCCACAGAAGTAAACACCAGGCATTCAGCAAGATGAAGGTTGCAAGTTTGTAGTGGATCGAAATGTGCAGAAGCCACGTCGACACCGACGTTGCCGCACACACCTTCTCTGATAAGGATTCGCAAAGAAAAGAACACGAGTAGAATGACAGGACCAGATCGATAAATGCTGGAGAAATTGTCTACGACAAGATGGTTAGGAGGGTGGTTGTACCTCAGCTTACCTGAGTTTAAATCATAGATTTGACATTGGTGTTTCTCATTTAGACGAAATATTTTTCAGTGGGAGGCGACGTTCCCGTCGACAGCGAGGCGCCTGTGGTGACTTCATCAATCTCAAGACCCGACCGCCGGCTCAGTCTTTCGAATGTGCTCATAGGGATAGGATGTGTGTCCGTTCGTTCATAGGGGTGAGTGTGTGCACATGTATGTGAGCATCTACGTTGTACTGTGTTTCGAAAAAAAATCGATAAATGCTGTTACCATGCGCTATGGCGCGCGGGACTTATCTCACCCGTTCGGCCATGCAAGAGGATCCGTGCCCGAGGCCCACCTCCACCTGCTTTTGACCCCTACGCGAAATAAATACGGCGCGCCATACGCCTAGCAAGTCGAATGGACAGCCAGGAGCCCTGTTCAGTTCAGTACCTTTTTAATAGCTCTAGATCCACTCGTACACCTGCTCCGTTCTAGTCCATACTCCATAGCTTTTTAATCTGTCGCAGCATGACGAGTTAAACTGTGGAGGAGCATCCTTTAAACGTAACCGGCTCCTCTAACTTAGCTCTTGCTATGTTAGGGTAACTTTGCCGTTGGATCAAAAACTGAAGGCCACGATGTGCTACTGTAGACAGGGGCTGTAGACTTCGTACTGTAGACAAAGCACTGTTGATGCCCCACTTTTTGCGCGCACTATTCATCCACGATCTGAACCATTCATTTCCGATCTAGCGGTGCAGACTTCACAAAGTTAGGATACTGTAGCACCCTGACTTTGCAAGAGCTAAGTCAGAGGAGCTCGTTCCCCTTTAAACTACCCAGTTCTCTAATTAACATAACCATACTTCAACTCAAGATAAAATATATATGAAAAATATACACGTCGACGGGTAGGTTCCATTCTCGTGATTGGTTTCAAATTTCGTCCGCTGTAGATTCTCAATTTTGTACCGATGTTTAGAGCATTATTAGACGTATTTTGTCAAAGTTGTCGCACTCATCTGACCGTTTGAAATATCTTTTGACGAGCAAGTTTATCTCGACGTTTCACATAACTTCCATGTTTAATTTTTCGTTCCACTGGTCATATACCATGAACTCCACCGTCACAGTAGTAGCTACTCTAATTGGTGTAAGATACCCTCTCGCGGCACCGGTCGGTAACATTCACATGGTTATCCATGGTCCTGGATGTGCATTTCTTTGTCACGTATTGACGTATCAAAGAATCATCATCCTACCATCAATGGATACCCACGGCGACGCACCCGGGTTATATTCGCCACATAACCGGTTCTCTTGATCTCACTTGTGGATATATTCAAGCAATGCATTAGAACATCATATCATCACAGGTTATCCATGGTACCGGATGCGGATATCTTCGTCACGAGATACCAAAGAATTCACATCTTATCATAGCCGGTTATCCATGGTAGCGAATTGAGATATCTTCATCTCGTATCAAAGATACCCTCTCGCGCAAACATTCACATGGTTATCCACGATATTAGTTGGGGATATCTTCATCGATTAACAACCAAACGGTTCTCTGTGAACTCACCTTGGATATCTTCAAGTAACGTCATAACCATATTACTATCACCGGCTGTCCACGATATCATTCGTGGATATCTTCATCAGTTGACAAACAAAACGGGCTCTCTGTGATCTCACTTGTGGATATCTTCAAGTAACGTCGTATACCATATTACCATCTATGGTTATCCATTGTACCGGATGCGGATATTTTCGTCACGTACCAAAACATACACACCTTATTTATAATAGCCGGTTATCTATGGTACCGGATATCTTCGTCACAGTTCTCTTCGTCGATTTTTTTATATTGATTAGAGAATAGAGTAATTTAAAGAAGGTGAGTTTGGAGAACCAGCCATAGGTGTAATCGAATCTAAGCAACTGTGGTATTCTAAAAAATCTGAGCAACCATGCTATTTAAAAATAAGCAGGGCATATTACAAAGGGCATCCACGATATGATTCCGTTCCACTCAAACAAAATTCATCTATAAAATTCTAAACATCGGTTCAAAATTGAGAATTTACACTCGGCGAAAGTCGAAACAGAGTATGGGAATGGAACCTAGCTACTTGTCCACGCGTACATTTATTGTGTGCATTTTATCTTGAATCCGAGTATGGTTACATAAATTAGAAACTAAATGGAGTAGTCTAATTTGAGGGCCAGTGGTGTTTAAACATGTCCGGTGGGATTCCATCTCAATGATGCTTCTCCAAACTTTAACATTTAACAAGTAATTGGAGTTTGGCAGGAAATGAAAATGGTAAAGGTCAAGCAGGGCAAATTTGAAAGGGGTCCACTCGCTGTCACCATTGTGCTCACCTTTCTGCCGAGCAGGGGCGGAGGCAGGGGACCAGCAGGGCCCTGGCCCCCCCTAACACCATGGATTAGTTCATATTTAGCATATGAACAGTGCAATTTTTAATCCTTTTGCTTGAGCCGGCCCCCCTCAACCTCCTAATTTGAGTAATCCTGCCTCCGCCACTGCTGCCGAGTGCACAGTTTGCATTATACCGGCGTTAAGTAAACTAAGTACTGAATGCGGTGTGCGCCCCAACAGAAGTAGATTACCTTGTGAGTGCCAAGTTTGGACACTTCCCGGTATGGATGCTTACTTATCCAATCAATCCAAACCCATGCATGGGTGAGGAATACTCTTGGTCTATTGACCAGGCTGGGTGCCTAGGACATGGACATATTAGACTGTTCAACTAATTTATTGGCTTGTGCGCGTCCGAGGACAAGCTTAACCGTGGAGACTCGTGGGAGTATGCTGGGTAGAGACGTCGTTCGGTGCGTGTCTTTATCCAGCCGCGGCTCAAGGCACACGCACACGAAACTTGTCGGAACCTGTCCAGTGGCAAAGAACTACTACTCGCGGTACTCACTTGGGACACAAGTAGATTAACATGCATCCACGGTGACATCATCACCGCGCGCCCATCGCAATTATTCCGCGTGCGCGTGCATGCATGAGAAGTACCACTACAGCTACTTGGAGGAGAGAGTACGTCGTAACACGCATGTCGTTTTTCAGAGTATCGTGACGCGCGGCTGCTTGGAGAGCAAGGCGTGTGTGAACGACACCCGAAATACGACTGGTCAACTTTGGTCTTGATCTTCCTCCGTCCTCAAATAAGTGGACATTTAGCATTTGAATTTTCTCTCAAAAGAGTGTACTTTTATGTTTCCAATGTACTTGAAATTAGATAATAATGCTTCTCTCTCATTACACGGGAATCAAACCCAATAACATTCGACACATGGTCTATACAACATGCACTTAGCTCATTGGATGGGGTAATTAGAGGTACAATAAATTTATGTAAGCATACTATAGGGGTTAAAGTAATATTTTTTGTGTGATATGGAGGAGAGATAAAAGGAGAGCTCTCATGCAAGAGTCAGCTACATCACGTGCTACTAAGCACTTTTTGAGAGCGGGAGGTACTATTGAATTTGCTCTTAGAGAGATGGTGACTTGTATATATTTTCCCAATACATTTTCTACTCAACTCCATAATTTGTCTTAACATTTCTAGATGCCTACTTATTTGAGGACGGAGGGAGTAGTACACAAGGCGTGAGCACATACCGCTGCATGGGTCGCCATGGGAACCCGAGTGAACCACATAAGTACAGAGCGAGAGAATATGGCAGTTCATAATAGACAGAGACAGTCAGTGTTGATGATCTTAGTTTCCAAACCTTATTACAGAAATTTCAAATCGAGCCTAATTAAATTGGATTTTTAGTTTACAAATGAGGATGGCTACACTAGGACTCGTATAGCTTTTTCGTACAACAGCAAAACTAACTCGAGGACAACATTTTAAAATCCAAAGGGGCAATTTTCTTATTACAGCAGCAGTTATATCCATTGCGTATTTACATGTACAATAGAGCCACTCATGAACAGAAGATCAAACGGTTCAAAAACTGGCCAACGAACCCAACCCGAAATTTCAATAATTAATCAGCAAAACATCATTCTAAAGACATTTACAAGTCCTCTATTAAGACAGTCATATTCAGCTAGCTAGCAGAACAGCTCTAGCAAGACGGGCGGCCGGTCCGCACCGTGCCCCACCACCTCCTGATCCGGCAACGCGACGACCCAGCGCTCCTCGCCGCTGAGCGCCGCCGTCTCCTCGCGGTGGCGCCTCATGTGCCCCCCGAGCGCCTGGCCCATCTCGAAGCCGAGGCCACAGATGTGGCACTCGTGCTGCCTATCCTTGTCCTCCAGCCGCCTCCGATCCCTGATGGCTTTGGCGACGCCGACGCCGAGCTCCAGCCCGTGGCGGCCGCGGAGGTGGCTGGTCCGGTGCCCGCCCAGCGCCTGGAACGACGTGAAGGCGCGGCCGCACGTCTTGCACACGAAGTCCCCCTCCCCGGACGTCGCCACCATCCTCCCGCGTCGCGCCCTCTTCCTGCCGGCCGCCATGGGCGTGGCGCCGGCGCTCGAGTCCGCCGACGTTGTGGACGACGTCGTCGAGTCCGTGCTCAGGGACAGCGCCAGCGACACCGGCTCCTCCTCCCTTTCGCGCTTTATGATCCCTGCAGCTCCCATGGCTGATTTTCTTGTCTTAGCTATCCGCTGTGGTCTGTGGCTCAAATTCTCGATTATCTTCTGCGTTGTTGTTGGTCTTCGTCTCTGTGAGAAGAAGCAAGGGTATGAATGGCGAGGGAGGCCGGGCGGTGCGCCTATATATAGGTTGCGTACGAGGCGGTGGCGGAAGAGCTAACGTGGGTGTCAAGTTGGTGGGGGCCGGCCGACTTACGTGAGTGAACCAATTAGAGGAGGGCAACGCGACATTCACGGCGTGGCGGAGGGATGTGCTCGGACCTCGATCGGACATGGTCGGTTCGAGCCGGACGTGTGGCGGTGCGCGGTGGCTTAGCAGCGGGGGCAACGCGCGCGAGCCTAGCCGGTTTGGGGACCGGGCTGGCGGTCGATCGAGGTTGCGCGGTGCGCTCGTGCGTGCACGTGGGTTGCTTGAGCGACTGAGCTCGTGTCCGGAACGTTCCCGAGTCCGCGGAAACGATCCTTTAGGCCCTTTTGGTCTTGTCATCTTGTGTAAAGAAAATCAGCATTATTTAGCTTACGCTTGTGAAAGAAATAATTTGATTGATAGGATGTGTTTAATAAAGTTTTGACGCGTCCAAAACACATGCAAATCCGCCACGCAATGCCTAAACACACGGCAGACAAGCGCGGTTGCGCATCTAGCTACTACTCGGATGCCTGTATAGCCGCAGTGCTCCTTAGCAGCCTGCCTTTGGTCGCATTTTCGAGGAAACAGAGGAGCTGCACACACATACGGCAGGTCGGCAGCAGCAGGTCTCGGACCATCCAGATCGATCGAGCTAGAGAGACTTGCACCAAGCCGGTTCGGACGCTAGCGAGATATAAAGTACGTATACACCGATCTTACAGATCTGCAAAGATAGGATAAACCTATGTGATAAACCAACACCTATCCATCTTATTCGGCACCACCGTAGCAGCCACCAAGGAGAAAATAGACAGATCACCTCTTCACCCAAGCTCGACGCGGCTCCATCGCTGATCATCAGCTTTTCGGACCTCCAAAGTAGTTTGACATAAGACAAACCATTGCCGTTGAAAGAATCAGACCGGGGCAACACGACCCCGGACACGCCATCGAACTCCAGCACCGGCACCCCCTCACAACGACGCCGGAGTAGGGAACCAGAACCGTCAGCCTCCATCCACGAACCCACCACAAGGTGCACCATCTTCCAGCTGTCATCAGTGCAGACCACCGTCTGCACGTACTCCTGGACGAATCCTCTCTGCTCCACCATGGCGCCGGAGACAACACCGCAGCAACGGGGACAAAGCAGGAGGAAAAACCCATCTGATGGAGTCGCCGCCGCCGCCTCGCTGACACCATCCATGAACCCGACCGCCACCGATTTGAAAGATCGGCAAGCACACAACGTCACCAACTCCGAGACGCCTCCATGAAGGACAACGCCGGTGTGGGTGAAGAGTTGAGGCAGATTTATTTGCCCGGGCGCCGCTCCCACCACCCCAACGACGCACCATGCCAAGAAACTCCTAACCCTAATTACCATGCAAAAAACGGGGTCCCCCACCCTCCTGCCGCCGGAGCGGCAAGCGGAAGGAGAAGGGCCCAGCTTTTCCGCGGTGGCCTGCGCCGGCGGCGGCGCCGGTGGCCTACGGCGATGGCGGCGGCAAGGGTAGGAAAAAGTTTTCGCCTCGCGAGTCGCCCCGCTAGCTGACAGACTGGAAGATCGATGGTGTACTACTACTCCGTATATAATAAAGGGTACCGGTGTACACTTATTTACCTCTTGTCCTTTTACGCGAGATGTTTGGAGGTTTATTTCGCTTCACCTTTAACGTATCACCACCAACCAGCATTGCTAATATGTTTGGTAATTGGTTTAGGGGGTTGATGAACAAACCACAACCCGAATTCGCATAAGCACTTGTTTGGGCTTTTGGAATTGCCACAAAGATGTCGTGTTTAACAAGGTTGGAGTCGCTCATTTTTTGCAGGTTGTTCACCGAGCTACTTATTGGATCCACATGTGATTGTTCCTTCTCCCAGTGGACCAAAGGGAGCTTATGGATACCGGCTGCACACGTTTGATGGCGGTCATGCGGGTTATTTTCTCCCAATGTGGCTGGTAGCACAATAGAAGGCTCCAATATGTGTAGTCTTCGTTTGAGAGTTTTGTTTAGGTGGTTCATCCACGTAGCCATCTTAGATGATGCATGATATTAATAGTTGAGATATGATACTCAAATACTTTTAAACCTTTTATTATATAAAAAAAGCCGTGTGCATCGTCGCGAAACATAGGCTGGGCTTTGCTCCCATTTCGAGTTTTTATTTATTTATTTTGGATATTGGGCGAAACGCAAATGGGATAGCATATATCTATATTTGTGGGTATGGATCCAAATATTTGAACGAAATAAGAAACTTTTCATATCACACCCCACTATCCAACACGTGAAAATTTGCGTGGGAGAGGGCATCGGGTGCAGCTGTGCAGGGTGAAATTTCATGCGCATGCCACCACTCCAACCCGCTCTCTTCCACGCCATCCATTCGCCGTTGACAAATCCTTTATACGCTTGTGTGTTTTTATTTGTAAAATAACAAAAGCTAGGTAAATTCCACGACAAATATACATTTGAACCTGCATGATTATTGTCCTGGCCCCGCCGCTGAATATGTGTAGGGTGATTCATCCTCCGAGGATGAGGACGAATGGGATGAAGAGGAGCATCATGTCATTCTCATGTTCATGGAGATAGAGGATGAACACGCAGACTGATTGGATATGCCCACAACGGGCTACGTTTTTCAATCCAATTTTCAACCCCCAAGCTTAGAAACAGTTTTATTTTCGTACTGCTCAAGCAACTGGTTGTAATTAAGAATATGAAGTTGAAACTAGGGATTTTGCGAGCCCAATTTACTCTTGTTGTGCGAGGAGCAGCTTGATTTTAGGAGATTTTTCAAGTCGGTTTAAGTTTTGGAGAACTAGTCGAGATTTAACAATGCACGAGCAGAGTAACTGCTCTGGTTTTGGCGGTTCATAATTTAGTATACTACACGTGTGTATGAAACACTGTCTTTACATGTAGTTGTATTTTTATTCTAAAAAAGTGTTCGGATATTTTAGTAAACATACATACACGTATTTGATCCCTTAGGCCGCGCTTGGTTCCCCGTTAACTAGGCAAAACGACGCGTATATTTCACGGAGGTGGTCCAGCCCTGCTGAAAATATTGAGCGAGCTCCTTAAAACATATACTGGTCCGTTACGAAAAAACGATGCACGCTGACCGAGGGTGAGGGCATATACAATGCTAGAGAAAGCAATCGTCCCTTGTGCCTTCCATGTCAGAAAAAGAAGGCAAGAAAAAATATTGTACAATGCCTTTGCCGCATGCGCCTTTGCGGAGAAATTTCAGCACAGCTGATGAGGTAACCACGCAAAAGCCACATTCGAGAACAGGACCGAAGGCCAAAAACGGAAATTTTGAACAGTCTGCAGTCCCATTCTTCGGGCGGAAGACTGATATCACCAAGTCAAACCATCTTTCATCTGCGCCAGTAGCCAGAAACGAGCCACGAGCCCACGACAACGACCACCGAATAGAATAACAGCAACTTGCTGGTTTCCGGACTATTTCACGGGCCCTTCCATGGGATGGAGACGACGGACCAACGCTATCCATGTAAGGAAGCGCGTGTTCCAGTCCCAGGCTCTACCTTGCGAGCAAGTAAACAGAGAGAAGATTCTGCCTTTTTCAAACCGCCTAGCTATTGCGACACGCTCCTCGACGACGTCAACCCCGACGTGAGACAACCTGCTTACCGGCGTAAGCTCCCCCAGTTAACATCCCTGGTACTCCTATAAAAGGCCTGGCAGCCATGGCCATGCACTCACCCAGGACTCCGTCTCATCACAGGAGCCACTTCAGATTTCTCCTGAACCCATCTCGTCCATCGTTGGCACAGACGAACGTACATACTCTACTTAGCTCATACCGCAGCCGCGCGCCAATCGATGGTTTCGTCGATGAAGCACTGCAGAGATCAGGCCGAGGTGCCCTTGTCCCTCTCGCTGTCCCTCGGCGCCGTGGCCGACCGCAAGAAGAAGCTGGGGCGGCGCGCCGCGGCCGGAGGCGGAGGAGAGGGCGACGGGGAGTTCACTTGCAAGACGTGCGGCCGCTCGTTCCCGACGTTCCAGGCGCTGGGCGGGCACCGGACCAGCCACCTGCGAGGTCGACACGGGCTCGCCCTCGCCGGAGATCACTACTCCGTCAAGCCAAAGAAGAGTACTTCCAGCGATGATCAGAGGCCGGCGGTACACCAGTGCCACGTCTGCGGCCTCGTGTTCGAGATGGGGCAGGCGCTCGGGGGGCACATGCGCAGGCACCGCGAGGAGGCCGGCGCGGTGGCGCAGGCGCCGCCTGTTCTGCTCCAGCTGTTCGTCTAGCTAGCGCACTCGATTGATAGATTCTGTGTATAGAGCGATTGGTTTGTGCGCTGCTGCACACTCATACTCTCGTAGTCGTCGTAGGTGTTGATCGATGGTCCATATTCATTCGTATGTGTACATAATTCACTCGGATATCTTCATTCATTCGTTACGGAGATTATATACATTGATTAGTTCGTTTAATTTGTTTCAATGGAATTGCCACCGTTTCGCACCTGAAAATTTAAAAACTTCGCTGCTTGATCGCATATGAAGAGGTGACTTATGAGTTGTTTGGATACCGAGATTTTAGCAAATTAGTTCTCTAAACCCGTTTAAGAGACCTAAAACCATGTTTGGTTAGTGTAATCATTTTTGGATTAAATAAGACATTTTGAGGAGTATAACAATGATTAACTTCCAGTTGTGTGTATATTGTCACTCCACACAGGCATGCACATTTTGTGTTAGATTTGGCAAAGACGAAATTGTGCCTCGTGTCAATAAATGAGAAACATTTGAGGCGGTGAGATGAGTACAAGATAGACTCTCATTTCCTCCCCAACCTTTTCACAGTCGACTCTCCGCTCATGGCTCCTCTCTTCTCCGCCTCAGATGACGCCGTCCCCTGTAGTGCCAAGGAAAGGGGAGGCTGGCCACCGTTTGCAAATAGTAGTTCAGGGTTTTAGTCTTTGTCCCATGTTGCGTCTAGTCGTATGCCGAGGGGAGTTGGGTTGCAGATGCAAGCTGCATTTGGCCGGCGGCGACAATTGTCCTCGCCAAGGTGCTCCGGAGGGCCGCGATAGAGGCACAAGTTGGAAGATCTACGCCGCCCTTGAATGAGCTCGAGGTCGGAGCTCTTCCTCGACTTCATTCCGACTCATCTAGCTGCCATGGGGACGGAAGTTGAGCGACGGAATTGTAGGTTGGACCTTGGAGAGGGATTGGTGTAGCTCTTCAGCGGAGTTCAGCCACGAAAGACAAGCCCGCGCTATGGTCTGTGAAGAACACCCTCCAAGGCGATGTGCTATGCGGAGGATATATTAATGTGACGATTAACGTTACGGCGATCCATATGGCGCTGTCCCCGGCACCGTCAACGGCGGTCGTGCTTCGAGGTCAGGCCAGAGCAGCTATGGCGGAGAAAAAGGACATGATTGCTTTTTTACTTTTCTTTGTTGGGGTTTTTCTTGTAAAAATTGAGGACATCTTGTTATTCTTTTATCTGCTAGTGTCCTCTTTGTAAATTATCGTGCACCTTAATATACTTTTCGGGGGCCTTCGGATTTTTTTCCCGTTAAAAAAGGTGGTAGAGATGGACCTCCATTCCAAAGAGCTGTGTGGAGTGGAACAACAACGTATTATGAAACCAACGTACCACCAATAGCTCTGTTTTAATACTCCCTCCGGTCAGATTTGATTGTCGCAACTTTAGGAAGGATTAGGCAAATCTTTCCGTACACCTGCGACAGTTAAATCCGATCGGAGGTAGTAGTAAAGATTGTGAAGGTTCTAGTCTTGTATGAAACACTTTTTAGCAAGAAGGTACACGCGTGTTAGTAATCTCTTGCCCTCTACCAAAAATCAAAAATCAGTGGACGTTGACGAGCGCGTGGCCTGGACATACACCTTTCCCGCTGCGGAGGAAATTCAGCACCACAGCTTGTACGTGAAAGCGCGAAGCCATTTTCACCTTCCAGAACAGGAGCAGAGCCAAAACGGGGAAAATGTTTAACTCGTTTGCAGTCTCATTCTTCGGCCGCAAGACTAGCCTGGTTGCGTGGCGACCGATCTGTGAATGAAACCAACCTTCACCTGCGCCAGCGACACTGCCATAATAAACAAGCCAGTGACAAGGACCACCGATTAGTGCAAGTATCTTTAGCTAATAAAGTACACTAACTAACACCGTGAGGGATAGTTGCCGGGTTCCGTCCCATTTCGCGGGCCCTTCCATCCACCTGCTGTGTAGACGCGCGTGTCCCGGTCACTGATGCGAGCAAGTAAACGGAAAGAGAAAGTTCCGGCCGCCCTTTCCAAACCACCGATGTCGACGCGCTCTCATGGCGCAAGGCGTGGGCGACGTCAACCCCGACGTGGTCTACACGTGAGCCGTGACCACCTCCTGCCTGGCTGCTACTCCTGTTCCCACCACTATCTAGCTCCTATAAAAGGCCAGACATGCACACTCCCAGCCACATCGCAGCCACTTCCGATTTCTCCTAATTCCATCTCATCTCGCACAGACAACTCTCGAGCTCGCCCGATCGATTAGGTACTCATCCATGGTTTCGTCGATAGATCACTACAGAGACCACCCCTCGTACCTCTCCCTCGCACTGTCCCTCGGCGCCGTGGCCGAGCGCAAGAAGAAGCTGGGCCGGCGCGCGACGGCCGGATCAGGCGGAGAGGGCGCCGGGGAATTCATCTGCAAGACGTGCGGCCGCTCGTTCCCGACGTTCCAGGCCCTCGGCGGGCACCGGACCAGCCACCTCCGCGGCCGCCACGGGCTCGCGCTCGCCCTCGCCGGAGATCACTACTCCGTCAAGCCCAAGAAGGTTACTTCGTCTGCGGACGATCAGAAGCCGGCAGCAGCACACCAGTGCCACGTCTGCGGGCTTGAGTTCGAGATGGGGCAGGCGCTCGGGGGACACATGCGCAGGCACCGCGAGGAGGCCGCCGCGACGGCGCAGGCGCCGCCCGTTCTGCTCCAGCTGTTCGTCTAGCTCGATGCAGTTGCAGAGTTCCTGCAGCCGTGCCACCTGCTAGCTTGATTGTAGTCGTAGGTGTTGACCGTTGGTTCATTCGTTCTTCATATGTGTACATATATCGCGAGGAATTGTTCATTCATTCATTCCTTACGGAGATTATATACATTGATTCGTTCGTTGCATTTGTTCCAGTGGAATTGGCTACCGTTTCCGCACCTGAAAGTTGAGCTATTGACTCGATCAGAGTCCAGCATCGTCGAATCCTCTCATGCCTACTCATCACATATTTAGTGAGTCCAAGCAAGCGAGGAGTTAGCACACACACTCGTAGCGATCAATAAACTACAGATCCAACAAATATATTTCAAAATTACTTTTATACTATTCCCGGTTGCGACTGCAACCGTGATTAGAATAACAATGTTGTCAGGCCAAGATGGTTAAATGTACTCGGTATAAGTGTATAAACAAGATTGTTAGGCCAAGATGGTTAAATCAAAACTATCATAAGCAAAGATAATTAGTTAACTACTCCCTCCATATCAAAATATAAGATATTTTGGATATTATAATACAAACTACATACGAGTTGAAATAAGTGAATCTATAGATACATCTGTATGAGAAAAATGCTATAAAATCTTTTATTTTGGTACGGAGGTAGCTTTTATTATAATTCTACTAGCTAACACTTGTCTACGGGGAACACATGGAAGATTCATAATTAAAATAAATGGACTAAGAACCGAGATACCACTCATGACTTATATTTGAGATTCCTCGCCGATTTTGATCGCTCATAAGTCAGAGTGTTCAAGTTGGCTTATGAAGAAACACAATACTGAGGGAAAGATAATATATTACCTGTCATAACATTACTAATATATATATATGTTTAATCAACTTAGAGCCGAATTCCGAGATTGCTCCTAGCTAGTAGATCGGCGGAGATGTCGGTTTCCCGCAGAATGCGAGAATGGTAAACACACATGTAAAGAAATACCTCTTTGATCACAACGCAAGTATTGGCATGTACAATCTCACTACCTCCAAATATTGATTCCATTGACAACTATTTTCCGCGAGAAATATCAAGTCTGTCAAGGAAACTCATTTTTCCTTGTGAGCTTTTCTTCGGAACCTCTTTTTGTTCATGCATGCAGCAATCAACAATTCATTTGATGCTTGTAGAGCTATGAAGTGCATTCTCGATCAAAATACAACATTCTTCAAAGCTGGATACTAGAGCGGCTAAGTTATAAAACATGTGGGAAAGATAGTTGTATCGAATGATGTCATCCAGCTTTGGATTTTCAACTACACTCCTTTCACGACAATCTTAGATATATCCAGGCCTTGCATTTCTTGCCCAAAGCATCACAATATAGTGTGCCAGCAACGATTTGATATTCATTAAATAAAAAACTTTAATGACATGACTAGGCAATATTCTTGCTCTTTTGAACTCACCACAACGACATGATGTCGTCTATTGGTTTTAGCCCCTGTTTGTTTGGGCTTCTGTTTTTGCTTTTAGGCTAAAAAACAGAAGACCAAAATCAAATTGTAAAGCACTGCCTAGAAGCGTTGTGCGAAAATGCACTAGAAGAGCGAACGAGAGCGGAAGCAGGGAGGGAGGTGCTTCCCGCAGCTTCGTACTCAAGTGCCGAAACGTTTTTCTTTATTACCCACCCCGTTCCTGAAAATAACAAGCCCACTGCCCCCGTGAGCCCGAACTCTGACCACTTTCGTTCGCTTCGCATGCATATGTACCTGTACGTTCCCTTCACATGTGTATCTACATGTACGGTATCTGGCGATTTTGGTTCGCTTCGCATGCATATGTACTGTACGCTTCCGTCGCATGTGTATCTACGGTACGTGTAGGGAGTCAAGCCATACTCCATCTCACACAAATATATATTTTTATTCGAAATAATTTGTATACTAAATATGTGCGTGTCGATGAATAGGTTCCTTTCCCGTAATCGGTTTTGAGTTTTGTCGACTGTAGGTTCTTAATTTTGGACCGAAGTTTGTACCATTTTTAGACGAATTTTATTGATTTTTTGCGCTCGGCCGCCCGTTTGAAATCTCCTGTTAGGACTAGATCGTTCTCCGTTTCCTACAACTTTCGTGTTGTAACTTTTTCATTTCGCCGAACATATATAAATAGATCGTGTACGCCTTCACACTCTCCTTGTTAAACCAGTTCATGGTAGGTCGTGTTTGGCAAACTATATCTCCTAGTGAATACAACTTGTTCAGAATTCAGGGTATTCCAGACATTTCATACTTTAAACGAACAACAACAGCCATAAAAAACATTCCTGCCAAACATCAAATCTCTGCTTCCAACAGCTGTTTCCCACAGCTGCTTTCTAACAGCCCACTAGCTACAGCTGCTTCTCAACAGCAGCCCAAACAAACAGACCTTTAGCCACCAATAACTTTGTGTTCTTCTTCAAAGATTGAAAGTTTTTCATCAGCGGGAATTCCAATTTTAACCATGTATTCATTATGTCAAGGTAGTTTATCTGAACAGGTTGACATTGATCTCACATATTTTTCTTGAAAAAATTCAAAATCAGCAAGAGTATAAAGCTTTAAACGATTGAATCCAACATAGACACAAATTGATCTATACTTTACTCCTTGTCTATTTCAAAAGTAGCGTCGAAGGTTATGAAATCACCCAAATGGGCACAATCTATGATCATTTTGGGACTAGCCCAAAATATATTTAATATTATTTCATCACAATCCAATTGTAAAACATATTGGAATGAAGGAGGTTTCGTCTTACAAGGGACATTTCATTTTGAAACAATATTATAATTAACGTCAGATTTTTTTCGTAAATCTAAGTCTCAAACCATATCCTATCGCTTTGTGTAACTTAATAAAGCAAATTGTACTTCAAACCTATTTTTTCTGTACAAAGCGAGCAAGGACACATTGGTATGGTATGGCATAGTGCAGCCTAGAAACTTTTATTAGATCGAGCATTGGAGTCGCACACCTTTGGACGCATGCACTTTTAGTCGGAAATTGTGTGTCATTACTTCCGCGAAGTATATACACATCTATCATGTGAAAAATTGAGATTTATCAAGTGACATATAATATAGATCTAGCGTGTTTTTCGGACCACACGCCTGTGCGTCTAAGTCAAGTTGATCGTCTTTGTAATATCAAAAGGAAATTTAATCATTTATCTTTTCAATTTTATTTTACAATCAGCTCCTAAACCACTCTAGGTAAAAAATGAGTTCCTAAAATTGAACCTAGCTGCATATAGACGATGAATTATACACTTTAGCAAGGGTGAGGCTGATATAATTTATAATTAGATTAGAGATCTTCTACGCAACGCCCCACGTCTACGGCAAAGCAGGTCACCATCACTGATCCGTATATATTAGGTCATGCCAGGTGGCCTAACTTAATTTTATACCCGACGATAAATTAAGAACGCAAAAAGGTTGGAAAATCCTGGACGTACGTCGAAATATCCTTAACACACACCAGAAAGTTCCGGCACTTGGGTGTTCCAGAACGTCGCCTACTGCTGCTAGCCATAGCCGGGAACGTCCCTTGCTCCTAGCTACGCGGTGGATGAGAATATGAGATGACGCGTCCGTCGAGCTGGTGAAGTATTTTGATCAGCTGGTGCGCGACTTCCACCGCAAGTAAGCTCGGAGCAGTACCATTTGGCGTGGATCGATCGATACTACTCTAATTTGCAGCCTAGCTAGCTTGATAGAAGCCACGACTGCTGACGTAAGCACGTACCGCTGCAAAATGCAAATGTGGGACAGTACGTTTCGTGGTATGGTCAATGCTTAACCTCCACAATCCATCGTTTAAATATTGAGCGGACGAGCGTAGAGCACACAGGCTCGCTTTCTAGATTAAATTTACCAGCAAAGCTATGCCGAGTTTGGCAAGAAAACAAGGATATCTACAGTTGACTAGAACAAGCTGCCAAATGGGCAACGCGCATGCGTGCACCGGACGGGACCGGGACGCGGTGGAGGAACAAAGACGTGGCCCCTGCGCCGGCGGCAAAATGGAACAGCTAGAGCTAGCTAGCACGGCGCGCGCGAGTTGATTAAGGCCCAGTTCTTTTCGGCTTCGGCCTGTGCATAACCAACTCCAGGTTTGACCAGGGATTTGGATTTCGGCCCGGTAAACCGAAATCCGGCCGAATTTTGGCTATTTCGGTCAGGACCAGTATTACTATTTTCCAGACGAAAACTTACAAATTTGGGGGAATTTTGGTAAATAAATTTAGAATCTTAAAATTCATTTAAAATTTGCTGGAATATTTAATTTTTTCCCCTGATTTTGGTTAATTTTTGTGCTAAGTTTCAAATTTTAGTTGTAGCTTTTCGTCCGGAATTTCACCGAAATCGCCGAAATTCGGCTATTTCGGTCATGGCCGGTAAATATGCAAAACCGAAATCCAAAACCTTGGGTTTGACGCTACCTAAAGAGACAGTAGTTAAAAAACGCTCGTGTTAAATCGCAGTCCAGTTCTTTTCGGCTTTTATTGTCCGAGCTTATTGTTTGAGCTGTATGATGAAAAGTCCCTGAGATGATTTTATGTTTTGACTACCTCATAATGAGTTGTTTCTTATTGTTTTTGCCGCAAATTTGACAAGGAAAACAATTCCAGAATTTGAACAAAACTCATCCCATTGCAAGCCAAAAGAACTTTGAACTCTGAAGTCTGAAACCGTACACCTACACCTGGAGCATCCGCCGCCGTCGCTCTCCGTGTTGCCGCAGGGTTCCTCCAGTACGGAGGCGGAGGGGCTCTGTACTAGGCATCCTGGTCTGGGACATCGCGGTGCGCATTCCCGCAGGCGAGCTCTGAGGGGATGCAGTCCTATAGGGAGGCTGGCAAAGCTGAGAAGGCCGGATGAGGTCCTCGACCACATCGTCGTCTTCTCCGTCGCTCTGGTCGAACACGACGCTCTTCCCCTTCTGTGGCAACGCCGGTCGACGGCCGCAGCAGAACGAGCTCCGCCCGGCGAGCTCGACCTCGCCTTCAATCCGCGCCGACGAGGTGTAGGGTGTGGCCGCGAGCTACCCTCCGCCGTGGAATGGGTCCAGGGTGGGCAGGGGAAGCTTATGGCGGCGGGGGGTGGCTAGGACGGCGGCCGGAGTTGCCGGGGCCGACGGCGGTGGGCTGGCGCGGGAGGAACCCTAGCAGGCTAGCGCGTAGGGGAATCGGAGGGGAGAGGAGAGAAAATGGTTCGGTCTCAGCAGTCTCGCTAGGGTTGATCCAGGTGCAAGACGCGGTGGCAATTTGCTGTAAATACGATGTCAAACAGGGGCAACACCAAATAACGTTTCGTGGACTTTCGGGAAGCTGCGGGTGGCTGTGGGAAGTTGGGGTCAGGTGCCTTTTTCCACTGTGAAAGCTGGCTGCCCAAAAACAGACTTAAATTGAAGTTATTTTGGGCTTAGGCTTTTTTAGACCACTAGTGGATGTGCACGTGCAACGCACGTCTACTTAAGACAATACTGAATATGATGTCTATTTTAATTGGTTGAAATTTGCAATTTTCTTTTGGCATGAATATGTTCAATTACCACATTTTTTTATGACAAATGAGTGGAGCTACTTTTTATCATGTCTAATCTTGTGTGAAGTACTGCTCCATTCGAGACAATTTTATTTAAAATTGTGAATATAAATGAAATATTTAAATCTTGTGTGAACTGGCTTTTGATTCAAAAGGAATTATCTAAAACGCGGTGCGATGTCCGATTAACATAGAGGCAGTTTCAGATGCCATTATGTGATGGCATTTATATGGCAATTGCATAAAAAAGTTGTAAATGTATGTTATTTCTAGATTTCCTATGTAAGCATAAACTAAATACAGCCCCTGATCTGATCAGAGCATGTACAAACAATGGACATCTGTATATCCCAAGTTCCCAACAGCAAATATTTCCAAATGACACATATAAGCTTACACGTGCACCACACGTATAATATTAGGACAAATTATCAAAATGGCTAATCTCATTTATCAAGGTGAACAGGCCTCTGGGAATAAATTTTTTGCCCAGCCTATAGAAACAACAATTTGGAAGCTGTCGTGCCTCTTAATTTTGTATAGAGATCCTTCAAATTTTATTCTTGAATCTAACCATATGTACTGACCTTCAGATTCATCCAGAGAGGCCAAAGTAACCTCAGATGATCAAGAAAAACGATACAATCATCTGATATTAGATAAGTGAATGGATAATATAAATCTGCAATTTCCATAGGGTGCTGAACATGCCAATGTACTGAATTTTCCTGTGCACTGACCACTTTGTCATGCTCGCATCTTAAGATCGGATAATGTTTAGTGATTTCCATGCTTAGATATGTTTGTCACTTAATTACTAAAATCTGCATCTTTCTCAATATAAAGCCATCATCATCTAAGCATACATAAGAAAAAACATAAGACTGATAAGGTCGGACGCTGGTTATAGTTTTCCATGCTTAGATATTTTTGTCCCTTAATTACTGAAATCTGCAAGAAAAAATACTCGTGAATTTAAGACAAAAAAGTCAACAACCGCCATGGGATAGCAGCACGTCAATGGATACTCAGTTGATGCTGTTCAGTTTCATTGAAAAAAAATTAAGGATAAGACTTTTTTAGAATACCATGTCAGATGGATGAACCAAATAGTCACTCGTCGAGGTCGGACGCGATTTGATGTGCAAAACTGAAGGCAGCCGTGGCGAGTTGATCGGGAATTCAGGATGATACTGAACTGAGACCCGAGGAGAAACTTGATGCCAGAGGTGAGTAATATGCCAAGCCTGACTGGTGGCAGCTTTCCCTTCTCGACACGGCTCTGTCCCCTGTGGCGATTTGCTCTCCTTGAGCGCTCTCTCCCTCGATCCCTTCGCCGGCCTCTCTCCTTCCTGCCGCCGGCGGCCATGGTGGCCGGCGTCGAGTGGGAGGGAGGTCTGGTGGTCTCTAGCTGTAGGTCTTCTTTTCTGTAGCTCCCTCTTGGCCAATAATACAGCGTTTGGATCTGGTGTCTCCTCTAATTCCTGCTACTCTTCTCTCCTTCTAGATCATGCTGATGATGTTGAAGTGAGGAGATGTAGTAACGAAGGTGGAGATGCTTATGCCTTCGCTGCTCTGCCAGATCCATGGCGGCGGTTTGACTCGTCTGCCGCCGCTCCATATTCGTTTTTCCCCTTTCTTTCTAAATATCTGGCGTCGACGGGCGGCGCCGGAGATGCATCTCTTCCCCAGGCTGGCTGCGATTCATGGAGGATGGCGGCGGTTGTTGGTGGAGTTGGTGCAGGCAGCTTAATTAAGCCCGGTTTTTGCAGATCGGTCGGCCGGAGTTGGGGATTGGAAGTCCTTCTTTCTGCTCGCCATGGAGGTGAGATGGAGGATGGATTTCTTCGTCCTCCCGACGGCCGGTGGTTCCTGCAGCAGGGGAGCGTTGGGGCTTCTCTTGGGAGTGTCCTCACGACGGCATCGACGCCGTCGTTCTTCTTGGTCGTAGGGCGACCCCTCCCGCCCAGGCGCTGGCTTTGGTTGCGACTGACAGGCGTAGGTGGATCGGTTCGTCAGGTATGCTTCTCTGTCCTTGCTTCTCTGGCCGGCCGTGGCGGCGAGGGAGAGCTCGGTGGTTGTTGGCATCCTGGTTTTGTTGTTGGTGGAGGTGGTGGTCTTCCTTGATGTTTCTGCTCCGGCCGGCCGTGGCGGCGAGGGGAGTGGTTGTCTGGAGACTGGGTGTTCTTGCTGGCTGGCCTCGTCGATGTGGAGGCGGCGGGAAGATGGGTGGATTGAGGAAGCGAGTGCTATGGCTGTGTACGTTCATCGAGCTGGGTGTCCGTCGCGTCGCGGCGGCCGGTTTTGCAGTCAACTACAACATGTGGAGGTGCTTTCTTCCCCGGGTATGGCGGTACGGCGGCTCCGGCGGAGACTGAGGTGTTTGGGGCGACGGGTGGATCCGATTGTGTTTCTTCCAGGTGGCTCGGGGTGTTTAGTGCAATTTGCGGGGTCTCGTTGTAATTTCTGGTTCCTTCTGGACCTGTCTGTAAGTTGTACTGAGCTTCCTTTTATATATATCGGATCCTGTTCAAAAAAAAAAAAAAAAAAAAAAAACCAAGCCTGACTACGCGTAGAACCTGTAGGCAATGGACTTGGCTGAGCCTAGCTAACCTGCAAAAGACAATGGATATCTCCTCCAGCAGAAGGGACAAAGATACACCTTCAGTACGTGGTGAATCGAAGTGCACCTTTCTATGGATTAAGGGCCATGTGAAGAACACTTTGTCGACCATGCCAAAACTCGAATGTTGCCTTCTTCAAACTTTCGTCAGTACACCTCCTCTGCGTCCCTCAACCATCCTCGATATAGACCTTAAATATGAATTGCCACTCCTCATTCATTCATGCATAACCTAGCAAAACACCTGAACCAAACATGATGTCAAACTGAACCAAGCAGAGATCGATCAGTATTGCGGCTTCAACAATTAATTAACGCAACGATTCGATGGATCATATACGGACCTCGAGCATGCACGAGATGCCCCAGTCGACGGTCTTGACAACGCCATTGATCCACTCTGGGCGGCGCTCCTCAGCGTCAAGGAACTTCATGCGCACCTGCAACCCGGGCTGCCAATTGGTGACCATCGCGTCCTTCCTCGGCACGACGAACTCCCCGGCGCCCTGCCGCGGGTAGTACGTGACGGTGAATGGCCTCCCCTCCGCCGCCAGCCGCGTGGCGTCGTCCACCTTCTGCGGCGGCACCCGCGCCCACGCAGGCCTGCCGCAGCGCTCTGGGAGGCGGCGGGGTACCTGGGCACGCGGCGCACCCCAATGACCAGGTCCCGTCGGGGCGGCGCATGAAGACGACGGCGTCGCCCGCGAGATGTGTCGGAAGTCCCAGAGCACGCCGAGTAGGCCCGGGAGCGTCTGCACGGGCGGGTCGGCCTCGAAGTCGACGCGCGTGGCTGATAGTGGAGGGTGGTCCGATGCTAATCAGGAGCATCATTCATGGCTATCATTGCCGTGGGTTCTCCAAATCGATCTGATGAGCATCATGCATGGCTGTCATTGCCGCGGGTTCTCCAAATCGATCTGGTTGTACTTTTTCAGCATCTTTCCATCACCCATCTCGCCGACGTACGCGAGACCATGGCCGGAAGGAGCGTGGATTATAGGGATCGGAATCGATTGCGTTGGACTGAGACAGGGACAAGTTTGGCAGGTTCTCATATAAGGATGAATAACGGACTCTGATCCGGTTTTTCGTACCAAGAGTTGGGAAGTTTCTTTCAGCGGTGGCAATCCTCGTAATTATCACGAAAACGAAAAGGCGTGTTGAGTTGTCAAACATTGGAGCGATCTAGTACGTTTATCAAATATTGAAGAGCTAAGATTTAATGTATCAACACATGTTTGCTCTTTTAATAATAGTATAGAAGGAGTTGGGAAGTTTCTTTCAGCGGTGGCAATCCTCGTAATTATCACGAAAATGAAAAGGCGTGTTGAGTTGTCAAACATTGGAACGATCTAGTACGTTCATCAAATATTGACGAGCTAAGATTTAATGTATCAACACATATTTGCTCTTTTCTCTACTATATAATACGGCTTGATGAGGTGTTGGTACGTTTTTTAGATTTCCGATTTTACCCCTCATCCTTAGGCTAATTACGCCTTTTGCCACCGTCAAGTGACTTACCGGTTCAAATATCACGGCGCAGCTCCTCTGCTCGCAACGCCTGCAGCCCTGCGGGAGGGCCTCGCATCACGACGCGACCCATCCCTCGTGGCCGCCAGGCGCGGACGTTTGCGCCACGATGCGCTCGGCGAATGGTGAGGAGGAGGAAGCGCTGGGCCGCCGTTGCCACGGAGGCGCCGGGGGAGGTGGCCGTTCGAGAGCCTTCCGTGGCTCCTACTGATTCAGCCACGACGAGGAAGACCAAGCAGATGGCGGATTGGGACCTGCACTTCCAGCTCGACGTAGGGGAATCCGAACTCGCGAGCGCAGATAGCCAGCTCCACATCCACCCGGAACGTGGGCGGCCTTGTCAACGGCGCCACCATGGCAACCCAGCTGCACGGGACAAATCCTTCCTTTCAGACCGAGACTCGATACTACAGATCCGAGGTCCTAGCTTCCTACCAGCTGCGTCCGAAAATACGACTTCTTAGTAGACTCCAGTGAGGTGCGTGACCCTGCTTCTCTCCACTGGCTAAATAGACAGATTTAGGATATAGATAATTTGTATTGGTTTCTTGATTGCACCTGCAACACGCTCATCGTACAGAGCAGATCGTGGGTGTTGAAAATCAAGCTAATAATTAGGCACGAGTGAGCGAGGGCAGTATCTTTGCATTGCATGTGTTTAAAATCAACTACGCGCGCTTCCCCCACGCCGACACCGTCGTCCTCAGCTGCGCCGGCGCGGTCCCAGCCGTGGAGCTGGACTTCGCGTGCCGGGTCATCACTAACGAGAAGGCAACAGGAGAGATGCAAAAGTTAAAAAAAAAAACTCTCTCGTGAGTAGCTCATCAAGTTAAGACTTGGTCTAGCCACTTGCACGAGAAGTTAACCATGCGCACTTAGGCTAGCTAATTGATGTTATTCATGGAGAAGCAGCCTTGGTACAGCTATGGGGATTATGGTCGACAAGGACGAAAAGTCATGGCAAATTGATGCTTTTTTTTTACAAATTCTACTTTTTCCAGTTTATTTCACATAAAAGGACTTTTTAGAATATTCGTCATGAACTAGGACAGCGGTGGCGACGCCTCTTGACCAAAAAAAAAAGTTTAATTCTCACGAAAATTGAAGACGACACAACGACACCCCCAGATCAGTGATAGTAGAGAAAAGAAACATGATTAGACCTCGACAAAAGTAATTTCATAGCCGAGCTAAAAGAGCAGCTTAATGTACACAAAAGAGTAACCTGGCAAAGCAAAGCATTCGATGAAAAGAACACAACAAAGACTACTATGACGAAGTGGTGGGCGGTTGAGGTGTCAGAAACATACACCCATCATCGGTTCGTGGGACAGACCGCTCGGATGGGGCAAGACTGTTGTGTTTGATTCCGGTAGTGACAAAATCGTCACGAGGGTGTGATAATTGACGCGTCCCGAACCTGTGGAAGGGCATGCGCCACCTAAGACTCTTCACCAACATGAGTGCCCAAAATGATCAGCGTTTCGTGAATTACCTGATGAGGGTAGGTGATGGTAATGAGAAAACTGACGAGGAAGACAACGTCCGACCCCATGAAGATATTTGTGTGCGGTTTACGAATTTCCTTAGTAACGACGACGCAGAATATAGTTTAAAATGAATTACTTGTCAGTTCAAGTTGTTGGACTAAATTTTAGCATATCATTGCTTACCACCCGATATGGCGGATTTCAAAATGTAATGGTTACAAACATATTTGTTTTTTTAAGTTGTGTGTCTATTCTTTCTCTTATACATGACTATGTATGTGCATTCTATGTTTTCATTTGTGAATTATGTGATGACAGGGAAAATTTAAGGGCCGTGGCAACGCACGGGCATTGCTTGTGTTGATGAGGAGATGAACGGGAAGTTGTGCGCTTCGTTCTCGGTGAAAGAAATTAGTGATGCCCTTTTTGAGATTGGGCCGTTAAAAGCTCCTGGCCCGGACGGATTTCCTGCACGCTTTTTACAACGGAATTGGGATCTGCTACGGGATGAAGTAGTTCAAGCCGTACAGCTATTCTTCTCTTCTGGTGTTATGCCCGAGGGGGTTAATGATACAACGATCGTCCTAATTCCTAAAAAGAATGATCCTGAGTTTCTAAAAGATTTCAGGCCGATCAGTCTCTGCAATGTGATCTTCAAAGTTGTCTCAAAGTGCATGGTAAATAGGCTGAGGCCCCTCCTTCAGGATATTATCTCCCCCACTCAGAGTGCCTTCATTCCAGGTCGTCTAATCACAGATAACGCTTTAATGGCTTTTGAGTGTTTACATTTTATTCAGACAGGGTCAACTGACCATAAGAAATTCTGTGCTTATAAGTTGGATATGGCTAAGGCCTATGATCGTGTTGATTGGAGATTTCTAGAAGGTGTTTTGACAAAGCTGGGCTTTAATGGTCGATGGATTCAGTGGGTGATGGCTTGTGTGACCACTGTTCGTTACTCTGTTCGCTTCAATGGGCATTTACTAGACCCCTTTATTCTGTCGCGTGGCATTCGCCAAGGTGATCCGCTCTCCCCTTACTTGTTCCTATTTGTTGCTGACGGTTTGTCCTGTTTAATTCGTAAAGCAATTGTGGACAATTCGCTTCGGGAGCTCCATATCTGTCGACGGGCTCCAGGAATCTCACATTTATTATTTGCGGATGATAGTCTCCTGTTCTTTGAAGCTTCTATTAACCAAGCAACCGTGGTGAAATCTATTCTGAATAAGTATGAGCAAGGTACGGGTCAGCTCGTCAGTCTCGGCAAATGCTCTATTATGTATGGCCCTGATTGCTCATCGGAGGTGCAAGGTGAAATCAAGAATATCCTTAATTATGATACAAATTGTTTCGAGGAGAAATATCTGGGGTTGCCTGTTCCAGATGGTCGGATGACAAAAGGGAAATTTAAATCCACTAAAGGAAAATTCTCAAAACATGCTAGTGATTGGTCTGAGAAGTACATGTCCTCTGGTGCGAAGGACATCTTAATCAAGTCTGTACTGCAGTCAATCTCGACGTATGCCATGGGTGTTTTCCGATTTCCGGTTGGATTAATTGAAGAATTGGAGCAGATCATCCGTAACTTCTGGTGGGGCGATGAAACAAATAAACGTAAATTGCATTGGTTGTCCTGGGATAAAATAACAAGGCCGAAGGCATATGGTGGTGTTGGATTTCGCGACCTGAGTATGTTCAATCAGGCTCTCCTGGCTAGGCAGGCTTGGCGTCTGGTTCACCATCCGGATAGCTTGTGTGCGAGACTTCTGAAAGCCAGGTACTATCCTTCTGGCCATCTCCTTGATACGGCATTTATACAAAACCAGTCCCAAACCTGGAAGGGCATTGTCCATGGCCTAGAGTTGTTGAAAAAGGGCATAATTTGGAGGATCGGTTCCGGATCCAGTGTGAGAATATTTCGGGATAACTGGTTGCCGCGAGAGGGGCTCTACAAGTCGATGGTAAGATTGGAACCTCTCGCCTGAAGTGGGTGTCCGAGCTCATTAATCACGAGACAAGGACTTGGAATGAAGAGGTGGTGCGGAGCTGCTGTTTTCCACACGATGTGGCTGTTATTCTGAATATCAAATTAGCTCCTCGCGCCTCGGATGATTTTATTGCTTGGAGTGGTGAGAACAATGGAATTTTCAGCGTTCGTTCAGCTTACCGTATTGGCATGCAGCCCAAGTTTCAGGAATTAAGCAATGGGCAATCAAGCGCTAGTCCCTCTGGAGAGAGAAGTATCCTAGACCTTGTCTGGAAAGCAGATGTTCCGCCAAAGCTACGCGTCTTCGCGTGGCGAGTGGTGACAGATTCGTTGGGCTCTCGACTGAATCTCAGTCGTCGCATATCACATGTAGACCCTAGGTGTGCTATCTGCGGGCGGGAGTCTGAGGATGCTCATCATGCCTTAGTCTCATGTACGCTGGCTAGAGCCCTCCGCGAGGAGCTTCGTGAGCATTGGTCTCTACCTAGCGAGGAAGCATTCAGAGGTAATGACAAGGAATGGATCCTTCGGCTGCTCAGTAATTCGCCCAAGAACCAACGGCCGAAAATTATCTTCCTGCTTTGGCGATCATGGCATCATCGTAACAACATTGTCCATGGGGATGGTAAGGCTTTGGTCTCAACATCTGTTCCATATTTAGTAAGTTATCATCAATCCTTCTCTGGTAGTGACAAAGACAATGCCGTGTCTGCTGGCTGGATTCCACCAAGTGAAGGAACAATTAAAGCCAATGTTGATGCTGGATGGGATCCTATATCAAAGAATGCAGGACTAGGAGTAATCATCCGTGATCATCTTGGGGTTACTATTTTCTCCGAATGGAAACACGTGCCGTTCTGCAATAGTGCTGAAGAAGCTGAAATACTTGCATGCCTTGAGGGTCTTCGACGCCTCATCTTTCTTCGACGTTGGCCTGCGGTAATTGAGTCACATTGTGCTCGAGCTGTACATGTGATATCATCTCACACTGTTGAGCAGTCTGCTAGCTGGAGTCTAATCCTTGAGGCTAGGGAGTGCCTAAATATTTTTCGTGATATCTCAGTCTCAAAGGTTGATCGAGTTAGTAATGGTGTAGCTCATGTTTTAGCTCAACTAGGGAAATCAGGTTTGTCTGATATGCTTTGTGATTCAGCTCCTGACTGCGTTCAGGATTTGGTCACACTTGATTGTAAAACTTAAGTGTAATCGTCAAAGGACAGCAAGTTTCAGACGCGCTCTTTTCCTTACCAGGGTACCTAAGGGGACTGGAAGGTTTTTAATGAGACGGCTTGCTGTCCAATTTATCCATATATGTGAAAATTTCAAAAAAAAAACTAGTAGACTAGTATAGATTAAGCTGTGAAGCTGTCTAGAAGCCCTTAAAGAGGCTGGACCTGCCGCACTTTACTCCGTGCGAACCATGTATATCACCGCGCCGGCCCGTGCCGACGCCCCACGCTCTACCTAAATGCCTGACAGCTGCGACATGATCGGCTCGGCTCTCGCGCTCGATGTAGCGCACCGCCGTGCAGCCGCGTGACACTAGCTAGCTGCCTGGCCGCTTGTCGTTCACTATCCAACAAAAGACTTGATCAGGACTCCCGAACCAATAATTTACTAATAGCATTAGACTCGTTGATCTTCTACTCGATCGATATTTCTAGGTAGTGACGGAGCCAAAATTTCAACTCTGTGCGGTCAATATAATGTTGTGTAGTCAAATACACGTATTTATATTATTTTATTATAATTCGCATAATTTTTTGCTTATATTGCCCTAAAAACTGTGTAGCCAGCAGACTATAGAGCCTCTAAAGTGGCTCCTCCACTGTTTCTAGGTGACCAAGAAATACTAAACCCAATGAAATACTGTACCTACTCGACTCTAGATGGATTGAACTAACAAGCAATAGTATGGTTCACATCGGAAAAAAAAAGTATAACTCCATGCAGGTTCGATCGTCTTCCCTTTTGCTCATAAAAAAGACTACCTTACACTGTACATAGTGAAGATTACGTATGTAGCGTACACAAAGTGGCAAGTCTGAAAAGTCATGCCCGATCAAAGATCTTGTCGACAATTCGAGAGAGTTCTAGAGCTTTGAGCTTTGTCCACGAACTCGACCACGATTACGCAACAGCGCCGCACAGCCTACGACCAGTCCAAACTGCAGACGCGCGCAACCTGGGAGTAATTTTTTCACTCCGATTATGTAATAGTAGATTAAGCCGCCGAATCCGCCCCCGCGGCTAGGCTCGCGTTGCCTCCGCGGCTAAGCAAACCACGCGCCGCGTGCCGTGCCAGCTGACGCCACTCCACACCGCAGGTTCGGCTCGAGTCGGCTGCGCTACTCCTGCCATATCCGAGCGCTGAGTCCGTCACGTCGCTGTGGCTTCCTTCCTCCCCAGATTGGTCGAGGCACGTTCTAGGTCGGCCAGCTCCCACCAACTTGACACCCACGTTAGCTCCCCCGACACCACTCACGCCATCGCCTCTGTCGTGCGCAACCTATATATGAGCGCGCCGCCGGCAGACCCAAACCCATCCATCCATTCGTCCTTCTGCTCATACACAAAATTAAGACGAGCAAATCATCCTCCATGGGAGCGGGGATGAAGCACGCGAGGGACGAGGAGCCAGTCTCTCTGGTGCTCTCGCTGACCACGGACTCGCCCACGACGTCCTGCACGACGTCGGCCGACACGTCCGGTGCGCCGGCGGTGGCAGCGGCCAGGAAGAGGGCGCGCCGCGGCCGTGTGGTGGCGACGTCAGGGGAAGGGGAGTTTGTGTGCAAGACGTGCTGCCGCGCCTTCGCGTCGTTCCAGGCGCTGGGAGGGCACCGGACCAGCCACCTCCGCGGCCGGCACGGGCTCGACCTCGGCGTCGGCGTCGCAAAAGCCATCAGGGAGCGGAAGCGGAGCGAGCAGCACGAGTGCCACATCTGCGGGCTCGGCTTCGAGATGGGCCAGGCGCTCGGGGGGCACATGAGGCGGCACCGAGAGGAGATGGCGCTCAGCGGCGGCGCCGGCGGCCACGACGAGTGGGTCATCGCGCTGCCGGATCGTCATGATGTGGTGGTCCAAGCTGTCGACAGGCCGCCCGTCTTGCTGCAGCTGTTCGTCTAGTTTTTTCGATAAAACTTAGCTAGCTGCTGTCTACTTCATATTTCTGATGGATGGATAACCTGTACATGCATTTCTTTAGAACGAGATAGGTTATTGTTCGACTTACAGTTACGAATTTTCACGGTAGGATAGAGCTTTTCATGGTTAGCGTCTCAGTTCTTGGAACTTCAATTTCGATCGATCAGTTGTTCAACAGACAGGGGATGACTATGGATCTCCCGTTTGCACATGTAATTAATCAAGAGAAATTCTTTTGTTCACTCGTTACGTCCTTCAATACTGGTTACTTCTTCAACCGGAAATTTCTCCTTCGATCGACTGTAATTTCGAATTTTACCTCGGATTATTGTTCTGTCTGTTAAATGTTCTGAAATGCTAGCTGTTCATCCTCTGTAAAGTTTCGTAACAGTATTCAAAAGTGACTTAACTTCGACCATCTCTAGAAGGGGCGTGCTAACACGACTGAACTAATACTACGCCCAAAACAGCCCACGTAAGCTTTTATCTGCATCGTATATATGACGAAATTAGTGGTAGGAGCTTCCTACAGCTCATACATCGATCGCTGTCATACGGCCGTGCAGAACTGAATCGCAGCCAGCTTCCAAAGGTCGGCCAATACAGCCGGCCAGTGTATCAGTATACGTTGCCCAACAGCGAGTAGCAGCTGACTAAATATTTTGGCCGATGTGGAGAGAGATAGTACACTGGGATGAATTTCTTCTTGAAGAAAGTGTTAAAACTTTTAAATTGTGCATTTTACGAATGCATACCTTTAGAAAACACACACCAACGCACTTTCGTCTGGTAGCTACACTAAGGATTTGATCAACGCTTTATGCATTTCGTAATAAGCATGGACGTACAACGTGTGTTAGCGTGCTGTATGCACGCGAGATTCGGCACGATTGTCTTGCTTGACTTGTTCCGATTAATCTCTTTACCATGCGCTAGGGCGCCCATGCGTAATCTGGGTCGTCGGATTCAGCTGTCCGACGACCATGAATTAGCGTTGAAAATGCGCTAGGTCAACGCTAAATCCTACTAGCTCTGTTCGACTTGTTCTCTGTATAGGCCAACGGTTATCCGTTTGACTTGGCTCTGTTCATTGAGTTATTAGGTGAGTTGGTTAAAGGTCCGGTGGATAACAGCCTCGATTGTATATGTATCTATACGTCACACAGTCAATAGTGATTAGCGTGTGTTGCAATCATCTCTGAACCTCTCTGCTTACCGTATCATTTTTCTTGAATGACACTTAAGGAAACTTCCAATCTCTAATAGCCGCCAAAAAATCAGCGAGATCCGACTCCTCCCAAAAAACACAGTTTGCGTTGGCGTTCTAAAATTTTCAGAAGGTCCGAAGATCTCAAAATACGTTGTTCTCTTTGGCCAATCTGAGACTGCGAAATGCAAACCAAAACTTATGTCATTTGATATGACGTTTTTCAATCTCAAAGCATCTGTGAACCTTTGAATATGCCATATCAGCCGGCGTATTCTAAGAATCTCAAAGGCTTTTAGATTGAAATACGCTATATCGAATGACTTATACATTTTTGCGTTTCGTAGTCTCAGATAAGTCAAAGTGCATGGTGTATTATGAGATATTCAGATCTTCCAAGGTGTTAGAAATGCCTTTTAATGTGATGTTATTGGGGAGGTGCCATATCTGGCTCAAAGTATTTTGTGAGGCCATTAGTGGCTACAAGTTTTCTTAAAGGCTACTTAAAACAAAACATACATGCATGCTTACAACGTGGTACATAAAGAGATTTTACCATCCAAATAGTCCATGCATGAGAAGACATACGTTCACAGTTCACACCTATTCGTTTGATCTTTTCATGAATTAAGACTAGGCATAGTGGGAGTAACTAAATGAGATATTTTGAATTAAGACTAGCCATAGTGATAGTAACATGCATGTCACTAAATGATTAAAGAGAGTCTTGGATAACATAGATAGTTACCATAACATCACACACCCTAAGAAAAATTCTATCTAGACCTTAATAAATGATGTATTGCATGACATCATACATAAGTTACTACCAACTATAGAGATAGTAACATATGCACGTTACTACTCTATGTTACTCCCAATATGAGCAGCCGAAGGCCGTGGTCTCCATTACCCACTTGGAGTAATTAATCATCTCTTTTCAGGAATTAATGATCATGAGTGTTCTGCAAAAGAATGGATGGATTGCTCAAATCGGGATGTCCACGGTTCAGCGCTGACTAGTTGGAGCAATGTGTATGGCACATTAGACTCAACTCCAAAATAAAAATCAACTCGTTAATGACTTTAAGGATGATATCATTTTGATGCCACAGCACATGCGCAGGCACCGCGAGGACACCGCCGGCACAACGGCCCAGGCGCCGCCCGTTCTGCTCCAGCTGTTCGTCTAGCTCGATGTAGTGCAGAGTTCCTGCAGCCATGCGCGCGATTGGTTTGTACGTTGCTGCACACTCGTAGTCGTAGGTGTTGACCGTTGGTTACTTCATCCGTTTCTATGTGTACATATATCGCTAGGAAATAGGAATTGTTCATTCATTCGTTACGGAGATTATATACATTGATTCGTTCATTAAAATGGAATTGACTCCCATTTCCCGCACCTGGAAGTTGAGGTATTGACTCGATCAGACTCCAACATCGTCATCCTCTCATCGTGTACTCATCACATATTTAGTCCAAGCATGTCGGAAGTTAGCACACACACTTACCTATCAAAGAACTACAATCCAGCAAATATAATTTCAGCATTGCTTTTATACTATTCTCGGTTGCAATTACAATATTGTTAGGCAAATATGGGTAAACGTATGAGTGTTTAAACAAGATTGTTAGGCCAAGATAGATAAATCAAAACTATCATTATCAATGATAATTACTCCCTCCGTTCATAAAAGGATGTCTCAATCATTTCCAAATTTGTATGTATCTACACACTAAAGTATGTCTATATACATGCAAATTTAGAAAAGATTGAGACATCCTTTTGTGAACGGAGGGAGTAGTTGACTAGTTTTTATTCTAATTCTACTAGCTAACACTTCTCTACAGGAACAAATGGAAGATTCATATTTAAAACAAATGATTAAAAACCGAGATCCCACTCGTGACTTATATTTGAGATAGAGTCATATTTAAAACAAATGATTAAAAAACTGAGATCCCACTCGTGACTTATATCTGAGATTCCTTTCCGATTTTGATCGCTCATAAGTGAGAGGAGTCTTCAAGTTGGCTTAAGAAGAAACTCGAGACTCAGAGTAAAGATAATACATTACCTGTAATAACATTGCTAATATAGAAGTTTGAGCACCACTCAAAGGCAGATTATTCAATGGCGAGCGGAGATATCGGTTAACCACATAATGCGACAATGGTAATAAACCATGTAAACAAATACCTCTTTGATCACAACGCAAGTATTGGCATGTACAATTTCACTACCTCAAAGTATTGGTTCCATTGGACAACTATTTTTCGCAAGAAATATCAAGTCCATCAAGGAAACTCTTTTTTTCTTCTGAGCTTTTCTTCGGGACCTCTTTTTTGCTTAGGAATGCATCAATCAACAATTTATTTGATGCTTGTGGAGCAATGAAGTGCATTCTCGATCAAATTACAACATTCTTCAAAGCTTGCTACTAGAGTGGCTAAGTTATAAGACATGTGGGAAAGATGGTTTCATCTGATGAGGTCATCCAACTTTGGATTTTCAACTACATTCCTTTCACACAATCTTTGATAGATCCAGACCGTGCTTTTCTTGTTCATCGCTTCACAATATAATGTGCCAGCAACAACTTAGTATTCGTTACATAAAAAACATTTATAACATGACCAGAGAATATTCTTATTCTTTTCAACTCTCAACAACTACATGATGTCGTCTACAGGTTTTAGTCACCGATAACTTCGTGTTCTTATTCAAGATTTAAAATTCCTCATCAGCAAGACTTCCAAATTTAACCATGTATGCATTATGTCTAGGTGGTTTATCCGAACATGTAGCCATTGATCTCTATATTATTTTAGAAAAAAACTTCAAATACAATAGGACTGTAAAAGTTAAGATGATTGAATCAAAGATACACATCAAATAGTATATACTCTTTGCTTGCTCCAAAAGTAGCGTCAAAGGTTATGAAGATCACCCAAGTGAGCATAATCTATTATCGTGTTGGCATTACTCATAATATATTTATTATCATTTAATCAAATTCGAATTAGAAAACATATTATAATGAAGGATTCCCGATGGCTCTATTTTGAGTGGGGTCCAGTCACTTCAGACAAGACTCTAACGTCAGATTATTTCCGTAAACCTAAGTCTCAAACCATAGCCTATGGCCAAGTGTAAGTTAATAAAACAAATAGTGCAATTCAAACCTATTTTTGCGTGCAAACCGAGCCAGGACACATTGATATGGTATGACATAGTGCAGCCTAGTAACTATCATTAGGTCGAGTATTGAAATCGCACACCTTCGGACGCATGTACGTTTAGTGGTGAATCGTGTGTCCTTGCTGCCGTACAATACAAAGATATATCATGTGAAAATATTAGATTCATCCGAATGACACCGACTCTATATCTAAAGTGTGTTTCTTTGGATGCACAGTCTTGTGTGTGTGAGTCGGATTGTTCATTGGTGTCTATCTTTGTTATCTCAAAGTAAAATTAATCGTTTATCTTTTCCGGTTGAAATCATTTATTTTTTCAAATTTTTTGATCTTAGAACCAGCCCCTAAGATCACTCGGAGAAAAATTCGGGTCCTGAAACTAAATCGATCATACAGACGATGACTTATACACTTTAACAAGGCTGAGGGTGATAATATGTAGTTACAGTAGATTAGAACTTGTACACAACGCCCCTCGCCTACCGGTAAGCAAGTCGCCATCACTCCGTATTAGGTCACGCCAGCTGGTTGCCTAACCTTTATGCATGCCTGGTAAAGCGAGAAAAAGGTTAAAAATATCCGGTGCGAAAATATATCCTCCAACACACACCAGAAAGTTCCGGCACTCCAGAACCTCGATCATTCCTTGACATAGCCGGGATCGTCCCTTGCTCATACCCGGTGGATTAGTTGACGCGTCCGTCGCGCCGGTGTGATCAGCAGCTGCGCAGCTTCCACGACAAGTAAACTGGGAACAGTAGCATTTGGTCTGGATCGACCGATACTAATTTGCAGCCTAGCTTGAAGCCACGACTGCTAGCTAACGTAAGAACGTACGGATGCATGCGTGCACCGCAATCGTCCATGTGGGACAGTGCATGCAGGTGTGCAACCGATGCAATGCAACTTGCTCGGATGGTCAATGCTCAACCGCCACAAGCCCACGATACCATCGATCGTTTAAATATTGAGAGGAAGAGCGTAGAACACCGCCTCTCGCTTCCCTGATTAATTTGCCGTGGATGGTGGTTAAGCATGTATGTGGTGCCACACCCTGAACGACGCGAGTTTGACAATAAAAACAAAGGTTATCTACAGTTGACTCGAACAAGCCGGCAGTTAGCTAGCCAGCAACTGCCAAACGCATGCTTGCACCGGACGGGACCGGAACGCGGTGAAGACGTGGCCCCTGCGCCGCCGCAAATGGCCCTGCCTAGGTGCCACACTCTGTCTGCAGATCGAAACTGCTCGGTGAGTCGGTGACATATACATCCGTATTTGGACAAATCTAGGTCAAGTAATTTAGAACTGAGGAAGTACTTATTATTGAGCAAAAAGGGTTAAGTGTGCCTTACATTGGAACGGAAGGACGTAGTGTCAATCGCTCCGTTCGTGTTAAACGATTAACAAAAGCAAGATCGACACACGGGGATACGATATTTAACGTGGAAATCTTTTCAAGGAAGAAGAGAAAAAATTACTGGCGCCATCTAACAAAAATTAACTAAATCGTGAGTGGTTACAAACATACAACTTATCTTACCTGGTGGCTCACAAGAGTTATATATAGAGGCGAAACCCTATGTCGGTAGCACTTCGCTCCACTCGGACCAAGTCTCCGACGACGGATCTCGCGGTGAGCAAAAACTTGATCAGGGTTTCAGAACAATAATCACTTTAGAGTCGACGATCTTCAACTCCATTGAAACTTATCGGTGACCAAGAAATACCAAATCCAATAAAAGACTATACCTGGTCGACTCCAGATGGATTGTGGCAACAAGCAAGAGTATCGATCACTCCGTGCAGGTCGATCGCCTTACTTTTTTGCTGATAAAAAAACTACATTTACATTATACCAAGCGAAGTGCGTACGTAGCGTACAGAAAGTGGCAAGTCTGAAAGGCCATGCCCGATCAAAGCAAAGATCTTGTCTACAAATTCGAGAGCGTTCAAGAGCAGGACCTGGAGATGGATGCACCTCTGTGCCCCTTGTCGGGCTTCCTTGCCCGGGTCGTGGCGCCGATCGAGGTCTCCGTTTTGGGCACGCCGGCCACGGCGCTGGTCCACGAGAAGCAGGTGGAGGCGGCGTCTGTGCGGAGGAGCGACAGGTTCGCCAAGCTTCACCCAGAAGGCGTCAACATGGAGCAGCTGGCCGTGGCGCGACGTCTCGGCTCGCGGCCTGAGGAGGACAACACCTCTGAGCGCCTGCGGCAGGATTACTTGGCTCTGTGGGGTGACAATCCCCTCACGGACCAGGCGGTGGCGGCCATCGATGACCTTGTCCTCTACGTGAAGAAACCCAAGAAGAAGATGGTGTCTGGGACCGGGGCGGCGCGGCAGAGGCCGCCGGAGATTGCCTAGATGACAGCGGCTAGCGGAGCCATCATCCTCTCGATGTGGGGGATATGGAAGGAGAGGAACCAGAGGTGTTTCTGCAGCGCGGAGATCCCTTCAACGGAGGTGGCAGATTTGGTGCGGGAAGTGATGGCGTTGCGGGCTTTCGCCCACACGCAGGATCCGGGGGACTTTATTTTCTGTTTTTGCTTGTAGAGAGAGTTTTCCTTAACCCAAAATGTTGTACATAACCATCTATTCTATCTAATCGAACGGCGGATCCGACGGCCTTAAGCCTAAAAAAAAAGAGCGTTCAAGATCCTTGTGAGCTTTATCCAGATCACGCTTTACTCGATCTAGGCGCGCGCAGCCTGGCTAGTTTATTCACTCCGATTAATAAATTAACCCGCCGAATCCGCCCCCCGCGGCAAGGCTCGCGTTGCCTCCGTCTGGGGTCACTACTGGGGTGACAGTCTGCGCCGGTTAGAATGGCATAGCGGGCCTCCTCGTCGGAGCGAAGCTTTAGACGAGGGAGCACGTCGCAGGTGGCATTGAGTATGTTGCACACGGCTAGTTGGATCATGCCAGGCTCCGGATCGACGTCGTCGGCGCCGGTCGGGATGATGTCTAAAAGTAGGAGGTCGTGACGCGAGGCAACCGGCAGCGCGCCGCTGAAGAGGCCAGCGGAGGGAGCGGGCACCAGGGAGGTAAGGGCGCAGCGCCCACGGCCCAACAATGACAACGGCGGCGGGATGAAGCACGGCGGGGCGAAATCTTTGGCACCTCCAAGACGTCTACGCGGCCGTAGCTTCATGACGCAGCCGACGAAGGAGGAGGACGGCCAGCAGCGGCGAAGGAAGAAGGGGTCGCCCACGAGGCCGCACCACAGCTTGCACACTATGGCACATCGGAAGAGCGCAGCCGGGACGTCCTTCAGGCACACGAGAATCGCGAGGAGCACGTCGTCCGGGAGCCACGCCGCCGTCGTCTCGTCCATGGATCTTCTGTCCGTAAGGCTGTACGATTGCAGGTCAACGTTCGATTGGATCAGGCTCTGATTAATTAGGTTTAGAAAGACATATATACGTATTGATTTCGAGGCTGTCTCAAGTGGATCTACAATCTAACTGCAAACTTGACGAGTTTTATTGAACATGCATGAGACCAGGACACAGCGACGATGGGAACTTTATCTCTTACGGCATACGTCACCGAGCCTGTATTGTATCAGTTTCACGGCATTTTAACCATATAAGATCTATCAATCAATCTCCAAATAACAAGATCCGAGATAGCTGAAGTTTGACTACATATAGAGACATGGTGTTTTGCCTCGCCGGAGCACCTAGTCTCATTATTAAGTGTATCTAAAAAACATTTTAAAATTTCAAAAAGTTTTGATATAAAATTTCGGGTGTACCTTAGAATATTTTATGTTGACACAAAAAGTTTCACGAAAAAATAAGTTTTTGTGTTATGTATAGAAAAGATAAATTCGAAGCTCAAATATAAGTGTTTACTAGACATTTTATTTGTTTTTCTTACAAAAGGTACAAAAAATGTCTTTTTTTTGACAAAAAATTGTGTGTCTGCATAAAACATCTGGATATACACACGAATTTTTTTGGAATTTTTTTATATTGCGAAATATATTTTTCCTAATAGGAGCATCTAGTACTACAAACAAAAATGGATTTCCGTAGTTCTAGATCCTTTTTATGCACATGCACGATTTGCTTGAGGTGCAGCAACTCCCAATGATTTTCCTTTCCAATAAAGATAGAATGTGTTATGCATTAACAATCTTTAATTTACCTCATGTTGATATCGGCATGCAACATAATAGTTGTTAAATTAACTAGCCGGGTGGCCTTCACATCTTTGTTGTGTCGAAAATCACCAAAACATAAACCTATATTATATATATTTATATTGTATGTATGAAATAAAGATATCAAACGAAAAGAAATGTTATAAAGGAAATAACATTTAAGACGTTGGAAATAATTTGAATTTCGGGCAAATGATTGTCATACTATATCTAGAAACATCATATCGATGATGATATGTGTCATTTGTACATGAGTTAGCCGATAGTTCTTATGTCAAGTAAATTATTATGCGATAATATGTTCATATTATCGGTTACTAGCAATGAAATTCCATATTTTTTGGTTGAAATAATAATTATGGTTCACCTGAGTTAGTACCAAGATAATTAGCTGATCTTCCTCAGGGAACATCAAGATAAGTCATATTAATGATTGACACCGGATGAAAATGTTTCCTACAATATAGGAAGTCCAGATAAATAAGAATTATTGTTCTACTTTATGCACGTCTATCTTTCTCTCTTTTACTTCCTGTGATCTGTAATATGTGGTGCTCTCCCTCCTTTGTGATCTTCCTACTAATCTTATTTCGATATAACTCAGTTCTTAATAAATTAAATAAATTATACATTGGTAATCGAAGTTTGAAAAGTTTGACTACAAGTTTGTGTACCATTTATTTTAACTCGCTCCGTACAATCCCCCACTCTCTAGGCAACTTCTTTCTAAGCCCCCACTCTGCAATCAACTTCTTTCTCAGTTATATGTATTTTAATTTTCATGTTAGACGACTACTGTGACATGTCTGGCTTAGTTTTGGCACAAGTTCAGCATTCCATCAGACATATTATTGTAGTGGCACATCCTATCAAATTATAAATGACCATAGAGAATGGAATTAACAACAATATGTGTTAGATTACATCCTCAGTAAGAAAAATAAAGTAATAGGCGACAATATTTTTCCAAGCGGTTGCAGAAAGTTGTCCTTGCAAATAGTGTTTTCCATAGAAAAATTTCCTAGATACATTCCTATAATTATACAAACCAAACAAATATGATAGGGAAAATCTAAGAATTAAATCTCTACACTGTTTTTCTCATTCTTTCGAAATAGAAAAGATGTAGAAAATATTTTTAATGAAACATCGTGATGACAATCTTAACTTTTGGTATTGATATCTCCCTAGTGTATATCTGCAGTTCTTCATTGTTCAAACACATGCCCAATGGCTAACCACTGAGCATTCTCCACCATGCATATCTTAGAACCGATATATCTCTTTTGTTGCCACAATTTGTGTCAAGTTCTTACGCATAACCCGTGCCGTCGTGCCAAAACCTACACATAATACTCCAATCTTGTTCACCTTCGAACACTACTACCTTTGTTCGGGATTATAAGGCCCCTAGAAGTTTAAGCCAAACTTTAAACATAAAATTAACTAACAAAACATATAGTTCTTGTCACTACAAATTACATCCTTTGAAACTTTGTTCAAATATGAGGTACTTTTTATGACATATACTTTATATTTTGTTTCTTAAATTTATGGTCAAAATGGACTCAAACCTTGGAAATTACCACTACACCCCCACCCCTGTGTGGCGTGTTCAGTCTTGGAAATTCTTGTCGAGCTCGATCAACCAAGCAAGCTTTATTGGTAAGATCTGCCGAGCCAAGCGATGCATAGATTATCTGCACGCTCTTGAGCAAAAAAGACATCTTCTGACCCAGCTGAATTATCCACTAACTTTGATGTGATGGTTAATTTGTTCCAATATGAATTCATGTATTTATTGTAGTGTGTGTCCATCGGTCCATGCCAAGCTCGACAAGAATTTATTGAAGACCAAAAATTCGCAAGCAAACAAGAGGAGCGGAAAAGGGAGGGGGAGGTTAGAATAACTTAGCAAACCCCCTAAATTAAAACGAGAAATGGAAATATTGAATGACAAAACTATACTAGGTGATAATTTGTATATTCTAGATTATATGTGTGTATTTATAATAAGTATACTTTCTACTTGCTTGCACCTAAAATAGTGGAGCAAACACTCTTGAAACCTCTCTCAACTTTAGGGCGCTTAGCACTAATATTTAAGGAAGCTAAATAGAAGATATGGCATTAAAATATGTTTTATTCTTATAAGTGTCATATATAAATCTACGAACACATGTGATTTTGTTATTTTCGTTTCAATTCGATATAGAAAATTATGTTTAACCAAAACAATAAATTGCCAGTCCTGAAGTTTCTTGGACAGTAAATAATGGTCAATTTTCTTGCAATTATATTTTATAATTTAGTACATACACATTTTCCACAAGCACTAGTTAGAGTTTAGTGCAAGTATGCCATGTCATAAATATTTATCTGGACTATTACGTTGTTAATTTTATCAAGTACTAGCAAAATGCCCGTGCGTTGCAACGGGAGAGAACACTCTAGTTTAATAATAAAGATAAAAAAATATGACATTATTTTCTGGCCTATAAATTTTCTTATAAAACTGGCTATAAATACACAATTTAGTCTATAAATTGGGCCGTTTTCTTACGGGCGATTGGTTTGTTGCCATTAACGGCAAACAACGGAGGCAACCGGATTTTTGAGCGATAGATGAATTAACAATGGACAAAACCGGAACAAAGACAGACGAAAGCACATATACTCGTGTGTTGTTACAAGTTGATTTTTATTAAATATTTATGAGCTATGATTAATTTCATTTCTGCAGAGACAACGGTGTAGAAATTCATTTGAATAGGTCAAATTTTTAATGTACTAATCTTATTATTAAAACTAATTCTGATTATTTCTTTGCCTTTGTCACCCTGCATGTGTTGTACTCCTCACACTATCTCCTCTCGTTCTGCTTTGTTCACCTGGCTATTTTTGCTTAGAGCATCTCCAAGAAAAACTGCATAGAAGAAAACGACGGCTCCAACTTATTTCCGTTTGGGATGGTCAGACACATGGTGGTGGATGCGTCAGCTATGCTAGTATTTCGACATGGCAAATCGACATAAACATTCCAAATTTTAGAATAAACTAAATATCAGTTAGCTTTGCTCAAAACACAATTTTGCAAATACATCTAGCTGGCACCGGCAGCAAACATCATCAACTGGCTTTGGTTAAAGCTTTTGGCGTACACATCTAGTAGGATGCAAGGCAAGGTAGCAGCGAACACATCGAGCAGCTAGCAGCAACCACATCTAGCTAGCAGTACCACATCTGCAGCTGCGCGCTCTCAGTCTCAGCTGACAGAGAAGAAGTGCTGCGTCGCGCTCGGAGACCGCCTCCGGCGCGCCGGCAGAAGGTGCAGGCGCCCGCGCGCAGGCAGAAGGTGTACTGGTGTAGACTCCTGCACGCCACCGTACTCCGAAGACGCCGAGGCGCGCGCCGTACTCCAGACCCACGCCGTTTCTTCTAGCTATCTTGCGCCTGTCTAGCTTCTTCTCACCCCACTCGTTCTGTGAGATAGATGCAGAGAGAATGACAATTGCCACGGTGAGCAAGGTCTCCATTGGATTAATTCGGCTGCCGTGCGCGCGCTGGACCTGTGCGTCCCTGCCCCCGCCTCCACGGTGGTGTCACGCAGCATGGCGTGGTCGGCGGCGTAGGCGCAGCCGTGCTCCGCCTTATCCTACAACGGCGACAGCTCAAGCTGCCCCCGTCCGTGAGAGAAGGTCACCTTGGACCTCGCCCTCTCGAGCTCTTGGACTCGTCTCCGGTGAGGTAGTTCGCCGCGATTGCCTCATGGCGCGGATGGAACCAAGAGGGTGCAGAGGAGGCGTCGGGTTCAGCAGGAAGTCTATTTGGGTCGGCTGGTGAGGGACCGCGGCCTGACGGAGATGTGACCGAGCTCTCCACCCTCGAGGAAGAGGTTGCACATAGGAGATCGAGCTCCATCTCGGCTGCGGGGGCACACGCAACGACTGGGCACCGCCGCACCGGGGCGATGGCGGTGCCGGAGGGCAGGAGTAGCTGGATCTCGGGGTGTCGGGCCACGGAGGAGACAGGGGAGGCTTCGGGTTATATTGACTTGGCGGTGGCAAGGGCTGTAAATTAGATCGAAGTCAGGGGCAAAACGGTAATTGCGCGACGTACCACGACAACCACGGTCGCTTACGTATATTATATAGTAGAGATAATTAAAATGTAACATTCAATACGTAATGTAAAGAAGATGACTTTAAATTATACATAAGTAAAAATGTTTAGTATAAATAATTAGTAACAAACTTACCGAGACTAGATAACAGCATCAGAAACATACCGGTTCCAGATACAACGCGCAGTGTATCTCTGTCGAAGCAGATGAAAGCCATATCCTCTTCAGTCGACACTGAGCCCGGGTTTTAAAACATTTTCTATAGATATGTTCAAGTTTCTTAAGTTGTTGGTATGGATCTTGTTTACTCGGTGCGAACGAGATTAAAATCACGGAAAAAGTGAGAATAGATCTGAAATGTCTCGGACAGTTTAACAAGAAAAACTAAGGTATTGGCTGACTTTACTGGAACATCTAGCTAGCAGTTGGCCACTTGGACACCAGTTGACTACGGGAAAACATGTGTGCACCGCATGGGACCGTGACACGGTGAAGGAACAAACATACATGAGACCTGCACCCGTGGCAAATGGAACATCGAGAGATACCTATAGCACGACGAAAGTTAATTAACCCGCGCTCCTGCTGTGAGGACCTAACCTTTTTTTGTGTGGGAACCACGTCCCGCCGCGTCGTGCGCCGTCGCAACTTCGGGTGACACTAACTCATGCTTTGTCGGGGTTATCTTTTACCGACATCACATATACACGTTGGCATATCATTCCGTGAAACAAATTTTGTGTCAGCGGCTTCACTTGATCACAAACTTAATCATGATTTCTAGACCTACAATTACAGAACTGTAGATTGGACGGTGCTCAACTAGTCAGCTCGGTTAGTATTTCTCGGCAGCCAAGAAATACCAAATCCATTTACAAAACTATACCTAGCAAGTATGGTAGATCGATTTACAAAGCTACGGTAGTTGACTAGTTGTATCATGTATATATACCCAGTGAAGTACGCACGTGGCGTACAGATGCTAGCAAGTGCAATAGTCTGAAAGACCATGCGCGATCTCGCGTTGCCCACGCGGCTAAGCAAACCGCGCGTCGCCACGCGGCGTGCCAGCTGACGCCACTCCGCACCACACGTTCGGCTTCGATCGCGTCGGCCGCGCGATACTCCTGGAGCTGGAGATAGTACAACCATATCCGGTCGACGATCCGATCCGTCACGTCACCAACCTTCGCTCTGGCATCCCCTCATTGGTCCACCGCCACCAGAGGTCGGCTAGCCTCCACCGACTTTACACCCACGTAAGCTTCCCCGCAGGCCGCGGCAGCACCACGCACGCCACCGCCACAACCTATATATAAGCGCGCCGCCGGCCTCCCAATTACGATACATCCATTCTTCTTCTTCTCCCACACGAGCAAGAAGCCAACAACACACAAAGAAGCATCGAGATCCACACGCCGATCCAGGCATCCAGCAGATAATCAAGACAAGCGAATCAACCATGGGAGTTGGGATGAAGCACGCGAGGGACGAGGAGCCGGTGTCGCTGGCGCTGTCCCTGACCACGGACTCGCCCTCGACGTCCTGCACGACGTCGGCCGACTCTTCCGGTGCGCCGCCGGCGTTGTTGAAGAAGAGGGTGCGCCGCGGAAGGGTTGTAGCTACATCCGGGGAAGGGGACTTCGTTTGCAAGACATGCAGCCGGGCCTTCGCGTCGTTCCAGGCGCTGGGCGGGCACCGGACCAGCCACCTCCGCGGCCGACATGGGCTCGAGCTCGGCGTCGGCGTCGCTAAGATTATGAGGGAGAAGAAGAGGAACGAGGAGAAGGAGCACGGGCACGAGTGCCACGTCTGCGGGCTCGGCTTCGAGACGGGCCAGGCGCTGGGAGGGCACATGAGCCGGCACCGCGAGGAGATGGCGCTCAACCACAGCGGCGACGAGCAGTGGGTCTGGCGCAGCGTCGCGCTGCCAGTGTCGGATCAGGAGGTGGCGCCGGGGCACGGTTCTGACCGACGGCCCGTCTTGCTCGAGCTCTTCGTCTAGACTAGCTCGATCTGTCCGTGTTTCCTTATAGCCTAAGACTTGTACATGTCTTTAGAATGCAGTAGCTAGCTTAACTTGTTCGACGACCTTGTAGTTATGAGTTTTGACGGTACGGTAGAGCTTCTGCTGATTAGCTTTTCTGTTTGTGGAAATTTGAGTTGGATCGATCCAGTTTTTACAGGATCATGTATTCAGTTGCACATGTAAATTGTAATTAATTAAGACAAATTCTTTTGTTCACTCGCTACCCTGTTGTATGCTGTCTACCGATGCAATAACAGATTTCCCCTTGGACAATAACAATATTTCCCTCGAACTGTTGTTCTCTGAATATGATCTATATCCTGTAATTATGTTCATCCTCTGCAATGTTCTGATATAAGCTACACTGGCAGATTTGTTCTTCGCAACTTTGATAGTTCAGAACTTAATCATGTCCCGAAAGTTAATTAGACAAGAATCTACAAACCACCATATATAGTCGCCGCTAGCTTACGATGTCTTCCATGTTCTACTCCCAAATACAGTGTCATAAGTTTACGTTCGGACACCTCCACAGTCGATTGTCAGAAAAAAAAATAGTATAAGTAATTAGCACACTACTAACAGTAGTGACTCGATTTAATTCCATCAGCTCTAAAAGAGGCGTGCTGACACGTCTCCTGGGTTACACAACGCGGAAAACAGCCCACGTACGCTTTGTCTGCATCGTTAGGCTAAATTAGTGGTAGGCACTTCCTACAGCTCATGCGTCGATCGCTGTCACGGGGCTGGGGCAGACGCATCTGTAATTGCTAACTCCCAAGCTTAATCTCGGGCCAGAACTGAATTCGCTGCAAGCTTCTAAATGTCGGCCAATTGATACGTTTTTTTAACAAAATATTTTGGCTGGCCGGTGTGTGGGCTGTGGGGACTGGGGAGATGTACATATGTATGGAATGAGTTTGTTTCTGAAAGAAAGACTTGAGATTTTAAATTGCGTGTTGACGAACGCATAGTTTTGGGAAAGACGTATACATATCGTACACTCGTGTGCTACAAAATACTAACAATTTGGTCACGTGTTGTTTTATGTATTTTGTAGCCAACCTGACAAGGTGGGAAATGGAGAGGATTCTACCAATCAAATACACTCCATGCACGAGAAGACACGCACACACGTTCACTTGGTCGTATGATCTTTACTTGAGAATCAATGGTCGTGGTTGCCGTGTGCGGTATATGTAGGTGAAGTTAAAGTTGAATTTGAACTCGTGGTACTTGAGCGAGCGCGTGGCGTACGGGAAGAATTCACTGGGAAATAACGGATCGAGCTAGCTATAGCTAGCAACATTCCTCCCTCGAGAACACGTAGGAGTACGTTCAATGGAAGCCAGGTTTGGTAAAAGATTTGACCGCCAGTCTACAGTCTCATGCATTATTCTTCGGGAGCAAGACTTGTCTGTGAGTGGATCTGATCTCACCCGTCATCAAAAAGTAGTTCCCCGAGCGCGAAGACCAAAAGCCGCGGGCGGGCACAGTAGACGACGCAACGGTCTGCGTCACCGGCCCACTACTCCACATGACGCGCGCCTTCTCGGCTCCTTCAGTTGTTAACGGATAACACCGGGCCGTGAGCTAGCCCGCTTCCGTCCCATTTCGCGGGCCCTTCCGCCCACCATCCTGCACCGCGGTCTGAAACCCAGGGCCTGTGTGAAGCCAGCGTATACGTACGCCAAGCAATCTAAGCGCGTGCGCGTCCCACAGCTCCCTACCAAGGAAGCAAAAGGAAGCACACGTGACCACCGAACTGGATGCTAGCGACTTGGCTTTCCCCATCGTCCCCTCCCATCCACCCCCGTATATAAAGCCTACCATGCACACACCGAGCACAAACCACAACCCAACATCGTCTTACGATTTCTTCAGAGCTCCGAATCCTCACCACGCGCCACACCTAGCTACATACGTCCACCGCCGAGAATATATCGATCACAGTTCGTCGGACGTTCATGAAGCACCAGAGAGCAGCGACAGAGCAAGCGGTGTCCCTCACCTTCTCGCTCTCCCTCGGAGCCGTGGCACACAGCAACAAGAAGCCGCGCCGCGCCCCTTCCCCGGCGACATCCGGCGAGTTCGTGTGCAAGACGTGCGGCCGCTCCTTCCCGACGTTCCAGGCTCTCGGCGGGCACCGGACCAGCCACCTGCGCGGCGGCCACCACGGCCTCAAGCTCGGTCTCGCCTGTACCGAGCCGGCGCTTCCAAAGACGACAGAGGTCGATTACAGGCCGGCACCGGTTCACCGGTGTCATGTCTGCGGGGTCGAGTTCGAGATGGGGCAGGCGCTCGGTGGACACATGCGCCGGCACCGCGACGAGGCCGCCGCCGTGGCGCCGCCCGTTCTGCTCCAGCTCTTCGTCTAGCTAGCTAGCCGGATTAACTGGTTCCTGGTATTAGGCTACAGATGTGCACGATTGGTTTTTTTAGTTGCCGCACACTAGGTCGTAGATCGCTGGTTCATTCGTTATGTGTATAGAATTTAGGTTGACTTGTTTATTCATTCATTCATTCAGAGAATCTATATATGACATTGATTCGTTCGTTTCTTTTGTTCCGATGCAGTTGACTCCGGCCCGTTTTCCGCACCTAAAAATTGACTCCATCGATCAGAGTCCAGCACCATGGAAACATCTAAGCATCAACAAACATGCGTATAAACGCGTGTATATTTTGCCTTGTATATACTCCTGAATGTTTTCACAATTTTCTGAAACTGAGAGATACAAAGTGCTTTCATTCCTCATAGAATGATCACTAACACATCCTATGAGAACAATCCGTATTTAAATCATATATGAGTATGATAATAACTGGCATCTGCAGATGCTAGGCAAGTGGGTATGGAATTTATTCCATTCGGACTCGGGTCCTTGTCTTTTTGCATAACTTAAAAAGACATAATCCTAAAGCCGGCCCAATGTATATTTCTTCGGAGTACTTAAAAAGTATGCCAGGTCTATGTAGAATAGAGAAGCAGCAAAATAAAAATAAATTAGGTAGCGCGCTCGTTGCGTTTGAATGCATCCACACCATTCAACTATCAAAAGATAAGAAAGGCTCATGTTGTGCATATAAGATGGATTATCAAAAGTGTTGACTAGCCCTTTCTTCAGAAAGTTTTGGCCAAACTAGGCTTCGACACCATATGGATTAAGGGGGTGATGGAATGTGTTAAATCTATCCGATATTCGATACATTTAGTGAAACTAAATGGATCTCTCTTTGCCCCTTTCACTTCTTCCAAAGGATTACACCAGGGCGACCCTCTCTCTCCATTCATGTTCCTATATGTAGCCAAAGGCCACTCAAACATCATCAAAAGAGAGATCAGCCACAGTCATTTAAGGAGCTGAAGATTGTAAGTAGAGCCCTGGAATGCATCTCTAGTCTCCCTCTTCGCTAACAACGGCCTCCTGTTCTTCAAGGCGCCAGTCGATTAAGCCATCAGGATGCGTGACACCTTAAAGCCTGTATGAAAACGTACGGGCAAGCAGCTCAACCCATACAAATTTTTAATCCTTCTCAGAAATAACATAACACCCCGGCCACCCCTGGGCCAGCAGGCGTTATCCATGGCAGCTAGCCTCTAGATTGGCCCCCACGGATCAACACAATTCTTTCATCGCAGTTGGTTCTCACTCATGCACACCCGGGAAGACTTGCCGATCGGTCATCCATCCCAATATATATTACTCCGAGCCAAGCATGTTTAACATCAGGGTTCTATCAAGAGGAGCTTTCGAGAAAGAAGATTTGCCTTATCGATATGAGTATTTTGTCAATCCTATTAAGCACTGAGGCATGATGTCACAAATAAGTGCTCTCCTAACATGGGAAATGATATTGGCAACATCCTTAAGATCTCTGCCATTGGCTATAATGAGAAATACTTGGGCTGCCGTTCTCGGAATGGCAGGTGAAGAACGGCAAGTTCTTTTCAATTAAGGAAAGATACTGGAAAATGCTTTTTCGATTGGATGGAAAAGTATTCTTCTAGTGTTTTCAAAGAAGTACTCATAAAATATGTGGTTCAAGCATCCCTACCCAAGTCGCAAATCGGTTTCCTATATATTGTTCCGAATATTTTCGATCCGTTTGTCTAGCATTTTCGTCGTGTTCTTGTTTTGACCTGTTGTCTTCTTTTCGATCGAGAAACCAAGACTATGTATTATTTAACGTTTTAAATTTTTGTACTTAACTTTTTTACTTCATTGGTTTAACTAGTATATTATTTATAATTTTAGTTCATAACATTATATGTTGTAATAACTTCTATTTTTATTACATCTTCTAGATTGAAGGAACAAAAGAAAGCACAACTCATTTTTTTTCCTAAGTTAATTTACACAGCTAACGTGTTGGCGCCAACTTTAGGCCACATTTGGAACAAAGAAGTTCAGAAATTTTGGAGCTTACAATGCGTCTAAAAAAATTCTCGGTGTACCGTTTGGGACAAAGAATATGAATCTTAGATTCTTTGAAATTCCTATGGAATGGACTACTCCATAGGCATTTTGGAGGGGGGACATATGTGCTTGAAACATATCTTACATATAGTAGTAAATATTTCTAGGGGATATGACTTTTTAACTTAAGTATAAATTGTCTAGAATGTACAAGGTGTCCGTGATTAATTAATTTCTCATCGAATCCTATTTCAAAAAAGGTGTCCGTGATTAATTTCTAGGGACGTTTTGGCGCCCGAGCTCATATGCCCATCGAAAGAAATAGTAAAACATTTCAAAAATAATCTGAAAACAATTGGTGATAACCCTATACAAATGTCATACGTATGTGCCCAATTTCATGCCGAAATGACATGTGTAGTGCTCTATGCGGGGAAAACAAAATCAGTGCTCTAAAAAAATATTTTTTACATCTCATTTTAGCCACTGATTTGTTTTATCTGCACAGCGCATCGCAAATGTCATTTCACTACGAAATTTGACATGTATGTAGAACATTTGTATATATTCACCACCAAAAAAATTCAGAAGTTTGTTGTGATTTTTTATCATAATGGGAGCATGTGAGCTCTCAGGTGCCATTTTGAATTTCTGGTGGGAAATGAAGAAAATTCAACCAATCAAAAGTACTGCACGAGACCACACGAACACCTGTTGTCATGTTCGTGATCTTTTCAAGAACCATTGGTTGGTTGATTCTTGTGCATACAGTATGCAGAGGGCAAGTTGAACGCGAGCGCGTGGCGAAAACCAGTACCTTATTACTGGAAAACAGATGGAGCTACAGTACGTAGCAACTTCCCCTCGTCGAGAACACGTACTTACAATCCACGGAATCTCGATTTGGTAAAGTTTTTTTTAGCAACCGATTTGGTAAAGTTGAACCGTCCCTGCATAGTCTCATGCATTCTTTTTGGTAAACAACCGATTTTTTTTTTTTTTTTGAGAAAAGGGGCCTCTTTCACGGATATTCACCCGCTACCCAAAAAACAATTTTCCAAATGTCAAAAAATTCAAAATAATTTTTTTTGCATGTAGTCCAACACATTTCAAGTCAGCACAAAAAGTTACGCGAAGAAAAAAAAATTTGCAACCTGTGCAAAAAAGACAAATTCAGACATACCGAAATGTATATATACGTGTCAGAATTTTGTCTTTTTTGTACAGGTTGCTAAAAAAGTTTTTTCACCATGCCAATTTTTGTGCTAACACATCACGCTGTAATGTACATCCAGATTTTTTCTGAATTTTTTGGACATTCTGAAAAAAAAACAAAAATAAATTATCTAATGGGTGCATCTAGACCCACTACCCAAATCGCCGCCTCCCCTCTTTCATTGCATGCAAGAAAACAAGATACAGCGTTTCAGTAGTTCAAAAGCTCAAAGGAAAAGGAAACTACTACTCCCTCCGACCCGAATTACTGGGCGGCCTAGTGATACAAATATTATTTACAAAAAACCCCCCGCCAGTTTGAAAAGTTTTGAAATCAAGTCCAATCGCGGCGTCGTCTTCCTCACGGGGCGGAATGCTGCCGTCCACAGCTCGCCAGAGAGAGCTAGTCCACGGCGGCTCCGCCCGCAGTTGGGAGGCTCCCTCGGAGGGATCCCGCCGCCGGCCGCTTCCCCTTCCCATCGCGGCAGCTTCCCCTTCACATCGCCGCGCGACGCCTCCGCCGGGACGACGGGCCCAGACGCCGCGTCCGACCTCTGCCGCCGCGGGGACTACGCAACCACCGGCCGCTCCGAGCAGCCGCGCACCGTGCCCTCGCCGCCCTGTTCCGGGACGTTGCCCTCCTGTTGTGCCCGCGGAGGTGGCGTAGGAGCCGTCAAGCCCTCCCGCGGTGGACGCGCGCGGCCAGCTCGCCGACTGCGCCTTGCTCGTCGAGCAGAGCTGGTGGAAGCTGCTCGACTTCGCGCTCCTCAAGCGCAGATCCGTCTCCCTCTTTGACATCCAGAAGCAGGAGTCCGCCGTGTCCAAGTGGGCGCGCGCAAGGACCAGAGCTGCCAAAGTAAGTGCTCTGTCACGTCTCCACAGTTCTTCAAGAAATTTCTCTGCTGCACTGGCTTGGAAAGGGGTTGTCGAAGGACGAGAAAGCTCGGAAGCTCGCATTGCAGCACTGGCTTGAAGCTGTAAGTACCTGTCAGAGGCATTGCAGATTCTTCAGTTAGTTTGCTGCTTTTGCCAAACAATTGACAGAGGCATTGCAGATTACTTTCAGAAAGTAATCGACTCATGCATACCTGGAGAGTAAAGAAGAGCATCGAAATGATAGGCATTACAGGATTTGTTGTCTATGGGCATAAAACATCTCTGTTCTAGACAACAGATTTGGTGAACAAGTAGGTCCAAGTTTGTTTGTCGGTCCATGTGCAACTGAAAATTCAGTTGGTGAACAAGTAGGTCCAGCTGTTTGTTTGTTGGTTTGTTTCTTTCTTTCTGCTTTTTGTCCTTTGATGTCTTCAAAAAATGAAAGAAGAACCACAAAACTCTGTCAGATCATGAGCAATTAATTCAGTTGTAGCTAAAGGTCTGCATCTGCTTGACCTGTCAAAATGAACAGATTCAGTTCAGTTTCAGGACCGTGTACCATTTGCCGCATAGTCATGTGTTGACAGTTCATACATAAGAATGGAGTACCTGATCATAGTGGAAGTAGATGTGGTAGAACAAGTATATGAACAGACCAAGTAGATGAACAAGTAAACTGAATCATAGGTGGCCCTGTGCTTTAAATGGCAAGTAAAATCATTGATAAGGAATTCTTCTGGTGGCAACGAAAAGATCTTCTGAAACTCTAAGTTTGTGTGGAGTAGTAAAATTTCAAAAAGTTCTCAGTACAATTGTAGACAGGTGTATGCGAAGTCACTTTGCCATGACACATAATTCAGTGAAAAAGAAGTACTCCTTGAAGTATAGAAACACTGGTCCTTTCCTGACAGTGCAGATATGATCATATTCTTAAACAAATTTTAGCAACTGCAGAAATTCTAGATTTATGAATTCCTTGAATTACAGAATCACAATATATTTGTATGATAGACGCCCATGATCTTGAGTAGATTTAGTTTTCACCACTTGACGATAGGGAATAGAACTCTACCTTTCTGCCAACCTCTTTCTCTATCCTGTCTAGGAATTCTTCACGACTTCTGTCAGCACAATTGGACCGAAAATGCAGGGTGACTCATCTTCTGTCAGCACAAAAAAGTCAGGTTCCTGATTGAAAGGCAAATGCACAAAAAATACATCAGAGAACAGCCAAATATGATCAAATGAATGTGATTGTTGTATAGTAAACTAAAAGATTACTGCAAAGCAAACCATTTCATACAGTTAGGCTGGGTATACTATTGTTACAAATATGACAGATAGCAAACCATGAATATCAGGAACATGACAGATGACATCATTATTAAACTAGGAAGCCAAGGGTTATCAGGTAAATATTTATTAGTGCTATTTCAGTTTGTTTATTCAATCTCTGTTATTGTCATGTTACATTTAGTTCTTACCCTGCTACCTCTGCCTGTATTTACTATCTTGCTTAACCTTTTACTGATATGTATTGTTTGCTCATAGTTAACTAAGTTTCTGGTTTTCTGCAGGTTGCCCAGTCCACCATAGGACAAGATGGTCCTCTTTGATATCAACTTAACTCCTCCACAAGAGCTCGATCTCAACTTCAGTCCACATACTCCAGAAGAAGAAGAACAAGCTGCTCATGTTCCAGAAGAAGAAGAACAAGAACATGCTGCCGAGGCAGACCACATTCAAGAAGAAGAAGCACAAGAACATGTTGTGCAAAGGCACCATAAAGATCTGCCGGAGAGTCTTCAATGACCAGAGGGTCATAGCTTGTGTCACCCATCTTCTCACGCCTCTTTTGAAACCTACTCATGTTCTTCCGGTTGTATGAAACAAAGACATTGTCATTCAGTCTTGCTACTCCTTGTAATCGGTTCCTTTTCTTTGTATGGATCTACAAATAGCAAATAAGATGAATAAATAACATGCTGAAATTAAGTTGATCTTGCTGAAATTAACTTGCTCTTGCTGAAATAAGAGAAAGAAGATTGAGAGTAGGCTCACAAATTCAAAGGTGCTCCAATTTCGACAGCTTGAGTTGGACGCATGCCTATGCCTATGGTTTACGGAACGCCGCAACGCTAGCTCTAGCACAACCAAATCGACAGCTTGGGCAAAACTCACCATTGGATGCAGAGGGGCAGAGGCCGACGGCTGGAGCAGAGGGGCAGAGGCGGGAGGACGGTGATGATCAGCAGCGACGAGGACGTCCTTGACACGGCCTGGACCTCGAAATCGACAGCTCCTCCCTCTTCCACGATGCGCGCGGCCACGAGCGGGTCGGCCTCGGCGAGGAAGAAGCAGGTGACGAGGCCGTCGAGGGAACGTTGCTCCGTATCGCCGGAGACGACGGGTTCGGCGAGGAGGGCGTTGACCCGTGAGCCTCCGCGAAGAGGTCGCCGTCCCCGTGCTCCTCCACGGCCCGACCGCCGGAGGTCAAAGTTAGGATCTTGGGGGAAAAAGGAATTGATCTCCCTCGTCCTTGGGTTCTGGTTCGTGAAAGAAATGCGGGGGACGAGGAGGAAGGCAGAGCAGGCGGCACGGGAGGGGCGGAGCGGGAGGGACGGAGCAGGCGGCCGGGAGGCGGCGCGGTACGGTGCACGCCCATCTTTTCACGCAGAGAGGCTGGTGGGAGGACGTTTGCCTTCAGGTGAAAAAGAGTAGGGGGGTTTTTGTAAAAAAGCCACCGTGAACAGTAATTCGGGAGGGAACTAGAGAGTAGCCATCAGGCTCAAGACAAAAGCAGGCTAAAATTAATTCTCACGCAGTCACGCACAGATTAGCTCAATCTTCTTCTTCTTATTGATTAATCGCCCTAGCCCACTGCTACCGACGCACACGTTTCCACAGGCCACATCATAGCTAATTCCCCGGCTCGAAGAGGTCGTTCAGGACGGCGTTTGCCAGGACGGCGCCGAGCCGGGCAACCCAGGGGAACTGGAGCGCCGCGGGCGAGAGTGTCAGCAGGAGTACGCCCACCAGCAGGAGCGCGAAGCCGAGGAACACGTGGGTGGCGTCCGCGGCCGGGTTGCCGAACGAGTGGGTGACGACGACCCACCCGCCTAGCACGGAGACTCGGCCGGCGTCGAGGAAGAGCTGTTGCATCTGATGGAGGCCGCCGATCAGCGGGCGAGGTTCGTCGGGCATCTCTTCTGGTCGCCTGTCGATGCTTCTGTAATCTGTACTTGTGTGGCTTATACTAACTAGTTGCACATTGCGGCCGTGCCCTGCTGTGAGTGTCAGCGTACGATGTCCCGGCAGACTTGTAGCGTGGCGGACCAATCAGACGATGACAACGCGACGGTCACGGCGTGGCGGGGTGATAAGCTCGGGTATGGTCGGCTCGAGCCGGACGTGTGGTGCGCGGCTAGGCGCGTGCCCGGGAACTACTAGTGAACTCTTCATTTAGCCTCCTCTCATTGGTCCACCGGCACGCGATGTCCGCCAGTCCCCCACCGAGCTTACACCCACGTAAGCTCACCCGCAGGCCGCAGCACCACGCACGCCACCGCCACGACCTATAAGCGCGCCGCCGGCCCCGTACGGACTTTTTTATACTCCCAAGAACCAATGATCCCTCTAATTAAAAAATTCGAAAATCATATTTATGAGATTCAAAAAATTCTAAAAATACTCTCCGGGTGTAGCTAGCTAATAGTATATTCCACGAACGTGTAAAATACCAACTCCAAATACTTCGTATTTTGAGCTATACAAAAATGCCTATTTTCAAAACTTTAAGTTTTACCAGATTTTGTTATTTGTGTATAGCACATAATATAAAATATTTCAATCTGAAATTTTGCATGTTCATGGGATATCTTCTGTCGAATATTATGTTCAGGTTACGTTTGGATTAGGAGTTGTATTAGTTTACACGTGTGGTGCTCCCCTCATTATATGGGAGTCCCGGGCTACAAGAGTTCGAATCACGCAGAATTTCAAAAGTGTTGCTCACAGAACACTTTTGAAAATCACTGGCTGATTCTGGATTTTGGATACTTGACCGTTTCTTTAAATAGAATTGTTTAACATGGTTTAATATATTGTTGGAATTTTGTTTTCTCCAAAGGTATTTGGAATTTCATTTTGTTGAGCTGCCAGCTAAGCTAACAACACCGGCCCGCTTCCGTCCCATTTCGCGGGCCCTTCCGCCCACCATCCTCCTGCCGTGTGGTCGTCTACCCAGGGCCTGTGTGAAGCCAGCGTATACGTACGCCAAGAAATCTAAGCGCGTGCGCGTCACACGGCTCCCTGCCGAGGAAGCAAAACCGATAGAGACGGCCGGGTCGACGCCGACGTCAACCCCGACGTGGAGCACACGTGACCGCCGCCGAACTGGCTGCCAGCGACTTGGCTTTCTCATCGTCCTCTCGCATCTGACTCTATATATAAAGCCTACCATGCACACGCCGAACCCAACCATAACCACGCCAACTTCTGATTTCTTCAGAGTTCCCAACCTCGGCCTTCGCGAATCTCACTTGTTAATCAGCCGATCGATCACAGTTCGTGGATCGTCGCACGTTCATGAAGCACCAGAGAGCGGCAACAGAGCAAGCGGTGTCCCTCGCCTTCTCGCTCGCCCTCGGCGCTGTGGCCCACAGCAGCAAGAAGCCGCGACGCTCCGTCGCGGCCACCGGGTCAGGGGACGAGTTCGTGTGCAAGACTTGCGGCCGCTCGTTCCCGACGTTCCAGGCGCTCGGCGGGCACCGGACCAGCCACCTCCGCGGCGGCCGCCACGGGCTCGCGCTCGGCCTCGCCTGCACCGAGCCGGCGGCCCCCAAGAAGACGGAGAACGATTACAAGCCGGCACCAGTGCACCGGTGCCATGTCTGCGGGGTCGAGTTCGAGATGTGGCAGGCGCTCGGTGGACACATGCGCCGGCACCGCGACGAGGCCGCCGCCGTGGCGCCGCCCGTTCTGCTCCAGCTCTTCGTCTAACTAGCTAGGTAGCCCGATTCGTTGGTTCCGATTGTGTGCGCGATTGGTTTTGTATGTTGCTGCACGCTAGGTCCTACTCCCTAGATCCCTAGCTGGTTCATGAATTCGTATGTGTACATATTTTAGGTTCCGACTTGTTCATTCATTCGTTTCAGAGATGCTATAACATTGATTTGTTCATTTCATTTGTTCCAATTTGATTGACTCTTGGCCTGTTATCCGCACCTAAAACCTGACTCGATCAGAGCCTGTTTTCCGCATCGAGATTCTAAGCATGCGTATAAACGTGTGTATGTTTTGCCTTCTATACTCCTCTTTTTTTTTTTTTTTTTTGGAAATGGCGCCTTGTATATATACTCCTAAATGGAATGTTTTCACAATTTTCTGAAACTTAGAGGTAAAAGCTACTTTCTGACAATGCGATGGTTGCGCTTGAATGCATCCATACTATCCAACTGGCTAAAGATAAGAAAGGCTCATTTTGGGTATATAAGATGGATCAGTCCTCTTGAAAAGCTCTCGCCAAGCTGGGCTTGGACACCATATGGATTAAGAGGGTCATCGAATGTGTTAAATAAACCATACGTCAGATATTCAAGACATTCAGTGAAACTAAATGGATCTCTCATCGCTCCTTCTGCTCCTTCCGGACGATTACGCCAAGGCGACCCTCTGTTACCATTCATGTTCCTATATGTAGTCGAAGATCCCTCAAACATCATCAAAAGAGACATCAACTGCGGTCATCTAGGGGAGTTGAAGATTGTTTCTAGAACCCTGGGATCTCTCATCTCTATCTTCGCTGATGACAACCTCCTCTTCTTCAAGGCGTCAGTCGATCAAGCCATCGGGATTCGTGACACCTTAAAGTGTGCATAACAAAGGTACGACCAAGCAGCTCAACCCGGACAAATTATCGATCCTTCTAAGAAATAACGTAACACCCCGGCCATCCTCGGGCTAGCAGTCGTTACCCCTGTTAGCTAGAATCTCTAGATTTGTCTCACAGATCAATACTAGCCTTCAGACTTACTCGTGCATAGCTACAAAGACTTGCATGTCGGTCATCCATCCCAATATATGTTGCTCTGAGCCAAGCACGCTTAACAGGGTTATAGCGAGAGGAGCTTCCAAAAACAAGATTCCTCTTATTGATATGAGTATTCTGTAAAATCCCATTAAACCATGAGACAGGGTGTCACAAATAAGTGCTCCTCCAATGTGGGAAAGGATATTGGCAACATTCTTAAAATCTCTTCCTCTCGAGTCCAGAACATACGATCGACGGAATCCCGATTTGGTAGGTAAAGTTGAACCGTCCCTCCATAGTCTCATGCATTCGCGAAGCACCTTCTCATGCATTCTTCGGGCGCATGCCTTATCTTATAGTCGATCAGGTCTTCCCGTTAAAAAGTAGTTCGCCGGCACAGACTACGGTATGGGTCACCGCCATGTAGGCCCCACTACTCCACAGGACATAACCATCGAGCTCTACACGGGGCTTGCTCCAAATGATCAGCGCCTTAACGGGAAGGACACCGGACTTATTCAGATCAATCGAATCAAGTGGTTGCCAGTTTTGGTGGATGGAGATGGCCACTGTTTTCATGTGACTTAGTTATTGTTTTGTGACTAGATCGTCGCCATGTTCATGTGAATCTAGTTATTGTTGCTTTGGAGTGACGGTTCTGGTGGGGTGGCAATATTTGGTGATTTCAGTTTGTGCGGTGCTCATTTAGTGCTGAGACTAGATATTCAGTATGAAAACCTAAAAAGTTTGGTCTTCATTGATTGTACCTCGCAATGACATTTTCCTTATTGATGGCATTGTCTGCAAAGTTCGGAACTTCTCATGCGTAAAATCTACAATTTATGATGCGCCACGACGGTGATTGTGTAGTGTTTTTTTTTTTCAGACGTCGCTTTGGACATTAGGTGTTTTATTGATAGTTTGGCTCCGACTGTTGTGAGTGAGTGATAACTATGGTAGGATCTTTTTCCTTTCTTTGCTTTTTTCTTTTTATTTGTGTGCATAATAAGTATATTTTCTATATTTATATATTTTCTTTGTCTAGAAAGAAAAAGTGGGACGGGATGCTCGACGAGTGACTCTTTGGAATGTTTGGTTAAGTGGCTATCAAAAAGTGGTTGTGGTTACCCCCAACCACCTGGTTGCTGTTAACCACTTTTCATGTTTGGTTGTGTGGGTTGGTTAGCCAAGTTTTTTGTTTGGTTGAATGGATAAAAAGTGGCTATGGGTTGAGGTGTGGGTGATATGATAACCTCTTTGATCTGATGGTGAGAATACCCTCACAACATGAGCTTTTAGCTATATAAATTGAAAATATGGTATGGATAATAAGAATTTTGAAAATAGAATACATTTTGACATCACGTTCTATTTAGACATGAAGAAACAAAAATTTCAGCACCACGTTTCAATAAGCCAGACAATTTCCAAATAAAACATAACATAGTGCCATATCAATATAGTGATACATCATAGTTCAGTGGGTCATGGTCAAGGGTACAAGCCAGAAATAACGCCTGGTTCAGTGGTTCACATCAAAAGCACAAGTCCGTAGAACTATTAGTACAATGCTTTGGTTGGCATTGAAAGATCAAGTCAAACATGGCATAAAAAAAAATCAGGCGTCATCATCTCTAGCTCCAAGACCAGCAGCTTCAGGAAATGTCTTATTCACATACCTAGTGTCGGGGGGATACCCCCGGGTAGGGTCATCTTATGGTATAAACAATGCCCAGGTACGGGCCAGGTTACAGTAAAAGCCGACATACCTGGACCTCAAAGGTGACCGGGATGTAATGTTGGTGCTAACCGACATGAGTAAACCGAGGTAACCAAGGTTAAAAGGGACCGAGGTACCATGCTGGAGCAAACCGGCATATGCTAACCGAGATAGGTCGACCGACATATGTATGTCGGTATTTTCGTATCCTCTGTTTGTGCAGGAAGAGATAACCAGCGAAGGAGAGTCCGACATGTCTATGTCGGATCAGGCATGGCGAGGTATCTTGATCTCGGAGAGCAGTCAATGCTCCTGTAACGTCCCGTCTGGCACGGGAGCGCCTGGCACGGGAGCGTCTGGCACGGGAGCGTGCAGACGAAGCGAGGTGACAGGCCTCACCTAACCGCTGACCGCGGGGCATCCGGGGAAAAGGCTACGAGGTTAGGCATGGATATGCCATGTCCTGTCCCTAGCAGAGGGTACTTTCTAGGTGTACTGTGGTGTTGCAGGGGATGGGCATGTCACGTCCTGTCTCTGCCAGGATTAGCATCGTGACATACCATTGAGCATGGCTACAGTGCATTGTGCGGGGTATATCCGTAACTCGGTTTAGCCTATAAATAGGGCTTCACCCCCTCCTGCGTGAGGGGGGATCCCTTGAGAGACATTTTCACCCAGTAGCTACATCTTCTACCTTGTGCATTTCCATTGTTGGAGCATACAGCTCGAGGAGCAGCTTGTACTTGTGATTCAGAGATATACTGAGAGAGATAGGCAGGAGTAGGGGTGTTACCTCCACACGAGGGCCCCGAGCCTGGGTAGATCGCGGTGTGTTCTTGTGTTTGTATGTTCATCTGTGTGTGCTGCTTAGCACACTAGCCCTCTCCCGGATCCACCAGCGTCCATCGGGCCCACTCTTAGCCATCCTATGGCATCTGCCGTGATACCACCACGACAGTTGGCGCCCACCGTGGGGCCAGCAGCGGCGCTGGCTGGTGTGATCGTTCGAACGGGTTCCATCATCGACTCCGGCGAGCGCGTCGTCTGCGGGCTCATCTGCAAGCTCGGCTCGCTGAACTTCATCAGCGACAATGCGGGATGCTTCGGCAGCAGACCGTTCCCGACAAACGGCTGCCTCATCAGCTTCGGCACCTTCGTGACCTACGTCGCCGCCGAGGTTATCTGCAAGTACCCCGAGCAGGTGCTTGTGGCCGAGGATCCTCCTGCTGTCTGCACGGCTCGCGGCCGTCGTTTCAGTCGCCCTGTGAGCTGCGCCGAGGTAATGATGACCAGGCCTGTGGGTGGTGCTGGAAAAGGCAATACCGGTTAGCCTGCCACCAAATCCACCCGAACGGCGAAACCTCCGCTGGAAGGGGAGGAGCACCTCCAGGCTGGTGCATCCAATGTGCCGGTCAGACCAGCTCCTCTGGAAGATATCATCGAGAAGTTGGCTGTGCCGGTGACTACCGGGGCAGATGCTACCCAAACAACCGCCGAGCTAGAAGTGCAGCGTCAGAAGCTGTATCAGGAAGCCATTGAGGTGGCCGAGATAAGGAGGGAGTTCGGGATAACCCTCCGTGAGTATAACCAAGCTCATGGTTTTACTCCAATAGCTACTCATCCCAAGCGCTTAGAAGAAGTGCGTAAAAGGGGCAAAGGCCTCAATGCCGAGATTGCTAGGGATGGTAGATCAAGTTCTAGCAAAACCCCTAGTCTTATGTCGGCTGAAAAGCCCAAGTATAGTTCCCCTGCTAAGACTCTTAGAATTGCGGAGGCACCAAGAGCCGAGTTATCTGGTTTATCCGGAGAAGCTCTCCGTAGGCAACAAGACCGAGTTAATGAGCTACTAGGTGTTGCTGTGCGGCAGAATGAGGTCTATCTTAAAGGTAACACAGCGGCAGGTGGGTCCGGGATAGTTCACTCGGCTAGGGGAGCCAGTGAAAGATCTAAGAGACAAGCTTCATCACCACATGATGGTGGAGGTCGTGACCGGAGTATAAACTCCGGTAAGAATAAGCAAATGCAAGCATATAATCCGGAGTATGCCGGAAAGCAGTTAGCTGGGCAGGCCAATGCTGGCCGAGGTAAGAGTAATCCCGGCCCGGGCAACCCGACTGTTGGGAATAATAACTCGGCTGGCCGAGGTCATCCACCTCGGTATCCGGTGCAGAACCAGCCTCAGCAGCAGCAGAGTGCTGAGCATCTGCAGCAGCCACAAGGTGTTGGCCACGCGGCCAACCGATATGACGATGGAAACTCGGCTATGGAGAGAGCCGGATATCAGAGATACGAAAGTGCACTGGGATCCCGGTTGGGACCACGCCTGTTAGCACGAAGTGATGCGCGCTACAAGTTGGACAGGATCTACATGTCCGAGATGCTGGAAGAGCAAGGCCCACCTGGTCCTGCATGCTTTGGATCTCGGATCACGAGGGAGCCACCGGTGCATCACTTTCAGTTGAGCCGAGGTATGAAGACATATGATGGCAGTACCAGCTAGAGGACTGGTTGATAGATTATGTGTCGGCAGTGCACATTGTGGGAGGTAACCGCCGATGGGCGCCGATGGGCGGTGAGATATATCACACAGATGCTGGAAGGGCCAGCCCAAATTTGGTTGAACAACTTGAGAGAAGGCAGTGTCGACTGCTGGCTGGACTTTGAAGAGGCTTTCGTTAGCAACTTCTCCAGCACTTACAAGAGACCCAACCATCCTCAGCAGCTTGCCATGTGCAGGCAGAGGGATGATGAGACCGATCGAGATTACTTAACTCGGTGGAACACTATCCGTAATTCCTGCGAAGGAGTTGTGGAGGCGCAGGCCATTTCATGGTTTGCGCAAGGATGCCGACATGGCTCCATGCTCTGGCAGAAGCTGCAAAGGGAAATGCCGGCAACTTTGGCCGAGACAATCCGGATCGCAGATAGCTATGCACTTGGTGACCCGACACAGCCTTTGCTGAACTCGGTTGAGCCGAGTAGAAGATACCCGGTGAATAACAGAGCCGGGCCAGTCAGGCAGAATGATTGTCAGGACTTCGGCAACAAGAGGAGAGAGCCAGATTACCGGTATGGCACAAACCAGGTTGCTGCGGTGGACCAAGACCAGCCAGATGCCGGCAGTAGCCAGCATCCGAAGAACAATGGCCCAGCATGGGGCCAGAATCAAGAGGGGAAGAAGCCATGGAGTGACCAGAGGAAGCCCATCACTTATGAGGCTATGTTGGATGGACCTTGCAGCTTCCACACCCAAGACATCTGCAGGCCGGCGAATCATACAACTCGGCAGTGCAGCTGGTATCAGCGTGCGGCGAGAGAAGGAGGAGGAGCCAGAGCAAATCAGGCGGGTGCACCTCAGAGAATTCCACCGAGGCAAAACTTACCGCTTACCGGGACAAATGCTATCCCGGTGAACCCACCTGCTCAGAGGCAAGCAGCTCTGAAACCTATGAATCAGGTGAATGTAGGAGGGAACAGCAACAATGCTGGTCTCAGCAGACAGGGAGAATATCCCCAGGGAGATTACAGAGAAGCTCATCAAAGCTATGTGGTCTTTGTGACCGAGCCAACTGACAAGAGGAGCTTGCATCGGCGCACATTGGAGGTGAACACAGTTATGCCGGCAGTGCCGAAGTATATGCACTGGTCCGAGCAAGAGATCAGTTGGAGCAGGAAGGATCATCCTCGACTTATGCCAACTCCGGGAGGTTATGCTCTGGTGGTGGATCCGACATTCATTGGACCCACCATCAATGTTAGGTTCACCCGAGTTCTCATTGATAATGGGAGTGCTATCTATATCATGTACCGAGACACCATGATGAAGATGGGTATCTCGATGAACATGCTGCAGCCGAGTAGCACAACCTTCCATGGCATAGTGCCGGGTGTCTCATCTGCACCCATGGGCAAGATCTGGGTGGATGTCTTATTCGGCACCAAGGACAACTGCAGAACTGAGAGCATCCAGTTCGAGGTGGTGGATCTCGAAAGTCCATACCACGCTTTACTCGGTAGGCCTCCACTGTCCAAATTCATGATATCGACCCATGTGGGTTACCTCAAAATGAAATGTCGGGTCCTAATGGTATCATCACCGTCTCGGGTGATTACAAGCGTGCATTGGAGTGTGCCTCGCGGGATCGTGCTTGGCCGAGTCACTGATTATTGCTACGGAGAAGAAGAAGATACATGAAGTGGTGGCGTTGGCTCAGTCCGCGCAACTCGGCATGCCGGGTATGGCTAACCTGGAGCAGAATGCAACTTTCGAGGTGCCAAAGGAGACCAAGAAGATCAATGTTGACCCGGCATTCCCGGAACACAACGTCATCATCAGTTCCGGGTTAACCAATAAATAGGAAAGCGAGCTCAGTCACTTCCTCCATGAGAATCGGGATATCTTTGCATGGTCGAATCGGGACCTGCCAGGTGTTCCGAGGGAGTTGGCTGAGCACTCTTTGTTTGTCAGACCGGACATGAAGCCGGTAAAGCAACCGACACGACGTCTCTCGGATGAGAGGAGGAAAGTAGTAGGTGATGAGCTGGCCAAGTTGCTTGCGGCTGGTTTCATCATGGAGGTGCTGCACCCGGACTGGTTGTCTAACCCGGTCCTGGTAGAGAAGAAAAAGGATGAACCTTTGGTGGCCAAGGTGTGGCGCATGTGTATCGATTTCACGAACTTGAACAAGGCATGTCCTAAGGATCCATTCCCGCTGCCTCGGATCGATCAAGTGATCGATTCCACAACCGGGTGTGAGCTGTTATCCTTTGTAGATGCGTATTCTGGTTTTCACCAGATACCTTTGAACCCTGCTGATCAATTGAAGACTGCTTTTATTACCCCGTATGGGGCTACTGCTATCGCGTCATGACCTTTGGCTTGAGAAATGCTGGTGCTACATATCAGAGATGTATGCAGAAATGTTTGCATGAGCAAATAGGCAAAAATGTGCAGGTATATGTCGACGATATCGTCATAAAAACTAAGATAAATCCACTCTGATTGATGATCTCAGAGAAACATTCATAAACTTGAGGAAATACCGGATGAAACTTAATCCGGATAAATGTACATTTGGTGTGCCGGCAGGCAAGTTACTCGGTTTCCTTGTGTCAAGCCGAGGTATCGAGGTAAACCCAACAAAGATCCGTGCTATCGAAAGCATGAGGTTACCAACATGTCTCAAGGACGTGCAAATTCACTGGATGCTTGGCATCCTTGAGTCGATTTGTTAGCAGGTTGGGAGAAAAGGCTTTGCCTCTGTACCAATTAATGAAAAAGAGTAACAGTTTTGTGTGGACTCGCAAGCAGATGCGGCGTTCACCGAGTTAAAAAAGATGTTGGCAACTGCACCGATACTAGCCTCACCATTGCCCAAGGAGCCGATGTTGCTCTACATTGCAGCCACAAACCGGTTGTGAGTGTTGTAGTGGTGGTGGAGCGAGAAGAAAATGGGAAAACCATGCAGAGGCCGGTATATTATCTAAGCGAGGTGCTCTCGTTGTCCAAGCAGAATTATCCTCACTACCAGAAGATGACATATGGTGTCTATCTAGCTGCTAAGAAGTTGAAGCATTACTTCCAGGAGCATTCAATCACGTGGTATGTGAGGCTCCTATCTCAGAATCATCGGTTGCAAAGATGCAAGTGGCCGAGTAGCCAAATGGGCCATAGAGGTGTCCCCTTACACACCACATTATGAAAGAAGAGATGCCATTAAATCTCAGGCACTGCCTGATTTCTTGGTAGATTGGGACGAGATGCAATATGAACCACCACTGCCTGACTCCAATTATTGGAGGATGCACTTTGATGGCTCCAAGACCAAGATTGGTTTGGGTGCCGGAATAGTTCTTACCTCGCCGAAGCGAGACCAGCTGAGATATGTACTGCAGATTCATTTTGCAGCATCTAACAATGTGGCCGAGTATGAGGCACTGGTCCATGGGCTCAATGTGGCAAAGAAATTGGGATCCGCTGGATAGAGTGTTTCGGAGACTCGGATCTGGGTACAGCAATCCTCGGGAAATTGGGATGCTTTAGATGCCAACATGGCGTTGTATCGGTTCCATGTTCAGAAAATCTCGGGATTTTTCGAGGGTTGTGAGTACAAACACATGTGCCTCGGGCGGAAAATGAAGCAGCCCATGTACTGTCCAAACTGGGATCATCTCGGGATCCAATTCCACCCGGCATATCTTTGGAGCATCTGAGGAAGCCATCGATCAAACCATCTCCGGAGTCCGAATCAATATTTATCCCGGCGAAACCGGAGTCAGGAGCTATGCCCATGGACGTTGATATCGGCTGCATTTGGGAAAACCCGGGGACTGCTTGGCAAAACTCGGGGACTGGTTACTCAATGTCGAAGGAAGCAATGTCGGTTGATCTCATGGAGGTGGATGATCCGGTATTTCCTGTGCGTCCTGTGCCGGGATGGGCACAACCTATAATGGCATATATGATGGATGGAAGTTTGCCAAGTAATGAAGTTGAGGCCAGCAAGTGCAAAGAAGATCCAAGGCATACACCATCATCAACCAGGAGTTATACAAGAGAAGTGTGACCGAGGTACTGCAACGCTGTGTTGAGCCGCAGGAAGGGCAAGAGATGCTCCTGGAGATTCATCAGGAGAGTGTGGTCATCATGCTTCATCAAGAGCCTTGGTGGCTAAAGTATTCCGGCATGGATTTTATTGGCCCAGTGCTTTGAATCAGGCAGAAGATATCGTCCGAAAATGTGAGGGATGTCAGAGATTTGCTAAGAAGATCCACCTGCCAGCTTCGGCACTCAAGACAATTCCAATCACTTGGCCCTTTGCAGTTTGGTGTCTGGATATGGTGGGGAATTCAAGCCAGCCCGAGGTAACATGACTCATATGCTGGTGATGGTGGACAAGTTCACCAAGTGGATCGAGGTGAAGCCAATCAGGAAGTGTGATGGCCACACAGCTGTGTCCTTTTTGAAGGACATCATTTTGAGATATGGTTACCCCCATAGCATTATCTCGGATAATGGCACAAACTTTGCTGTGGGAATTTGCTCGGTTCTGTGCTGAAAAGAGAATTCGGTTGGACATAGCCTCGGTGGCGCACCCGAGGCAAATGGGCAAGTGGAAAGAGCAAATGCGTTGGTATTGGCCGGTATCAAAGCTCGGTTGATTGAACCACTGTTGCGAACTCCGGGATGCTGGATAGAGGAGATACCAGCAGTATTGTGGGGTCTAAGGACCACACCGAATCGTTCAACTGGCTATACGCCATTCTTTCTGGTCTATGGAGCAGAAGCGGTCTTGCCGACCGACATGGAATATGACGCGCCGAGAGTTGCGTGTACACTGAGACCGAGGCAAAAGAAGCTCGGGAAAACGGTGTTGATTTGCTCGAAGAAGCAAGAGAGCTGACCTTATCTCGGTCAGCGATATATCAGCAAAATCTCGACGCTATCATAGCCGGAAGATTAGCCCTCGGGTATTCCAAGAAGGAGATTTGGTGCTTAGGCTGGTGCAGCGTTCTGCATGTCGACACAAATTGTCACCTCCATGGGAGGGACCATTCATTGTGAGCAAGGCTCTACACAATGATTCATACTATCTTATAGATGCGCAGGCACCGAGGAAGAATGTAATGGACAAATCCGGAGAGGAAACCAAACGACCCTGGAATGTAGCTCTACTCCGACCCTTTTACTCATAAGGGCGCAATGTATGTATCTCGGTTTCCTTTGAATAAAGTGTTGGCACGCCAAAATGTAACTCGGGGACTGCCTTTTGTCTATATGCATGTGTTTTATCTCTGTTTTATCTGTGTTGTTTATATGTCGGATGGTTTTTTGACCCCGTTTCAAGTAATGTATGCTATATTGTTATGATCTTGTGACTCGATCCTCATCGTCTGGGTCTTCAACCTCGGTGACGTCCCAGTCCAAGTCTGGGCCCCATTTCTTGGAGGGGTTCTCTCCATCCTCGCAAGTTTGCCGGGTGAATCTCTGCAAGGCAAGCAGAATAAATCGGTTTATTCGGGAAGCAAGAGTGAGGCCGACACAAGAGCAATCTCGGTAGGCAATATATGTCAGAAGGACGGATAAAGAACTTACCTGTTCCAGAAGCCGAGTTCGGTATGGGCTCTACTCCCCATTCCCATTCTTCGTTCATCTGTGTCCTGGCAATGGCCTTGACACGTCTTCTGACGTCGGGCTTGCTGAGCTCATGTGTACTGATCCGGGTGGGATCGTATTGGCCACTCATATGGCAGATTTTGTGGACTCGGCTTTGGAGGGGGAGAACTCGGCGGGTGATAAATGTCCTCAGGAGATCATCAGCCGTCCACCCATCTTTCACGAGCTCGGCAACGATCCCGTGGATCTGGTTGATCTCGGCGTTGGACTCCTTGGGGTCATGGGACCCGTTGAGTTGGTCCGTGGGGTTCCGAGGGTGAATGCCGGTAAATTGAGGAGATCAACGTGGGCCGGACTCTTCATGTAGAAGAATGTCCGCTGCCACTTCCGGCAGGACTCCAGGCCCAGGATGCGAGGAAAAATAGAGTTTCTCCGAGGTATGATCGTCGCCGCGCCGCATGGAGTCATCTCCTTGGTGGCGCCCTTGTTATCCGGGTCCGAAATGCTCTGCTTCCGAAGCTGGAAGTACTTCGCCCAGAGTTCGACGCTGGGCCAGAGCCCGAGGTATCCCTCGGAGAAAGAGACGTATGCCGACAGTGCAGTGATGGCATTCGCTGGAAGGTGATGAGGATGGAGGCCGAATTTGTTGAGGAAGGCCCGAAAGAATTTGCTTGCGGGGAGGCCGAAGCCGCGCTCGAAATGCGCCACAAAGACCACCCGTTCATTGGACTCCGGATCTGGCTCGCCTCATTCCCCGGGATCTGGCATATAACCTCGGCAGGGAGTCGCCGAGTCCGAACCAACCAGTCTATCTCGGACTGAGAAACATCCGAGCCCTCCCATCCTCCGCGAGTTCCCTCCTCGGCGGGTGTGTCGGCAGGATCCGAGGTATGGCTAGATGACATCTCGGAAGGATTCTGAAAAGAGGCAGAGATTCGACCGGGATAAGTATCTCGGAATATTGAGCAGCAAAGGGGAAAAGAGTAATGGCGGGAAACACAAATCTGCGGCTAAGTGTTTTGCGAAAGATCTACGGAGAAAGAAAAACAGAAGATAAATGTGATATCTATGGGTGCAATCTAAAGAAGCATAGTGATGAACTAGTGCAAGGCTAATAAAAAGCACGGTGAAGAAGATCTAGAAGAGAACTAAAGCAGATGAACTTAAAGTTCATCGTAGAGGATGAGCAAGTTCATCGAGGAGGATGAGCAAGTTCATCGCGAAAGATGAACGTGTTCGTCGGAAATGTTAAGGGCAAGGATCTTACAGGAGTCGCGGTGGCGGCGGAGAATGATACGTCTCAAACGTATCTATAAATTTTGATGTTTCATGCTTGTTTTATACCATTGCTACATGTTTTGCATCCACTGTATGTCACTTTTATACATTTTCTGGACTATCCTATTAACAAGATGCCGAAGTGCCAGTTCCTGTTTTCTGCTGTTTTTGTATTCCAGAAAAGCTAGTCTGTAAATATTCTCGGAATTGGATGAAACTACACGGGGTCCCTATTTTACCAGAAGACACCAGATGGAGCAAAGAAGCAACGGAGAGGAGCCACAGGGGCCCCACACGCCACTAGGGCGCGCCTGGCCCCTTGGCCGCGCCCTATTATGGTGTGGGCCCGACGAGGGTCGTCAGCCCCCGCCCTTTCGCCTACTTATTCCCCCGAGAAAATAGCCCTAAGTGCCTGAGCCAAAATCCACGAAAAGTTCCAGAGACACCGCCGCCGTCAACCCTAGCTCGGGAGGGTCCAGAACATCTTCCCGGCACCCTGCCGGAGAGGGGAATCATCACCGAGGCTTCTACATCGTCATGCCTGCCTCCGGAGTGATGCGTGAGTAGTTCATCCTTGGACTATGGGTCCATAGCAGCAGCTAGATTGTTGTCTCTCCTATTTGTGCCATCATGTTTAGATCTTGTGAGCTGCCCTACATGATCAAGATCATATTATTGTAATGCTACATGTTGTGTTTGCTGGGATCCGATGAATATTGAATACTATGTCAAGTTGATTATCAATCTATGCCCTATGTTATTTATGATCTTGCATGCTTCCCGTTACTAGTAGATGCTTTGGCCAAGTAGATGCTTGTATCTCCAAGAGCGAGTATTTATGCTAAATAGTGGGTTCATGCCTCCATTTAATCTGGGACAGTGACAGAAAGTTCTAAGGTTGTGGATGTGCTGTTGCCACTAGGGGAAACCTAACGATGCTATGTCCACGGGCATATGTGTTTGTTTACATTACGTGCTTTACTTAATGCAATTGTCTGTTGCTTGCAACTTAATACCAACGGGGGACTCGGATGACAACCCGGCGGTGGATAATTAGTCATAGATGCAGTTGGATAACGGTCTATGTATCTTGTCGTAATGCCCAAATTAAATACCATAGTAATCATCATGCCATGTATTTGCATTGTCATGCGCTCACTATTTGTCAATTGCCCAGCTGTAATTTGTTCACACCAGCATGTTAATTATCTTTTATGGAGAGACACCACTAGTGAACTGTGGACCCCGGTCCATTCTTTTACATTTATTAAACAACAAACTGCAAACTGTTCCTTTTTCATTCTCTGCATTTTAATACTCATTTTCCACACGAGACGTTTAATCCTTTGTTTTCAGCAAGCCGGTGAGATTGACAACCTCACTGTTACGTTGGGGCAAAGTAGTTTGATTGTGTTGTGTGCAGGTTCCACGTTGGTGATCGGGTAATGGCGCCGTCAACAACCTTCAGAAGAATTGTTGCTCCTACTGGTTCGATAACCTTGGTTTCATACTGAGGGAAAGCTTGCTGCTGAACTGCATCATACCTTCCTCTTGGGGTCTCCCAACGGGCGTGTACTGCACGACAAGCAACCTTCTTTCAGGCGCCGTTGCCGGGGAGTCAGCAGTCTTCTGCAAGGGGAGTTTCACGCTTCCAATCTCTTTACTTTGTTTTTTGTCTTGCTTAGTTTATCTTGTTTGCTTTCAATTATCGAAAACACAAAAAAATTAGTTACTTGCTTTTATTTTATTTTCAAGTTATTTTCTGCCTTGTTTTTAATTCTGCTAAATGAGTACTCCTGAGAACACTAAGTTGTGTGATTTCACTAGCACAAACAACAATGATTTCATATGCACACCTATTGCTCCACCTGCTGCTTCGCAGAGTTTTCTTGTTGTGAAAGAGCAATTTTCTGATGTTAGTACTGATGATGCTGATGTTCACTTTAATTACTTTGTTGAATTTTGTGAAATGCAAAAGCTCAAGGAAGTAGATGGTGATATTATTAAACTGAAACTTTTTCCTTTCTCCTTGAGAGGACGTGCTAAAGAATGGTTGCTATCTTTGCCTAGAAATAGTATTGATTCATGGACTAAATGCAAAGATGCTTTTATTGGAAAATATTATCCTCCTGCTAGATTTTTTCCTTGAGAACTAGCATAATGAATTTTAAGCAATTTGATAATGAACATGTTGCTCAACCATGGGAGAGAATGAAATCATTGGTTAAAAATTGTCCCACTCACGGACTGACTACTTGGATGATCATCCAAACCTTCTATGCAGGATTAAATTTTTCTTCAAGGAATTTATTGTATTCGGTCGCTGGAGGTACCTTTATGTCCATCACTTTGGGTGCTGCAACAAAGCTTCTTGATGGTATGATGATTAATTATTCTGAGTGGCACACCGAGAGGGCTCCATCAGGTAAGAAGGTAAATTCTGTTGAAGAAACCTCTTCCTTGAGTGCTAAAATTGATGCTATTATGTCTATGCTTGCGAATTGTCAAACACATGTTGATCCAAACAATGTTCCTTTAGCCTCTTTGGTTGCTCAAGAAGAGCATGTTGATGTGAACTTCATTAAAAATAATAACTTCAACAACAATGCTTATAGGAATAATTTTGGTAATAGCAATTATAGGCCCTATCCTCCTAATAGTGGTAATGGTTATGGAAATTCCTATGGTAGCTCCTACAACAATAATAAGAGTGTACCCTCTGATCTTGAAGTCATGCTTAAGGACTTTATTAGTACACAAACTGCTTTCAATAAATCTGTTGAGGAGAAATTGGAAAAATTGATGTTCTTGCCTCTAAAGTTGATAGTCTTGCTCATGATGTTGATTTGTTGAAATTAAAGACCATGCCTAATGATATTAAAGAGAGCAAAACTCTCAATGCCATACAAGTTAAAATTGATAACAATGTGAGGATGTTAGCCGAATTGCATGCTAGATGGGAAAGAGAGGATGAAATTGCTAGAAAGAATAATATTGCTAGAGTTTATACTATTACTACTTCTGAAAATGCTTCAAACACAAGTGCTAGCAAACCTCCTATTATTAATGGAAAGATAATTGGTGTTGGTAATGTTTCCAGTTCTATTGCAAAATGTCCTAAATTGCCTGATAACTTTAAAACTGTCTTTGATAAAGATGCTGAAATTTCTAGCAATAAGGAAGAGAATAACTCCATTACTTTTGATGATAATGATTTTGATTTTGATTTTGATGGGTGTAATCTTTCTGAAGTAATTACATTTTTGCAAAAACTTGCTAGAACTCCTAAGGCAAGTGAGATAAACATGGCTTTCACTAAACATATTACTAATGCTCTCATACAAGTGAGGGAAGAAAAATTGAAACGTGAAGTATCTATCCTAGGAAGTTAGAAGATGGTTGGGAGCCTATTATTAAAATGAAATTGAATGACTTTGATTGCAATGCTTTGTGTGACCTTGGTGCTTGTCGGGGGGTTACCCCGGGTAGGGTAATGATGAGGTAAAGACATGTAAGGTTAAGGCAGTAAGCTGTCTGAGGGAACGATTGAGCAAGGACGCAGGAGGCGTCATCCGACGTAAGGTGTACGTCCGAGGTATACTTTCCGAGGTATATCCTCCGAGGTATCAACCTCGGGGCAGTCAGCTAGCTACCACAGGAATAAGATATTCTCCACCGAGGTAAATGATCAGGAGTGTTATCCGAGGTTGGCAGCGAGGATCGAGGCATGTTAGAGAGGTCACGGGTGCCGCAGAGCTCGTAGCCCGAGGCTTCAGAGGACGGCGAGGTCCGTCCACGGGATTCCCGGAAGCTCGGGGGCCTAGGAGCTGACTTGGCCATTTCGGGAAAGGTCTACAGGCTAGACCTCGGCAGGCTACTGAAGTATGACCCGAAGAGGAAAGCTAGGCCTGGCTGGCCTGACAGTCCGGCCGTTGGGCTGGCAGGAGGCAGAGGCTTGTCTTCTACCTTTTGGCCATGCCATTGTCAGTTGTAGGCAGGGTAAAAATGTACTTCGGCCTGTGTATATATGCGGCTTCTCTACCTCCAGAGAGAGAGAGGCACAAACCCTAGCTCATTTCCCCCTTCGTAGTTTCACCTTCTATCTCGAGCTCTCACTTTGGTAGCAACATACAGCTCGAGGAGCACCTTGTACTTGAGAACCACACTGATATATTGAGAGAGGCAAGGCAGGAGTAGGGTTTTACTTCCTCACGAAGGCCCCGAACCTGGGACATCGTGGTGTCTTCTGTGTTCTTGGCTTTCTTGGTTTCTTGTTCATGTTCTTGTGGTTTCTTGCATGTTCTTGCTTGTGCACGTCTTGAGTGCATAAACCCTCCCCGGATTCCCCCAACGACCGTTCGGCCCCAACTAAGCCATACCCATGGCATCTGCCGTGATCCCACCACGACAGTTGGCGCCCACCGTGGGGCAGATTGAGGCGTTGGGTGGAGTTTCTATCCGGATGGGCTCCTCTGAGTGTGTTCTTTCTGGCCTTGTTACCAAGATCGGCGAGTTCGCCTTTGTGAGCGACAATGCGGGGTGCTTCGCCGGCAAGCCTTTCCCCACCGATGGTTTCCTCATGATGCTCGGCAGCTTCCCCACTTACGTTGTTGTCGAGGTGGTTCGCGGGTACCCGGAGCAGGTGCTCGTGGACGACGAAACTCCTCTCCTGCGGCTTTGGGTCGGCGTGTCACTCGCCCTCCGAGTTGTGTGGAGGTGATGATGGCTGGTACCAAGCCTGCAGCTAGCAAGGCAGATGCTGGCAAGGTCGCGCTAGCCGAGGTGGAGGCGACGCCAACCGCGCTGCCTGAGAAATCAGGTCGGACGGCGAAGTTTCCGTACGAGAAACCTAGTCAGAATGAGCAGTTGGGCATGCCAAGGGAAGAAGTTCCCTTAGAAGCTATCGTTGATAGGTTAGCTCGGCCACTCGCAGATTGAGGCGTTGGGTGGAGTTTCTATCCGGATGGGCTCCTCTGAGTGTGTTCTTTCTGGCCTTGTTACCAAGATCGGCGAGTTCGCCTTTGTGAGCGACAATGCGGGGTGCTTCGCCGGCAAGCCTTTCCCCACCGATGGTTTCCTCATGATGCTCGGCAGCTTCCCCACTTACGTTGCTGTCGAGGTGGTTCGCGAGTACCCGGAGCAGGTGCTCGTGGACGACGAAACTCCTCTCCTGGCGGCTTTGGGTCGGCGTGTCACTCGCCCTCCGAGGTGTGTGGAGGTGATGATGGCTGGTACCAGGCCTGCAGCTAGCAAGGCAGATGCTGGCAAGGTCGCGCTAGCCGAGGTGGAGGCGACGCCAACCGCGCTGCCTGAGAAATCAGGTCGGACGGCGAAGTTTCCGTACGAGAAACCTAGTCAGAATGAGCAGTTGGGCATGCCAAGGGAAGAAGTTCCCTTAGAAGCTATCGTTGATAGGTTAGCTCGGCCACTCGCAGTAGAGGCAAGTGTGGAGCATACGGTGGCCGAGAGAGCGCCAGAGGGTGCTGAGAGAAGCTCGGTTGCTGGCCGAGGCTAAGCAGCAGTTCGATATGGAGCAGAAGGAGTACAATGCTGCACATGGTATAGAGGATGGTTTTACTCCGGTTGTGCGGCGTAAGAAAGCTGCTCTGCTCAACCGAGGCAAGGACCTCTATGGGGAGATGGCTAGGGCTGCAGTCTCGGGCTCGAGTAAGGCAACAAGTAGCAGGTCGGCTACTGGTAGGCCGGTGTATAGTTCACCAGCTAAGAACCTTAGAGCAGCCGAAGCAGTAAGGGCCGGGCTATCGGAGTTGACCGGAGATGCATGGCGTGAGCAGCAGAAGCGGCTCAATGAGTTAGTGCATGTGGCCAGCAAGCAAAATGAAGCCCTCCGCAAGGCCGGGCTTGGCGGTTCGCAGGCGGTCCATTCGATTAGGCCAGTTAGCCAGGGGTCCAAGGGGCAAGCCTCGTCTCCACACGTCGGAGGAGCCGATCGTGCCCGGAGTGTCACTTCAGGTCGGAACAAGGAGATGCAGCTGCAAGTGTACGATCCGGTGTTAGCTGGGAAGCAAAAGGTCGGCAACGCTAGCCGAGCCAATGGAGACCCCGGCCCAGGTGATGCAAGCCGAGCTAAGGGCCGTTCAGCTCAGGGAAATCAGAACGGTGGGCAAGCAGCGTCGGCTGGCCGAGGTAAACCACCTCAGCCCCCGAGGCATCAGCAGCAACCCCGGCCGCAGGAGCAGTATCAGCAAGAGCCGGAGTATGTTCCGCAGCCGAAGAACGTCGGTCGAGGTGGCGACCGATATGATGATGGAAATTCAGCCATGGAGCGGGCTGGATTCTATAGAGTGGATGGTGCATTGGGAGAGCGTATCGGAGCTCGGACGTTGCCTACAGGTGATGCGCGCTACAAGCTAGATCGGATTTACATGTCCGAGAGTTGGAGGAGGAAGGCCCTCCTGGTCCGGCGTGTTTTGGACCTCGGATCATGAAGGAACCACCTCCACCGGTGTCTCAGTTTCAGTTGGGTCGGAGTACCAGGCCGTACAATGGGAGCACCAAGCCGCAAGATTGGCTAGCTGATTATGTTTCAGCAGTATACATTGCGGGGGGCAATCGCCGATGGGCGGTCCGGTATCTCCCGCACATGTTGGAAGGTCCTGCTCGGATCTGGCTGAACAATCTGCCGGAGAATAGCATCGATTGCTGGCTGGATTTAGAGGAGGCATTCAATAGCAACTTCGCCAGCACTTACAGGAGGCCAAACCGACCTCAGCTTTTGCAGGCGTGCAAGCAGGAGGACAATGAGACTGACCGAGAATTCTTGACTCGGTGGAGCAATGTTCGGAACTCCTGTGAGGGAGTTATCGAAGCACAGGCTATAGCGTGGTTTGCTGATGGATGTCGGTATGGTAGCATGTTGTGGCAGAGGCTCCAGAGAGATATGCCAAAGACTCTGGCCGAGACGATTCGGATAGCTGATTCCTATGCCCTTGGCGATCCGATGCAGCCTCTGCTGGATGGGAATGCCCGGAACAGGAGGAATCCGATGAACAACCGCAACAACGGACCGAGGTTTGATAACCGTCAAGAGTTCGGGCAGAAGAGGAGAGAACCAGATTTCCAAGTCAATGCTGTAAACCCAAGTCAGTCCGGACCTGGAGGCGCCCAGAAACCGAAGACTGAGGGTCAGGCGTGGACTCCGAACCAGAACCAGAATCAGGGAGGTGGTGCGAAGCAGTGGCAGGAGGCCGGACCACCTGTGACTTACGAGTCATTGGTGAATGGACCATGTATCTATCATGGCAGGAATGGCAGAACACCCAACCATACCACTCTGCAGTGTAGTTTTCATCACCGAACCGCTGCAGAAGGGGCGAAAGCTGGGGCAAACCGGAGTGGGCCACCGAACCAATGGCGTAGACCTCAATATCCGAACACGCAGCAGCATAAGCCGACCATAGCGGCGCAGAATCAGAGCTTAACCGGAGCAAATTCAACCCCGGTGCATGCGGCCCAAAATCAGAAGACGGTGCAGGCGAAACCGGTGAATGCAGTGAGTGCCCAGGGCAACAACAACAACGGTGGTGCCGGCCAAAGCCAAACGTGGTCCTTTGAGAATCAGAGGTATGAGAACCCCGGTAACGATTATAGGGAAGTACATCAGAGCTACGTGGTGTTTGTGACTGAGTCAACTGATAAGAAGAGTATGCTGAGGCGTGCCAAGGAGGTGAATGCAGTATCTCCGGCGGTGGTGAAATACATGAACTGGTCCGAGCAAGAGATCACTTGGAGCAGGCAAGATACACCTCGGATCATGCCGAGCCCTGGAAACTATGCACTGGTGGTGGATCCGACGTTTTGTGGGCCGACCAACAATGTGAGATTCACCCGAGTCTTGGTGGACAATGGGAGTGCCATAAATATCATGTACCGAGACACAATGGTCAAGCTGGGATACTCACCGAACCAGTTGCAGCCTAGCAGCTGTACATTTCACGGTATTGTGCCCGGGGTCTCTTGTGCACCTATGGGAAAGATTTGGGTCGACGTGGGTTTTGGTACCCGAGATAACAGCCGAGTTGAAAGTCTTGAGTTCGAGGTTGTGGACTTGCAGAGCCCTTACCATGCCTTGCTGGGAAGGCCAGCCTTGGCCAAGTTCATGATCTCCACTCATGTGGCTTACCTAAAGATGAAAATGCCGGGGCCCAAGGGAATAATAACCATTTCTGGTGACTACAAGAAGGCTATGCAATGTGCCTCGGCGGGATCCAGTTTAGCCGAGTCCTTGGTGATCGCGGCGGAGAAGAAGCAACTTCAGAAGGTGGTGGCAATGGCGCAGTCTACTCAGCTCGGCATGTCCGGACTAATTACTCCGGACATGAGCGCTTCATTCGAGGTGCCCAAGGAGACCAAGAAAATCCCGCTGGACTCGGAGAACCCGGAGCGTTTCGCCATCATTGGTACTGGCATGGACGAGAAATAGGAAAGCGCGCTCTGTCACTTCCTCCGTGAGAATCGGGACATTTTTGCATGGTCGGCTAAAGACCTGCCAGGTGTTCCGAGGGAGTTGGCAGAGCACTCTTTGTTTGTTCGGCCAGAGGTGAAACCAGTGCGTCAACCGACGCGGCGGCTCTCAGATGACCGAAGAAAGGTGGTACTCGAAGAACTGGCGAAGTTACTGGCTGCAGGCTTCATCATGGAAGTGCTGCATCCGGACTGGATATCTAATCCAGTCCTCGTGGAGAAAAAGAAGGACGAACCGGCGGTAGTCAAGGTGTGGCGCATGTGCATTGACTTCACCAACCTGAACAAGGCGTGCCCGAAGGATCCCTTTCCTTTACCTCGGATTGATCAAGTGATCGATTCTACGGCTGGATGTGAGCTGTTGTCTTTTATTGATGCATATTCTGGTTTTCACCAGATCCCACTGAACACTGATGATCAAATAAAGACTGCCTTTATTACCCCGTACGGGGCGTATTGCTATCGTGTCATGTGTTTCGGTTTGAGAAATGCCGGGGCAACTTATCAAAGGTGTATGCAGAAGTGCTTACATTCTCAAATGGGCAAGAATGTGCAAGTGTATGTCGATGACATTGTTATCAAAACTAAAAAGAAGCATACTCTCATCGAAGACCTCGAAGAGACATTTGCAAATTTAAGAAAGTATCGGTTGAAACTTAACCCGGACAAGTGCACCTTTGGTGTCCCGGCTGGAAAATTGCTCGGTTTCCTCGTATCGAGCCGAGGTATAGAAGTTAACCCGGCTAAGATCCGAGCTATCGAAAGAATGAAGTTGCCGAACTGTTTAAAAGATGTGCAGAAGTTCACGGGATGCCTTGCATCTTTAAGTCGGTTTGTAAGTCGGCTAGGAGAAAAAGCCTTACCATTGTATCAACTTATGAAGAAAAGTACCAGTTTCACTTGGACCCCGCAGGCGGACGCGGCGTTCAATGAGCTGAAGAAGATGTTGTCCACTGCTCCGGTGTTGGCATCCCCTTTGCAGAATGAACCGATGTTGATATACATTGCGGCTACAAACCGGTCGTAAGTGTTGCAGTGGTGGTGGAGCGAGACGAAGGAGGCAAATCGGTGCAGAGACCAATCTACTACCTGAGCGAGGTGATATCCACGTCGAAGCAAAACTACCCCCACTACCAGAAGATGACGTACGGAGTATACCTGGCGGTTAAGAAACTGAAGCATTACTTCCAAGAGCATCCCATGACGGTGGTATGTGATGCTCCAATCTCGGAGATCATCGGATGCAAGGACGCAACTGGGCGAGTTGCCAAATGGGCGATCGAGGTATCTCCATACACTCCGCATTATGAAAGGCGAGATGCAATCAAGTCGCAGGCGCTGCCGGACTTTTTATGCGATTGGGCCGAGATGCAATATGAGCCGCCCTTGCCGGACTATAATTATTGGAAGATGCACTTTGATGGGTCCAAGACCAAGGTCGGATTAGGTGCCGGCGTAGTCCTAACCTCGCCGAAGCAAGACCAGTTGAAGTATGTGCTGCAAATCCATTTCTCGGCGTCGAACAACGTGGCGGAGTATGAGGCCCTGATCCATGGGCTCAAGGTGGCAAAGGAGATAGGTGTCCGGCGTATAGAATGCTTCGGCGATTCAGCTTTGGTGGTGCATCAATCCACCGGCACTTGGGATGCGTTGGATGCGAACATGGAGTTGTATCGGTTTCATGTGCAAAAGGTGTCTGGGTTCTTCGAAGGATGTGAGTACAAGCACATACCTCGGGGGGAGAATGAAGCCGCCGACGTATTGTCCAAGCTCGGTTCATCCAAAGAACCGGTGCCACCGGGGATAGCGCTGAACCATTTGAGAACTCCTTCAATCAAGCCCTCGCCTGACTCCGAGTCAATTTTCTTACCGCCAAGTTCGGAGTCTGAGCCTATTCCTATGGAGGTAGACGTCGGATGCGTTTGGCCGGACTCGGGGACTGCTTCGCAGTATCCGAGGACTGATGGAGCTTTTCCTATGGAGATAGATGATGGGAACTTCGGGTCTGACCCGGGGACTTCGCACCAACACTCGGGGACTGGCCGAGCAATGGTGGAGGAAATCATGAAGGAGATCATGGCGACCGAACCAATGGAGATAGATGAGAGGCTTTTTCCTCTGCATCCAGTGCCGGAATGGGCGGAGCAGATCATGAACTTCATAGCCGATGGAAGTTTGCCAAGTGATACAACCGAGGCAAGGAGAATCCAGAGGAGAGCTAAGGGATACACCATCATCAACAAGGAGCTATACAAGAGAAGTGTGACCGAGGTGTTGCAGAGGTGTGTCGAACCAGCTGAAGGCAAGGAGATGCTTTTAGAAATCCACCAAGGAGAATGTGGACATCATTGCAGCACAAGAGCTCTGGTGGCCAAGGTGTTCCGGCACGGGTTCTATTGGCCCACCGCCAATGCCGATGCAGAAGATATAGTTCGGAAATGTGAAGGGTGCCAAAGGTTCGCCAAGCAGCAGCACATGCCAGCTTCGGCGCTCAAGACCATTCCTATCACGTGGCCCTTTGCAGTTTGGTGTCTGGACATGGTGGGAGAATTCAAGCCAGCCCGAGGCAATATGACTCACATACTGGTGATGGTGGACAAATTCACTAAGTGGATCGAGGTGAAGCCAATCCGAAAAGTGGATGGTCATACGGCGGTGACCTTTTTGAAGGAAATAATCCTGAGATACGGATATCCTCATAGTATTATTACAGACAACGGCACGAACTTTGCTGTCGGAGAGTTTGCTCGGTTCTGCATGAGTAAGGGAATTCGACTTGACGTAGCCTCGGTGGCTCACCCACAGGCTAATGGGCAAGTAGAGAGGTCAAATGCATTGGTATTGGCCGGAATCAAAGCTCGGTTGGTAGAACCACTGTTGAAAACACCGGGGTGTTGGATCGATGAGATACCAGCAGTTCTGTGGGGTCTAAGGACCACACCGAACAGATCAACTGGCTATACGCCATTTTTCATGGTCTATGGGGCCGAGGCAATGCTGCCAACCGACATTGAATATGATGCGCCCAGAGTGGCAATGTACACAGAAGCCGAGGCTAAAGAAGCTCGGGAAGATGCTGTGATTGCTCGAGGAAGCAAGAGAATTGGCCTTATCTCGGTCAGCAATATATCAGCAGGGTCTCCGACGTTATCAAAGTCGGCATGTAAAACCCCGAAAGTTTAATGAAGGAGATCTAGTGCTGAGGCTTGTTCAGCGCAGCAAAGGTCGGCACAAGTTGTCACCTCCATGGGAGGGACCATACATTGTGAGCCGAGCTTTGCACAATGATTCGTACTATCTTATAGATGCACAGGAGCCAAGGGGAGATGGGCTGGACAGACCCGATGGAGCTTCAGCGTCCATGGAATGTAGCTCTACTCCGACCCTTCTACTGTTGAAGGAAGTAATGTATGTACCTCGGCTGATCTTTAAATAAAAACTTCGGCACCTCGAGAGTGAGCTCGGGGACTGCCTCGCTCTTATGATTGCATGTTTCTTTTTGTTTGTACTCTTTCTTCGTTCGTATGCCGAACTATTTTGAACCTCGTCTCAAACTTCAAGTACTGTATGCTATGTAACTAATCTTGTGACTCGACTGACGAACGCCAGCATGGCAGTCAAGAGCAAAGACGAAAGAACATGGGAAACATGAAAATGAACTCGGGGACTCGGTCCAAAAAGACAGTTCGGCATATGTCGTTTACTAACCCCTGTTTTTACTTCTTTTTTATGTCGGATGACTTTGAAACATACCTCGGAATTTACCAAGTACTGTATGCTATGAACAACAATCTTGTGACTCGACTGTCGAACGCCAGAATGGCAGACAAGAGCAAAGAATGCCAAATATAGTAAACACGAAAGTAAACTCGAGCAATCATTCAAAAGGATTCGACATAAAGCTTAGAAAAGCATGGTTCGAATGAGCATGATAGTAATAGAGGTAGCAAAGGAACTACTTAAGTTTGATTACATCTGCGTCCCGGCATACCGGGGATTTAATGAAGTTTTTTGGCCAAGCATAAGTTCAGGTCGAGGCATCAGGAATTACGTCGGCAGCAGCCGATGTAGCAGGGATTTCGTCCGGAGCCGAGGTAGCCTGGGAAGTGCTGGCAACGTCGGCAGTAACCTCGGCACCAGGTTGTGGAGAAGCCTCGGTTTCTGCTTCGCGGGTTTCACCGCCGTCACCTTGCTCGGCCTCGACGTCGGATTCTGTTTCGTATTCCTCGTCTTCTGGCTCGTAATCCTCGGCGTCGGAGTAGGTGTCTCCTTCGCTCAAGTTCTTCGTGGTGGCATATCCAGCAAAGTAGTTGGCCATCTTTTGGCGGCGCGCGACAAGGATCGGGTCGGACGACCAAGGTGAGCCTCGCCGGAGAGTGTTCATCTTCTCGAGGTCGATCTTCTCGCACCAAGTCATGATAAACCTGAGAGCGGCATCAGCTCCAGCGCGAGCTGAAGATGAGCGCCACTCTCGCAATCTTCTTTCGGTGTCGCGAAGCTGGGCGGCGAGCTCGGGCGTAGATTTGGGAGCGTCGGCAAGAGGCCATAAGGCTCGGAAAGCAGACGCACCTGCATCAAGAAGTTCCGACCCAATGGTTTTCAAGGGATTGATCCGAGCCTTGATGGCCACGATGTGGTCCTCAACGGTCCAGACGGGGTTCGTCTCCTTACGCCTCTCCCTGTGCCGAGCAGTGATACTGCGGGCCGAGACTTGGGTGTAGGTGAAATGCTCTGCAGAAGGATAGCATGTTAATAATGAAAGAGATAGTTCGGCAAAGAGCCGGTATTGTTGAGGACAAAGCAAAGCTAAGGGGGCAAGAAACTTACCGTCCATCTCGCGGTTGATAGTTTGCAGCGTCGGGAGAAACTGGTTGACCTGCGCTTGCAGAGCTTCCAAAGCCTCTGTGGCCGAGGTGGCGCGGGTCTCGGCTAACTGGAGCGCTTCCTGGTGATCCTTGGCGGCATCCTCCCGAAGTTTCTTCTCTGTTTCGACAACACTGGCCTTTTCCGCCTGCAGCTGCTCTTTTTCAGACGTCCGCAGCTCAGTGATGCGCTTGAGCTCCTTTACCAGACGAGCTACTTCGGCTTTCTCTTGTTGTAGCTTCTCGTCCAAAGAGTTCTTTTCTGCAAGGACGGCCTTGTGCTCGTCGTGGAGTTTCTTGTGGTCAAACAAGAGGGTATGAAAGATATCCGTGCGGACGTTCATAGTATTCTGCAAGGAAGAAAAACATAGCTCGGTTAGAAAGGCTATACCTCGACAAGAGTCTCGGGGACTCGGAGTCAAATCATTGGGAAAATGTTGCCGGGGTATGCCTCGACAGGAGTCTCGGGGACTCGTACCCGAGGTGCATGCTAAAGTAAGGTAAAATGGTTTGGATACGTCGGATGAAAATGGAAAGTTGAGATTCAAGCCAAACAATTTTAACTCCGGCGGAGCGTCAATAGTTTACCTCGAATCTCGGGGACTGGGAATGGTGGATATTAGATGAGATACTGCATGAAAGTAAAGAGAATAGGACTTACGTCGATGTTTTGAGCAGCACGCAGGGCAGCAGTTTGTAGATCATATACGCTTCGGCCGCAGGCGCTGTTTCCCGCAGGATGCTCAGCCACCGGAGCAGCTAGGGAGGCCGAGGAGACCTCGTCTGCAGAATTCCAGTCTGCATTGTAGTGTTCCAAGGAGCCGAGGCTCTGGTCACTGTCAGTGCGCAGAGGAGGAAATCCCCACGGTCCGCCCTGCTCGATGCCCCTAACCGAGGCCTCCAAGGCCAAAGCAGCCTCGGAGCTTGAAGCAGGCCGGTTATCCAATATAAGAGATGCCCTCCGAGCATATTCTTCGGCCGGAGGGGCAGTCTCATCAACGGGTGCGGCGAATGGAGGAATTCGGCGTGTCACCGGGGGAGGAGACCTCGGTTGCATCCTTGAAGGAGAAGAGATAGTCAGGGTGCCAGACCCAGATGTTGGTTTGGGGGTGACCTTAGACTTCACCGTCTCTTTCTCTTTCTCCTTGCCCTTCTCCAACGGCAAGGTAGTCTGGCGAACTGGTTTTTGGGGCTGTTGCTTCTGCTGTTGCTTCTGCTGTTGCTGCTGTTGGTTGCGGGCAGTCTGGCTGCGGGGGGAGAGTCGAGGCTCCGGCAAGGCGGTAGCCGGAGTTCTGGCGCGATTGGTCCCCGCATCCGTTTGAGGACGCGGAGAAGTCTGACCTCGGGTGGGGGCAGATTTCCCCAAGGCCGGGCCAGACCTCGGTGGAGGAGATCCGGGGCGAGAGTTCGTCGGGGTGGTCGTGGCTTCAGAGGCACCAACGGGTGCAGTCATGGAGGATACCTCCTGATCCACGTCTATGGGGTCACTGCAACGAAAGGAAGATGGTTAAGTGTTAATACCGAGGTAATATGTTTAAGCAACAAACATTGTTGGCTATAGAAGCAAAGCATTACCCATCCGAGGTAGGAAACCTCTTGCCCCCTCGGGCATGAGGAGGATTTCCGGACTTCTTCAGCCGACGTCTCTTGACCGGAGCCTCAGTGGGTCCGGAGGCTCCAGTGGCGGATGGTTCGGCGGCCGAAGTTGCGGCACCAGCGCGTTTCCGGCTGGTTGCTGGAGTAAAGTTCGGAAGGTGAGGAAGGCAGGAGATAGGTACCGCGTTTATTGGTTCCATGACGAGAAACCCCTCCTCGTCATCCGAAATCTCTTGAACTGAAGCTTGTGCTTGAGGCTTACCCGCGGTGGTGATGCGGGCCGAGGCAATGGGCATATAATCCTCGTTGTCAGGGTCCACGTTGGATGGTGGGTCCTCGACAGGGAGATCCTTGCCGAAGTGGTCCGCAGGATGGACTCCATCCTCGGCGGTCTGGCGGGAGAACAGCTGTATGGCAGACATATGAAAAGGAGTTAGGAAGAAAATTGTCAAGATGAACGTCGGTAGCAAGACCTCGGTGGTAAAGGAGTACGAAGAAAACGTCGGAATAGCGTACCTGTTTCGCTGGCTTGGTCCGGTAGTGGGGTTCCCTTCCCCATGTCCAAGCGTCAGGGATCTTGGACTTGGTGATAGCTCGGACTCGCCGAGCTACCGCGGCGTTGTCCAGTGCAACGTGCGTATGGCGGGTGGGGTCATAAAGACCGCTCATGTGGCAGATCTTGTGAGACCTCGCCTGGAGAGGGGAGACCCTGCGCTTCACGAATGTGCAGGCCAGGTCATCAGCCGTCAGGACTTTCCCGTCGTTTCCGGGGTCCTCCGGGTCCTGCCATTTCGCAATGTACTCATGGATGGACTTGAGTTCGCCGCTGTGAGGGGGAGTGTAGTCCCAGTTGAGCTGTTCTGTAGGAGGGCTGAGGTTAAACGCCGGCAGGTTGAGGAGGTCCTCTTCGCCGGAGTTCTTCACGTAAAACCACGTCCGGAGCCACTTGCGAACGGTGTCCGGAGTAGTGATACGTGGGAAGATGGAGTTTCGGCGAGGAGCTACGGTGGCAGCTCCGCAGGCGGTTAATTGCTTGGGCAGATCCTTGTTCTTTGGATCCGGGATCACTTGCCGCTTGAGTTGGAAGTAGCGAGAAAAGAGGTCTACCGTGGCTTTGAGGCCGAGGTATCCCTCAGAGAAGGAAACGATGCAGGAGAGAGTGGTGATGGCGTTGGCGGGGAGGTGATGAACCTGGAGTCCGAACTTGTCGAGGAAGCTCCGGAAGAAATCACTAACGGGCAGTCCGAAGCCGCGCTGGAAGTGCGCGACGAAGACCACCCGTTCCCCTTCCTTGACTTGAGGCTCGAGTTCGCCCTCTGGCAGGCGACATTCTACCCCGGCGGGAATCCGCCGAGTCGCCCTGAGCCACTGGATTTCGTCCGGAGTTACATCCGAACCTTCCCAGCCGGCTCGTTCTCCGACCTCCAGTTCGAGGTCTGGAACCTCGGTTTGTTCCGAAGTCTCAGGAGGAGACATCTCGGCAGAATCAATCTGCAGAGAATGCACAGAAGTTTAGCAAAGGAAAAAGTAAATCTGGAATCTAAGGCTATATCTGGCTAACTCAGGAGGAGTTGGACGGCTATCTAATGTACATAGAGGCACATATATGCTAGGCGAACGTCTGTCCGAGGTATGAAACTCATTTCTACCCAAAAAAGTATGCGAGTAAGATCTACCGGAGGAGGTAAATAGAATTTTATTCAAGAACATATGAAGAACCAAAGCGCGAAGAGGAAGAAACCTAGGGCAATGCCTAGGGTATCAAGAAAGGGAGTACATACCGTGAAAACGAGGTGCTGAAGGGCGGCGCCGGTGACGCGGTCGCAGCGGCGACGAAGGAGCTGCTCGTCGGCGGCGGCTGGAACGCGTTTCTTCTCAACCGGAAGCGGCGGCGCTGGTGGCGATGGAGGCGAGACGGCGAGTGAATGAGGAAGAAGAGGGAAGCACTGCCCTGGGCCCATATTTATAACCGCGGGCGGTAACTGCGCACTACCGCGCGGTTATCGGAGCGGCGAGTGGGATCGTTTGTGCACAATGGCCCACGTGGCACGAAGATAGCGGTGGGCGAGCAGGCCACAGGATCGGTTGCAGGAGGCAAACCGTCGTGCGGCGCGGTTACTGGAGCGCGAAGCGGCGCAAGCGGGAAACCTCCGCTGACGTGGGCCGCGTGGTGGAAAGCACTCGAGTGCTTTGACTATCGTGGACCAGGAAGTGACGGATGGGACACGTGAACAGTGTTCTCTGACCGAAGTCAGTAAGGATGCAGAAATCGAGGGGTTGACGTCCGAGATCTCGGCGGATACTCGGAAAAGCAGCATGGCCCGAGGAACAGACCGATGGATTTCTCGGAGTATTGGTTCGGTAACCTGCAAAACATTGTAGCGCATGTGGTTTCGGGTTGAACCTGATGCGGCCTTTCATCCGAGGCTGCGAGACCACATCAGCTTCGGGGACTACTGTCGGGGGGTTACCCCCGGGTAGGGTAATGATGAGGTAAAGACATGTAAGGTTAAGGCAGTAAGCTGTCCGAGGGAACGATTGAGCAAGGACGCAGGAGGCGTCATCCGACGTAAGGTGTACGTCCGAGGTATACTTTCCGAGGTATATCCTCCGAGGTATCAACCTCGGGGCAGTCAGCTAGCTACCACAGGAATAAGATATTCTCCACCGAGGTATATGATCAGGAGTGTTATCCGAGGTTGGCAGCAAGGATCGAGGCATGTCAGAGAGGTCACGGGTGCCGCAGAGCTCGTAGCCCGAGGCTTCAGAGGACGGCGAGGTCCGTCCACGGGATTCCCGGAAGCTCGGGGGCCTAGGAGCTGACTTGGCCATTTCGGGAAAGGTCTACAGGCTAGACCTCGGCAGGCTACTGAAGTATGACCGAAGAGGAAAGCTAGGCCTGGCTGGCCTGACAGTCCGGCCGTTGGGCTGGCAGGAGGCAGAGGCTTGTCTTCTACCTTTTGGCCATGCCATTGTCAGTTGTAGGCAGGGGTAAAAATGTACTTCGGCCTGTGTATATATGCGGCTTCTCTACCTCCAGAGAGAGAGAGGCACAAACCCTAGCTCATTTCCCCCTTCGTAGTTTCACCTTCTACCTCGAGCTCTCACTTTGGTAGCAACATACAGCTCGAGGAGCACCTTGTACTTGAGAACCACACTGATATATTGAGAGAGGCAAGGCAGGAGTAGGGGTTTTACTTCCTCACGAAGGCCCCGAACCTGGGTACATCGTGGTGTCTTTTGTGTTCTTGGCTTTCTTGGTTTCTTGTTCATGTTCTTGTGGTTTCTTGCATGTTCTTGCTTGTGCACGTCTTGAGTGCATAAACCCTCCCCGGATTCCCCCAACGACCGTTCGGCCCCAACTAAGCCATACCCATGGCATCTGCCGTGATCCCACCACGATAGTGCTAGTATTTCTGTTATGACTAAAAGATTTTATGATATGCTTGATTTAGCACCTTTGGAAAATTGTTACTTGGATGTTCACCTTGCTGATTCTACTATTAAGAAACCTTTGGGAAGAATTGATGATGTTCTTATCATGGTTAACAATAATTATGTTCCCGTTGATTTTATTGTCTTGGATATTGAATGCAATTCATCATGCCCTATTGTGCTTGGAAGACCTTTTCTTAGAACTGTAGGTGCTATTATTGATATGAAAGAAAGGAATATAAAATATCAATTTGCTCTCAAGAAAGGTATGGTACACTTTCCTAGGAAGAAGATTAAGCCACCTTATGATTCTATTGTTCGAACAAATTACAATGTTGATACTTCTTTATTTGGTAATACTTGATGCATGCTTTGCGCCTAGCTAAAAGGCGTTAAAGAAAATCGCTTATGGGAGGCAACCCATTTTATTTTTCGGCAATTTTTCTTTTATTGAGTCAAGGAGATTGTTTACTTCTGTAGAAACCCCTTTGTATCTTTATTTTCTCGCATTGTTGTGCCAAGAGTAGCCTCTAGTGTTGAGATTTCGCTTAATTTTGATTGCTGCGCAGAAACAGATTTTTGCTGTCCACTGTACGGAAATCGTAAAATCACCAGATCGTTGAAAAAATCTGAAACTTTTTGTGCGTGATCTTTATGAATATCTGAATCTTTCATTAGTTTAAAGTTTTTTATCTGAGCATTGTAAGTGCCTCGAAAAAATTCGTCTTTGCGGACTGTTCTGTTTTAGACAGATTATGCATTTTTATATTGCATTCTCTCTTTTACTAGTGTTGAGTGGAATTCTTTTTTGGGTGGAAGAGCTTCACATAACATCAGTGGCTTTAGCTAATGTTTAAAGTAACGATTCATATTGCGTATTTATAGAATATGTGAATTTTTGATTATGCACTAACCCCTCTAATGAGATTTACTTTGAGTTTGGTGTGACGGAAGTTTTCAAGGGTCAAGAGAGAAGGATGATAATAGGATCAAGAAGGGTGAAGAGTTTAAGCTTGGGCAGGCTCCCATGGATCTCCCCAGCATATTTCAAGAAGACTCAAGCGTCAAAGCTTGGGGATGCCCAAGGCATGCCCAAGGCATCCCCTTCTTCATCGTCAAATTATCAGGTCATCTCTAGTGAAACTATATTTTAATTCTTTCACATCATATGTGCTTTTCTTGGAGCGTCTGTGTGCTTTTATTTTCAGTATTGTCTTTTATTTTCAATAAGCTTGACTGGACCCTAGCATTCTTGATTGGGAGAGAGACACGCTCGCTTTTTCATGAGAATACTCCTATTCTTCACTTATATTTGTTGAGTATTCATATCTAGCGTTGTTCAGCTTTCAGCTCTTGTTTTCATGTATCTCTTTCAGAGCTATTAGTTTTCTTATGTAGAAAGTACTCTCTTGCTTCATTATATCTATTTGGAGAGTTGATTAAATAAATTGATTGGTGTTTGGTTGGTTCCGAAAATGTTGCATGTGGTAATTGGTATAAGGAAAAACTTGCTTAATCTTGTAGATCACTAATATGGATAACTTGATGCTTGTCAATTGTTTTGAGTTAACAAGTAGATCATGATTAAATTTGTGCATCACATGAGTTAAGCCTATTAGTGAAGAACTACCGTAAAGCTTGTTGAAAATTTGGTTTGCATCGGTGCTATCTCTAAGGTCTAGATATTTTCTAATAAACGGGTTTGGTTAACAAGGAAGACGGTATGAGGTCTTATAACGTTTGCAATATGTTTGTCATGTAAAACTTGGTGTACGGGTTGATATTCTTGTTTGCTTACATAAACCTTCCTAGCCTAAACTCTGTACTGAGAGGGAATGCTTCTCGTGCATCCAAATCCTTGAGCCAAATTCCATGCCATTCGTGTCCACCATAACTACCTATATGTGGTATTTCCTTGCCACTCCAAGTAAATTTTTCATGTGCTACCTTTAAATTATTCGAAATGTTATTATTCCCTTTTGTGTCAATGTTTACCATCTCATGAGGAATTAGTGTGGTTATTCTTTATTCTGTTTGTCAAATGGACTTTACACCTGGACTAGTGGCATATACATCCGCTTATCCAATAATTTGCAAAAAGAGCTGGCAACGGGGTGCCCACTCCCAATTAATTACAACTTTAACCAATCAATTCTCTTCACACTTTTGCCCTGATTCATCAGTACGCAATGACAAAACAGTGAAATATCTGCATGTGTGTAAACAAAAGAGAAAGAGGGATGATCTGCCTTGCTGGTAGAAATAACGTCCTTCATGGGAGCCGCTCTTAAAAGTCCATTTGACAGGTAGAAAACTGTTATCACCCGCTACCATTCGTTGACAATTAACAAACACCTCTCAAAAATAGATACTCCTCCACGGTATGTGATTGATGGAAGGCACCCGAGGATTCGGTTAGCCATGGCTTGTGTTAGCAAGGTTGGGAGGAGTATCAAATATTTTATGCAATCTCTATATGCTTTCAAAAACCTAAAAGCTCTAGCACATGACTTAATCCCTACTTCCCTCTACGAAGGGTCTTTCTTTTACTTTTATGTTGAGTCAGTTTTCCTATTCTTTCTGTCTTCCACAAGCAAACACTAGTGTCAACTTTGTTACAACATGGGTTATATGCAACGTATTGGACTTGTTATACTACTTTGTGTTGACGATATCCATGAGATAAATATGTTGAAAGTTGAAGCAAATGCTGAAGCTTAATTCTTCCTTTGTGTTGATTGAATACCTTTTATTAGGAACTATTGCTTTATGAGTTAACACCTATGCAAAACAGTTTGATGCTTGTCTTGAAAGTATTATTCATGAAAACGTTTAGCTTGTGTGATTCATTGTTTACTCATTATCTATTTGATAGCAAACTATAGACCATTGACTTGGATCACTTTATTCATTTACATGTGCCTTACAATATTATATGATCAAGATTATGATAGTAGCATGTCACCTTAAAAATTATTTTGTTTTTATCGTTTACCTACTCGAGGACGAGCAGGAACTAAGCTTGGGGATGCTTGATACGCCTCAAACGTATCTATAATTTTTGATATTCCATGCTTGTTTTATACCTATTGCTACATGTTTTGCATCCACTTTATGTCACTTTTATACATTTTCTGGGACTAACCTATTAACAAGATGCCGAAGTGCCAGTTCCTCACTACTAGGAAACAGGCCATTAGTGGCGCACCAAAAAGGCTTTCTGTGGCGCATGGAGGATGCGCCACAGTTAGCTCGCCACTAAAATGTGTTTTCTGTGGCGCATACCTGGGTGCGCCACAGAATGCTCAGGTTTCTGTGGCGCACTGCACAGGGTGCGCCACAGAACTATTTCAGTGGCGCATTGACCTGGCGTGCGCCACAGAAATGTATGCGCCACAGGAAAAAAAATACATGCGCCATAGAATAATTTACAGGTATTCTGGAATTGCTGCTGCCTGCTGTATAAATATAGGTATATTACAGGAAATACAGTTATATATACAGGATTTATACAGATATAATAGAAACAATAATATATTTGACACGGTATATAAAAACAGACACATTACTATGTCATCATATTACTTGGAGCTCGAGATACATAAACATAGTGACAAGTGCCGAATATTTACACAAGTTATGATACAAAATTTCATCGATCATGTCACACGTTACAAATGAAGTGTTCACCGCCTACACTAGGATCAAATCGAGAACATCGGCGATGATGGAGAACACGTCTAGCTCCACTGGTAGGATTGAGCCTTCTTCTTGATCGGCTCCGGGAACGGTTTATAGCAGTCTTTCGTCATCCACGTCCTCATGTCATTTTGTCTGTGTAGGCGTTCTTCGATCTCCCACTTAGACAACCCTGGAGATGGATTGGAAAATATATTTGGTTAATAATATAAATAGAGTATGATTTATTCATCTAATTAAGTGGATAAGTCTATAATAAATAAAATAAAGAAGCATTTCTATCGAGTGAGGCAAGGCTTTCTTTTATAATACATCCTACCTCTGGCGTTGTGTAAGGACCCCCATTCTGTCATGACATCTTCCAAGATGATTTGCGATAAATGCATCTGGATGCGATGGAAGTATTCTCTAAGGTCAGCGTCGGTGATATCCCCACTAAATTTGCTCCAATCTTGGAGACTCTTTGGCCACCTCGTTTGCTCTGCATCCCGGACAAACCCTTTCATGTGATGGAGGACGTAGAAGGCATCCTTCACGCTGTCAGGCGCATGCTTGATGCAATGGAAACCGGTCCCATGCCGGAAACCGTGTTTGTTGTCCTTCGTGAAATATTCTCCATTCTTATCTTTGTGGAAGTGGCCTCCCATTTGGGCATAGCCCTCGAGAGCCTCATCGAGAACACCCTTTATTCTGGTGTAGTCTTTAAGACTCCCCGAGTCGAAATAACAGGCAATGGACCACCTCGGGTTTACGACGATGAGTATGCAGTACTCGTCCCTGCTCAACACAATTGAAACGGAATGTTGGAAAGTATCAACAACAGAAGAAATCTATAAGAAAGCATAAGATATGACGGCGGTGACCGGATGTGTACTTACTCGGAAAAGAAAGGCAGAAGAAGGCTGTTCTTATCCTGTTCAGCATGATTCTCCGGAGGAACTCCGTGGCCATGGCCCGTGTCGTTGATCCTTGCACCAGCTGGCTGTCGCGCATGTAGTAGGGATCCACTACCTTGACGTACGGGGTATTATCTCTCCTGATCCTCATCGCCTGGTTGAGCGCGTATAGGCGGACCAAGTTATAGTCCAGCCGTCTATAGTGAAACAGCTTGAAGACGTCCTCGTACGATATGAAGAACAGATCCGCGGGGGCTTCATGGACGAAGTCGGCCAAGTCGTTTGGCACCTTGACAGTGAACACCGGGTAATTTGGATCCTCTTCTTTAAGAAGGTTGTCCTCTAGCTTCAAGATAGCATTTTGCAAAGGAAGCATGCATCCGTCTGCGAGGCGGAGCAGGTCCCGAGACAGGATCGGTTGACCAGCTTCATGAACTCGGGTCACGCCATCCTTACGGGGTGGTACCATGTCTTCATACCCCCGGATAGTCGTCATAGAAGCTGGCTTACTTCTCTTCCTGTGCTTCTTCTTCTTTACCTCTGGGGATGCTGGGGGTGCATCTTCTGTACCCACATCGATTGGGCACTTGTTGGAGCCGAAGCTGATCACTGGGGGAGGCCCTTTTTTCCCTCCCTCAATCCAAACCCTGACACCCTCACAGACAGTAGGAAAGAGCGACGTGAACATCTTTGTCACTGCCTCTGCGATGACCGTCTGAATCATACTATTTTCCTCTATCGGTTCCTCGCCTCCTGTTCGAGAACCCCCGGCCTCGTTATTGTCAGCCATGTTCCCAACTATAAGAAAAAAAACGTCGAAGTTAGTACACCAAATATAAGAAAAAAATCCACATCTCCGGCCGGCATCTCCACGACACGATGGTCGGAGCACAAACAACCACATGGAAGTCAACATAAGTGGACAAGTCAACCATGTGATGCATGAAAATAAAACATTAGTCTTAACCAAGTACAGTGGAAACATCAGTCTACATAGATAAGTGGACAAGTCAACCATGTGATGCATGAAAATAAAACATTAGTCTTAACCAAGTACAGTGGAAACATCAGTCTACATAGATAAGTGGACAAGTCAACATAAAACATATTACAGAAAGAAGTGGACAAGTCGCTCTATGGGTCGTCGGGACTATTCAGCTTGGCCCAGAACATCGGATCTAAAGGGTCATCAGTGTCCTTGGTCCCCCACGGCTGACCCGAAGAAGTGCGGAACGGAGGTACGCCGTCCCGCCTATTCACCTCGACCCAGTGCCTAGGGTCGCTCTGGTGATAAGCATCGGGGTTCGGCGGCCCGAACATCTGCAGTAGCTGCTGCTCCGACTCCAGCCACTGCTGGTGCCGCCGCTGCTGCTGCTCCTCCCACTCCTGGTGCTGCTCCTGCTGCCGCATCTGCTGCCGCTGCTCAGAGTTGGAATCCCAGTCCTTCTCCCAGTCCTCCTCCTCCTGCTGCTCCTCCTCCTCCGCCCAGATCCCAACAGAAGTGATGTCGTCGTCAGTAGGACCGGCGCCGTGGGAAGGACCGGTGCCGTACGAAGGACCAGCACGGTCAAAAGGACTAGCGCCGAACTGCTGGTAGGACATCAAGTTTGGCTCGTTCTGCAGGAGATGCCTCACATACGGGTCGTCCTGGGGGCGTGCGTTGCGACGTGCGATCTGCGCTTCAGCATGCCGGTGCTCCTTCTCCATGGCCATTTCCACCTCTCTGATCCCCTCCGGTTTGAACTCATCCACACTGTGGCGATCCGCTGGGTAGTTCAGATCCTTATCTTTCTTCTTATCACCGTACTCGTGTACGGCGAAATAATCATAGGCGCGCGCCGCCTCCTCCGGTGTATTAAACTGCCTAGCCCAGTGCTTCCTCTTGTTGATATGGATCTGACATCCATACACGTACCGAACAAGCTTCTTCCTATAGGACTCCCTCACACCCGTAAACCCGGCTATTCCGTGAAACTAAAACATATTAAAAACATATCAAAAAACTACACAACTATATACTACAAACTACACAATGTGGAAATTACATAATATAAACCAATAAACAGAACTAAAATTATTTTTAGCAAAGTCATGCCAACATTATATTCATGCATGTAGGGACATTGATCAAATATGCAAAAGTATAACTAATACATCTTGATCACATGAATAATTTGGTCCATGTTTATTTAACCCTAATACATCGCGAATAATATCACTAATACATATATCTCTCCTATGCATGCATGAAACTCTAAAACTAACTTCGACCGGGTCCTGAGCCGCGGGGTGCTGAGCCGCGGGCGCTGCACATCCAAAGATAAGGAACCCTCACAGGGACATAGCTCACGTGATAAGGAACCCTCTGAAGAAACGACCATCCATTGTTGTACCGCCTATCCAACCAATACATGTAGCGACGGACGTGATGGTCCTCCTCCCTGATACGGCGACGTACCACCTCCTCGGGGGCCGGCTCCCTCTGCACCGAGCATGGCCCACGCGACCGCCACCAAAGAAGATCCGGGTCGACGACGTCACTCGGATCCCTCACCAAGATACGCGTCCCGGAAGGTTGCACCTCCCAGTGCCAGCCCGGCGGAGTCCAGTCGCGGACATCGCCACTCTGGTCCAACAGTGACATCGTCGCCGAGAACAATAAACTAAAAACACAATCTGTAAGTAAATAAGGAACTCTCACAACTAAAATTATCTACAATCTAAGCTACACAACTATATGTCCTATTTTTAGCAAAGTCATGCCAAAATTTACGAAAAAATTTGGCATGACCTTTGCTAAAAAAGGGACATATGGAGTACCCGAATTTGCCGGAACGGAAGTTAATCGACGTTCCGGAAAACTCAAGGGCCTCATGGGTACCTGCAGACATTTCACAAATCATATGTCCTATTTTTAGCAAAGTCATGTCAAAATTCACGAAAAATTTCGGCATGACCTTTGCTAAAAAAGGGACATATGGAGTACCCGAATTTGCCGGAACGGAAGTTAATCGACGTTCCGGCAAACTCAAGGGCCTCTCGGGGTACCTGCAAACATTTCATCCACAAGAATGTGGTGGCCAGAAGACCACCACCACTGATCCAAACCACCACAGAACCACCACCACACAAAACCACCACAAGAATGTGGTGGCCAGAAGACCACCACCACAGAACCATCTCACCTACCTTTTCTGCAAAGACTGTGTATCTCTCTTCGCTTTCCTGCAATCAAAGAGTAGCATGTGAGCTGTTAGATAAAACCAGCGAAAGTAATAAAACTTGATCTACCCTATCTAAAAATTCTCTAACTCCAAAACTGTCAAGTAAAACCTATCTTCACTCATGTTAACAGATAGCATTTCTAGGCCTTTCCCATTTGATTAAATCTTGAAAATTTGGAAAATGCACCTTTATAGATCTCATCTTCCTTATCAAATCAAGTTTGAAAGGATTTGAAATAGTTTGCTTAATTATCCATGATGGTTTTGGGAGCTAATCAAACCACTGACCATTAGTGGAATAATCAAAAACTAGCACCAAACTAAAATATACAAGTTCCACAACTAACAATATGGGGTACTCAACTGCTGCAAGCAAGCAAGCTGGTTTGGGCATTTCGACAAGCACCTACAGTGCATAGTTTCATGGAGAGGATGGAGGAGGAGGTAGCCGCGGGAGGAGGGAGAGGAGGGAGGAGGAGGGAGAGGAGGGAGGAGGTGGGAGAGGAGGGAGCACCTGCACGGCTCGGTGAGGAGGTAGCCGCGTGCCCTGCAGCGGCGAGGAGAAGAGGTCGCCGCGGTGAGGCCTTGCGCCACCCGTGAAGGAGGTCGCCGCGGGCGTGTCTGGACGGGCAGCAGGCCGCCGGGGCGGGCGGCGGCCGGTGCGGGCGGCGGCCGGTGCACGTCGAGGTGGCGGTGGAGGTCCTAGGTCGCCGGCGGCGAGTGGGGGGGGAACGGCGGCGAGTCGCACGCGTCGATTTGGACTCGGTGGTTTTCGAACTGAGTGAGGCCACGGCGCGGGCCGGACCCACATGTAAGTGGGTGCAACATATTTCTGTGGCGCATCCGAACTGGCATGCGCCACAGAATTAAGTGAGACAATTCTGTGGCGCATCTTCTGTGGGATGCGTCACAGAATTTCGTGGGTAAAAGCTAAAAGGCACGGCTAGCGGTTATGTGACAACAACACTAGCGTAGCCCACTGGTTCTCACACACACACACAACTTGGGGCAGCCAGGTTCGAATCCTGGCTGTCCCACATTTTTTTTTTCTTTTAAAAAAATTCTTTTTGATTAAATTTAAATAAAGAACACAAACACATTTGTTATTCTTAAAAAAAAAAATTGGTTATATTTAAAAAAAGAACATACACACATTTTAAAGAAAAGAATATACACACAATTGTTAGTATACCACACATATTTTATTCATGATATACACACTATTCAAACTATTAACCATTTTGCCATTTTGAATTCAAAAATGTATTAACTTTTATCTTTTGCAAATTTTTGAATCTGACAAAACTTTCCACATTCAAGCATAATATTTCAAATTCCATAACTTTTGATCCACTTGGCCAAATTCAACAAATTTGTAGTCATTTAAATCCTTAGAATGTGTAGAACACTTTATAATCAAAAAAAATTACTTTTGATATGTGCACAAACTTGCTCTTGCTGAATATTAGTACGGACCAGAGATAATTAACAATATAAAAGGAAAACAAGGGCTAAATAAATCCAAAGATCACATAACTTTTCATTTCAATCAAACGTCTCACATATGACAATTATTGTTGAGACGATCTAGGTCGACACATTGTGACACTTCCTAGCAATCTCGTAGCCTAGGCGAGCGTCCAGAGCGGCATACTTGATGCGATAAAAACTCAATGGAAACTTGCCCCAACCTGATGTGAGGTCCTCTTCTTCCTCCTCCTTCTTCTCGTCATCCTTCTTCTTCTTCTTGTTAATCTTCTTCTTCTCAAGCGTTGTGCCAATAAAAGAATTGGCTAGAGCATAGAGACTCGGAAGATTAGGGAATGTTGGGTTAGGGCGAACGGCCCACTGGAGGTCGACGGTGGACGGAATATGAATTCCGTAAGGCGCCAGCATACGCTGATCGTTGTTGATAGCCGCGCCGCAGAATTTGATGGTTTCGTCCATCAAGAAATCCTTGAGGGCCTGCGGCACCCGATCAGCGTGGCAAATATGGTCGAGGCCCACGATCTTCATCGGTGCGGCGTCGAGGTAGCGCCTCTTGACGTCGCCGATCCAACTCTCCACGGTTGATGCGCGGTGAGTGACCACGACCTTGAAGTCCATGTCGACGGAGATGTCCTTGTACTTGTACTCCTCGTGTGGCTCCATGGCGCGCGGCAGCGATTCGAGAGAGGATTTTAGAGAAGATTAGAGAGAGGAGATGGTGTGCATTTGCCAAATGACACCATTAGCTCTCTTATATAGCTAGCAAGAGAGAGTTGAAAGGGTTCTTCATTAAGATTTGTTTCAACTTCCAAAAATGAATTAATCCGGCGCCCCTTTGTTTCAGCTTCCCAAATCCATTAAGAGTTCTTCATTTCCCGTGTGATCAAAGACCAGCGCGGGAACTGAAGTGTTTGAATGCATTAAGATTTCTGTGGCGCATAAGACTAGGTGCGCCACAGAAACCAGCATTTCTGTGGCGCACACAGGCCCATGCGCCACAGTAAGCTCATATTTCTGTGGCGCATGGGAATAGATGCGCCACAGAAATGCATGTTTCTGTGGCGCAGCCAGAACCATGCGTCACAGAAATGTGTGGTGGGCCTCGAAAACCAACGTAGGTGGTGGGGCCCACGATATTTCTGTGGCGCATGGGACTGAATGCGCCACAGAAATGCCGTATTCAGTGGCGCATGTATATTTTATGCGCCACTGAAATTTGTGGCGCACCAGAGGGGATGCGCCACTGATAAACTTCTGTGGCGCACCGCAAAAAGGTGCGCCACAGAATGATCATCCACCTATAGCTAGTTTCCTAGTAGTGCCTGTTTTCTGCTGTTTTTGTATTCCAGAAAAGCTAGTCTGGAAATATTCTCGGAATTGGACGAAACTACACGGGGGTCCCTATTTTACCAGAAGACACCAGATGGAACAAAGAAGCAACGGAGAGGAGCCACAGGGGCTCCACTCGCCACTAGGGCGCGCCTGGCCCCTTGGCCGCGCCCTAGTATGGTGTGGGCCCCACGAGGGTCGTCAGCCGCCGCCCTTTCGCCTACTTATTCCCCCCGAGAAAATAACCCTAAGTGCCTGAGCCAAAATCCACGAAAAGTTTCAGAGACGCCGCCGCCGTCAACCCTAGCTCGGGAGGGTCCAGAACCTTTTCCCGGCACCCTGCCGGAGAGGGGAATCATCACCGGAGGCTTCTACATCGCCATGCCTGCCTCCGGAGTGATGCGTGAGTAGTTCATCCTTGGACTACGGGTCCATAGCAGTAGGTAGATGGTTGTCTCTCCTATTTGTGCCATCATGTTAGGTCTTGTGAGCTGCCCTACATGATCAAGATCATATTATTGTAATGCTACATGTTGTGTTTGCTGGGATCCGATGAATATTGAATACTATGTCAAGTTGATTATCAATCTATGTCCTATGTTATTTATGATCTTGCATGCTTCCCGTTACTAGTAGATGCTTTGGCCAAGTAGATGCTTGTAACTCCAAGAGGGAGTATTTATGCTAGATAGTGGGTTCATGCCTCCATTTAATCTGGGACAGTGACAAAAAGTTCTAAGGTTGTGCATGTGCTGTTGCCACTAGGGGAAACCTAACGATGCTATGTCCATGGGCATATGTGTTTGTTTACATTACGCGCTTTACTTAATGCAATTGTCCGTTGCTTGCAACTTAATACCAACGGGGATTCGGATGACAACCCGGCGGTGGATTATTAGTCATAGATGCAGTTGGATAACGGTCTATGTATCTTGTCGTAATGCCCAAATTAAATACCATAGTAATCATCATGCCATGTATTTGCATTGTAATACGCCCACTATTTGTCAATTGCCCAGCTGTAATTTGTTCACCCAGCATGTTAGTTATCTTTTATTGGAGAGACACCACTAGTGAACTGTGGACCCCGGTCCATTCTTTTATGTTGATTAAACCACAAACTGCAAACTGTTCCTTTTTCATTCTCTGCATTTTAATACTCATTTTCCACACGAGACGTTTAATCCTTTGTTTTCAGCAAGCCGGTGAGATTGACAACCTCACTGTTACGTTGGGGCAAATTAGTTTGGTTGTGTTGTGTGCAGGTTCCACGTTGGTGATCGGGTAACGGCGCCGCCAACAACCTTCAGAAGAATTGTTGCTCCTACTGGTTCGATAACCTTGGTTTCATACTGAGGGAAAGCTTGCTGCTGAACTGCATCATACCTTCCTCTTGGGGTCACCCAACGGACGTGTACTGCACGACAAGTAGAGAAGAAGCGGGCTCGACGGCGGCGCAAGAAACTCCGGTCGTCGGCGGCGTGAGTGCTCGGGCGTCGTGCGGTGGTGGAGAGCGCTGCGCGGCGGCGATGAGCGCGGAGAGGTCGAGGAGTGCGAGGAAGAAGAGGAGGGAGCCTGCGCTCCCCTATTTATGGGCAGAGGGTGCGCATGGTTAGCGAACCGTCCTGCATGATCTCCTAAGTAATCGTGGGGATTAACTACACGTGGTGCGTGCGGTTGCGGTGAATGCGGCCGCACGATGGGCCACATCGTGGAGTGCAAAGTGATAACAGCCTGCGGCGTGATCTGGTGCGGTTACGGGCGCAGGAATCGAGGAGACACATCCTGGTCAAAGCACTTAAGTGTTCTGTGGACTTGACAGCCCATGGGGCCCGCATGACGTGGGAGGCGTGCGTGCAGTGGCACGTCTGTCCGCGTGTGAGAACCGAGGCATCAAGCAGAGATTCGCTGCCACATGATCTGTTGAGATCTAGAGAGATATCGAAGAGATTTGTTTATGTCGGATAAGCCAGTATGACATCCAGTATCGGAGTCAGGGGAAGAGGACGTTAGTGGACTTTCGGTTGGACTGACATAGTAATGTCGGATGCTTGGAGTAGCTGTTTTGGTTGTTCAAACCTGCTGTGGCCCTTCATCCAAGGTTGCAGGACCGCACCAGCTTCGGGGACTAATGTCGGGGGGCTACCCCCGGGTAGGGTCCTCTTATGGTATAAACAATACCCAGGTACGGGCCAGGTTATAGTAAAAGCCGACATACCTGGACCTCAGAGGTGACCGGGATGTAATGTTGGTGCTAACCGACATGAGTAAACCGAGGTAACCAAGGTTAAAAGGGACCGAGGTACCATGCTGGAGCAAACCGGCATATGCTAACCGAGATAGGTCGACCGACATATGTATGTTGGTATTTTCGTATCCTCTGTTGTGTGCAGGAAGAGATAACCAGCGAAGGAGAGTCCGACATGTCTATGTCGGATCAGGCATGGCGAGGTATCTTGATCTCGGAGAGCAGTCAATGCTCCTGTCATGTCCCGTCTGGCACGGGAGCGTCTGGCACGGGAGCGCCTGACACGGGAGCGTGCAGAAGAAGCGAGGTGACAGGCCTCACCTAACCGCTGACCGCGGGACATCCGGGGAAAAGGCTACGAGGTTAGGCATGGATATGCCATGTCCAGTCCCTAGCAGAGGGTACTTTCTAGGTGTACTGTGGTGTTGCAGGGGATGGGCATGTCACGTCCTGTCTCTGCCAGGAGTAGCATCGTGACATACCGTTGAGCATGGCTACAGTGCATTGTGCGGGGTATATCCGTAACTCGGTTTAGCCTATAAATAGGGCTTCACCCCCTCCTGCGTGAGGGGGGATCCCTTGATAGACATTTTCACCCAGTAGCTACATCTTCTACCTTGTGCATTTCCATTGTTGGAGCATACAGCTCGAGGAGCAGCTTGTACTTGTGATTCAGAGATATACTGAGAGAGATAGGCAGGAGTAGGGTGTTACCTCCACATGAGGGCGCCGAACCTGGGTAGATGGCGGTGTGTTCTTGTGTTTGTATGTTCATCTGTGTATGCTGCTTAGCACGCTAGCCCTCTCCCGGATCCACCAGCGTCCATCGGCCCCACTCTTAGCCATCCTATGGCATCTGCCGTTATACCACCACGACACCTAGAAACCCAAACCATCTTCCGAGGAGGCTCCAACACTTGAAAAGTTGTTGCTAAATTAGGATTCTCAACCAAATAGGCATAGTAATGAGCATGCAAATCCAAACCAAAATCTGGGAGTGTTTTCATGCCATCCCAAAGTGCCATGGAGTTCTGGTTAGTTCCAGCAGTTTTCTCTATGGCAATAGCAAGTCTTTCGCTACAAGCCAAGAGAGTTGCTTGTAGCCCCTCTTCCGCACTAGCATTGGTTTTGACCTTTTTTGGTTTGGGAGCTGATGACTCACCCCCATTGCGTGATTGGGTAACTTCAACATCCGGGGTATCTCCATTGTTAGCTACCTCTTCTTCAAGATTAGTCACCTCTATAGCTAGAGGCTCATTTGAGCCTCTTGCATATTCCCCCGTTGCCAAGCTTGAGCCATGGATAATAGCCATCTCATCATAATGCTCAATAGGCTTGTTAAGGAAAGGTGCATCTTCCTTGTGTGCCTTTAAAAATATGAAACACACCATTCAGTAACATGTAGGCATAAGATGGACTATTTCAGCAAGTATTGGACATGAAAGAACTCATTTCAGCAACATATAGCAAGCAAATTACCTTCACATGGTTTGTGTAGTGCTCATGGTCAAGAACAATCATATGTTGCTCTTCATCCCATCATGCACCACTCAATTTCTTAAGCTGCAATATCTTTTGAAACTTCCTCCTCTAATTCCTATTATGATAGCGGATCTGAGTTGCGGACAAGCTGAGCTGAAAATGCTCATTCAAATCTTTGGCACAAGCATTCATGTGTGACTGCTTGAACCCAGTACATGTTTTACTTTGCGCGACACCACATAGGTGAGCAAGCATGTGCGCTGACATGGCAGGTGTCCATGCAACTTGCTTAGACTCCATATCCTGCAATATAAGGCATAAAAAACACATAAACCATGCAAATTAGGATGTAAGTGTATCATTCCAGCGAGTATTTGCACACAAAGAAATCATTCCAGCAAGTACTTGCACATACAATTAATTTTCAGAACATGTATCTCGGTACAAATATCATTTCAGAAAATAATATGTCATTACAAATAAATTCAAGAAAGTACAGTAGTTCCAACAGAATAATTGACACACTACGTATTACATATTTTGTTGCTCCAAATAGTCAAGTCGGTCATCCCACATTTGATCAGCAAGTTCTTGCATAAAATTGACTGTGATGGTATGTTCATGTGCTTGGCCAGTTGACGATGAAGCATGGTTAATATTTGGCACCCATTCATCCTCGGGTATGATATATTCATCTATCCCATCATTTATCACCATATTGTGAATAATGCAGCAAGCTACAACAATGTCTACTTGAGTAGGAAAACAGAAGAATGGAGTGGCATCATCAAGGATTTTGAATCTTCTCTTGAGTGAGCCAAATGCACGTTCTACATCTGTTCGGAGAGAAGAATGCCTAAGGTTGTACAGCTCCTTCTCATCTTGCACATGATTGCTTCCCCACTCATGTAAATGGTATCTCACATTACGAAAAGGTGGCAAGAATCCCTGTTTAGCTCCATATCCAGCATCAACTAGATAAAATTTGCCTAACATATAATGGATATTCGATTATTTAGATAAAACAAATAGTGTCATTGACAAAACTTGATCCACATAGTTTGTGTACTACCTTGTGGGACACGTAGACCATTTTCACGTGTTAAAGCATCACGTAAAACTAGAGCATCATGTGTTGTCCCCTCCCAACCAGCTAACACATATGTGAACCGAAGATCAAAATCAACGGCCGCCATCACATTTTGAGTAGCATGTGTCTTCCTACCACGAAAACCAGGCTCCATTTCAGGAGTAATGGTGGCTCGTACATGTGTACCATCAATAGCTCCAATACAATCCTATGTGGTGAAAATGAAACAAAAAATTAGTATCTAAACAAATCCATGCCTACAAAATGAAAAATGTGGCTGTCACTCTCATACCTTAAAATATGGATCCCACCGGTGGTTCCCTTGTATTTTAGGTGAAATCTACATTGAAGGCTTCCTAATTAGGTCATCTCGAAGCTCACCAATGGCATGGAGGACTCTTTTGAAATAACGGCTAACAAGCTCACCGGATCTACCAAAGTTGCCGCCAATTACCCTATTTCTAACGTTGTGACCAACGGTGTGCAAAAACATAGCTACTTGCTGCTCAGTAGTCATATGTATCATGTTCTTCAACAATTTCTGGTCCCTAAAGAGTTGACAAAATCGAAAGAATGGTTCTTTTCGTAGCCTAAGCATGTTCACACAAGTTGTGTCATTCTTCCAAACTTTGTGCTCGAAATACTCTCTCCTCATTCTATCTCTATCATCAATTGGGGCATATGTGATGGTTGCTCTTCTTTTTCTCTTTCTTGATTGAACAACCAATGTCATCATGGAGATAAATATATGTGTCACGGCTGTAAAAATTAAAATCTTTGTCTTGTTGTCCATCTACAATGCAGATTACTATGTCTTAAAACCAAAACAGAGCTACGTCCATGCACATTTTCTGCCCAAAACACATTATAATTTAGGGAGAAAAACTACCTCAAGTCTTGAGGCAGAATACGTGCCCTGTCTTGGAACCTGTGCATGATACAGACTGAAATTATACTAGCTAGAGAGAAAAACTGCAGTAGATTACATCTACGGATCTAGCTAGTCTGCTTTGTGTGCTAATTCATTGCAGCCACGGGTGGGAGATGCAAACGATGGGCACGCATGGTGCAGCCTGCCGCCCCCGTGCGCACTGCAGCGTCGCTGTAACACCCCGTCTTTCGATAATCACTTTCTGATTGAAAATGCCTTTAGACTCTCTATATCCATCTTTTCATTGGTTCATCCAATCATAAATCCGACCATGTTAATGTGTCGGGCTCGTCGAGATGATCGAAGTGGACTACTCGTTTGCCCAAATTCTATTACGGAAGCTTCTTCTATTGTCGATTTAAATTCAAGGGACATGATTATTTTTGGAATTTCGAAATTATATAAAAACAAAAGGTTGCAGCTGACCCTTATCTCTTCCTCCACACGTGAGGAGCTCATCCTCATCTCCAATCAAGCCGTGGCCAATTCCAAGACAGCCGCTCCAATACTCTCCCCAACCGCAAGAGCTCTCCCTCTCCATGGCGCCTCGTCTCTCCCCTCCTTCCACCTCCTTTCTTCTCTGCTGAGCCCTTCTCCCTGCACTACGTCCTATCCCTCCTTCAAGTGCAGCCATGGGACCTGTGCTCTAGGAGGAGGAAGAAAGATCAAGAAGAGGCAAGGAGAAGAACAAGAGGAGGAGAAGGAAGAAGAAGAGAAAATCCCCATCACTCCCTGTCCGATTTCCCCTTGCTCAAGCTTCAAGGGTGAGTTCCCCACCCTCCATGACCCTCATACTTGCTGTACATGGTGATTCCACAATCTCTAGGGAAGGGGAATAGCAAGATCTATTCGAAATTAGGTGAAAAGAGTTCAATATTTCTGTTCCTGGGCAACCGGAGACACAAATCTTCAATTTCGAGTACCCTATTGGAAAAAATCAGAGGTTGGGTGTATGGAATGTTTTGTAACCCTTGTTGCCACGGTCGTTTTGAGTGGTTAAACGTTCCAATCGGAGTTGTAGAGCTCCGGTTATTCGTATTTCAGTGCAGCTGTCCAAAGTTCAGATACAGCAAAGAATAGAGTTTTACCGTGTGCTTTAGGAGCTTTTAACACTCAAGTAAATTCATGTTTTGTTCCCTCCCAGCTTATAGGTGATGCCTAGTTTCTAATACAAGAGGATTTACTTAAATTCCATTAGTATTCTTCTTGCTATGATTTTCCAAAGGGAGCTACTTGTTATGCTGAAATCTGGAAAGAACAGTCCAATATTTGCTAGTTATGACCTCCATAACTCCACATTTTGAGTTTGAATGTTCGGAGTTATTTGTAGCTAAGTTCTGTATGAATCCACAGACATCTTGTTTGCTTTTTTGCGAGCTTCCTAGCTCGAGTTGTGAATTCTCTCATGAAGGGACAGCAAAGGGTTGCTTTCCCGAGTTACGATTAGCACCGTGTTATATGCTTGCTTTACATGTGGTGCTTTGGTGCAATGTTTGAGACTTGTATGTATGTTTTACAACAGGTTGCTGCACCAATTCTTAGGAGGTAGCCTCGCAATGGTTGAGGCGAGTACACCGAGCAACAACAGCTAGATGGCTCTCTTATTAATATGTTCATGTTCACATTCTTCTTTACATTCATGAAATGGTGAACATGTCATTCCCTTGTGTATCATTCAATACATCATACCACTAGTATGCTATAGGGATGGGATTTTCATGGTTCTTGATAAAGAAATCCATCATGAGTGTATCTTCCCAGTACAAGGAGTGGTGAAGCCTAGACTTCGAGGGTGGCCCGATCTTCACGGATTGACGGCGGGAAAGGACGAACTCACACAAGAACGCGAAGAACACGAAGAACACGAGTAAGAACACCAAGAGTACTCGAACACAAACAAGATATAAGAATCGTTTCCCTTACCGGTCAATCCAACCGGCCCAATAGAATCCCAAAAGGAGAGATTGGCAAGACACACAAGAAGGGATCTTGGGTGGTTGTTTCTCCAACGGCCAACCGAGCCGTTCCAATAAAGTCACCCAAAGATGAAAGATTTGCAAGTAGTCAAACTACAAGTAGAGGTCTTGAATCCACAAGAGGGATCTTCTCCACATGAGGAGGAACCATCCCCACAAGGGGGAGGAAGGAGACCACTTGAGGTAATGGAGTTCTACTCTACTCTTATCTCAAACTAGTCTTGTCTCTCTAGGAGGTGGGGAACTCCTATATATAGTCTAGGCCCAAAAGGATAGGTGGGGGAGGTTACAAGGGTCCTCAGCCCGTTGACTGCACGCAGGCAGCGGTAGTACCGTTGGGATATAGCGGTAGTACCGTTCCTGGTAAGGGGGCGGTAGTACCGCTGCACCCGGCGGTAGTACCGGCGGCTCTCTCTCGAATATAATTGCATTTCTCCAGCGGTAGTACGTGGCCGGTACCGGACAGGTACCGTTGGGTCCAGAGAGCATTTCCGGTTGCGCGGTAGAGGTGGCGGTAGCTGCAGCGGTAGTACCGCTCCTGGGGCTTGGCGGTAGTACCGCTTGGCACGGGCGGTAGTACCGCTGCTGGAGCTTCCGCTTCTTCAGCCTGGGTCATCTGGCGCCTGGCGGTAGTACCGCTGCGTGCGGCGGTAGTACCGCTCCTGGATCTGCTGGCTCCTCTTCCTTCTCCTCTTCCAAGCCACCGTCTTGTCGGGCCTCATTCCTTGTGCTCCTTGGTCATCCTCCCGTGTACACGTACCCGTCATGACACACCTCGCAATGCAAAGGGAGTGACGGTCAAGTAGTATACCATCCAAAGGAGACATATAGTGGATCACAAAGTGAAAGGAGTTCACCTTAGAGGTCCATGGTGACTTGTGAAGTGTTGAGGGTCTTGACATGATGATGGTCGTGATCCGGGCTACATCATCTCCCCCCCCCCCTCTTTAAAAAGAGTCGTCCTCGACTCTTGCTCTTCATCACAATGCAAAGGAGGTAGATGTGTTGTCGACAAGTTGGAATTCACCATGCCTACAAACATCAAAGACCAAGCAACCCATGTGTGTGCAAGAAAGAGGAGCATATCAATAATGACATGTCCATTCTTTGTTATAGCACCGTTAGCACAACACAATAATATGAAAAGGTAGTGCAAGTGCAAGGTCAAAGTGTCAACAATCCAAAACTACAAGAACATACATCTTGCATCTAGCTCATCAAGGCGCCACAAGAAAGATGCCAAGGTGGACCACAACATGTCACCAAGCTCTACTGCATGCTCCAACGAAAGGCCGCCAAGACAACAAGCACGCCGATGTCAACATGAGGTGAAGCACCCAAATGACTTTCGGCGACACCCCACAACTCAAGAACGCCAACGTCGACATGAAAACAAGATGGCGACAAAGACGCATCCTATGGTGTCCCCTAGTGCTACCACTCCAAGTGCGCCAACAAGGGCTACAAGTCCCATCTTTGACGAGTTCATGGCCGATATTGACAAGTTCTTCGACCAGGTCAAGTTCACGGCCACTTCTTATTCTTTTTCACTCCCACTTCTTTTGATGCCAACACAAGATATATGATAAACTAGCGCAAAACTTTTGCTCGGAAACTACACGGTGCAAATGTGCAAAGCCCAAGCAATCATAAAGAGCTAGCCTCAATAGGGCATGGTAATCGCAAAGATATAGTGTGGCTCACAAAGGAATGGCAAGGGGTAAAGATTGGAGAAGTTATACCTTTCGTCGACGTTCTTCACCCTTTGTTGTAGAAGCTTCGTGCTTGCCCACGATTTTTGGTGGTGGTGGATGGTGGATCAACCGCAATGGTGATGTAGGCCTTGTCCGTAGCTTCGAAACGAGCCTAAAAACACCAAAAACGGAGTCCGAAATCAAAAGATATGGCCAAAACCGTGGCACTGAAATGATGTTTCTGTGTCTGTTCTAGGTGCTGGCGGTAGTACCGCTGCGTATAGCGGTAGTACCACTGCGTATAACGGTAGTACCGCTGGAAACTAGGGGTAGTACCGCTAGCTCCAGAATCTGAACCCGAGACTCGAAATTTCGCGATTTCTGCGGAAAAACGGCCCGAAAATGGCCAAATCGGAGGGGAAAACGATGGAAATAGGCTATGGGAACGCAAAGGAAGGTAGATCAACTAGTTTAGCAATAGATCTATGGATCAAAATCTGCAAAAACACACAAGATTCACCAAATCGATCAAAAGCTTGTGAGGCTGTTTTTGGTGGAAATTTTCGAATTTCTAAAAGAACAAGAAAGATTTGGTGGATTTCGGTGGCAACACAAGTCGAATCCGTGGCAACCTAGAGCTCTGATACCATATGGTGAAGCCTAGACTTCGAGGGTGGCCCGATCTTCACGGATTGACGGCGGGAAAGGACGAACTCACACAAGAACGCGAAGAACACGAAGAACACGAAGAAGAACACCAAGAGTACTCGAACACAAACAAGATACAAGAACCGTTTCCCTTACCGGTCGGTCCAACCGGCCCAATAGAATCCCAAAGGGAGAGATTGGCAAGACACACAAGAAGGGATCTTGGGTGGTTGTTTCTCCAACGGCCAACCGAGTCGTTCCAATAAAGTCACCCGAATATGAAAGATTGGCAAGTAGTCAAACTACAAATAGAGGTCTTGAATCCATAAGAGGGATCTTCTCCACATGAGGAGGAACCATCCCCACAAGGGAGAGGAAGGAGACCACTTGAGGTAATGGAGTTCTACTCTACTCTTATCTCAAACTAGTCTTGTCTCTCTAGGAGGTGGGGAACTCCTATATATAGTCTAGGCCCAAAGGGATAGGTGGGGGAGGTTACAAGGGTCCTCAGCCCGTTGACTGCACGCAGGCAGCGGTAGTACCGTTCCTGGTAAGGGGGCGGTAGCTGCACCCGGCGGTAGTACCGACGGCTCTCTCTCGAATATAATTGCATTTCTCCAGCGGTAGTACGTGGCCGGTACCGGACAGGTACCGTTGGGTCCAGAGAGCATTTCCGGTTGCGCGGTAGAGGTGGCGGTAGCTGCAGCGGTAGTACCGCTCCTGGGGCTTGGTGGTAGTACCGCTCGGCACAGGCGGTAGTACCGCTGCTGGAGCTTCCGCTTCTTCAGCCTGGGTCGTCTGGCGCCTGGCGGTAGTACTGCTGCGTGCGGCGGTAGTACCGCTCCTGGATCTGCTGGCTCCTCTTCCAAGCTACCGTCTTGTCGGGCCTCATTCCTTGTGCTCCTTGGTCATCCTCCCGTGTACACGTACCCGTCATGACACACCTCGCAATGCAAAGGGAGTGACGGTCAAGTAGTATACCATCCAAAGGAGACATATAGTGGATCACAAAGTGAAAGGAGTTCACCTTTGAGGTCCATGGTGACTTGTGAAGTGTTGAGGGTCTTGACATGGTGATGGTCGTGATCCGGGCTACATCAAGGAGTGATCCTCGCTTTGCGAGTTTATGGACCCGAAGTCTTCCCAGTACAAGGAGTGACCAGCCTATGGTCCTTCGGGTTCAACCTCAGATGGTCTTCTCACCTCGTGTGGGTTGAAGGGTTCGGATGAGACTTCGTCCACCCTAGCTTTGCCGGCAGTAGCTCAAAGAGTAGTGCATGGTTTCCTTTGATTGCATGATTTCTCCATGCATCCTCATGCCATTTCAAGCATGGTTCATGTTCATGATGTTAAATTTCATGGCCATGCTTATGTTGTGTACTTGCTGAGTCTTTGGACTCACCCCTCGTGGGTTTTGTTTCAGGTACTTCACCGTGATGCTTTGCACGTAGATGGAAGGGCGTAGCTCCCATGGTTGTTCACTCACCAATTTTCACCACACCTTTCATTCACCTAGCTCTATTATATTAACTCCATACTTTGGTTCATGATTCTTGATAGCTAGGACTTGCTTGATGTGTTAAGCCATGTTTTGGTATGTTGCCTTGTTCATTATCTAAGTGAGGTTGGAACCTATGGTTCTTGTCATCGGGTGGCCTAAAGGTTCGTGGCTACACCAACTAGCTCTACATGTGGAGTGTGAGATATGTATGTGCTTCCGTTGTGTTTCTTATGGTCATACTCTGTTATATCTATTGCCTGTCGTGGATGTCCGACGGTACAAAGGAGGTGCTGCCGGATTTTCCCACTAGCATGTTAAGTTTGGGTTGTTCTGCGGTAACATTCCTTCTTACAAGGAGGGGTGTTATAGTCGCGCCCAGCGCACACTGCGGTCGGCCGGCCGCCCGGCGCACAGTGCGGCCGTGGACAAGCCACGCCCAGATTTTTGATCCGCGCTCAACACGGTGAGAGACGGAGAGCAGAGATAGGAGAAGAGAGAGTAGGAGCTTGCCTCGCTCAGCTGGTTGCCGGTGTCTCCCGGAACGCTGACTGCGGTGGAGATGGCGATGGATTTTCTACCGCCACCGCAAGAAGCTCTGCTACCTAGGGGAGGGGAAAATAAACGAGGGAAGGATAAGGTTACGCCATTTACGCGGGCTTTTGGAGGGGAGGTGAGCGCCGAAAAATAGTTCGCGGGTGATTTTAGTGCGCTTCACGCGGGTGGTTGAAGCCAACCACCACATTTTTTGATGGTTGAGCTCAACCAGCTTTTAGGGGGAATATGCCACGAATCTGGTTACCTACACCTCAAACCAAACAGGAGATAACCATCTAAAAAGTGGCTACCCCCAACCACTTGGTGGCTACAACCAAACACTTGCGGGGCCAGGGGGCTAAGAGCATCTCTAGCATAACCCGCAAAAGGGGCAAACCCGCAAAATAACCGCCCGATGCGGATTGAAAACCGCAAAAAGGCGGAGAACAGAATCCGCAAATTTGCCCAACCCACAAAAGATTTTGCAGGGCCCCGTGAATCCGCGCCTCCGAACCGAGAAAGCTAGGTTTTCTCCCCCGACCCGCAGCCGGAACCTCATCCTCTAGTGTCGTTGGCACGAGGGAACCTTCAGCGCGCCCGTCCCCGCCGCCGCCGCAACCTCTTTCTCTTCCCCCACTCCGGCCATCGCGCGCCCTGCCTCGGACCGGCCATGAGCACCGCCGACCCGTCCCTGGTGACCGTCCGTGTCGGGGACGCGCCATCGTCAGATCCAGCGGGCCGCGGAGAGCTCAGAGCCGCCGCCGACACCGATGTTGCTCCATTGGCGGCGCTGAAGCGGAGAAGATTGGGCACCGCAGGCGCGGCCCAAGTTCTGCTTGCCGCGGCTGCCGCGGGCACTCACGCCGCCGCAAAGCCTCCCGCCGCCGCGAAGCCTCCCGCCGCCGCCGCCGTGAAGCCGAAGAGGCAGGCGGGGAGGAAAATCTGGGCCAGCGCCGCAGCCGCTGACGCTGCTGCATCCACCGCGCCCGTCCCCGGCGCCGGGACCGAAAGGTATGAACTTTCGAACTCAAAATTGAGCTCTGTTCACCGCGCCCGTCCCCGGCTAGCTGAATTCGTTCATCTTGCAGCACGCAAGCGTTCATGGACTTGCTTGGGTCGGTAGACATAGACTCGCCTCCGCTCGGCAACTACAGCTACAACGAGTTCGACGGTGGCGTCGATCGTGGCACGGGAGAAGACGACAACGAGGTCGAGGAGGTGGACGGGGCCGGCCAGAGTCAGAGAGGTTCGAACTACACCATTTTGGAGGACCAATGCTTGATCCGTGCTTGGGAGAGTATCTCTCTCGATGCAACGGCCGGCGTTGATCAAACCAAAGACCGGTATTGGCAAAGGGTGGAGGACAAATTCTTCCAACTCATGCCACGCAATGGCCGAACGGTGCCCCGGACCTATCGATCACTACAAGGCCGTTGGGAAACTATCAAGACTTCATGTGGTCGATGGAGTGGATGCTTGCAACAAGTGATGAATAAGCCTCCGAGTGGTACCGTGGAGGGTGATTGGGTGAGTTTCACCATTGTTCATGTAGTGTTCTCACTACTTGTTCACCATTGTTCACCATTTGTTCATCATTGTAGGACCGCATTGCGAGACAAAGGTACTTGGATATGCCCGCATCCAAGAAGAAGCCATTTGTCCTTGATCATTGTTGGAAACTTCTCCAACATAGTGAGAAGTGGAAGTTGAGGGATCAAGAGCCAAAAAAGGGAGAAATTCGTGTTGAGAATGACTCCGATGATGAACAAGGTGGGAGGAACAAGAACAAGTCCGAAGGCAACAAGAAAGCCAAGAAAAGAGTGGCAAAGCAACTTGAGGCAACAAGCTTGAGAGAGAAGCTCGATGAAATGGTGAAATCTAATGAGACCATGGTGGCCAAGACATTGGAGGCAAAGCACCAATTGGCCGAGAGAAAAACTCAAGAGAAGAAAGAAAAGTAGGAGGTGCTTCGTGAAGAAGGGAAGCGGAAGATCGAGATTGAGGCCAAAAGAGCCTCGGCGGAGGAGAACAAGCCCGTGGCCAAGCTCTTGGCCGAAGAGAACAAGATCATGATGATGAACCGAAGTGACATGGACGAAGTCACCTTGGAGTGGCATGACATCGTAAGGAAGGAGATATTGCATCGAAGGAAACAAGCGACGCTAAACGCTAGTGGTGGTGGTGGAGGTCTCGGCGGTGGTGGAGGTGTTGGTGGTGGAGCTGCCGGCAATGGTGGAGGTGGTGATGCTAGCACGGTGTAGGGCCTTTCGACGATGCGGATGGTGTTTTGGAGATAATTTTTTGGTCACACGGATGGAAAACTAGATAATGGCCGTCTTTAGATTCAAGAAACTACTTAATTTGCTATATTAATGTCGAATTTGTAAGCAATTTGACATTTTATTATATTCATGCCTATCTTGCTGTTTTGCATATGCAGTCTGTTTTGCGGATCTGCTTTGCGGGTTCTACTCCGCCGCGCAGCGTTCTGAGAAAAAACCGCGAGTTGCGCGAACTGCAAAACTGTTTTGCGGGTTCACATTTTGCGGGTTCTATTAGAGATGCTCTAACTCGAGCCTCCCATTTGCCTTGCTGCCCCCACGACGCGCTCAATTAGCTTAGCGTACGCGCGTTGGATCGAAGCACCACGGATGCCTGATACAAGTTGCATGACAGCGAACAAAGGAACTATCACCATTGACAGGTGTAGGGTCTGAAACGTCCACGCTCACTGCAGAATCAGAAATTCAGAATCAAATAGATGCTCCAAAATATCATTACACTCCACTGGCTAGTTTTTTGTTTTTAACACCACTGGCTAGTAAATAATCGAATCAAGTGGATAAAGCTTATTCAGCAGAGACATCCTCCGGCTGTGGACCACGCAACATCCGATTCGTCGCCACGTCCTCCCGCAGCTGCCGACCACGTCCAAGCATCCAGAGCAGTCGACGGAGAGCGACACCCCAGCTAGCGCCCCACGTGTACACCTCACAACGCCCGGCTTTAGCTCGCCGACATGGGCAATTGAGCATGGCCATTCTCCTATAAAAGAAGCAGAGGAGACCGAGATGAATTAACAGCACTGATCACTGCAAAACACCAGCAAGCAAGCTAGTAATTTTCTTCTCTTTCCACCGTCAGTCTCCAGATCAAGAATGGTAGGTTCTTCCTCTGCTTCTTCAGTTCTTCTTGATCAGTTCAATTTGCGTCTTGGAATGTTTTGGTTCTGAATTTGTTAACAGAAACTGACGGATTTCATCTGTGTGCCCAGGCGAACGCGGTATCTGGAGTGGCGGTGAGCGAGGAGTGCATCAAGGTGTTCCAGGAGCTGCGCGCGGCGCGGGCGCACCGGTTCGTGGTGTACAAGATCGCCGACGACCTGGAGCAGGTGGTGGTGGACAAGGTGGGCGGCCTGGAGGCCAAGTTCGACGACCTCGCCGCGGCGCTCCCAGCCGACGACTGCCGCTACGCCGTCTACGACCTGGAGTTCATCGCCGACGACTCCGCCGGCGACACCCCCGCAGCAAGATCTTCTTCATCTCCTGGTCGCCGGCGACGTCGGACACCAAGAGCAAGATGGTGTACGCCAGCTCCAACGAGGGGTTCAAGAGGGAGCTGGAGGGGGTGCAGTACGACGTGCAGGCCACGGACGCCAGCGAGCTCACGCTCGACATCCTCAAGGACCACTGCACCTCAGTCTGATCCTCCGAAGCAACAAAAAAATTGTATCTTGCTTGGATCGTGCGTCGGTCAGCTGACGAATGATTTTTTTTTCCCTTCCTTGTAACGCGCGGTGTGTGAAATAATTGACAGCTTGATTAATTAATCCCTTCCCGAAAAGAAAATGAGCAATGATCATCATTCGGCGATCGACCTCTTCGGTTTACGACTTCATTATGCAGGTGTCTTATTGGTGCTGTTCAGGTCTTGGTTGTTGAGCACCTTGCTGGTGTTGGCCCGCATAGTTAGGGTGCCTGTATTCAACAGCATTAGTATTCAAGACTTCTTCAGCGGCTCTTGCAAAACCTTTTGCAAAATTAGCATGGATGATTCTGAAATTTTCATGAATAATTAAGAAATTAGCATGTCCGTTCTGAGTGAAGTCCATGAACTCTTTGCGGTCCTCTTCTCTGTTCTTTGCAGAGTTTGCACGTCTAGTTGCAGAGAAGCCAGCTCCAGGGCTGTTAAATCCTGACGCACCAGGAGTGAAGAGTTCCACGGACGTGGCCTTTTCTTCAAATTCCTTCGGTTCCTGTCGTTGCCTTGCACCGCCGTTAGCGCCACCCGCCTCTGCTCTGAATGATGCACGAGCAGGGGTCAAAGACTCAAACTCGCGATTTTAAAACCGCAGAAACGCTCTGTTGCAATTTACCGACTGGCCTACTTCCACCTGAATAATGCCGTCGCCGGAATCAAGCACGATGAAGAAGGATTTTTCGAGAGAATTACTTTACCGCGTTCAAGACCGATTCGCCGCCTAGAATCGCTTTGATAGTCCGATTCATCGGTAATCAAGAAGATTCATATTATTCAGGGGTTGATTGACAGGGTTTAAAGGGCAATTATAGATGCGAGTTCTACCGACCTCACCAGTGATGGCTAAAGTTCAGACCTAAGAGGAAAAGATGGTCTCTGTGACATTGGATCCGTGGCTTTATAGCCTTAGAATTCAGTAATTCACTGAAAAGAGTAAATGTAAAACAACTAAAAGTGGTTCAAATCTAAACGTAAACAGCCCACACACAAGATTATATAGTTGTGCCCCTATTTCCTTTTTGAAACAAGGATTTTTTTTGCTATTTTCATTGAATAAGAATGAGGTTTAGAGATATTGCCTAGGACATGCCCTAGGACTTTCCTATGGAGATTACTCTCGGGGATTTATATTATATTGATAAATTTTTTGAACCCGGCCAAACACCCCTCTCGCCTCATCTTTAGCTCTAAAAACAATCACGCAATATGCCGGAAGATCCCAACATTGCAGGCGAGACAATATGCCGGAAGAACCTAACATTGTGCTCTTTCCAAACCTCCCAAGAGATAAGCATGATGATGGAGAACGTTGCCTTCCTTGCCACGCCATATCAAGAACAAGGTTGGACAAGCACTCGCGACAGATATCTCATTGGCCCAAAGCGCAGGAAGTATGTCCTGGCAACCACACAGGCTGAGGAGATGGATCTCGTTCCAAATGCGTGGGGGTTAAAAGACATTGTAAAGCATGTGTTGCAATTCCCATAATTTTGCCACTCCTATGTTAAACCGATCTGCCGTCCAAATCTTATTTTCGCATAGCCAACCAGGCGTATATTTTGCATTTTGGAGATGTCCACACCTCCACACGGTAGCATCAAGGAGGTGGAGATGATGTCCACAAGTTGCATTTTGTAGTCCGGATTGGCGGAGTAAGACATGGTAGCGCTATAAAAAAGTAGGGGTAGAGCCCAAAGATTAAATGATAATCTCACCGTTCCAAATTATATATTTTTTTTACATATTTCAGTGTGAACTACATACACATTTTTGTGTGGCATTTTGGCGAGAGCGATAAAGTGACGATAAAGCGGCATTTTGGTGTGGTTTATAGGCCAGCTCGGTCTGAAGGAAAAGACTATTTTATAGCAAAATTAGCTAACCTTTGTAGTAATGTAAGGGAGTTTTTTTTTTTTGCGAAAAATGTAAGGGAGCTTGTGTCAATGTTAGTGATTTTAATATCACCGCGGGTTCTCAAAAAAATATGACTGGAAAAACCAGTGAAAAATAAACCCCGTGTCCTATCCAAGTTGTGATCTGACAGGCGTCCCAACAGAAATGTGCACGTCAGTGCAGAATTAGAATCGGACATTGCCACTGCGGATGTGCTGATCATCACTAATCAAGATAGTGCTAACGGAAAAGGCACACCCGCCCCCGATCTGCCAACCACGCAAGCGGAACTGGCCATCAGTCTGTGTGACTTTTCTCGAGGGTGAGTCACTACAATCCCGCTTCCCTTCTGCCACATCGCCGCATCCAGAACAGTCGGACGATCGAGAGTGACACCCTACTGCTCACACAGTCACACGTGTACTCCTGGTAGACTCCCAGGTTCATCTCACCGACACGGGCACGCCATCCTATTATTCCTATATAAGCAGCAGGCGAGAATATGGTAAAATTAACAGTACCATCGCTGCAAAACCCCAGCTAGCCAGCAATTCTTGCCTGAGATCGTCGTTGCAGCATCATCATACAGATTTTTCTTCGTCCTAGATCAAGAATGGTACGGCTACTACACACGAACCTTCCTCTGCTTCTTCTGGATTTGCTCAGGTTTTATTCGACTGTTGGTTCTGAATTTCTGAACTCCTGATGAGTTACTTTAACCTGGGTGTGCAGGCGAACGCGGTGTCGGGGGTGGCGGTGAGCGAGGAGTGCGTGAAGGCGTTCCAGGAGCTGCGCTTGGCGCGGGCGCACCGGTTCGTGGTGTACAAGATGGACGACGGCGTGCAGCAGGTGGTGGTGGACAAGGTGGGCGACCGCGAGTCCAAGTTCGACGACCTCGCCGCGGCGCTGCCCGCGGACGACTGCCGCTACGCCGTGTACGACCTGGACTACACGGTCGGCGACGCCACCGCGGCGGGGGCCGACGGCGAGGCGCCGCGGAGCAAGATCTTCTTCATCTCGTGGTCGCCGGCGGCGGCGGGGGTGAAGAGCAAGATGGTGTACGCGAGCTCCAACGAGGGGTTCAAGAGGGAGCTGGACGGGGTGCAGATCGACGTGCAGGCCACCGAGCCGAGCGAGCTCACCCTCGACATCCTCAAGGCCCACGCCACCTAATCATCAGGACGGCGCGTGTATGGAGTTCGTGTTGACGTATGTGTATTGTTTTTGTGCTGTTCGGTCGTGCTTGGATCGATCGTGTGTCGTTCTGAAGAGTGATTTTCCCTTGTAATGCTTCGTGTGTATGAATAATTGAATGGATTGATTATTTCCTTTCCCGAAAAGAAGAGAAAAGAAAAGAAAAGGAATAATGATCATCAACATTCGGTGATCGACCTGTCCGGTTTATGACTTTCTGTTTGGTAGGAGGTGACGTAACTTCATCATGCAAGGGTCGTGCGTCGACGTGGAAATCCAGGCTAGCCATGAGAGAGCGGAGGCTACCACTAATGCTCACAGATCAGCATAATAATTAGTATAGTAATAAAAAGAGAAATTAAACAATTATTTTGATGGAAAAACATTGTATTTCAAGAGAAAAGAAAACTCTCTCTTTCTGGGACATGGGTGTCTCGCCTGAACGTTACACGACAGCGTTGGGGGAATAAAAGAATCTGATTAAAAAAATGGGATAAGGGCAGTAGCTGGCGGTCGGTGTCTGTCGCGGCTTCTTTTTCTCCGGTTTGGTTGGTTGGCCTCAGATTTTTCGGCCGGGCCACAGCTTCTGTTCCCAGATTCGGTCGACGCCGCCGCGCACTACCCTACGCCGTATCACGGTCAGATCGTGCTTATTTAACTTCGAATCTATACTATTCTACACGACACAAAGCTTGTACCAGACGCTCTCGGTCCACACAACCTGGTCATTCGTACGCTACGTGAATCAACGCCACAATCCATGGCGTTCAGCTCAACGCCACGATCACTGCGTTTAACCTTGAGGCTACCATTTATTTACTTCGATATGCATACATTTTAGAAAAATATGTGCAAGTTCTGCACATTTTAGTTTTTTTTCCCCAAAAAGGATCCAAATATATTTTAAAGGTCCACGAGGAGTTAAAACACCTCAAACGCGGTATCTGGACCTCCGAATGACCACCACTGCCGCCAGAGCAAGCCGTCTATGCACCGCTCCTGTACATAAGTCGACCAGTAACCGTTGCCATTGAACCCCCTCGAAAAGTGTCCTTCATTGTCTTGCACGCACAGGGAGAAACCCTAACCTCATGTCCCCAAAGAGACGCCATGAATCGGAGCTCCGCCGACTATGCCCCGACGAACGAACTCAAGGAGGATCAAAGCCGGAATACCAACTCAAAGATGAAGGGCGGCATCCGTCCGAGCATCGCTCCCGTGAGGACCAAACAAAAACCCTAACCTAACCTAAACTAGCTACTAGCCGGGATGAGACACTAGGACTCCCTTCCCCAACGCCAACCGTTGGGGCGGCAGACATAGGAGAGGCGAATCCATTGTCTCGTCAGTGAAGCATGGAGGGGACGAGGATTTTGCCCTAACCCACGCGGTCTTCACGTGTTTTTTTTAGCTTAAGTTAAACTGTGTGCAAGCTCTACATAATAATATAATGAATATCTTGGCGGAAATTCAATTTGACACCCGAGCTCATATGCTCCTGCCTGATTAAAAAAAATAGTAAAACATTTTTTTAAAAACATAGCTTAAGCGAAAGTTAAACTATGTACTAGTTCTAGACATTAACTTTTGATGAAGATGAAATATCTTGGCACCCTTTTGGTCTTTGTACGCAACTTCAGGCTAGGAACTTTGGTGGCGTGTACGATTCACAAATAGCAAATCCGTTTCCTTTTTGGTATCTGGATTTGGCGAACATTTTTACCGGCACGACCAGCCAACCGCGCGACTACTTGTCACGCCGACGCAGCAACGGCGCGATCCTGTCCGTCCATCCCCCGATCCGACGGCTGCGGAGGCGTGGGCGGGCAGCGACCGCGAAGCCCGACCCCGTCGTTGCGAGGCTCGTGTTGGCCGACCACGAGCGTACCACAAACCGAGAGAATCGGCAGCGACTCCCCATCAAAAGGCGAGCGAGCAGCGACTAGCTCAGCACACAACCCCAGCAATCCATCCCCTTTCCCCTCCCTCCCCGGCGGATTCCCCCCTCCGCTCCCCTTCCGGCCTCCGCCTCCTCCTACCGAGCTCCGCAATGGTACGTGCGCCCTCCTTCTTCCTCCCATCTACCTCGTCTGGGCTCTCCGCGGGTCGATCTCGCCGCGCGCTCCGCGGGTAGATCGGCGCGTAGTCGAATTTTCCTCTGCTTTTGGGGGCTGGACGCTTGGATCGGGGGAAACCGAGGTCGTCCCTCGCTTTACCAGAGAAGCTGTGCTAGGCCAGATCGCGCGAATTCGTCTGGTCTTCTCGCGGATCTCTAGGCGCGTGCTTTTGGTTTCGGCCCGAGCAGGGCGAACGGAAGCTTTAGGGGTAGCAGTAGATTTTAGTAGCCAAGGGGTCGCCTGGCTCCTCGGATCCGTGGCTGTGGGGACTTGGGGTTGGTAGATCCAGGCTACACGGGATCGATTGGCCGTGGAATTTCAGCTGCTATCACCGTGCATCTAGCGATTAGCGTGCAAACTCGTGCTGGTTCTGCCGGCGATTATAGTGCAACTGTTGCTAGTTCTGGGCTTCTGGCGTGCATCTGCCAGTGAAGTATAATTTGCAGCCTGGCAGACGCCAGATTTGTCTTGAAGAGAGATATCGCCGTTAGTCATGTTTGAGACCAAAATATATTTTAGGTAGAGAACTAAATGGTTGAGAAGGATATAGATTTACTACTAGTAGGTACCCATGTCTGAATAAGTTGATGCATAGTCTGGTTTAGGAACCATGTGAGAATAGGCTGCCATGCATTCAGGATATGTAGCTCCTGATTTGGTGACCCGTCACATCTTGGCATTTCTTAGTTTCATGGCATTGCAATACATTTTTTGGCTGTGCACATAATGTCTTCCATCCCTTATCTAAAATGAATTACAGAAGAGCAATGACAGTTGCATACCTGAATTGTATGTTTGCCCGAGTTACCATGTTAATGTTGAGGACAGCATTATCGCCTGTCTATATATGATACTTATCACAAGTTTCTTTTGTTGCACACAGGCGAACGCGTCATCAGGAGCTGCAGTGAATGACGAGTGCGTCACCAAGTTCAACGAGCTCCAGGCCAAGAGGCTGCACCGTTTTGTGACTTACAAGCTTGAGAACTCCAAGGAGATTGTCGTGGATGTTCTTGGGGAGCGCACAACAAGCTACGAGGATTTCGCAGCAGCTCTACCTGAGAATGACTGCCGATTCGCAGTCTTCGACTTTGACTACATGACCAAAGATGACGTTCCCAAGAGCAAGATCTTCTACATCTTCTGGTATTGCTTCTCTGTTCCTTGCATTCCCTAGTTATTTCTGCAGCAAGGGCTGATTGATTTGCTTATGAGATTTGTTGTGCCTGAATTGAAAAGGTCCCCGGACTGTGCCAAGGTGAGGAGCAAGATGCTCTACGCAAGCTCTAACCAGAAATTCAAGACGGGCCTCAACGGCATCCAGATCGAAATGCAGGCCACCGATTCTGCCGAGATCGGCCTCGATGCCATGAAAGACCGCATCAAAGATCTCGCGTGCTAGGCAACCATCCTGCCCCTCGACACCCTCGCGATATGGATTTATGTCATTATAGATTTGGCGGTGTGACTCTTGAAACTTTCTTGATGATTTGTCGGTTTGTTACCGTGTCCGAAATGTCTCCGTGGCTGGGCTACCTACCCATCTGACCACGAAGATTGGTTCTATCATGTAATCTGTCCTGCCCCTTTATATGTTGGGCGTATGCTGCACTTGTTCCAAGTTACAATTATAAATAACTAAATGTTCTGTTTGGTTTCATCTAAGGTGAACAACACTGGTGTCAATTCATTATTTCCACATGAGGCATGTCTGCATGTTGGATATCCCCTGGCATGTAGAATCTCCTGTCTCCTGAGCTTTTTGCTGGGTAAAATGTAGACTGATGTGATAACTTGGTGTAGGTTTTGTTTGAGCCTAAAATTGCCTCACCAAACATTTGGCTTTGCCAAAATTTGGCGAATGTTTTGTGTGCCTACGAGTTGGTCTAAATGAACTAGAGTACGGAGATTTTGGTATGGTAAGAGTTTGGCAACCAGCCAAACAAGCACCAACATTTTGGTCATAGCCGAAGAGACCCCATTTTGACCGTGCCAATCGACCAAGTATACAAATAGGCTGTGCAGATCAGCTGATGGCGAAGGCGAACTGTATCATAGCAGCCACGATTACAAATTGACAATGATGCACGACATGGACATATAGCAAATAATTCGGTGCTTCCACGCTAGATAACGTAACCCTCCGGGTCCAATCATGGGATGATCGGCCAAACAAAGGCGTGTCCACCACGTAGGTTTCATATTCATTTCCCCTTCTCACTTTTCACAGGCAATCCAATGATCGTCTCACCTGACTTCTCTACCCCGTCTCAGACATCATACTGGAGCAGCAGCCAACTTTTCTTGCCTCGTGATATGAGAAAACAGCAACGGGAAACAATCAAAACCAGCATAGTCAAATACCTGGAACAACCCAAAACAAACCTTCACCCACCACGTGCATCTAACAACCCTACGCAGAACAATTCAGCAGATCACAACTCACAAGGCAGGTGGCAGACATCCTCAACAAAAATGAGTCCACATGAACTCGTGAGAAGGTGACAGGGCATATAATCTGGTCTAAACCACAGCAGGTGATATAAACAACTTTTTCGGCCCAGTTCAGCAGAGTACATAGCGCTACAAGAAACCATTCCACAACAACCTCCGGGGAGCAGAGAGTATGTACCACACGAAAAGGGTTTCACCGAGCTATCTAAACAGGAAGGAAATTCAGCCCCCACGACCACACAACCATCCGAATCCACGGTGACACGTCGTGCCTCGGACAGAGCAGCGGTTTATCAGAACCGGCGGACGCCGCGGTCAAACACCCTGGCCGACGGGCACTCGTACGCCATGTGGCCCCTCCCGCCGCAGGTGTCGCAGATGACGGTCGCCATGCAGTTGCGGCTGATGTGCCCAGGCTGGCCGCACATGCGGCACGAGATGTCGCGGAAGGGGCCACCGTGTATCTCTGAAGCCAGGGTCGACGTCTTTGGACAGCTGCGGGCGAGATGCCCAGAGACGTTGCAGAGGTTGCAGACAGGGTCGTTGTTGCACTCCCGGGCTATGTGGCCTGGCTGGCGGCAGTTGTTGCAGGCGCGGTCGTTGGTGCAGTCGACGGCAATGTGGCCTGGCTTGAAACAGTTGTTGCATAGCTTGGCGTTAGACCCTGAGGAAGGACAGTCGCGTGCCAGATGCCCCGTCTTGCTGCAAGTGTGGCATAAGGCCTCGTTCTTGCATTCAGTAGCAATGTGCCCAGACTTCTTGCAGTTCCAGCAAACAGTTTTAGAAGTGCATTCTGCTGCAAAGTGCCTGCAAAAGTTATATTTAAACGAGAGTTATGGTCCAACTTTTTAATACTTCTCCCACAAAAGTTAACATTTAGCAAAGAAGGGAGAAGCAATAATTCAGAACTGCATGCTGATCCTCACAAAAAGGACAAGTACATTAAGAGAGTGCTGAAGTTCACTTTACCCTGGCAGATTACAGTTATTGCAGGTAGAAGCAGACGGACAATCCCTAGCAAAGTGGCCAGGTCTTCTGCAGTTCTTGCATATAAGATCCCTGAAAAATCATTCAGGTTAAAGATGGGATTTTTTTTCATCAAAGGCTTTAAGATATACTATGATGACAAAAGTAAAATATTTCCATAATTTGCTAAGAAAGAGCATTACGAGATAAATGATAAGAGCAGTTTCCCTTTTCCAGTGGAATCCAGTGTGTGTGTCCTCATAATTAGGTGTCTGCTCTTCGATGTGCTTGTATGTACTACTGACAGTAAAGTACACCTTGGTAAATCTATAATGTGGTGCTCTACTAGTTACAGCTGGTGTTGAATCTGCACCATTATGCATGCTTTGGAAAGAGCAAGGTTTGATGAAGCACTTTGCTTATGTGATAGTTGTCACAAATATAATGTAATGCAGGAACATGAAAATATCACATTCAATCCATACTTCATGATGCCAAGTTCCACTTGTTTCTTTAGATTGATACCAGAGCAATAATGTAGAAAAAAAATCCAGGTTTCTATTAATAACAATCCAAATCCTACCACTAGAAAATTGGTTCCTAACTCCTATGAGAGAACCTCTGATACACAGTTGAAGACTTCCCCAGAATCCAGCTAGCCCATGATTCTAGCATTATTGGTAGAAACTGAATGGATTGTAAACCCGCAGATGAACGGTTTCCTTTTCAAGAGCATCCCAATCTCAAATCCACCTTGCTGTCAAGCCAATTGACTAACACATCAATCAGTCATCCAGACTGTCCAGGCCAATGACCAGAGGCCTACAGCTCGACAAGATTAGCAAGTCAGCAGACTTGCCGATTAGATGTTGACCAGTAGTCCATGATTCTAGCATTATTGGTAGAAACTTGAACTCCCGCATATAAACGGTTTCCTTTTTAAGAGCATCCCACGCTGAAATCGACCCTGCTGACAAGCCATTGACTAACCATCAATCAGTCATTCCAGACTGCACAGGCTGATGACCAGAGGCTGACAATTCGACCAGATTGGCAAGTCAGCAGACTTGCCGATTAGACTTTGACCAGTGCAGACTAGTGGTCAACTAGCATGGGCTGGGCAGACAACTTGCCACATCAAAATGAGGGAGGGAGACTATAGGGAAGAGAGGAGAGGTAGGCATGATGTAAATGGTAGAGGCCACGTCAGCTGTTGGGCTGGTCCAGATAAACCATGTAGCGCGTTTGAAGATAACAGTATTAGGCTTGTTATCTCTAGGGATTTGGATGGTTTATTCACCATATCCCAATAGCGTTGGCTTTGTCCTAATTAAATCATGCAGCAGGTATGCATTTCCCTGCATGGTTTATTGAAGGCAAAGCTATTTGGGTAGTACCTTACTCAGACCAAAACATATTGAAGAACGCCAACATATGTCTCCAACACTAGCTGACCAAATAAAGTCACTTAAATAAATTGTACGAGCGCAAGAGCTATACTTCACACATATACAGACACTTCCGAAATAAAAAATAAAATGTTGATTCATCATTCTATTTTCCAAAAGGTTGTAGCTTTGATATGTGGATAACCATGCTGCATTGTAGAAGGACAAGCAAACAGTACACTACTGGATAGCCAAATACAACTTTATGTGTGCACGTGATGGTGTTGATGATATTCCAGTGAATAATTTAGGTAACATAAGCACCCAATGTAAAGCTAAGTTAGTATAACATCATTTAAGAAAGCTTCTTGGAAAAATACATCAGCAGGTGCATACCTGTGGCCACGACGTTCACCACGACGAGGAGGGCTGCGGCCACGACGAGGTGGGCTACGGCTGCGGCGAGGTGCACGCTCACTACGCAGTCTATCTCGCCGAGGGCTTCGGCTTCTGCTCCGGCTGCGACTTCTACTCCTGCTTCTACTCCTACTCCTGCTCTTGCTCTTGCTTCTGCTCCTGCTGTTGCTCCTGCTCTTGCTCCTGCTTCTGCTCCTACTATTGCTCCTGCTCCTGCTTCTGCTTCTGCTCTTGCTCCTTGCACTCTTGCCACCGCCGCTGATGTCGCTTGTTGATGGACTCACCATAACTTGATCCTAGCACATGCATTCCAAGCCAAATGGTCAGACTTGAAACAGCTCCAGGGAAAAGGAAGGCACATCTGGTAATGGTAACCTAGATCTTACAACTCTGCAAGCTCTACCAACAGAAACAAGTACCATCTAGGTTGCACGGGCATGGACACAAACAAGTGTGTCCGACAGGGGATTCGCCATTTTCCCGAAAATGCATAACGCCGTGGGGAAACAGCTATATAAATTTCAAACATAACATAGTAACATACAACCTAGTTTCCACATGATTCTTCTACCCCGAAACAAGATGTAAGCTGGAAACCTGGGATATTTGTACCTTAAATGCGACTGGCAGCAGCAAGCAATGCGATGATCAAGAAAAACCTAGCGTCTAGAGGGCGATTCACGGCCTAAAATCCAACCAGCTCGTCCAATCTAGTACAAGCGAACAGCCTAGCAAGGTCCGACAGGGAAGTCCATTGGCCTACCCAGTCAGACTCGGCGGTCGCCCGGATCGGGCGGCGATTGCGTGCAATGAATGAGACGGTCTAGAGACCAAAGAACTCACCATGGCTAGCTAGGGGAGGACCGTCGGTCGGGTAGGGTCGGCTGCCGGCCGTGCAGATCTGCCGAGGCCCGGGAGGAGGACGGGCCGATCTGGCAGCGAGGGGCGATGGGGCGGCAGAGGGAGGGCGGTCGGGGAAGGGGCGTCCCCGTCGGCGGAGTGGTCCGGCGAGGGCACGATGGGGGGAAGGCGTCGGCGTCCGGGGAGGCGCTTGGACAGAGAGGGGAGGGGGACCGGTACACTGTGCTGCTGTACTAGGGTTAGGAGACGCCGGTGGTACTACTGCTGGAGTACTGTGTACCGTCTCGCAAAACCTCGTCGGTCAGCGGGTTAAACCATCATCAAGAAACCTGTGGTTAGATGGAGGGTGGTTATACCTCGGAGCTCAGCAGAGTTCAAACCCCATATTTTGACGCTGGTGTTTCTCTTTTATGCAGAATATTCTTCCGTGTAAAGCGATATTCTCATTGGCAGCGAGACGTCTGTGATGACTTCGTTAATTTTAAGACCTGATCCGCCGGCTCAGTCTCTCGGAGGTGCTCATAGGGGTAGGGCGTGCGTGTGTGCGTTCAGTGAGCGTATGCGTGTGTATATACGCGTCTGTGTTGTACCGTGTTTCGAAAAAGAACACTAAACTTACATTTAAGAAAACAGTTCAAAACCTATACTTGATTTGCAACAAAAAACACCATACTTGCCGCTTCATTGAAAAAACAACACAAAGGCTCTGAACACAATTCAGATGTTTTCATACATCGTCGTGTTTAAAATATGATGTACCCTTCCGACCTTGCACCAGTGGTTCTCCCCTCGTCCACACTCTCTTCTCACCAGTTTTGGTCACCTCATCCACCACCTTAAAGCGGCATTCCACATCTACCCCTCCATCGTCGTATCTTTGTCACACCACTACCCAATTATAACAAATACTCCCTCCGTTCCAATTAGATAACTTGCTATACATCACATGCGGATGTATCTAGACATGCAACCATGTCTAGATACATCCGTGTGTGGTGGATAGCAAGTCATAGGGAGTAGATAGTGTATGGTTCTCATATGCTCCCATAACAAAGGGGAGAAACCACGGTCGAAGTGGTACTCTCGCATGTCGGTTTTTTAGCCGCTTAGATGGAGTGTGATAGATATGTTGCAAAGCGGTGAGATAAGCAAGATAGAGAGGCGAGAAACACTTGTGGTTGGATGGCTAGGAGGGTGGTTGTACCCCCAACCCACCAAAGTTTAAACCCCATGTTTGACGCGCCCGTGGTGACTTCGTCAATCTCAAGACCTGATCCACCGGCTCAGTCTATCGGAGATGCTCATAGGGGTAGGGTGTGCGTGTGTGCGTTCATAGGGGTGAGTGTATGCGCGTGTATGTAAGCGCTTGCGTTGTACTGTGTATCGCAAAAAAAAAACAAGATAGAGAGGTGGTATAAGGTGAGCAATTAATGTACTAAACCAATAACTTTCGTAGTTTTTTTCTCGAAATAAAGCAGATAATTAATCCTTCCAAGCAATACCTTCCAAAAAAAAATCTGAGCCATAAGCCAAAAAAGTGCAAAAAAATTAAACATAAATAAATAATAAAAATATTGGTCCGAGTGAGGTAGAGGGCAAACCATAGCAATACGCCATGGACGCGGATTATTCTTAGTGGCGCGCCACGACATGGCATAAACTACTCCGCATATTCAGTACAGAAATCAGTATGGTGATACAACTAGAAAGAACTATAATCCTATTCCATTTTTGTTATAAATGATTAACTAAACACAAACATATGCATATGTTCTTTCTGTGAGAAAAACGAGATAAACACTAGCTACAAAAACATCGAGGTGCCTATGAGGCTAAAAGACTAGGACTACGGGGATATTTGGTTCATGCCTAATCTTGCTATAACTATATGGCTTCCTATAAAGTATGGCTAGCAAAATAGATGTCACAATCGTGACAAAATTAGCTACCAAATTTTGTTTACGATACATGAGTTATGACAACAACAACAACAACAACAACAACAACAACAAAGTCTTTTTTCTCAAACAAGTTGGGGTAGGCTAGAGTTGAAACCCATAAGATCTCGAAACCAGGTCATGGTTCTGGCACATGGATAGCTAATTTCCACGCAGCCTTATCCATGGCTAGTTCTTTGGTGATATTCCAATCCTTCAGATCTCTCTTAACAGACTCCTCCCATGTCAAGTTTGGCCTACCACGACCCCTCTTAACATTCTCATCCCGCTTTATCCGTCCGGTATGCAATGGCGCTTTCGGAGGCCTACGTTCTATATGACCAAACCATCTTAGACGGTGTTGGACAACCTTCTCTTCAATTGGTGCTACCCCAACTCTCTCACGTATATCATCATTCCTAACCCGGTCCTTTCTTGTGTGGCCACATATCCATCTCAACATGCGCATCTCCGCTACACCTAACTGTTGGATATGTCGCCTCTTGGTCGGCCAACATTCTGCGCCATACAACATCGCAGGTCGAATCGCCGTCCTGTAGAACTTGCCTTTTAGCTTTTGTGGCACTTTCCTATCACAGAGGACGCCAGAAGCTTGGCGCCACTTCATCCAACCAGCTTTGATTCGATGACTCACATCTTCATCGATATCACCATCCTTCTGGAGCATAGACCCCAAATATCGGAAGGTGTCTTTCTCAGGTACCACATGTCCATCAAGCCTAACCTCTTCCTCCTCGTGCCTAGTAGTACTGAAACTGCACCTCATGTACTCAGTTTTGGTTCTACTAAGCCTAAAACCTTTCGATTCTAGAGTCCGCCTCCACAGCTCTAACTTTCTATTAACCCCCGCTCGACTATCGTCAATTAGCACCACATCATCCGCAAAGAGCATACACCATGGGATATCTCCTTATATATCCCCTGTGACCTCATCCATCACCAAAGTAAAGAGATAAGGGCTCAAAGGTGACCCCTGGTGCAGTCCTATTTTAATTGGAAAGTCATCGGTGTCGCCATCACTTGTTCGAACACTTGTCACAACATTATCATACATATCCTTAATGAGGGTAATGTACTTTGTTGGGACTTTGTGTTTCTCCAGGGCCCACCACATGACATTCCGTGGTATCTTATCATACGCCTTCTCCAAGTCAATGAACACCATATGAAGATCCTTCTTCTTCTCCCTGTATCTCTCCATAAGTTGTCGTACCAAGAAGATGGCTTCCATGGTAGACCTCCCAGGCATGAAACCAAATTGATTTTTGGTCACGCTTGTCAATCTTCTTAAACGGTGCTCAATGACTCTCTCCCATAGCTTCATTGTATGGCTCATCAACTTGATTCCACGGTAATTAGTGCAACTTTGAACATCCCCCTTGTTCTTGAAGATTGGCACTAATGTACTCCGCCTCCATTCTTCAGGCATCTTGTTTGACCGAAAAATGAGGTTGAAAAGTTTAGTTAGCCATACTATCGCTATGTCTCCAAGGCCTCTCCACACCTCGATGGGGATACCATCAGGGCCCACTGCCTTGCCTCCTTTCATCCTCTTCAAAGTCTCCCTAACCTCAGCCTCCTGGATACGCCGCACAAAGCGTCGGCTGGTATCATCGGAGGAATCGTCTAGCTCAATGGTAGAGCTCTCATTCTCTCCATTGAACAGGTCGTCGAAGTACTCTCGCCATCTACGCTTGATCTCTTCGTTCTTCACGAGGAGTTGATCCGCTCCGTCCTTTATGCAACTCTTACTTACGTGATGCACCATGTGAGGGTCTTCTTAGTTCTCAGGATGTCACGAGTTGTTTGAATCTCATCAGAACTAAAACACAGGAGTATATAATTGTTACCGTTAGGCTCGTTGTCTAAAAACGCAACAATTATTCTAAGGGCTCATTTGATTTGAAGGAAATTCAAAAGAATCGTGGAGGATTTAATTCCTTGCGAAATATTCCCGCGGTTGTTGTTTGATTTACAGGATTGAAACTCTTAGAAATTATTCTAAGGATTCACTTGCACTCTCTTTTGGAGGAAAATTGTCATTTTATTTTCCTATATTCAAACACATATTTGATCAAAATTCATGTAGTTTTATATTATATAGGATCCAGAGGACATGCCACTACAATCTATGGTATTCCCGTTCCTGTGTTTTGAGAATCCTGCAAATCAAAGAGACTCTAAGGACTGTTGAAACAAAGGGAATTTTTCTTAGGTCGACTCTGAAGAAAATACAAAATGGACAAAAAAAATCCTATGTTTCCGAATCCTACAAATTATACTAAAATCTTTCAAAACCCATATAGAATTCCTTTGAACCAAACAAGACTGAAGCATCCCCTATCCTGAGGGCAGATACCGTGCTTCGTTTTGGGTTCAAGGAGCGATGCTCGCGCTTCAGTTGCTGTTCGTCGTCTCAACGTCAAGCTGGCAGCCGCTAAAATGATGACTAAAACGCTGAGGCGTGGATCAGCAAACTGAAAAAAAAAAGAGCAGCAACAATAATCTATAGGACGGGAGACACAGCCACGATCAGTACTACAAAATATACATTTCGAAACAACAGCTACCGACAACGGTGAAGTAGCAGCAGTAGTAATCTGAGCCTAAAAATCACACTGGAGTGAAAACCATAACACACTGCTGAACACACACCAACTTTATTCATCTTTACCATATAAATCTTGGCAGCTGAAACAGCGCCACTATACGCCGGCTTGCAGAGGAACCCCTGACGAAGGACATGCGAAAAACAACACCTAGCAACAAACATAGGCTAATGCTACGGTAGCCATAGGCAGTTCTGTGAACTGTCACATGTTTCAGGAGGCTAAGCAACAGGCTGGGGTCGTTCATCCCGGCGAGGAACGCGATGAAGATCCACACCATCAGAATGCCTATTATTGCAGCCCTTATCGCGTTCTCGCAGGTGTAAGGGGATGGCAGCTCCGTCTCCTCGTCGAAGTCCATGCCTGCAATTGGTGATCCAGAGCTGGAGCTGATATGGCTCTTGTTCCTGCTCCCCTCCCCTGCCTGGATCAGCGAATCATCGCGAGGCTTCTTGCATCGTGAGCAGTCGCATTTACCACCAAGGAAAGCCGGCACGACCTGCAAGAACTCGGCTAGTGTCTTCCTGTATGATTCTCCCTCGAACCGCAGCTTCTGCTTTGTGGATTGGTTCAGGAGCTGCACCGAATTTTAAGAGGAACTAATAAGTACCGTAAAATGCTGCTATCCAGCAGGGCATATAGTGCTCATTCAGGCTTTCATCCAGCCTTGCCTGAATGTATCAAAAAATGGTTACCAAAATTTGCTAAATATTAATCCGGGGGCGGCCACAAATCCAGTACAAGTGTTCGACAGGCAAATTTTGGCACCAAACCATATACGCAGCTGGTACGACTTGGAAATTTAGCAGTCATGCACATTTAACAAATCATGACCCACTAACCAAACAAGATCAGGAAGACCCGGTGATTATCTACACAAGACAGACATAGCTGATGATGGAAGTTTGTAAATTACATGGTTGATAGAGAAAAAGAGTAATAGAGGGTGCCAGTTATTCAAATATGCTACTTGTCACAATTGCACACATCTTCGAACGTGAATTGTATGCATTTGCATAATTAGGGCAAGATATAGTAATCTTACTTGGATAAAAGTCTGTGCAATAACTCTGACAACTGGAGGAAGACGGACAACAAATAATACCCCAAGACGATTTGGATAGTTCTCCTGAACTATGGTGACAAATGACCTCATCATTTGCATCGGAAATCTGAATGGAGAAATCCCATGGCAATCCAGCAAAACAGTAATTCTTGGATCTTCTTCATTGGTCAAATGTAAAGTCCCATGGTCAATTTGAGAAACTGAAAAGAAAGATGGTAGTGATTAGTAACCGCTACTACAAGCTCAAAAGAGGAAGGAGAATGCTTCTGAAATGGTAAGTAAACCAGAAAACTAATTAACTTCTCAATGATAAGAAGATCTTGAACAAATAACTGCTGAAAAAGATGCTATGTTATCCGCCATATTAAGTGTTCCTTTTTGCGAATTAAGTAAGTGCTAGTAACAGGCAGCATCATTGAATAAAAAAAATGTCCATAGAAAGAAGCGTGAGCAAGAAATCCATTGCCCATGTTATTAAGCTCTAACTGATGATGAAATATTAAAAGGAAAATATCTCATATAAGGAATAAATTGATAGGTAGATCAAACAGGTTGAGAAATTACCTACTGCTTGCCCAAAACGAGGCCTATCACGAGGGGCAATACTAGAGCATGCAAGTCCAAGGCGGATTACTAAACAAGGCCGAAGCATAGTGTCAAACCCATGCCAAAAGACCAAATGGGACCATTTCTCAAGTTCTTGCAATGTTAGTATGTGAAAAGTTTCCCTCCAACGGATTGTCTTCTTAACTGAAGAAAGCAAGCTTGAAAAGTTACCATTTGCGGCAATGTGAAATCTGCGTAGTTCATCCTCACTGAACCTGAAATATGCACCAGATAAACTATCAGCTCCATGGCATCTCGCTGCATGTAAGTAAGATCATTAAGATGCTTGCCAGCACAATAGCATGCAACTAGTCTCCATACATTCCAAATAAAACTGAATGGAACGGAAAGAAAATAAAAAGGTTTAAACATCATGTTAAAAATACTATTTTGTTTATTTTTGCCTCCAAATACACCACCAACAGTACCTAGGACCAGCTCAGACAAACCGGACCGCAGATAATGTAGACAATAACAAAGTTATATTACCCCCCCCCCCCCCCCCCCAAAAAAAATCAATATCTTTGCAAGTTTCCATCTTTACTAACTAATCATGTTAAAAATTTCAGAAGTACAGGGAAATATCACTGCTCCCCCTCCCAGCTGTAGTCCATTATGGTAACACTGAAGGACTAACAGTGCAAAATGTGTTTCTTATTATGAATCTCAAATAGGCTAGCTAGTAGAAGGCCACCTCTCAGGCAAAGTGATGCCTTCTTTTTCAAGTTCCTTGAAAAGTAACACCAGCCAATTCTCAGAAACAACAATATCCTTTGTGCCATCAACATCAGCGTCCTCCCTAAAACAAGCAGAAACAACAACATCATAAAATATTAGCTGAATGCAGGTGCAATGCAACAAAATAAATCCAATCTTGTGGCAGATCAAGTCGGAGTCATACAAGTTGGCTTACACTTAAAGAAAAAAACGAGCTTACAAATAAGGAGGACATAGAGATAATCATATCACAAAAAAATTAACACAAAAGGAAGGCAGATAAGATGGAGTGATGGTCCCACTTGTCAGAAAGTTACTTCTGGTGGGGGAGTGATGGCATGGCAAACGGCCAACCACTACCAGCTCCACATATGGGAGTAAGACTAAGGACAAACTAAAAAAATTCTTTCCATACTTTCTTGATATTGCCATTAGATATGCTCAAAACTAACATGGTATGAAAATACACTATTGTGTTTCTTCCTGAAGTCTTAGCCAACCTTGATTCAGAAGTTGATGCTGTTTCATGCGATTCAGCAGGAAGGTCAGGAGCTCCTGTAGTCCTACTAGGTTCATCATCGTGCTTAGAAGACAGATCACCTAATGTTGATGTGACAGATAGAAACAGCAATGGTGTGGATAATTTCTGCATTGAAGAAAAATCATCAGTGCTCAGAAGCAAAACAGGTAGAAATTTATTATCATTAAAACAAATCCCATTTGAGAAACAACATAAAGCAGGTGTGTCATAATAGCGATTCAACAAAGAACTAATGAATCACAAAAATATACAGGGGGGTTTGAAATGTCATAGAGAAAATGTATTAAACTGGGCAATGCAACAAAGCTTAGCTTAAAAACACCAAAACCACTCAAGAAAATTTAAATAGGTTCAACTTAGCATACATGAGCACAGCATCACATTTCGTTAAAAAAGCACAGCATCACATGAATTGATTGACATTCTGTACAGTAACTTAGTGCATATATATTGTTAGGGTTAATGCTAAAGTTTAATGGAAAGAGAAACTAAAGACATGCTTATTTTGTAGTTTCTTAATCTCTCCCTGATTCTTAGTCCAGCACAGACTGCAGAGTAAGGAGCCAAACAAAAACCATGCCAAAAGAAGCTCTATGCCAACTCAAAGCCAATAAGTCCGTATTTCCACTGAAGGTTGATTGAGCCTGAACCTAGCATGATTATAGCCCTGTGTTGGACTCAAAATTCGGTAGATAAAATAATCTTTGATCCAATAAAGATAGGATCTGTGTGCTATTTCACCTCCCCTGCACCAAAAGTAATTTGCTGAAAAGTAGGACCATCTCTACACACTCTCCACCATCTTGTTCTGCGAGTATTAAGTATGGAATACGTATGATTATTTGCACTGTTTCTCTATTTGCAAGATGTCTGGCTTTTTCTCAAGCCTGGGTCAGTTTTGATATCATTGGGTTTTTCTGGTGCTTCCACCAGATTGGCTTTTTGTTTACTTCCTTAGCTACCCATGGGCATTCAGCTGGTCACAAATACAAATCTATTAAATCCATAGGATGGATGACTAAGGTGAGTACGAACATAAGTATACTTATTTTTGTCATAAATTATCAAGCAGGTTATGGCAGCAACTTGCAAGTATAGTTCCAGTGGTTGAGTCTTAAGCCGAGGGTCCTTCCCCCTCTGGTCTAGTTTATGATCACTAAATTGAGGTCTTTTACATAAATGAATAATAGCAATAGAATTGCTCTTCGACTTATTTTCATGCACACAGAGAAACTAACACAATATTCAAATAGCTCGCAATTTGCAAAAGCACATCTAATTTTGTAACAAAAAAAGGGATGTGCATCTTGGAAATTTGAAGAGATCCAAGGCCTTGATGAGCTAAGATAAGAATTACCTGAATGCCTTGCACGATGAATTTGAGTGGTGCCCATCGCTGAATCCATCTAAATGGAGGATATCCAAGGACTTGCAATGCTTGAATAGAATTCCATATAAAGGGACATCTTGCTTTAGAAATCCTCCTCACTACTTCAAGAGCAATGACCTTTACCAAAAACGATGCCACCTGAGCTGTCGACTCCCTGTTCAAGATCAACTGTTTTGGCACGATATGCTTTATGGTCTTGGGTGAAATGGCTTTTGCTGGAGAAGCAACCAACGTGCCCTGGTATTTCTTTTCACTCTCTGGCTTGCTTGAAGACTGGAAGTTCTTGGCAAAATTAGCCATTCCTACAAAGCATGAGCAGAATCAGATCACAAGCCCTTCTATTCGCATGTACCACTACCACCAGCTCAATCAACAATTACAAATCATGTGTCGCTAACAAGCAGGAAATGGATCTTACAGGCAAGAAATGCGCATAAGGTTACAGCCAGTAAAGTTATGACAGCCTGCGGTATTACAAAAGTAAACAACGCAGTTATCTATGGAGAATTAAACTGGAAAACAGGAGAGTCATCATGTCCATAGCTACGATGGCAGAGAAATGAGTATATACTATCTGATGTGAATGTAACTCATGTCGTTTTGTAACTGGTTAAATTTATTTTCGTACTACGAACAGAAAGAATTTCTGCAATATTAAAACCCAGGAATATGTCAGAAAAAGATAAGGACTGGTCATTTAAGTACACGCTTCAGTTATCAATTTCCCCAGAACTCGTGACGAAACCATCCAAGCTCTACTACCGTGTGGCCAAATTACGAGGGCACATAGCTACCTGATTCAACAGAACCGCAGAATCGCTTACTAATCGTGGGATCAATTCAGTCCCCAATTTTTTTTGGGGAAAACGAGCTGCCACTAGACCAACCAAATCGAACCCCGATCGATCAACGGGGCGAATGCGACATCTGGGAAACAAATTAGCAACCGAGCACTCGGCAATCCGAGCGAGCTGCGTTAGTTAGGGCTTCCATACCAGCAGCAGGGAGATCGGCAGCCAGGGTGGATCGCCTTGCGCACTGCACGCCTGCCCAGTGGCGGGGGGACGGAAGGTGAGAGTTCCCTAGCCTTGGAGGTGAGTGGCGCGGATTCGGTGGGGAAGAGAATGGGCCTGAGCGGTCCTTCCCCGGCGCTGGCGAGGAGAGGGCGGCGGCTCGACGGGCGAGGCGCCGGACACGTGAGTTTGTCCGGGATCTCCTGCCGCGTTCCCAACAGGACAGGTCCTTCTGGACTCTGGAGGAACGAACGGTGGTGCCGGGTGAAAGGACATTTCCCCATTTACCGGTGTCCTTAATTTATTTTTACATTTCCCTAGAAAAACTTATTTTTACCTGTGTCCTTAACTTATCGTATTATTATTATTTTACTTTCTTAAATTACCTGAAACTTTAGCTATAAAGAGAAACTTAACCATACGATCAAACTGAAACTTCGTCAATCTTAATATCTGATCCGCCGGCTCAGTCTTTTGAAGGTACTCATAGGGTAGTGTGTGCGCGTGTGTTTATAGGGGGTGAGTGTATGTGCGTGTTTGTGAGCATCTGCGTTGTACCGTGTTTCGCAAAAAAAAAATGAAACGTTTGTTGTATGTTACTCTTTAAGAAAACGTTATGTTCACTTGGAAGCATATATTTAAGACAGAACGACACATAATGTACAAAATTTTAAGTTACTGCGCTACTTTGAATAAGAGTTTAATACTTCAGTCTGCCTTAAACTACACCCCCGATCAGGAGTGACACATGAACCTACTAAAATCTGGTTCAAATTAGAATTTTGGTACAAAAATCTAATTCATGGTGCCACCAATTAAAAATATGGTTCAACATAGCTATTACTACTTCACAAATAACCTGGTTCAAAGTGAAACATACTATTTTAAAAGTATCATGCTCGTTTAGCGCGAAAAAACATAGAAGTGTTCGAGTACAATCTCTAGATGTACACAAGTTATCCACAGTACACTCACAACATCACATGTCTATGTTTTTATACCATTTTATAGCATTTAGATGAATGTATTTACTCAATTTGTAAACCTCGGGAGTGTGTGATACAGATACAAGCACGGTAGGGGGGGGGGGGGGGGGGGCAAACATACTCCGTCCGTTAAAATAATTGAAACTTTAGGTTTGTCCTAAGTCAAACATCTTTACGTTTGACCAAAATCATAACAAAATGTGTCAATACCTATAATGTCAAAACTATATAATGAATGCATATGTGTGATGAATCTAATAGAACTAACTTGGTGTGGTAGATGTTGTTGTATTTTTTCGATAACTCGGTCAAACTTAATATAGTTTGACTTAGGATAAACCAATAATTCATTATTTTGGAATGAAGGGGTTATTACTTATCTCCCGTTTGATGATATTGTGAGGAAGACAACATGGTCAAATGAGTGTTCATTTTAAAGTTTAACGGACCAAAAACTTGGCTAGCCAACGCTTTGGTCGAGATCTTAGCCAAATATAAAAACTACATTAGACACAATAATATGGGCATGCTAGAAAGATATGCAAACAATGATCAGACGATTTTGTTACCATGACAAAAAAATTGGTAAAGTGAAATTGGGCAACCAACCAAAACCCTACTAGGTTCGGTGAGGCCACAAGGCACTATGAGTGGTCGTAGATATGTCTCTGGTGTGTGCATTTTGTAGACCTTATTACTCTTTTTCGAGCACAGCTTTGGTGAATCGCATGTGACTAGATGTTTGGTATGACCTTTACTTACAAGTCATATTTTTTCGCGGACAGTATACTCTTTCATAGTTAATATCCATGCCCATCGATATATTTTTTATCTTCAGCTTAACTTTCTTCTTACGCGGGATGTTCAAAGTTACTCCCTCCGGTCCTAATTATAATATGTTTTGGATATATGAATTTAGACGGCATATGGACTGAAATGAGTGAACATACACATTAAAACGCGTCTACATACATTTGAATCAGAAAAAGTTAAAACATTTTGTATTTAGCAACGGAGGGAGTAATAAACAATCAAAACTGACAGACCACCTACTAAGAAATATGAGAATCGTCTTTGTATGATATCGGCTATCAACAATAATACTAGTTCTCGTTTTTAGGGACCTGTAGACTTCAATGTCGCTAGGTACAAGGCAGTCCATGATATATATGTGTTTGTCTCCGGTCGATGTTGAAGGCATTTTCTAGAGAGGTCGGACTTTCTTTTGGGCAAAAGCCATGAACTGACTTTTTTATGTTAGATTGGGCGACAATGACACTTGTTCAGTGTTCACTTTATGGAGGTGTAGATGTTGGAGAACCTCTTTTACATTTCGGGTGTTGCCAATGGTGGTGGATGTTCTTGCTGCTGCGAGTCGTTGATCAATTTGGCGGGGGTTTTCTTCTCTCTTTTCTTTTCGTTTTTCTCTTTTTGGACGAGTGTATCTGTGAAGTCTCGACTAGGTCTTAGTATTACGTTGTTCCGGAAACCGGGTGTAATAGGTATCTTTTTGATATTAGTATATTCCACTTGTAAAAAAAATGTTTGAACAAAATCTTTCCTTGAGGGGCATATTTTCGTTCTTTGGGTATACTTCTTATCTGCAATTAAATATCTTCTTGGGGGTATTCAAAGTTAATAAACCATCAAAACTCACAGGTCAGCCGAATGTGAACCTGAACCATGTGTATCCGCAGTATCAACAATAATAATAGCTCTTCTTTAACGAGCCTTGTATTAGTACGAGTCTGTGATAAGTATGTTTTGTTGTTGTTGTCTCTGCGTGGAAGAGTCCGTGATATGTGCTAGACTTCAATGTCGCTAGGCATGCAGTGGTCCAGAAGATATACGTTGCCTGTCTCTACGATTAATGCTGATGATACGTCTGCAGCCAACACCAGCAATACACAGTTAAGGCGCCGTTTAGACAGTGACTGCACATTTATAGGACAAATGGGTGTTCTTAGAAGATTCTGTAGAAAAATACGGTACATGGGCTTTTACACGTTCTGCTATGGTGCATTTTTTGCACCCCCGCTGTCTAAAATAGTAGATTTTTTATGAGATGGTTGTCAACTTTAATTAGTAAATTTAGTCTTAGATATGTATGCAATGTGTATATTTTGCTGACCGTGCCATTCTTTTTCATGCATGTATTTGGTGAATCGTATGTGACTACGAGTAGATGTTTGGGATGACCTTTCCTTACGAGCCATATTTTGTTTTTTCGCATATAGTAGGGTTCTCTTTCAAAGTTAATACACATTCCCATCGGTATACTTCTTATCTACAAATTAGTTTTCTCTTGCATGGGATATTCAAGTTAATAAACCATAAAAAATAATAGGTGACCTACTAAGAAAAGTGTGAACCATGTGTGTGTGTATGATCAACGGTATCAACGACAATAATAGCTCTCAGTTTTATGGGCCTAGCTTGTAATAGGATTAGAACGAGTTTGTGGCACTCGTATGTGCTAGACTTCAATGTCGCTAGATATGCAGTAGCCAGTAGATAGGAGTCCACAAGATATAGAAAAATTGTGAGTGAGCACCATGATACCTACTCCTCCGTTCCAATTTAATTGACAGTGAGCACCATGATACCTACTCCCTCCGTTCCAATTTAATTGACTTGCTATCCATGGATAGCAAGTCAATTAAATTGGAACGGAGGGAATACATCCTTGCTATCTTTTCATTTGTTTTTGAACTCTGATGGGCCGGGGTATAACCACCCTCCTAAACATCCAATCACATGTTGGTTCGGAGCAAAACTTATGAATTACCTTCCACTTCACCTATATAACTTTTCTACTACAATGTGTAGATATTTTTCAAACAAATTGGCACACCAAAAATATCTAAAAGAAGTGAGCGTGTAGCTCTACCCTGTTTACCCATCTGGATATGGAAAAACGTTGCTTGTCTACGATGGATGCTGATGTTACGTCGGCAATACGCAGTTAAGGCCCGTTTGGGACATAGCAACTGTATAGGAACAGACTACTTGCGCGAATGTTATCATCACAAAAAGGAAATCTGTTAATAACTAATAGTACTCATCAGAAACAACAACGTAGAATCTGGTTTGCGTGTACTCTACCTCTATGTTTTGCTGTGAATACACATACCCATAGGTATACGAGAGGAGATTTTGTGCTCCCGGGCTCCACTCCAGTGATCATGGTAGTTTAAAAAATCATAAAAAAAATATTAGTTTCAAGAAAATCCGAACAAAATCCCGGATGTAGCCAAACATGTATTCAACGGACGTGCAAAAAATCACATTCCAATACTTTATATTCCGGGCTACACAAAAATGATAAAAGTGTGGATTTGAATATGCATATTTTCAAATCTCTAAATTTATCATTTTTTATTTTTGTGTAGCCCAGAATACACAGTGTTGGAAGGTGAAATTTGGCACGTTCTTTAAATACACTATTGGCTACCTCCAGAATTTTTTAATTTTTTATACTCATAAATATGTTTTTCGTTTTTTAAAATTGCCAGGATCACTGGAGCTCGGGAGCATGAAACACTTTCCATCGGTATACTTCTTATTTTCAAATTTTGTTTCTTCTTGCGTATATTGAAAATTAATAAACCATAGAAACTGTCTGGTCAGCCACTAAGAAAAATGTGAGTCATGTGTGTACGATAAACGGTATCAACTATTAATAGCTCTCATTTTCGTGGGCCTTGTAATTAACATGATTAGAACGAGCGCGTGATGTATATGTGCTAGCTAGACTTGAATGTCACTGTATGCAATAATACAGAAGATATACGTGGTTTCCCACGATCAATGTTGATATTATATGTGTGCATGAGTGAAGATTTTTTTTTGCTCCCGAGCAGTGCTCCCTCCTATTTAAATTTTTGTAAATCATATTTATGAGTTTAAAAAATTCTGAAAAAAAATCTAGAGGTAGCCAATGATATATCCACAAATGTGCAAAATATCAACTTCAAATACGTTGTCCTTTAAGCTACACAAAATGACAAAAGTGTGGATTTAAAGTATTCATATTTTCAAATCTATAAGTTTAATCATATTTGTTATTTTGTATAGCCCAATAAATTAAAATATCTTAAATTGAAAATTTTGCACGTTCCTGGGATATATCATTGTCTAAATCCGTATTTTTACAGAACCTTTTGTCTCACAAATATGATTTTCGATTTTGCTAAATAGGAGGGAGGGCTGTAGCCCGAGAGCCAGAAACACTTTCCGATGTCTGCAGCCAGTACACAACTAAGGTCCCGTTTGGGGGCATAGGAAGGAATTGTACACGAACAGACTGCCGGCAGCCCGTCGCGCTCCAATTAAGGTCCTGGCGCCAGCGTCCGATTAAGATATTTCCTGAAACAGAAGGCAAATAATCATGCAAAAGGAAATCTATTAATTACTAATACTAGTCTTCAGCAACAACAAACTCGAATCTGGTTTTGCGTGTACACTCCCCCTCTATAAATATGGCACCTCCGTCTCCCGATTTAACCAGTCTCATGCACTACGTATAACACCAGCACCCCCAATGCACCTCATACTAGAGCTCAAAGAAACCACGGCAATGGCAACCCGCAAACAATCTGCCGCGGTCCTGTTGTGCTGCTTCCTCGCTGTGGCCGCCGCGATGCCGGCAGAGCACGTCGAACCAGCACAAGATGGTGCCATCTCCACCTACACGGTGCACGTCGCCTCATCCCACTCGCCGCATGCCACGCAAAAGGCGAAACACAGCCCGCCTCACCCGCTCCTACACCTCCTTCCTCGGCGACACCCTCCCCATGGGCATCCGCGAGCCAGCGCCGAGCATCCTCTACGCTTACGCGCACGCCATGACGGGCTTCGCGGCACGTCTCACGGCGCGCCAGGCTACGCACCTCGAGGCCCAACCCTCCGTCCTCGCCGTCACGCCCGACATGATAGACAAGCTACACACAACGTATTCCTCTTCCTTCCTCGGCCTCACGCCATACTCGCCGCTCATGATGGAGTCGAACAACGCCACGGACGTTGTGACTGGCATCATAGACTCCGGCATCTACCCCAAGGACCGTGCCTCCTTCGCTGCCGATCCGTCACTGAAAGCCCCTCCACGGTGCTTTCGAGGAGGCTGTGTATCCACCCCCGATTTCAACGCCACCGAATGCTGCAACAACAAGCTTGTGGGGGCCAAGTTCTTTCACAATGGATACAATTAAGGCCATGACAAGCCATTTGAACAGTTTGGCTCCGGCGTCCGGGTCGCCACTCGACTACGACGGACACGGCACACAATGTGCCTCCACCGCCGTTGGTGCCCCTGTCTCGGATGCTAGCCTCTTCGACTTTGGCTCTGGCATCGCCAGGGGTACAGCCTCGGGTGCGCGCATTGCCTCCTACAAAGTATGTTGGGGCCAGGACGGCTGCCTGGGTAGCGATCTCCTGGCGGGTATCAATGAAGCGATCGCCGACAAAGTTGACGTCTTGTCCATTCAGTTGGTGGAGTTTATGAAAATCTGTACAGTGATCTCAAGTCCATCGCTACATTCAGGGCCGTTCGTGAAGGTATACTTGTCTCTATGGCGGGGGGGAATGACGGTCCTGGCAGGGCCACCGTTAGAAATGTCTCCCCCTGGGTGTTGACAGTCGGTGCGTCGAGCATGGACCGTCAGTTCTTCGCACCCGTCAAACTCGGCAACGGGAAATGCTTCGATGGCTACTCGCTCTACTCCGGCCAAGATCCATATGGTACGATGAAACCGCTGGTCTACGGCCATGATGCCGGCTCAGTGGCGTGCACAGCTGGGAAACTGGAACCAGCAAAGTCATCGGCAAGATTGTCTTGTGCGCGGCCAGTGGGTCCGGCGTAAAGCAAGGATATGCTGTCAAGCAAGCTGGTGGGGTTGGTGCCATACTCTACAGCCAACAAGGTGTCGGCAACTATGGCAAACCCGAGGCCCACCTCCTCCCAGCCGTGTCGGTCTCGTACCCAGATGCCGTGCAGATCTAAGCCCAACTGTCTCATTCTCCTTTTTTTATGACCTTGCCTGGAGCGAAAGATCCACCTTCCCCGAGGGTCGCAACCTTCTCCAGCCGTGGGCCCAACGACATGGCGCCCGAGATCCTCAAGCCCGACGTCATCGCACCTGAAGGGATCGTAGGCAGAAAACAAAAAAATTTCTAACAACGATAACCTTATACTAGCCAGGATCTATACTATGCAGATATACTATACTGTAGGAGATCGATATACGTACCCTCGTAGACCGATAGCGGGGATTACGCGCCCGCAACAAGCGTTGTCGAAGTAGACGACGTAGCCGACCTCGAGGTCGCGAAGATCTTGTCGCGATGAAGACGACGATGACGGTGGTGACACCGACCTCATGGTGGTGGAGGCAAATTCCTCCAAGCGCCCCAAGCGTGGCGCCTCGCAGGGCTTCACACACATACGGTGAAGATGATGACCTCCGGGCTCCGATCCAGGGACGGGCAGCGGAAGTAGAAGGACCGAAAGACCCAACAGCATGGCGGTGTGCGTATGGTGGAGAGAACACTCTCAACCGTGCGTAGCCCCATTTGCGAAACCACGTCTAAACGGATGAGAGAAAGAGAGAAGATGGTGCATTTCCAAAGGCATGGGGGTCCCCTATTTAAAGGAGGAGGAGAGAGACCATCTCCCTTGGCTAAGCCATGTGGGACTAAACCCCACATGGCCTAGCCGGCCAAGGAGGCAGCCGGCCACCTATGGTGATTCGGCCCACCTAGGGCGGCTAGCCCTCCTCCCTCCTTTTTTTTCCTTTTTCTTTTTTTTTGGATTTTCACCTAATGGGCTCTAAGGCCCATATAGGTTTAATGCCTTTTAAAATTCGAATTTAAATAAATAAAAAATATTTAATTATTAATTACACTAATTAATATCAAATACATTTTATCTAATTAATTCTAGCTCCGAAAACTATTTCGTCACTCTCCGATCTCCATCGGAACTCTCCCGGAACACTTCCGGTGTTCTCTTTTATTTTCTCTTCTATTTCCAATCTATTATAAATGTCATCCTCCCTTAAGTGTGTTACCCTAGCGGTTCGAGATCTCGCCAGACATAATCGAGACACGCTCTCCGATTAATGATCAATTCGTGGACCTTGGATACTCAGAATTAATCCCTATGAGATAACGAATAACTTTTGTCGTTCGAACCTTAGACGTCGAGTCTTAAACCTTTTGCCTGGCGATACTTAGCGTGTCCGAGACTCGTTCATAGATATCATGATACCTAGCTTGATCTCGTTATCGACAACACTATCTTCTACTCGTCCGCGATAATATGTCCCCGTGACCTAGTCACATGCTTGCAAGCTTATTTGACATAATCTCACCGAGTGGGCCCCAGAGTATCTATCCTGCTATGCGGATTGGCAAATCCCGCTCTTGATCCCTCATCTCAACATACTCGCTTCTGATACCCGAGAGGGACACCGTTATTGTCATACAATATAAGAAATGACGTTTGATGCAATCAAGGCATCTTTCAGGAATAGCGATAAGAGTTGATGTCGTGGGGTAGATAACACGGCAGATGCTACTTTGGGGTAGCTTGAGTTTTTGGGCAAGGCGACTCTGGCGTCTCGGAGAGTTTTTAGCACTGCAGGGACAAAGGATTTACCCAGGTTCGGCCTCTCCATTGGAGATAAAGATCTACTTCCTGCTATCTTATTATTGATCTCGATCTCGATAACCCGGCTACGACAACAGAGCCGGATCTCGATCTAGGTTACAAGGTTTGTGTCTTTCTCTCTATGGTTCTCTCGCCTAAGCTTGGGTTGTAAAGATTCTATCTACCTCAGGCTCAGGGACCGGGTTATATAGATGACCGGGTCTCCTGGCACAGTACAAAGTTAAGTCGGGTTCTACCCGAACTCGGAGTCCTACTCTAACTCTTTTAGTCTTCGTGTATCCCAAGTCTTGAACCGCCTCTTAAACCTTCTAGAATATCTCCTTCCTTAGTCGGGTTACCGCCAAGCTTACTAGCCTAACATCATAACCCGGCCCATGTTGATGTTTAGCTGGCCTAGCCGGGCCTCCTGCCTGGCGGGTCACGCTTCCCTCTTCATGGGCCTACCGGGTTATTATCCCTCCATCAGTAGCCCCCAGGTTAACCAGGTAACCAGGTTGCCACGCTTTGCTCCCATCTTTAAATCTTATCTTCTTGATCAATGCTGGCATCCTGACTTACCGGGTTAACCACCTGAAATGCAAAAAATAACAAATACATATAACACAGTAAGTTTCATCTTGTTCTACTTAACTAGGCCAGCTCTTCTTGGCGGGTTAATTCGTAACCCGGCTTTCTCATACCGGGTCATACACCTCCAACACTTAGCGAAAATCCCAACTCAACTAAATCACGGGCCAGTCATAAATTGGGTCAAGGAATATTCCTTTTGTCTCTTCCATTTGTCGCTGACTTCCAGGAGAAGATAATGACCTTATCCATTCATTTTTACCGCAATACCCCTAGGGTTTCACTGTGCCTATAAGTAGCAGACCAAGCGCCCACCGCAGTCATTTTCCCCATTCTCGAGTTCATCTTCAACCTTGCGCTCGCACTGTAGCACCCGCGAACTCGATCTCCAATATAGCCTCTAAATCACCGCGAGAAGATCTACAGGTACAAATCCCTCACGCATCCGTGCTCCGCATCTGATTCCAACCTCAATCTCATTTGGATTCGCACTACATTTTCCTCTCCCCACACTTGCATCTGGAACTAGGGTTCCTCATCGCCATTGTTACTGTCAGGGCACCTCGAAGATCTACAGTCATGGTGAAAGAGAAGGTGAAGGTCGGAGGACCACGGCCTGCGAAGAAAACTGCCAAGAAACCAGCAAGCTCAACTGCTGGTGGATCTGGCACCGCCGCCACTGCTGCTCCAGTGAACTGGACCAGGTCCAGTGCCACTGACACCACCTTACAGACATTTGTGAACCGGGGCGAACTCCCTCCTAAGAGCGAGATCCACTGGCGCGCCCCTGGAGACGAGACCCGGCCTACTCCAGAAAAAGGTGAAATTGTTGTTCTACTAGATCATGTTTCCCGTGGCCTCCGCCCCCCGGGTTCCCTCTTCTTTCGTCAAGTCTTCAAATACTACGGGCTCACTCCCATGGATGTGGCGCCCAACTCCATTTTGAACATCAGCAACTTTGTTGTTTTTTGTGAAAATTATCTCCAGATACCTCCCTCTCTTGACTTTTTCCTTGAGATCTTTTACTGCGACCCCTCTCGCAAAAATCAACCCCTTGGCCCATATGGGGGTGTTTCTATTCAGCGCCGGAAGGAATGTGATTTCCCGGCTCTTGCTTTGGCCAGCCACCCTAAGGGGTGGCAAAACACTTATTTCTACTGCAAAGACACCTCTCCTGAGACAGATGAGGCCAGATTCCCGGCCTTCAGAAATTCTCCCTTGGTGTACTACTCCAAGATGAACAGTTACGCCAGCAAAGAAAAACGAGAAGCACTCGAAGGCATCCATCGCCGGGCCAGAGCTCTACTGGCCCATGGCCTCCGCGGTACTGACTTGGTGAAATGCTGGGTTGGCCGGTTCATTCAACCTCTCAGCATCAGGACCCGGATTTTCTGTGAATACACAGAAGAGACCATTGATAACATGCGCTATTCAGATATTACACTTCTGGATGACCAGATCGTGAAGAATGCCAAGAGGCTCCTTGGCGAAAAGAAGACTAATATCGCACTGAATGGGCTCGCCCCATACAGTACCAAGAACAAACCTCCCACGGTAAAATCCAATCCTTGCTTGTTTCTGCAAATCATAACCCGGCATTTCTTGCATACTGTCTTACTTGCCCAACTTCTTTTTCTCAGGACTCCAAATGGTGGAGCGTAGATTACACCCCCACATCCTCTGCTGATGAGGACACAGAAAGTGATGATGAAGAGGAAGAAGAAGAAGAAGAAGAAGAAGAAGGTGAGCCAGACTCCTAGGCCGGCTCTTCCTCGACCTGATTAACAACGAAGTCTCTCAAAGGGACCCTTCTACTGATAACCCGGCTCCTCTTATTCCAGGCCCCACTGACCCGGCTCTAGACGTACTGCTGGGTCCTCAAACTGTTGTACCCACTCCTCAAAAGAGGACCCGGGCCGCCATTGCAAAGGTGCCATATTCTCGCTTCTCAATTTATATGATGAACTCATCTCAAACTCAAGAACAAACACAGGAAAAGGAAGCTGAGAAGGAGGCCGAGGCAAACAAGAGGACCCGGACCCGGTCTTCGTCAACCCACATTTCAATGAGCACAGGTATCCCTCAACGCTCTTTGTCAAGCTGGGCCAAATCCATCCAGAAGACGCCCAGCAAAAAGTATCCTTTGGCTGGCAAAATCCAGACACCTAAACGCTCTCGTTTATCAGATTCTTCCTCGGATGCTGTTAGCACACCTGAGGATTTCCATATCAATACCGGGTTAGAAAAGCTCTCATACTGTGTTCCTTCTTCATTATTTCACTGTCTGATCCATTAACCAACTTTCTTTACTCCGGCGCCAAGGCCATCGTGGAAGAAGACCCGGATTCTCCTCCAGTCGTGTCTCCTCCACCCACTACAACTGAACCTTCTCTAATGGAGGTGCAAGTTGAGGAGGCGGGTCAGAAGGAAGAATCAGGCGCTGAAAACTTAGTTGCATCTCCAAGAAGTCCACACGCAGCTGTTCCAGAGCCGTCTCCCGATGTCCAATCACCCGGGTTAGGGTCTGGCACCAAAGAAGATGACCAGGATGTGCAGATCACCGGGTCTCGTCAAGGCCCGGCTCCTGGCGTTTCTCAAGTTATCGCCAGGATTACTACTCCCGAGATAAAGGTGGATCCCTCTGCCAAGGGCAAGGACCCAGTTCCTTCTTTGGACTTGGCGGCTTTGGACTCCATATCCACACCGGCTCTTTGCGAGGAATACTTTTCTCGCCTTGCTCATCATAAAACTTGGAGACTAAACTTGTTTCTTTACTCCAGAAACGATACCAGGTATTCTTTTTTATTTTTCTTGCTACCTCTTGCATAACTATACTCTGCCTAGCCCCCAAGCTCCAAGATTATCACTTGTTGATAAACTTGGTGCTTGAGACATCAATAACTTAATAAAAATTTCAACCCTGTAGCCCCCAAGGCCCGGGTTGTCTGTTTACAACAAGCTGGGACTTAACACTTTCACCATTTAAAACTACTCACTGCACATAACAAAATTTAAACACTATAGCCCCCAAGTGCCGGGTTAGTTGTCCACAGCAACCTGGGATTTTCGCACCTTACACTTCACAAATAACTTAGAACTTCAAACATTGTAGCCCCCAAGTGCCGGGTTAGCTGTTCAGCCCGCAAGTTCCGAGTTAACTTTCCTGCAACAACTTGGGGCTTGACTATACATTTCTTTCTGTGTGATATCAACAGGAACATGTGAGCAAAGCAAATGAAGAGATTGCTCGGCTGCAAGGAGCTTTGAAGGCTGAAACTGATAACCGGGCTGCAGACCAACAAAAATTGAAAGCCTTGGAACTGTCTGTCAACAACCTCACCCAGGAAAACACGTAGATGTCATGGAGATGACTTCGTAGAGTTGGGGATTAAGCGATCGAGCGTCTCCGAGCTAAAGATCGCAGGGCACGAGAAGACAATGTTTTTACCCAGGTTCGGCCCCTCGATGCGAGGTAAAGACCTACGTCCTGCCTATCCTAGATTGATATTGATATGAATATGGTGCTACAAGGGGTTGGCGATCCATGTGTTGAGTCGCCTCTCTCGGGATGTATGAGAGCTAGGGTTTGGAGCTTGTCTCTCTAGTCCCGCGAGTCCTCTTTATATATCCAGAGGCTCGCTAGGTTACAAAGGAATTACTTGGAGACTACTTTTCTTGCCTTCCAAGTTAAGCCATCTTGGATCTTCTGGATTCTTCTTACACCATACTGCGACTCTTCGTGTTGGCCCACCTCAGTGCAAGCCCATTGATTATAAGCCGCATTATTTGTGGGCCGCGGGTTAATCTATTTATCATTCCCCCGACATTAGCCCCCAAGCTTCCGGGTGATTCATAGAAACAGGCGGAAGATTCTGTCTTGATGATGATCTTGCGGGCTTGCCGATGTTGCACTTGGCGACTCGGTGATGATGAGTCGCGAGCGTGGCGGCTTATTGAGCCGCTGATGTAGAAGCGATGAGTCGCTATCTTTGCGGCTTATTTAGCACTACGTTGCCAATTGAGCACTTCTGTCTTGGCCGCATTAAAGAATCGCGGTAAGTTTTCCGCGAAGCGCTTGGTGAAAACCACCTTGTCCTATTAGATGCAAGACTGAGCTGAAATCATAAGAATAATAACTTATGAGCATCAAGATATATCAATCAAATGTGTATAAGGTGCTGAGTCATAGACATCGAAGCATAAAAAGACCATAAGCATAAATAAGCTGGTCAATCATTAGAGTAATAATCTGTCATGTTATCATGACGAGCCATCTGAACGCATGTTGAAACATGGCGGCTCAAGGGCATATAGCCACAACCTGTATTTAAAGATTTCCGAGTCGCTTATTTGACTCGCAAATGGATATATATATTCTCATGTGCTGCAAAAAATAAAATCTGCATATAAACATGGTATAAGTATAATAAAGACCGCCAGATATGGTGGATGTGTAGCCCCGAGGGCCGAGTTGTATGCATGGTCATGCTGCTCGGGACTCAAAAAATATCACAAGTTTGACAAAAAATTAATTGTCCTAGCCCCCAGGCATGCTTTCATTATCCTGCCTGATGGCATATCGTTGCAATTTGATTCTGCAACAGATTGACAAATATTGTTGCCGCAAGATAATAATGATATAAATTCCACTTGATGTGGCTGTAGTTAAATAAATAATGGTGGCTCCATCAGCGATATCAGGAGATAATTATCTCAATCATAAAAAATCTGGTCATGCCAGTTCAAACTCATATGGCCGAGTTATAGGTTCCTGGAATTCAAAGGGCAAAGCCCCCGAGGAAGCAATGATAATAACTTGATGATAATATGTTAGCCGTGACGGCCGGTAATAATTATGATAAAAAGTTAGTACTCCGCATAATAGCATAGGGTACCCTGCATGATAGCATAGTATAATCTGCATGATAGCAAATGATATGTCTTATGATGCAAATGATATGTTTCATGATGCAAATGATATGTTGCATGATAGCAAATTGTATTTTGCATGATAGCAAATGGTTGCGTAATAGCAACTAGCTGCATGATAGCAACTGGTAAGATGCATGATAGCATATTGTACGATGCATGATAGCATGTACTTGACTCAGTATTTTCCAAATCTAATGTGTGTTCAGGGTCGAGAACGGCCATGATAGGCAGCCATGATAGGCATTCAGACTCGATTGACGCCACACGCGGGTACTTTAGTCCTTCTAAATTATCTTTATTACCGTTAAGTAGGTCTTCGCGCGGCTCAGTATTTCCCAGGTAAAAAATGCGTGTTCAGGGTCACTGGCGGCCATGATAGGCGATCACACTTGATTGACACGCACCCCAGTACTTTGGCCGCATAGTGCAAAGATACTTCTGACTTAAGGCGAGAATAATCAGGATTATTGCGTTTAACGGCTGCAATAGCCGTGACGAGCTCTAATTAGCTTTGATGATAACCAGCTCTGATTAGCTGTAAATGTGATACAACGAGTCACCTGTTTTAACTCAAATATTGATAAGATAATGATTCATTAATGACTCATAAACTGATGTAATGATGAGCTGTTTGCGACTCATAAAATGATATGGGGGTAAATCGCTATGCGACTCATAAATTGATATGACAATAAGTCGACGATGATTAATAAATGATATGATGATAAATCATGAAATCATATAACGATCAGTCATAAATTGATATAATGATAAGTCATAGAATGACAAATGAATTGCCAAATATCAATACTTGAACATGTAGTGGTGATCTTGATATTCAATGCAAGCTGTAAATAGCTAGACTTTGATAAATGCAATGTGAGTTATAAAGAACTCTAAATTGATAGATGCATTGCGGGTTGTAAAAAACCCAACTTTGAGAAGTGGGTATAACGAAATCTCAAAGATAGATATAAATTAAACTCTGCGACATGATGTAATGTGAATCGCAAAGACATTAATAAAAGGCATAATAACTTAGATATGCAGCCCCAGAGATAAACTTGAAGATGAACTTAATCTTATTGATAAAAATAAAAGGCTGCAAAAGTTGAGCATGATAATGACTTATCTTGTTTTATTCTCATGTCGTTGATGCTGAAATATGATCCGCCACCGTTGACAAGATCGATGATGGTCGGAGTCGCCGCTAGCTTTTGTGATTGCTAGCCGTGGCGAGTCGCCGTGCTCCTCAAATGTATTTCTGCTGGGGGATAAGCTGGCCGGCTTTTGACTCGCATGTCAAGTGGTGCTTTTCTTGATTATTTTTCCTTAATTCGTGTGCCAATCAGACTAGTAGTACTAGTCGCTCACAATTTAGGCTGCATGCGATGCTAGGCCATGCGTGTATTGGCAAGCTGGGATCAATTGCTCTTGCCCTTGGCGACTGCGTACGTCATCCGCAAACTTTTTTAAGTCGCATGCTACTTCCTTTTTGATGGTGGCTCGTCGAATCTTTTCCCTTTTCTCCTTGGCATTGATGGTGCGATATGATTCACGACCATGGATGTCGATTCGTGGAGTATAAAATAGGCCGCGATGGTATTTGCAATCAACCACGGCGAGTTAGCTGCGCGCTGATCACGTACACGACAATCCATGAAAACTTGAGTCGCGGTGCTCCTCCTGACTGGAGTCGCATATTCTTGTAAGAGTTGGAAACGGTCCTAGACTGACTGCTCCTTTCCTCGTATTCTTTCTCCAGTGACCTTAGGAATTTACTGGATGGTATAAAAATAGTATTGGGAACCGTGCTTCACAATAGTGCAGGGATTAATCCACGTGAGCGCATGTTGTACCATGCAAGCTTGCTTTTTTCCTTATCAAACGGATCGTCGGAGATTTTACTAAGTCGCTGGTGCGACTTGATACCTGACCCGCAGCTGCACGCGCGGGTCAATGTTGGTGTAGGGCCTCGAGCGCCGCTGCTTGATGTTTTCTTCTTCTTCGATATATCTTGGGCATACGCCGAGCTCGATCTCGACGCGGTATAGCGAAATTAAATGATGCCGGCGACGGAGCTTCCGTCGATCTTGGCTAGGTGCGATTCAAGTCGCGGCTTGCCTTTGGGTCGGAATAATTTTATTTGGCAGATACACCCGACCGCACGAGGGCAATGCTGATGTGAGCCTCACGCATGTGTTGCTGAAGATGCACATGCGGACGAGTTGCCTGGCCTGACGCAAAGGTGAAGTCACCGCTGTTGTTGAGTTTGATGAGCCGCGCGTGAGAGTAATGTTGATGATCGCGACCGTTTGTGGTGTTGAATCGTCGAAGACGAAGTCGTCCGAGTCCCTGACTCGGCTGCCGGCTCACTCCATGTATGTGCTTCATTGGGGTATGCACGTGCTAACGCTAAACAAGCCGTTTAAGCGATCCTTCTTGTTTCTTTTGCCAAGATGCGTATGTGATATGTGTCCTTGGATTTTAAGCGATCGTGGCTTCCCTTTTTTCTTTCTTTCTATTTCATGGTCTTGTATTTCCCTACATGGCCTGAAGCAGTACTTTAGTCGAACACGACTCCTGGATTTGTTCCGGCCGGTGAGCTGCTTCCTTCTCTTCTTTTCCTTTTTTCTCCTGGAAACTTGCACGCACATGAGCTGGGTCTTGGGTTAATGCCATGATTTATTTGATTGATCACTGATGTCCTGATTTGATTCTTGGTAAATACAGCCGCAATATTTGGACTTCTGATCATGCTTTGACTCAGGCGAGAACCGTATCCGATTCGATGTTTGCCCTTCTTTTGATTCACGATCTCGCCTAGATGTAATATTTGCTGCAGTGTGTGAGCCGCTGACGGAGATCTAACCGTTGGAATTGGCTCAAACTTGTTGGAGTGCTGCGTGATTGTATTCCGCAGGGTTTCACCGGAGGGATCTTCGAATTGATGTCTGAGTCGACCTCCAGAATTATTTTCCCAAAGTCGCACGGAGTTCCGTCAGTTTTCGACAGAGGTTCAGTGTTTGAATCGCCCACGGAGATCTAACCGTTGGAATCCGATGCGCTTTGGACAGCTGCTAGGAAACTCGATTGCGCATCTTTCCACCGAAGGGATCGTCGAGATGAGTTTCGAGCCGCCGCCGGTGATGTCCGCCATACGGTCGTTGCTGCTGTCCTGTAACCCACGCGTGAGAGGCGTTGTCGAAGTTGAGCCCTGAATCGCGCGGTCGAATTTCTTCACGCTTTCTACTCGAGCTTGAGGTAGATCTTGATGTAGATGCAGATACCGCTGAATCGTTTAGACCGGCGCGACGTTGAAGTCGCCGAGATTGAATCGACGACGAGATCCTCCGTTCCTGGCACAGATCCAGCGCAGAACGTGACGCTCTTGACCGCAGGCCCACGGTGGGCGCCAACTGTCGTGGGATTGTCACGCAGATGTCATGGAGATGACTTCGTAGAGTTGGGGATTAAGCGATCGAGCGTCTCCGAGCTAAAGATCGCAGGGCACGAGAAGACAATGTTTTTTACCCAGGTTCGGCCCCTCGATGCGAGGTAAAGACCTACGTCCTGCCTATCCTAGATTGATATTGATATGAATATGGTGCTACAAGGGGTTGGCGATCCATGTGTTGAGTCGCCTCTCTCGGGATGTATGAGAGCTAGGGTTTGGAGCTTGTCTCTCTAGTCCCGCGAGTCCTCTTTATATATCCAGAGGCTCGCTAGGTTACAAAGGAATTACTTGGAGACTACTTTTCTTGCCTTCCAAGTTAAGCCATCTTGGATCTTCTGGATTCTTCTGGATTCTTCTTACACCATACTGCGACTCTTCGTGTTGGCCCACCTCAGTGCAAGCCCATTGATTATAAGCCGCATTATTTGTGGGCCGCGGGTTAATCTATTTATCATTCCCCCGACACTATGCCCGGGTGGCGAAGCAAACCCGGTACATAGCTACAAAAATTGCGTGCTACAAAAATAGCTACAAAAGTCACATTTCTGTGGCGCACTAAACCACATGCGCCACAGAAAATTAGACATTCTGTGGCGCACCAAGCCTGGTGCGCCACAGAAAGACACATTTCTGTGGCGCACATGTCCAGGTGCGCCACAGAAAGTTATCTGGGGGACGGGTTAAAATTTGAAAAAAAAATTCTGTGGCGCACCGTGGCTGGTGCGCCACAGAAAAGTGACATTCTGTGGCGCACCTGGCAGGTGCGCCACAGAAAGCTGACATTCTGTGGCGCACCGTGGCAGGTGCGCCACAGATTTTTTTTTTTTTTCAAATCCCACCCCCCAGTGGATCGCCTTTTTAGTTTTGCAGGAAGTAAAGGAAAATGATAAAAGCTTCAAAAATAAAATCCTTCGAGATGTGGTTAGCTTTTAGTGTCTAGTTCGTATAGAAATTTTGAAATATGAATTTTGACCTTTTTTGCAAAATCCAGAAAAAAAACGTAAAACGGGCATAACTTTTGTATACGATGTCGAAAAAATGCGTTTAATATATCAAAAAAAACTAGAGAAAAATTCGAGTTCGATTTCACCCGGGTTTACCCGGTCAGCAATTCACAGATTCCTCAAATTCCAAAAGGAAAAAAAGTTATTTCAAACAGACGATTTTTTTTCTACAAAATCAAAAAAAAATTCAAAAAAATTTAAAAAAAGAAAAAAATTCAAAAAGTCCAAAACAAAGAAACATAAATGTATAACAAAGAAGATTGTTGAAATTTTTGGATTTTTTGAATTTTTTGGATTTTTTGAATTTTTAAAGTTTTTTTAAAAAATTTAAGTTTTTTGAATTTTTTTGGATCTTTTGAAACTTTTGAATCTCCTTTTGAAAGTTTAGAAGTTTTTGAAAAATCTGAAATTAAAAACACATATCTATAACACATACATAATATATACACATACGAGAGTTAAGATGATTCATATGATATATATAGCAATAAGAACTTGAGTAGCACAAGGGTAGGTGAAGTGGGTGGAACTTAGAAGTTAAGCGTGCTAGGGTTGAAGCAATTTGATGATGGGTGACCTAGCGGGAAGGTATCAGTTCAAAATGTGCAAAAAATCTGAAAATAATTCAAATAATTAGGATTTTTCATATTATTTCATATTTTGATTTTTCTGAATTTTTGAAACTTTTTTTTATTTTTTTTTTGCATTTTTTGAATTTTTTTTTCAGAATTCTGTGGTGCACCAGGCCAGGTGCGCCACAGAAATGTGAGAATTCTGTGGCGCACCAAGCCAGGTGCGCCACAGAAAATATTTTAGTGGCGAGAATTCTGTGGCGCACCCAGCAATCCCAAATTGGTGCGCCACTGATAGCCTTTTCTGTACTAGTGCTAGTATGGAGGAGTCGCTGACATGATGGTACACGATATACTAAGGGCGTGTTTGGTAGGGTGCAGCACTTTCTCGCATTCTTTGGGGCACGCCCTGGAGAGCAGTGCCACGGAAAAACGGCCTTGAGCCATGTTTTTTTCCCTGATTTGGTAGCCCGCAGCTGAGTTAGTTGCATGGGATGAGTAAACAGAACCACTTTGTTTGGTTCGATGCAATATTTGCTTTTCGGCTAAGCTGGAACGAGGGCAAAATTTTTGGTTGCGTGCAAGCAGCCCGCTACGGTTACCATAGTTCAAACATGGTGAGATTATCATGCTATGATCATACAACCGATCATACTCTAAAACAGAAGGAGTTTCACAATGACCACAACCAGGACGATGATGATGAAGTCCTTCATTCTACTACCTGCCACCTGATTACCCACATCGGCTACCACCTCATTAGCCACCATCTGAGCTATCATTTGATGTTCTATCAACTCATCAGCCACCACCTCATTGTTGTTCAGGTAGTTCAAGTAGTTCTCTGATACGTCTCAAACGTATCTATAATTTTTGATGTTCCATGATGATATTTTACCAATTGTTACATGTTTTGCATCCACTTTATGTCACTTTTATACATTTTTTGGGACTAACCTATTAACAAGATGCCACAGTGCCAGTTCCTGTTTTCTGTTGTTTTTGTATTCCAGAAAAGCTAGTCAGGAAATATTCTCGGAATTGGACAAAAATTCACGGAGGCACCTATTTTATCAGGAGACACATGGAGTCCAAAGGAGCGACGAAGAGGAGCCAGGAGGGCCCCACACGCACCCTGGGCGTGGGCCCCCTTCCTGCCGTGCCCTGGGGTGGTTGGGCCCCTCGGGGGTCGCCAGCCGCCGCCCTTTCGCCTACTTATTCCCCCGATGCAAAAACCCTAGATACCCGAGTCATATTCCACGAAAAGTTCCAGAGGCGCCGCCGTCTTCAACCCTAGCTCGGGAGGGTCCAAACCTCTTCCCGGCACTCTGCCGGAGAGGGGAATCATCACCGGAGGGCTCTACATCACCATGCCTGCCTCCAGAGTGATGCGTGAGTAGTTCATCCTTGGACTACGGGTCCATGGCAGTAGCTAGATGGTTGTCTCTCCACTTTGTGCCATCATGTTTAGATCTTGTGAGCTGCCTAACATGATCAAGATCATCTTATTGTAATGCTATATGTTGTGTTTGCTCGGATCCGATGAATATTGAATACTATGATCAAGTTGATTATTAATCTATGATACATGTTATTTATGATCTTGCATGCTCTCCGTTGCTAGTAGATGCTTTGGCCAAGTAGATGCTTGTAACTCCAAGAGGAGTATTTATGCTAGATAGTGGGTTCATCTCCAGTAATCTGGGCGAGTGACAGCAACGCCTAAGGTTGTGGATGTGCTGTTGCTACTAGGGGTAACCTAACAATGCTATGTCCACGGTCATATGTATTTGTTTACTTTACGCACATTGCTTAATGCGATTATCCGTTGCTTGCAACTTAATACCGACGGGGAACACGGATGTCAACCTGAAGGTGGATTATTAGTCATAGATGCGGTTGGATAACGGTCTATGTATTTTGTCGTAATGCCCAATTAAATATCATGGTAGTCATCTTGTCATATATGTATGCATTGTCATGCGCTCATTATTTATCAATTGCCCAGCTGTAATTTGTTTACCCAACATGTCGTTTATCTTTATGGAGAGACACCACTAGTGAACTGTGGACCCCGGTCCATTCTTTTACACTGATTAAACCACCAACTGCAAACAATTGTTCTTTTTTACTTTCTGCAATTTAATACTGTTTTCCACACCATACGTTTAATCCTTTGTTTTCAGCAAGCCGGTGAGATTGATAACCTCACTGTTTCGTTGGGGCAAAGTAGTTTGATTGTGTTGTGTGTAGGTTCCACGTTGGTGATCGAGTAACGGCGTCACCATCAACCTTCTGAAGTGCTACTGCTCCTACTGGTACGATAACCTTGGTTTCATACGAGGGAAACTTGCTGCTGGACTGCATCATACCTTCCTCTTGGGGTCTCCCAACGAACGTGTTTCACTTCATCAAGCAACTTTTTCTGGCGCCGTTGCCGGGGAGTAGAAGTATTTCAGGAAGCTCTGCAAACTCCCTGCAACAGCTATTTTCTGGCGCCGTTGCCGGGGAGACAGCAGCTTCTGCAAGGGGAGTTTCACGCTTCCAATCTTTTACTTTGTTTTTGTCTTGCTTAGTTTATTTTATTTTATCTTGTTTGCTTTAATTATCAAAAACACAAAAAAATTAGTTACTTGCATTTAGTTTATTTTCAGTTTAGTTTCTGTTAGTTATCATGTCTAGCCCTGTTCCTGTCATCATGTCGCCTGAGAAGAGATCTTCACTTTAAGCAAGGGAGTGAGGAAGTTTTAAAGATGCTTGGTCTAGAATTTTTGAGTCCTATGAAAAATGAACCTAAAATGACTTTAAGCCTGCTCCTTAGTAGCTTTTATTTTGGTCTTGTTCTTTGCTACAGATATGCTTTAGATGCTGTGGTAGGAGGAGATTTCCTTCGTTATGATGGGGATCAAGCTTTTAATGCTATAAAAAATTGATTACAATTTCTAGCCCTCCAATCAGTAGAATTGATTCGGCTTTGACAAGCAAATGATAGCTTAATACTCTTGAAATGAACATATCTGGTCTAAAAGAAGGGTATAATAGATTCGTCAACACTATGATAATGTGCCAGTAAATTTTGAACCATCGGGATGGGTTCCCTCAGTAAAAGTTGTTATCAATGGTGAAACTTTCCATGCTCGTTGTGATATTATGTCTGAATTCTGTTTAATGCCCAAGGATATTTATGATTCCTTAAATCTTTGGGAGCTTTCCAAATGCAAAGATTGTATAATTTTGGGTGTAATACTATTAAATTACCAAGAGGAGTAGCCGAAGGAGTATTTACAAAACTCCTGGGGATAACAATATCTATTGATTATCTTGTCATTGAATGTGCAGGAGTAGGACAAATTACGCTTGGGAGATCTCTGTTGAAACGCTTTGGAGCAATAATAGATGTGGGCCAAGGCACTATGAAATTCGCCTCTTCACCTATGTGACCATGTATTTCCTAAAGATAAGAGTAAAGGCAAGAGAGGTAAGCGTAAGATTTTGATGCTTCTACACTTGGTAATACTTGATGCATGCTTTGTGCCTAGCTAAAAGGCGTTAAAAAAAGCGCTTATGGGAGGCAACCCATTATTTTTTTTTCTGCAATTTTTCTTTATTTGAGTCAAGGAGTTGTTTACTTCTGTAGCAACTCCTTTGTATCTTTACTTTTTCGCATTGTTGTGCCAAGAGTAGCCTCTAATGATAAGATGATGCTAATTTGATTGCTGCGCAGAAACAGATTTCTGCTGTTCACCGTATTAATTCTCTAAAATCACCAGAATTGAATTAAATCTGAAATTTTTGTGCGTAATCTTTATATGCTGCATCTTTGTTAGTTCAAAGTTTTTCGATCTGAGCGTCGTAAGTGCCTCGAAAAAATTCGTCTTTGCGGACTGTTCTGTTTTAGACAGATTATGTCTTTTATTTTGCATTCTCTCTTTTACTAGTGTTGAGTGAAATTCTTTTTTGGGTGGAAGAGCTTCACATAACATCAGTGGCAGTAGCTAATGTTTAAAGTAACAAGTCATATTGCGTCTTTACAGAACATGTGAGTTTTTGATTATGCACTAACCCTCTAATGAGATTTACTTTGAGTTTGGTGTGACGGAAGTTTTCAAGGGTCAAGAGGAAGAGTGATATAATAGGATCAAGAAGAGTGAAGAGCTTAAGCTTGGGGAGGCTCCCATGGATCTCCCCAGCATATTTCAAGAAGACTCAAGCGTCTAAGCTTGGGGATGTCTTCATCGCAAAATTATCAGGTCATCTCTAGTGAAACTATATTTTAATTCTTTCACATCATATGTGCTGTTCTTGGAGCGTCTGTGTGCTTTTATTTTCAGTATTATTTTATTTTGTAATCAACTTGATTGGACCCTAGCATTCTTGATTGGGAGAGAGACACGCTCCGCTTTTTCATGAGAATACTCCTATTCTTCACTTATATTTGTTGAGTATTCATATCTAGCGCTGTTCAGCTTTTAGCTCTTGTTTTCATGTATCTCTTGTCAGAGCTATTAGTTCTTTTAAAAAAGTACTCTCTTGCTTCACTTATACTTGTTTGGAGAGTTATTGAAATAAATTGATTGGTGTTTGGTTGGAACAGAAAATGTTGCATGTGGTAAATGGTATAATGGAAAAACTTGCATTCTTGTAGATCACTAATTTGGATAATTTGATACTTGTCAATTGTTTTGAGTTAACAAGTAGATCATGATTAAATTTTGCATCATGTAAGTTAACCCATTAGTGAAGAACTACCGTAAAGCTTGTTGAAATTTGGTTTGCATGAGTGGTATCTCTAAGGTCTAGATATTTTCTAATAAAAGGGTTTGGTTAACAAGGAAGACGGTGTGAAGTCTTATAATGTTTGCAATATGTTGGTCATATAAAACTTGGTGTACGGTTGATATTCTTGTTTGCTTACATAACCTTGCTAGCCTAAACTCTGTACTGAGAGGGAATGCTTCTCGTGCATCCAAATCCTTGAGCCAAAATCCATGCCATTTGTGTCCACCATAACTACCTATATGTGGTATTTCCTTGCCACTCCAAGTAAATTTTTCATGTGCTACCTTTAAATTATTCAAAAATTATTATTCCTTTTTGTGTCAATGTTTACTAGCTCATGAGGAAGTAGTGGGTTATTCTTTATTCACTTGTCAAACAGACTTTACCACCAGACTAGCGGCATATACATCCGCTTATCTATTAATTTTGCAAAAAGAGCTGGCAACGGGGTGCCCAGTCCCAATTAATTACAACTTTAACCGCTTAATTCTCTTCACATTTTGTCAACTGAATACTCAGTGAAACATCTGCATGTGTAAACAAAAGAGAAAGAGGGATGATCTGCCTTGCTGGTAGAAATAACGTCCTTCATGGGAGCCGCTCTTAAAAGTCTGTTTGATAGGGGAATACTGTTTTCATCCGCTGCATTCGTTGACAATTAACAAACACCTCTCAAAACTTAATTTTTACTCTCTATATGATTTCAAAAATTAAAAAGCTCTAGCACATGATTTAATCCCTGCTTCCCTCTGCGAAGGGCCTTTCTTTTACTTTTATGTTGAGTCAGTTTTCCTATTCTTTCTATCTTCCACAAGCAAACACTAGTGTCAACTTTGATACAACATTTGTTATATGCTACATATTGGACTTATTATATTGCTTTGTGTTGACAATATCCATGAGATAAATATGTTGAAAGTTGAAGCAAATGCTGAAACTTAAATCTTCCTTTGTGTTGGTTAAATACCTTTTGTTAGAATCTATTGCTTTATGAGTTAACTCTTATGTGAACCTGTGGATGCATTGTCTCCAAAGTACTATTCATGAAAAGTTTAGCTTGTGTGATTCATTGTTTACTCATTATTATTTGATAGCAAACTATAGACCATTGACTTGGATCACTTCATTCATTTACATGTGCCTTAAATATTATATGATCAAGATTATGATGGTAGCATGTCACTCAAAAATTATATTGTTTTATCGTTTACCTACTCGAGGACGAGCAGGAACTAAGCTTGGGGATGCTGATACGTCTCAAACGTATCTATAATTTTGATGTTCCATGTTGATATTATACCAATTGTTACATGTTTTGCATCCACTTTATGTCACTTTTATACATTTTTTGGGACTAACCTATTAACAAGATGCCACAGTGCCAGTTCCTGTTTTCTGCTGTTTTTGTATTCCAGAAAAGCTAGTCAGGAAATATTCTCGGAATTGGACAAAAATTTACGGAGGTTCCTATTTCATCGTGACACACATGGAGTCCAGAGGGGAGACAGAGAAGAGCCAGGGAGGCCCCACACGCCCCCTGGGCGCGGCCAAGGGTGGGCCCGCGCCCTAGGTGCGTGTGGGCCCCTCGGGGCTCTCCAGCCGCCGCCCTTTCGCCTACTTATTCCCCCCGATGCAAAAACCCTAGACACCCGAGTCATATTCCACGAAAAGTTCCAGAGGCGCCGCCGTCGTCAACCCTAGCTCGGGAGGGTCCAGAACCTCTTCCCGGCACTCTGCCGGAGAGGGGAATCATCACCGGAGGGCTCTACATCACCATGCCTGCCTCCGGAGTGATGCGTGAGTAGTTCATCCTTGGACTACGGGTCCATGGCAGTAGCTAGATGGTTGTCTCTCCACTTTGTGCCATCATGTTTAGATCTTGTGAGCTGCCTAACATGATCAAGATCATCTTATTGTAATGCTACATGTTGTGTTTGCTGGGATCTGATGAATATTGAATACTATGATCAAGTTGATTATTAATCTATGATACATGTTATTTATGATCTTGCATGCTTTCCGTTACTAGTAGATACTTTGGCCAAGTAGATGCTTGTAACTCCAAGAGGGAGTATTTATGCTAGATAGTGGGTTCAGTCTCCAGTAATCTAGGCGAGTGACAGCAACGCCTAAGGTTGTGGATGTGTTGTTGCTACTAGGGGTAACATAACAATGCTATGTCCACGGTCATATGTACTTGTTTACTTTACGCACATTGCTTAATGCGATTATCCGTTGCTTGCAACTTAATACCGACGGGGAACACGGATGTCAACCTGAAGGTGGATTATTAGTCATAGATGCGGTTGGATAACGGTCTATGTATTATGTCGTAATGCCCAATTAAATATCATGTTAGCCATCTTGTCATATATGTATGCATTTTCATGCGCTCAATATTTTATCAATTGGCCAGCTGTAATTTGTTTACCCAACATATCGTTTATTTTTATGGAGAGACTCCACTAGTGAACTGTGGACCCCGGTCCATTCTTTTACACTGATAAACCACCAACTGAAAACAATTGTTCTCTTTTACTTTCTGTTGGAGATATGCCCTAGAGGCAATTAATAAAGTGATTTTATTATCATATCTCTTATTGTTCATAATACGTTTTAATATCATGCTGTAACTGTATTACTCGGAAACATAATACACGTGTGGTATAGAAACAACCAGGCCCCTAGTAGCCTCTACTTGACTAGTCCGTTGTGTAACAGATGATCAAGGTTTCCTGATCATGGGCATTAACCGGTTAACGATGGAGTCATATCATTGGGTGAATGATTTGATGGACATACCCAAACTATAGAAACGTAGTTTCAGATCTTGGACGTGAGATTATATCAAGTCGCTGCTTCTGAAAGATACGGCTGATCGCACCTAACGTCATGTCTCATACGCACGACAATAAGGGTGACACTTTCGGGTATGGAAGGAAGTAGTCGGGGCGAGTAATCAATAGCGGGAATTGCCAATCCGCATAGCAGGATAGATGCTCTGGGCCCACTCGGTGAGATTACATCCAATGAGCTTGCAAGCATGTGACTAGGTCACGGGGATGTAACATCACAGACGAGAAAAGGTAGATTGTCAAGGATGAGGTCAAGCTCGGTAAAATGTGATACCGGAGAACGACGCTCGACAATCTAAGCATCACCAGGCAAGAGATTTGAAATTGGACGTCTACAGGTTCAAACGAATAAAGAGACATTCGTGGACACACACGGGCTATCATGGATATCCAGATTCGCTGTTAGTCGATTGATCGGAGAGATAGTCTCGATCATGTCTGGAGTGATCCCGAACCGTGGGGTAACACACTTAAGGGTGGGTGACGATTAGATTGGATATAGAGAAAATGAGAAACAGGAATTCCGGAAGTGTTCTGGAGCTCCGGAAGTGTTCTGGTAATTGTCCGATGATTGATCGGAGGCCACGAAATATGTTTCAGGGTCCGAATGAATTAAATGATATGTATCTATATTAATAAGTGTTATTAGTGATTAAATACATGTTTTATTTAATTAATTTCGAATTTAAAAGGCAATGGGCCTTAGAGGCCCATTAGGGAAAATTCCAATGGGAAAAGAAAAAAGAAAAAAAAGGAGAAAATGGGCAGCCACCCTAGGTGGGCCGAATGGGGCCCACCTAGGGCAGCCGGCTCCCCCCTTGGTGCGGCACCCATGTGGGGTTTAGTCCCACATGGGGAAGCCAAGGGAGAAGGTCTCCCCCCTTCTCCTATAAATATGGGTCCCCTATGCCTTTGGAAAGACACACCAATTCCTCTCTCCTTCTCTCCTACCTTGAACGGGGTTCCGATTCTGGAGCCTCGTATGAGGAGAGAAGTCTCTCTATAGTTTGCACACCGCCGTGCTGCTAGATCCACTCTTCCACTTCCGCTGCTCTGCTGGATTTGGAGCCCGGAGGTCGTCATCCTCACCGTACGTGTGTGGAACCGCGAGGCGCCATCGTTTGGCGCTGGGAGCTGTCTACTTCCTCTACACGACCCTGAGGTCGGCTTCGTCGTCTCCATCGACAACGTTTGTGCGGGAACGTAATCCGCTTCCGGTCTACAAGGGTATGTATTCTGATCTTCTTCCGTATAGCATATCTGCATAGAATAGATCTTGGCTAGTTTTTGGTTATCGTCGCTAGGAAATTTTTTGTTTTCTGCCTACGATTCCCAACAGTGGTATCAGAGCCGATCTATGCGTAGATATAGCTATACCGGTTTTAGAACCCATGTTCTCATGGGGGCATCGTTCTTTTAGAAGCTATCCTCTAGCGTGCACTTGTTTAGCCGGCGGCATCGAGTTGATGAAGCGGCCCGGACCGACCTTACGCGTACGCTTACGCGAGACTGGTTCCACAATTGACATACGGCTTGTACCGTATGTGGCTGGCGGGTGTCTGTCTCTCTCTCTTTAGTTGGCTTTGCATTTTCAATGGAGGGCCCGAAAGGGATACATAAATAGCGACTATTTGATCGTTGTTGTGGTCATAGGTTCGTAGGTATGAATCGGTTCTATTTACGAGAGCCCCAAGCCACGTAAAACATGCAAAAAGATAAAGTAGAAAGCGTCTAACTTTATTTTGCAGGGGCAATGTGATATGGTCAAGGTAGGTTTATTAAATTGTTTATAAACTGTTGGCGCGAAGGAGACCATCGGCGCGGAGGAGACCATATCATGTCGCATTACATTTCATTTAGATGTTATGTAGATTGTGTGCATCTTATATAGTGTATATATATATGTCTATATATAGTTACACGGCGGTAGTTATATAAGATGATCCCTCCCAAAAATTCCGATAATAGTGTTCTCCCTCTGTCGTGCACCACCAATAAAGTTCTACGTTACGGGTACGTCGTTCGGGGTTTCGATCCTTTTCGTCTACACTCGTCTCTTCGTTCGCATACGGTGGGTGTAAGCCACGTTGCACACGCATACGTCAGAGGGTGTTATGGCGAGCCTAGCATATACCAGTATATGGCCTCGGAACACAAGTACCGAAAGGTTAAGCACAAGTCACATACGGTGATGTGATTGATATACGATGTCTACCTTTGAAGTTATACTATTCGCCTGATCGATGGGGGTAGCGTAATGGATGGGGATTGTGTAATCACTAAGACGATGAGAGGGATACTCGTCTTGAGTGGGAGTTCTGGTAGTTTTAATTTTACTAAAACTTGAACCCATGTTTTATTATGAACAAACGTCTTATGTTTTGCAAATTCCGTTGTAGATGTCTCGCCCCACCTTTAACCTTGGCTGTTCCTTGAGAAAGAAAAGCTTAAGACCAATGGGTCGAACTTCATGTCCTGGTTCCGCAACCTGAGGATCCTCCTCACTTCCCACAATGTGGCCTACATCTTGAAGGCCGCCATAGGTGATAAGCCCGCAGACACCGCCTCTGAAGATGAGAAGAATGTCTATAAGTTCAAGGCGGAAGTTTCCTCTTATGTCCAGATGGGCATGCTCTTTGCCATGGAGGCTGACCTGCAGAACCATTTTGAGAACAAAAGTGCTTATGAGATAATCACTGAACTCTTAGTTGTTTTTGCACCACAAGTCAAGGCTGAGAGGTATGCTGCTTCTCAGCAGTTCTTCTCAGCCCAGATGGAAGAGCATGGTAACATAAGCGAGCACTTAGCCAAAATGTCTGGCTGCGTTCAGATCCTGAATGAACTGGAATGCGGGATTCCAGATGAGCTGGTTATTGATAGGGTACTGCAATCGTGGCCCCTAGCTATAAAGACGCAGTCATGAACTACTGCGTGGAAGGGACGTCAAAATCCTGCCAGAAGTTCTAACGATGCTCGAGGTTGCCGAACTGGAAGTTAAGATGGAAAAGATGGTGCTGACCGTCAAACCAAAGGCACGTAACTGCTTCTTCTGCGGGGGCAATGATCACTGGAAGAATAGCTGTCCCAAGTACCTGGCGAAGAAAGGCAAGATTGCCTTCGGGAAAGAGAAAGGTATATGTGATATACATGTTATTGATGTGTACCTTACATGCGCCCGTAGTAATACCTGGGTATTTGATACCGGCTCTGTTGCTCATATTTGTAACTCACAGGTGGAGTTGCGGAATAGTCGGCGCCTGGCAAAGGACGAGGTGACGATGCGCGTCGGCAATGGATCAAGAGTTGACGTGGTGGCCGTCGGCACGCTCCCTCTACATCTACCTTCGGGATTAGTTTTGGTTTTAAATAAGTGTTATTTTGTGCCATCTCTGAGTGTAAACATTATAAGTGGTTCTTGCTTGTTGCAAGACGGATATTCATTCAATTCAGTATCAAATGGTTGTGCTATTTCGATGAATGATATCTTTTATGTTGATGCTCCTGTGAATAATGGTTTATTCTTGTTGAATCTCGATCGTAGTACACATATCCATAACATAGATGCCAAAAGGATTAGACTTAGTGATGATACCGCCATGTATATGTGGCATTGCCGACTTGGTCATATTGGTGTAAAGCGCATGAAGAAACTCCACTCAGCTGGACTTTTGGAGTCATTAGATTTTGGATCTCTTGACACTTGCGAACCATGCCTCATGGGCAAGATGACTAGGTCACCGTTCAATGGTTTCGTTGAACGTGCGTCGGAATTATTGGGAGTTATACATACAGATGTGTGCGGCCCAATGAGCGTATCAACGCGCAATGGTTATCGTTACTTTGTAACCTTCACTGATGACTTGAGTAGATACGGGTATATCTACTTAATGAAACACAAGTCAGAAACTTTTGAAAAGTTCAAAGAATTTCAAAGTGAGGTTGAAAATCAACTTAACAAGAAAATAAAGCACCTCCGATCCGATCGTGGTGGCGAATATTTGAGTTTTGAGTTTGGCACACATCTGAAGGCCTGTGGAATTGTGCCACAGCTTACGCCTGCCGGAACACCGCAACGCAACGGCGTGTCCGAGCGACGTAATCGTACTTTATTAGATAGCGTACGGTCTATGATGTCTCTTACCGATTTGCCCGTATCGTTTTGGGGATATGCGTTAGAAACAGCCGCATTCATTTTAAATAGGGCTCCATCTAAATCCGTGGAAACGACACCGTATGAGGTATGGCATGGTGCGAAACCTAAGCTGTCGTTCCTGAAAGTTTGGGGTTGTGAGGCTTATGTCAAGAAATTGCAGCCTGACAAACTAGAACCAAAATCGGAAAAGGTCGTCTTTGTAGGGTATCCACGGGAAACCATAGGGTACACCTTCTACCACCAAGCCGAGGGCAAAACGTTTGTCGCTAGAAACGGCACCTTTCTCGAGAAGGAGTTTCTCGCTAAAGGAGTAAGTGGGAGGAAAATAGACCTCGACGAGATAGTTGATCCTGAACTCGAAATTCCGAGTGGCGCAACGGAAACTGTTCCTGAACCGTCCTCCATAACAGATGAGTGGGAGAAAATGTCGAGGAGGCTATTGTACCTCGTAGGTCTGGAAGAACCCGTACTTCTCCTGAGTGGTACGGTAATCTTGTTTGCACCGTCATGTTAATTGAACAAGACGAACCTACTACAAAGAGGCAATGGAAGGACCCGAGTCCGAGAAATGGCTTGAGGCCATGAAATCCGAAATAGAATCCATGTATGACAACAAAGTATGGACTTTGGTGGAGATTCCCGAAGGGCGCAAGGCCGTCGAGAATAAATGGATCTTTAAGAAGAAGACTGATGCTGACGGTAATGTAACCGTCTATAAGGCTCGGCTTGTCGCAAAAGGTTTCCGACAAGTTCATGGAATTGACTACGATGAAACGTTTTCACCGGTAGCGATGCTAAAGTCTATTCGGGTTTTGCTAGCAACAGCTGCATATCATGATTATGAGATATGGCAGATGGATGTCAAAACAGCGTTCCTAAATGGCAACATTGAGGAAGAGTTGTATATGGTACAACCTGAAGGTTTTGTCAGTCCAGGAAATGTTGGCAAGGTATGCAAACTTCAGCGTTCCATTTATGGACTGAAGCAAGCATCTCGGAGCTGGAATCTTCGCTTTGATGAGGTGATCAAAGGTTTTGGATTTGTCCAAAATGCGGAAGAGACCTGCATTTATAAGAAAATGAGTGGGAGCTCAGTTGCATTCCTAGTTCTATATGTGGATGATATATTACTAATTGGGAATGATGTGGAACTTCTGAAAAGCGTGAAGGAATATTTAAACAGTAAATTTTCAATGAAGGACTTAGGAGAAGCTGCATACGTATTAGGCATTAAGATCTATCGTGATAGACCCAGGCGCCTACTAGCGTTATGTCAAAGTACTTACCTTGACAAGATATTGAAGAAGTTCAATATGCATTTGGCAAAGAAGGGTCTTGTGCCAGTTGTCAAGGGAAAAACATTGAGCATGGCTCAGTGTCCACGGACGGCTCTTGAAAAAGCGAGGTGGATGGCACTCGATATGCTTCGGCTATAGGATCGATCATGTATGCCATGTTAAGTACTCGACCCGATGTGGCATTGGCTCTTAGTCTGACGAGTCGATTCCAGAGTAATCCTGGCAAGGATCATTGGACAGCTGTTAAGAACATACTGAAGTATCTTAAGTATACCAAGGACATGTTTCTTGTTTATGGAGGCTGTGAAGAGGAACTTGGCGTAACAGGTTACGTTGATGCAAGTTTCTGCACAGATCCCGATGACTCGAAATCGCAAACAGGCTATGTGTTTAAGGTGAACGGAGGCGCTGTGAGCTGGAGAAGTGGGAAGCAACCCATAGTCGCCCAATCTACAATGGAATCGGAGTATATTGCTGCAACGGATGCTGCAAATGAAGCTGTTTGGCTCAGGAAGTTCATCATCGAACTTGGAGTGTTCCCCAGTGCGCGAGACCCTGTGATTATCTTCTGCGACAACACAGGGGTCATTGCCAACGTGAAGGAACCAAGGTCTCACTCCACCGCCAAACATATTCTCCGACGCTTCCATGTCATACGGCAGTACGTCAAGGAAGGCGATGTGAAGATTTGCAAAATACACACGGACCTGAATGTTGCAGATCCGTTGACGAAACCTCTTCCACGAGACAAGCATGAAGAACACCGCAATGCTATTGGTGTCAAGCTTTTACCAAGTTGTAAACTAGATTAATTTGTACTCTAGTGCAAGTGGGAGACTGTTGGAGATATGCCCTAGAGGCAATTAATAAAGTGATTTTATTGTCATATCTCTTATTGTTCATAATACGTTTTAATACCATGCTATAACTGTATTACTCGGAAACATAATACACGTGTGGTCTAGAAACAACCAGGTCCCTAGTAGCCTCTACTTGACTAGTCGTTGTGTAACAGATGATCAAGGTTTCCTGATCATGGGCATTAACCGGTTAACGATGGAGTCATATCATTGGGTGAATGATTTGATGGACATACCCAAAATATAGAAACGTAGTTTCAGATCTTGGACCGTGAGATTATATCAAGTCGCTGCTTCTGAAAGATACGGCTGATCGCACCTAACGTCATGTCTCATACGCACGACAATAAGGGTGACACTTCGGGTATTGGAAGGAAGTAGTCGGGGCGAGTAATCAATAGCGGGAATTGCCAATCCGCATAGCAGGATAGATGCTCTGGGCCCACTCGGTGAGATTACATCCAATGAGCTTGCAAGCATGTGACTAGGTCACGGGGATGTAACATCACAGACGAGAAAAGATAGATTGACAAGGATGAGGTCAAGCTCGGTAAAATGTGATACCGGAGAATGACGCTCGACAATCTAAGCATCACCAGGCAAGAGATTTGAAATTGGACGTCTACAGGTTCAAACGAATAAAGAGACATTCGTGGACACACACGGGCTATCATGGATATCCAGATTCCGCTGTTAGTCGATTGATCGGAGAGATAGTCTCGATCATGTCTGGAGTGATCCCGAACCGTGGGGTAACACACTTAAGGGTGGGTGACGATTAGATTGGATATAGAGAAAATGAAAAACAGGAATTCCGGAAGTGTTCTGGAGCTCCGGAAGTGTTCTGGTAATTGTCCGATGATTGATCGGAGGCCACGAAATATGTTTCAGGGTCCGAATGAATTAAATGATATGTATCTAATATTAATAAGTGTTATTAGTGATTAAATACATGTTTTATTTAATTAATTTCGAATTTAAAAGGCAATGGGCCTTAGAGGCCCATTAGGGAAAATTCCAATGGGAAAAGAAAAAAGAAAAAAGGAGAAAATGGGCAGCCACCCTAGTGGGCCAAATGGGGCCCACCTAGGGCAGCCGGCTCCCCCCTTGGTGCGGCACCCCATGTGGGGTTTAGTCCCACATGGGGAAGCCAAGGGAGAAGGTCTCCCCCCCTTCTCCTATAAATATGGGTCCCCTATGCCTTTGGAAAGACACACCAATTCCTCTCTCCATCTCTCCTACCTTGAACGGGGTTTCGATTCTGGAGCCTCGTACGAGGAGAGAAGTCTCTCTATAGTTTGCACACCGCCGTGCTGCTAGATCCACTCTTCCACTTCCGCTGCTCTGCTGGATCTGGAGCCCGGAGGTCGTCATCCTCACCGTACGTGTGTGGAACCGCGAGGCGCCATCGTTTGGCGCTGGGAGCTGTCTACTTCCTCTACACGACCCTGAGGTCGGCTTCGTCGTCTCCATCGACAACGTTTGTGCGGGAACATAATCCCGCTTCCGGTCTACAAGGGTATGTATTCTGATCTTCTTCCGTATAGCATATCTGCATAGAATAGATCTTGGCTAGTTTTTGGTTATCGTCGCTAGGAAATTTTTTGTTTTCTGCCTACGATTCCCAACACTTTCTGCAATTGAACACTGTTTTCCACACCGTACGTTTAATCCTTTATTTTCAGCAAGCCGGTGAGATTGACAACCTCACTGTTTCGTTGGGGCAAAGTATTTTGATTGTGTTGTGTGCAGGTTCCACGTTTGTTATCGAGTAACGGCGCCGCCAACAACCTTCTGAAGTGCTACTGCTCCTACTGGTTCGACAACCTTGGTTTCGTACTGAGGGAAAACTTGCTGCTGGACTACAACATACCTTCCTCTTTGGGTCTCCCAACGAACGTGTGTTTCATCAAGCAATCACTCTGCCCCACAGTGTGCAAAGAGAGCCCGGGCGCAAGCTTTGAGATGCACCTCTTTGAAACCCTTGTCAGTCCTAACCCCAGACCTGATGAGAGTAGTCATGTGATTAAGCACGAAGGTTGACATGAATGGCAGCCATTTCATGGTTGCTTTTGCCTGGGCCTTGTTCGTGGCAATCTGTTGGTTCACCATCGCAGCCAAGGAGCCTACAACATCGTGCACAACACCGAACTGCGTGGAGTCGTTCATGCCGTAGTCCGACATAGCCTAAGAGTCCTCGACGTATGAAGGGATTTGCGAGAACACAACGTAGTAAGCTACCAGATCTACCATTGTTAGTCTTCCAAAGAAAGCACATGCACAAAATGAACATCACAACTAACTTCCCAGCTAACAGATCTACAAAACCTACCACCAGTACATAACTAACATCAAATCTAACAGATCAACCCAACCTAGCTCGTCTGCTACAAGGAGAGATCATAGATACATCATCAAAGACCACTAACAGCTCAGATCTAAAACGTCCTACACATATGAACCCTAGAAAGCAAGGTTTCGTCACTTACAACCATCGATGGAGACGACCAAAGACGAGCGGAATCCGAGACGAGGAGGATGCAGCCGCGTCGTACCCTGCCGCTCCGCAGCTGCCTGCCGGTGAAGAGTAAGCCGCCACCGCCGCTTACCTGGGAGCTCAGTCCGGAGAGCTCGAGTGGATGAAAATGGTGGGCTTCGTGAAAGCAGTGAGGGTAGAGAGTGTATATAGGGGAGGGTTATCGGCGGGAGGTGACGCAAACTCTCCCGTCGAGATTTTTGCTACACAGCGGGATCTCCCGCCATCTCCGAATCGCATGAGCTCGGCGCAGGGTGGATGGGGAATCTGCAGAGAGAGAAGAGGAACGAGCCTAGCCCCTGGAAACGGCCGATTCGGCCGTTCCTATGGGGCCTGGCCCGAGGGTGCTTTAAACTTAGCGCTGGCCAGGCCCAACGCCTTTTGCGGGCTACCAAACAGCGAACCACTGCAGCTGGCGGGCCTGGCTGGGCTGGCTGCAGCCTGCCAAACGCGCCCTAAAGGACTACATAAGGACTGAAACGAGTGAACATACACATTAAAACACGTCTAGATATATAGCAGTCCAGAATATATACGTGTTTGTCTATGATCGATGTTGATGCTACGTCGGTAGCCTACCGGCAGTAGCAATTAAAAATCCACATCCGCTACTCTGCTAGGGACAGATATGTTGTGAGTATATACTCACATGACATATCAATTTGGGCCATCATAATTACTATATCGAGTTTAATAATTGCAAAACGACATAAGTAGAAAAGGTCAAACATGTATATGTGCCCCAAAAAATGAATGAAGTGAAAATAGAACCTACTCGTATTTGCAAGGTATTATGCCTACTAGCTGTAACCAGAGATCGTTTGCCTCCCAACATTTTGGCCTAAAATCTTAGACTTCATTTAGGATTCCGCAAATCAATTTATTTGTCTTCCACGGAATTGGATATGATATTCAATTGAGAATTTCATAGAATTTCTCCCATGCCTAACATCAGTTCTGCTGGGTATCTTTTTTATATTAGTATATTCCATTTGTATTTTATTTTTTGAAAAGATATTTCCTTGCGGGGCCTACTTTCGGTTTTTTTGGTATACTTCTTATATGCAATTAAGTTTCTTCTTGAGGGGGATATTCGAAGTTCATAAACAATCAAAACTCACAGGTCGGCAAAATGTGAACCATGTGTGTATTATCAGCAGTATCAACAATAATAATAGCTCTCTTTTCATGGGCCTTGTATAGAGTCTGTGATATGTCAATGTGGTAGACTTCAATGTCGCTAGGTATGCAGTGGTCCAGAAGATATAGTACGTTGCTTGTCTATGATCAATGCTGATGATACGTCGGCAGCCAACACCAGCAATACGCTTTTAAGGCCCCGATTGGACACAGCGACTACACATTTACGGGACAAGTGGGTTTTTTAGAAGATTCTGTAAAAAAAATACGGGACAGGGACTTTTACAAGTTTTGCTATGGTGTTTTTTTTGCACTCCGCCCTCTAAAATAGCAGTTTTTTTACAAGATGGGTTGTCAACTTTAATTGGTAAATTTAGTATTAGAAATTTACGTGATGTGTATATTTTAACGACCATGCCATTCTTTCTCGTGCATGTCTTTGGTGAATCGTAGGTTACTACGAGTAGAAGTTTGGTATGATGTTTCCTTACGAGTCATATTTTCATTTTTCGTAGATAGCAGCGTTCTCTTTCGAAGTTAATACACATTCCCATCGGTATACTTCTTATATTCAATTTTTTTTCTTCTTGCGCGGGATATTCAAGTTAATAAACCATAAAAATGCAGGTCACCTGGTAAGCAAAGTGTGAATCATGTGGGTGTGTGTGTATCATCAACTCTATCAACGACAATAATAGCTCGCACTTTTACAGGCCTAGCTTGCAATAGGATTAGAACGAGTGTCTGATACTCATATGTGCTAGACTTCAATGTCGCTACATATGCAGTAGTCCAGAAGATATGAAAAAGTTGTGATTGAGCACCATGACACATACATCCTCACTATTTTTTTTCATTTGTTTATCATACAAATTTCAATAAAATCTACAAAAATGGAAGATTCTAGTGCAAGATTATACTATGGCACACAAAAATATTTGGGGGCAAAATTTTAATATGTGGCTACAAAAAAAGAGGTAACAAATATATGTGAATATAAAATTCATCAAATTTTGTCCTTTTTGTTTCTCTGAAATAGCACAACTAATTAAACTCCAACTTTTTGTTTGGGTAACCTACAACTTCACCGATCAATATAACTTTTGTCCAATGAATAGATTTATTTGGAAAAAAATGATACAACAAAAATATCTAAAAGAAGTAAGCGTGTAGGTGTATCGTGCATAGAAAAAACCCATCTCGATATAACGTTGCTTATCTACGATCGATGTTGATGTTACGTCGGCAATACGCAGTTAAGGCCCCGTATGGGACATACCAACTGTACAGGAACAGACTACTTGCAGCGAATGTTATCATCCCAAAAGGAAATCTGTTAATAACTAATAGTACTAGTCATCAGCAGCAACAAACATCTTGAGACCGTATCATTCTTTTCGGGCACATTTTTTGTGAATTGTATGTTACTAGATGTTTAGTAGTATGACCTTTTCTTATGAGTCACATTTTCAAATTATGTTTCTTCTTGCGTGCGATATTCAAAATTAATAAACCGTAGAAACTGTTTGGTCACCTACTAAGAAAAACGTGAGTCATGTGTGTACAATCAGCGGTATCAACTAATAATACCTCTCAATTTCGTGGGCCTTTGAATTAACAGGATTAGAACGAGTGCGTGATGTATATGTGCTAGCTAGACTTCAATGTCGCTAGGTAAGTAGGTATGCAATATGCCGGCAGCGCGTCGGGCTCCAAGGTCCTGGCGCGAAGTACTTCAGCCTCCTCAGCGCTCGCACATAATGGGATAAATTTCCTCTCAGAAAGCACAACACCACAACTATGATTCCTGACGATACACCAAGTCCCGCTTTGTTTGTCGATTCATCTCAACCAGCGTCCACATTTGCCTTACGACACCCATCTGCCGAAGCTGCCCATTGGGGTTCCAATGCGCCTTCAGAAACTGAAACTTGGTCAGGCACTATGGGCGTCCTGCCGTTAGAATTAACATGCAGTCGTGATGCTGATACAGACGAGAAGGTCTCCACGTAATTTGTCTTTTGTTTCTCTGAAAAAGAACAAGTTATTAACCTCGGAAAAAAAATACGGGTAACCTCCAACTTCACCGAACAATATAACTTTTGTACAATGCATAGATTTTTCTAGAAAAATTGATACATCAAAATATCTAAAAGAAGTAAGCGTGTAGGTGTATCGTGAATCGAAAAAAAACTCATCTCGATATAGAAAAACGTTGTTTATCCACTATCGATGTTGATGTTAAGTCGGCAATACGCAGTTAAGGCCCCGTTTGGGACATACCAACTGTACAGGAACAGACTACTAGCAGCGAATGTTACCATCCCAAAAGGAAATCTGTTAATAACTAATAGTACTAGTCATCAGCAGCAACAAACATCTTGAGACCGTATCATTCTTTTTGGGCACATGTTTTGTGAATTGTATGTTACTAGATGTTTAGTAGTATAAAATTTTCTTACGAGTCACATTTCAAATTATGTTTCTTCTTGCGTGGGATATTCAAAATTAATAAACCGTAGAAACTGGCTGGTCACCTACTAAGAAAAACGTGAGTCATGTGTGTACAATCAGCGGTATCAACTAATAATACCTCTCAATTTCGTGGGCCTTTGAATTAACAGGATTAGAACGAGTGCGTGATGTATGTGCTAGCTAGACTTCAATGTCGCTAGGTAAGTAGGTATGCAATATGCCGGCAGTGTGTCGGGTTCCAAGGTCCTGGCGCGAAGTACTTCAGCCTCCTCAGCGCACGCACATAATGGGATAAATTTCCCCTCAAAAAGCACAACACCACCCCTATGATTCCTGACGATAACACCAAGTCCCGCTTTCTTTGTCGATACATCTGAACCTGCGTCCACATTTGCCTTACGACACCCATCTGCCGGAGCTGCCCACTGCGGTTCCAATGCTCCTTCAGAAACTGAAACTTGGTCAGGCACTATGGGCGTCCTGCCGTTAGATTTAACATGCAGTCGTGATGCTGATAGAGACGAGAAGGTGTCCATGTAATTTGTCTTTTTTGTTTCTCTGAAGTAGAACAAGTTATTAACCTCGAATAAAAAATACGGCTAACCTCCAACTTCACCGAACAATATAACTTTTGTACAATGCATAGATTTTTCTAGAAAAATTGATACAACAAAATATCTAAAAGAAGTAAGCGTGTAGGTGTATCGTGCATAGAAAAAACCCAGCTTGATATAGAAAAATGCTGTTTATCTACGATCGATGTTGATGTTATGTTGGCAATACACAGTTAAGGCCCCGTTTGGGACATACCAACTGTACAGGAACAGACTACTTGCAGCAAATGTTACCATCCCAAAAGGAAATCTGTTAATAACTAATAGTACTAGTCATCAGCAGCAACAAACATCTTGAGACCATATCATTCCTTTCGGGCACATTTTTTGTGAATTGTATTTTACTAGATGTTTAGTAGTATGACCTTTTCTTATGAGTCACATTTTCAAATTATGTTTCTTCTTGCGTGCGATATTCAAAATTAATAAACCGTAGAAACTGTCTGGTCACCTACTAAGAAAAATGTGAGTCATGTGTGTACAATCAGCGGTATCAACTAATTAATAATACCTCCCATTTTCGTGGGCCTTTGAATTAACAGGATTATAACGAGTGCGTGATGTATATGTGCTAGCTAGACTTCAATGTCGATAGGTATGCAATAATCCAGAAGATAGATTGGTCTGCAGCCAATACACACCCAAGGTCCTGGCGCGAACGTCCGTGCAAGATATTTCCTGAAATAGAAGGCAAATAATCATAGCAAATGGAAATCTGTTAATTACGTACTACTCACTAGTCATCAGCAACAACTGGTTTACGTGCAATCTAGTACCTCTATATATATGGCACCTCCGTCTCCCAGTTTAACCAGTCTCATGCACGTACAACACCAGCACCCAATGCACCTCATACTAGCGATGGGAACCCGCAAACCATTTGCAGTGGTCCTGTTGTGCTGCTTCCTCGCCGTGGCTGCGGCGATGCCGGCAGAGCACGTCGAACCAGCACAAGACAGCGCCATCTCCTCCTACATCGTGCACGTCGCGTCTTCCCACTCGCCGCGCGGCACGCGAAATGCAGCCCGCCTCACCCGCTCCTACAACTCCTTCCTCCGCGAGACCCTCCCCATGGGCATCCGCGAGCCAGCACCGAGCATCCTCTACTCTTACGCGCACGCCATGACGGGCTTCGCAGCACGTCTCACGGCGCGCCAGGCGGCGCACCTCGAGGCCCAGCCCTCCATCCTCGCTGTCACCCCCGACGGGATGCACGAGTTGCACACCACGTTGTCCTCTTCCTTCCTCGGCCTGACGCCATACTCGCCGCTCATGATGGAGTCGAACAGCGCCACGGACGCTGTGATCGGCATCATAGACACCGGCATCTACCCCAAGGACCGCGCCTCCTTCGTTGCTGATCCGTCAATGAAGCGCCCTCCACGATGCTTCCGAGGAGGCTGTGTCTCCACCCCGGATTTCAACGCCACTGAATACTGCAACAACAAGCTTGTGGGGGCCAAGTTCTTCCACAAAGGACATGCGGCCATGACAAGCCATATGATCGGCTCGGCCCCGGCGTCTGGGACGCCACTCGACTACAATGGACACGGCACACACTGTGCCTCCACCGCCGCCGGTGCACCTGTCTCGGGTGCTAGCCTCTTCGGCTTTGGCTTTGGCATCGCCAAGGGTACAGCGCCGGGTGCGCGCATTGCCTCCTACAATGTATGCGGGGGCGGCTGCTCGAATATCGATATCATCGCGGGTATCGATGAAGCGATCAGCGACAGAGTCGACGTCTTGTCCATTTCCCTTGGTGCAAGAGCCTCTCCGCATTTGAACGATCCCTTGTCCAGCGCTACGTTCAGGGCCGTTCGTGAAGGTATATTTGTCTCTACCTCCGGCGGGAATGATGGTCCTGGCAGGTCCACCGTCAGCAATGTCGCCCCCTGGATGATGACAGTGGGCGCGTCGAGCATGAACCGTCAGTTCTTGGCACCCGTCATACTCGGCAATGGGAGGATCTTCCCTGGCTACTCGCTCTACTCCGGCTCTGATTCATATGGTACCATGAAACCGCTAGTGTACGGCGGTGATGTCGGCTCAGCGGGGTGCACAGCTGGGGAACTTGAACCCCACAAAGTCGCAGGCCATATTGTCTTGTGTGAGGCTAGTGGGTCCAGCGTAGACCAAGGATATGCTGTCAGGCAAGCTGGTGGGGTTGGTGCCATAATCTCGAGTCCACCTAATCGAGGCAACTATGGCAGCCCCGAGGCCCACCTCCTACCAGCCGTGTCGGTCTCGCACGCAGATGCCTTGGAGATCGCCAAGTACTCCATGACCCGAAGCCCAGCTGCGTCATTCTCCTTTTTCACCACCTTGAATGAAAGGAACAAACCACCTTCCCCGAGGGTCGCATCCTTCTCCAGCCGAGGGCCTAGCCTCGTGGCGCCGGAGATACTCAAACCCGACGTCATCGCACCGGGAGTCGAAATCCTTGCCGCGTGGACAGGAGAAAATTCGCCCTCGATGCGCGCCATGGACACGAGGCGTGCCAAGTTCAACATCATATCTGGTACATCCATGGCCACCCCACAGGTGAGCGGCATCGCAGCTCTGATCAAGGTGGCACGGCCAAAATGGAGCCCAGCGGCGATCAAGTCAGCGCTGATGACCACGGCCTACAACATGGACAACACCGGGGGCGCCATCACGGACATGTCGACCGGCAAGGAGGCAGGGCCGTTCGAGCTTGGGGCCGGCCATGTCGACCCCAACCGCGCCCTCGACCCGGGGCTGGTGTACGACGCCGGCGAAGACGACTACATCTCCTTCCTGTGTGCTCTAGAGTACACGCCCCGGCAGATCGCAATCTTCACTGGGGGTGGTGTCAAGGAGGACATCTGCTTGGAGCACAAGGATGTTGCCGTGGGTGACCACAACTACCCGGCCTTCTCGGTGGCGTTCAAGTCGCACACGGAGAAGATCACACAGCGCCGCGTCGTGCGCAACGTCGGGAGCAACGTCGATGCCGTGTACACCTATGGTCTTCGCGCTTACCCCAACGGTGTGGTTCTCGCCGTGTCTCCTACCAAGCTGGTGTTCGACGCGCAGCACCAAACGCTGGAGTACACGGTCACCTTCAGGTTGGTATTGTCAGCAGCCAATAATAATTCCACTACGGAGGTGCACTCTGCACTTGTGTGGACCGACGGCCAGCACAAGGTGGTCAGCCCCATGGTCGTCACCTGGCCGGCTCCGACGGCTGCGGTGGCCACTATGTGATGAGCTGAGAGCTGCACGCACCTATTAATTCCTCCCGTTGTATTGTGTATGTAAGGTTTGTCCGCCTAGTGTCGTCAACAACTATCGTACGTGAATAAGAAGGGACAATGTGTTTGTATTGTTGGTATGAAAACTGTTATAATCGATAGTAACAAAACGATGAACTAGCGGAAAGATCAAACCAACGGGGACACGAGATTTAACGTGGAAAACCCCTCCAACAATGGAGGAGAAAAAACCACGGGCGCCAGCCAGCAATACTTCACTATATCGGGTGAGATTACAAACGCCGTGGGTTTACAATGTATGGCTTACCCCAACCGGCGGCCTACAAGATGTATTTATAGTGGTGCAAAACCCTAAGTCAGCTGCAGTCTGACTCCGGCGACGGGCCTCCACTTCGCTCCAAAGTTAGCCGCTCACTTTGTATCTTCATATGAATTTGGAACACATCAAAATAACAAAAACTGTTTTTTTTAACAGTTGTTATCAAGTTAAATTTATAGAGTTGTATTGCTTTGATCACTGTGTTCATGTGTTAACATCACAATACTACTAGTACTCAATCCAGAAGAACATTCAGATCAAGCATCATAGGAATTGGAGATCGTCGAAGACCTAAGAGGCGAGAACGCCATTGCTAGAGCAAGACGAAGCAAGAGACACGAGACAAGCTAGCCAGGCTGAAGCCTTGCTGTTCCAAGCCGAGTTGGTCGTCGTCGTCCCTTTCCTATTTGTTGCGGCTTCTTCCCTAGGTGCAGATTGTTTGCTCCCAGGCTCCGGTGCTCCTGCCATTTTAAAAATTTCGAAAATCATATTTACGAGTTTAAAAAAATTCTGAAAAAAAATCAGGCACAGCTAACGGTCAATCCCACAAAACGTGCAAAAACTAAATTTAAAATACTTTGTATTCTAAGCTACACAAGAATGACAAAAGTGTTGATCTAAGTATGCATAGTTTTAAATCTCTAAATTTACGAGGTTTTGTCATTTCTAGTCAGTAGATAACACAAAGTATTTGAATTTAATATTTTACATGGTTGTGGGATACACCATTACTTACATCCCGATTTATTTTCACAATTTTTTTAAACTCAAAAATACGATTTTCGATTTTTTTTAATGACATGAACACTGGTGCCCAGAGCAAAAGACACTTTCCGCTTCTTCCCGTGGCTTCTGAAGGGGCCAAATTCAGATGGTACTCCAGGATATACTAAAGGCAAGAAGAAAATAGAGCCTGCAAAGGGCTAGAATTTCCATGTAAAAGAACCGATTTTGGGCACCCGCGGGGTATAGGCAACGGGGTGGGGCCACTCCATACCCTTACTCGTCTGCATCGATCTTACCCGTTATCCGTACCCATACACGTCAATGGGTATAACTTTTTTCCCATACAATCACCCGACAGGGTAATTGGGTATCCGCAGGTAAAAATACCCACGTTTGCAGCAAATCATATTTAGTAGAAAATAGTCGTAAACAACATCATATAATCATATAACTTTAACCAACGACACGTCTAAAGCTGCAACACATACTTATGAATAGCAGCAGATTGTCAACAACAGCACATGTAAACATCATCACATATACTTATAACCAGCTTCACTTGCATAAGCAACACATGTAAATAGCATCACTTGTCACAGATTTAGAAGGGTACATGGTATAAACCCATACCCGTACCCTCTCTACCCGATGGGTACGACATTTCTCCTTTTACATACTCATGTGTATTTTTTTTCCCAAACCCTTGCCTTAATGGGTTTTTACTCGAAGGGTACATGGGTAATGGGTACCCATTGTCATCCCTATATTTTGCAAATTTATTTTGAATTTTTGCAAATAAAACATATACATGGAAAAAGGTCATTGAGATACCTTTCTTTTGCATCGAAGTCCTAGGTAAATTGTTTGCATTTGCTTTGTATACATGGAAAAAGGTCATTGAGATACATGGATGTTTTTTCTTCTGGGTTGAATAGTCGCGGCAACCGATTCCATTAATATGAAACCGGTAAAACAGAAACAGGTTTCAGATGTGATACCTGACCTTGCCGTGGCAGCCGGCCACGCGGTGGTCGGACGCCAAGCAGCGGAAGCACAGGCCGCGCACCCTCCGCCTGAAGGCCATGGCCCGGTTCTCCCCCTCGGAGAGAGGAGGCACCGGTGGCTGGCTCCGCTGCTGCCGACGTCGATTGCGTACCACCTGCCAGCCCAGCTCGTCGCTTCCACCTTCCAGACCATCAGGCAGCGGCCCCAGCACCTGCGGCTTGAAGTTGGGAGGGAGATGATATGGAGGAGGCGGCAGCTGGGACGGGGCGGCCGGAGCCGCCGAGGAGAGCTGCTGGCAGCCAGCGGGAGGAGCTCCATCCCCAGCACCTCGAGCCACGGGAGAGCCGGTCCGGATTGGATCTGGATCCCGGCGGCCACCATCGCGGGAGAGGGGACGGGGAGGTGGATGGGCTGAGGGGACGACGTCGGGGGATGGGGAGGCCATGGGGCAAGGCTTGGAGTGACGAGGGGCTGGGCAAGCGGAGCTACGCGGTGGCGGCGGCGGCCGCCGCATGAGTCGCCAGCGTCGCGAGAGCTATCCTATGTCCCTCATCGGAAATTCTCATGTGATGATTTGTATACATGGAAAAAGGTCATTGAGATACATGGATGTTTTTTCTTCTGGGTTGAATAGTTGCGGCAACCGATTCCATTAACATGAAACCGATAAAACAGAAAACAGGTTTCAGATGTGATAAAATGGGCCTTCAAATATGACATTATGCTATTAGTCTGAAAATGTGTCTTGATCCTCCGGTTAGCGGGACAGATAGGAATCGGAAATGAGTGTTAGTTACGGCGACAGTATAGTGTGGCATGCCACCGCGCGCCGGCCCCAGCTAGTACTTCTTATCTTCAATTAGGTTTCTTCTTGCGCCGGATATTTTAAAGTAAATATACCATCGAAACTCACAGGCCGCCTACTACGAAAAATGTGAACCACTTATGTAGGATAAGCAGTACCAACAAGCTCTCATGTTCATGGGCCTTGTATAGAATGAGTGCGTGATATACAGATATGTGCTAGACTTCAATGTCGCTAGGTATGCATTAGTACAGAAGATCTACGTGATGTTGATGTTAATTACAGTACATCTGTAGGCAATATCGGCGATACGCAGTTAAGGCCTCGTTTGGGACAGAGCAACTGTACATGAATAGACTGCCTCTGCCTGCAGCGCCTCGCGCTCCAGGTCCTGCCACGAATGCTATCATTGCAAAATGGAAATATGTTAATAACTAATACTCTCTCCGTTCCAAAATAGTTGTCTTCCATTTGTACAAAAGTGGATGTATACGTGTCTAGATACATCCACTTTTGTACAAATGGAAGACAACTATTTTGGAACGGAGGGAGTACGAGTCATCAGCAACGGCAAACTAACTCCGATTTGGGCGTGTACTCTACCTCTATATATTATATATATGGCCCTTCCGTCGGAGGCGGCGATTTGGGTAGTGGGTCTAGATGCACCTATTAGGTAATTTATTTTTGGTTTTTTTTTTCAGAATGTTAAAAAAAAAATCAGAAAAAAATCCGGATGTACGTTACAGCGTGATGTGTTAGCACAAAAATTGGCATGGTGAAAAAACTTTTTTAGCAACCTATAAAAAAAGACAAAATTCTGACACGTATATATACATTTCGGTATGTCCGAATTTGTCTTTTTTGCACAGGTTGCAAAAAAAGTTTTTTCTTCGCGCAACTTTTTGTGCTGACTTGAAATGTGTTGAACTACATGCAAAAAAATTATTTTGAATTTTTTGACATTTGGAAAATTGTTTTTTGGGAGGCCACAGCGCACAATGCGTCTCATACTAATGCTCGAAGAAACCACGGCAATGGGAACCAGCAAACCATTTGCAGTGGTCATGTCGTGTTGCTTCCTCGTCGTGTCTGCGGCGATGCCGGCAGAGCTCGTCGAACAAGCACAAGTCGGCGACATCTTGACCTACATCGTGCGCGTCGCGTCTTCCCACTCACCGAGCGCCACGCGAAACGCAGCCCGCGTCACCCGCGCCTACACCTCCTTCCTCCGTGACACCCTCCCCACTGGCATCCGCGAGCCAGCGCCGAGCATCCTCTACCCTTACATGCACGCCATGACGGGATTTGCAGCACGTCTCACCGCGCGCCAGGCGGCGCACCTCGAGGCCCAGCCCTCGGTCCTCGCCGTCACCCTCGATAGGCTGAGCAAGCTGCACACCACATATTCCTCTTCCTTCCTCGGCCTCACGCCAGTGGAAGGCTCGCCGCTCATGAGAGTGTCGAAAAGCGCCTCAAGCGTTGTGATCGGCATCCTAGACACCGGCATCTACCCAAAGGACCGTGCTTCCTTCGCCGCAGATCTGTCCATGAAGCCCCCTCCACGATCCTTCCAAGGAGGCTGTGTCTCCACCCCCGATTTCAACGCCACCGAATACTGCAACAACAAGCTTTTTTTTTATTTTTTTATTTATTTTTGCAACAACAAGCTTATGGGGGCCAAGTTCTTTCACAAAGGATACAGGGCCATGACAAGCAATGTGATCGGCTGGGCTCCGGCGTCCGGGTCGCCACTTGACTATGACGGACACGGCACACACTGTGCCTCCACCGTCGCCGGTGCCCCTGTCTCGGATGCTAGCCTCTTCACCTTTGGCTTTGGCGTTGCCAGGGGTACAGCCTTTGATGCACGCATTGCTTCCTACAATGTATGCGGGGGCGGGTGCACGCTTACCGATATCGTGGCGGGTATCGATGAAGCGATCAGAGACAAAGTCAACGTCTTGTCCATGTCCATTGGTGTGGGATCCCTTCCAAATCTGTACCATGATCCCTTGTCCATCGCCATGTTCAGGGCTGTTCGTCAAGGCATATTTGTCTCTACCTCCGCCGGAAATGATGGTCCTGGCAGGGAAACCGTCGGCAATGTCGCCCCCTGGGTGTTGACAGTGGGCGCGTCAAGCATGGACCGTCAGTTCTTTGCGCCCATCACTCTTGGCACCGGGAAAACCTTCATGGGCTACTCGCTCTACTCCGGTCAAGATTCATATTATGAGGTGAAACCGCTAGTCTACGGCGGTGATGTCGGCTCGGCGGGGTGCCAAGCTGGAAAACTTGAACCCAGCAAAGTCAACGGCAAGTTTGTCTTGTGCGACGCCGATGGGTCCGGCGTAGCGCAAGGATATGCTGTCAAGCAAGCTGGTGGCGTTGGTGCCATTATCTCAAGCACACCAGCTGACGGTGGGTATGCTAGGGCTCAGCCCCACCTCCTCCCGGCCGTGTCGGTCACGTAAGCGGCCATGGAGATTAGAAATTACTCCACAACTCCAAGCCCGACTGTGTCAATCGAATTTTTCAGCAGCTTCACGGGAGTGAGAAATCCACATGCCCCAAGGGTCGCAGGCTTCTCCAGCCGCGGGCCTAGCCGCGAGGCCCCGGAGATCCTCAAGCCCGACGTCATCGCCCCAGGCGTCGAAATCCTTGCCGCATGGACGGGCGAAGTATCGCCCTCGGAACTCGACATCGACATGAGGCGTGTCAAATTCAACATCATCTCTGGCACATCCATGGCTGCCGCACATGTGAGCGGCATCGCAGCTCTCCTCAAGGTCGCACGGCCTAAATGGAGCCCAGCAGCGATTAAGTCAGCGCTGATGACCACAGCCAACAAGTTGGACAAGCAGGAGGACGCCATCAAAGACATGTCCACCGGCAAGAAGGCAGGGCCGTTCGAGATTGGGGCCGGCCATGTCAGCCCCAACAGTGCCCTCGAGCCAGGGCTGGTGTACGACGCCGAAGAAGACGACTACATCTCCTTCCTCTGTGCTCTAGGGTACACGGCCCGGCGGATCTCCATCTTCACTGGGGCTGGTACGAAGGAGGACATCTGCTTGGAGCACAAGAACGTTACCGTGGGTGACCACAACTACCCGGCCTTCTCAGTGGCGTTCAAGTCGTACGAGGAGATCGGTGACGCAGCGCCGCGTCGTGCGCAACGTCGGGCTCGATGTCGACACCGTGTACACCTTCCGTCTTCGCCCTTACCCTAGAGGCGTGACTGTCGACGTGTATCCGAAGAAGCTAGTGTTCGACGCCTGACACCAAACCCTAGAGTACACGGTCACCTTCTCGTTGGTACGTACCGTCAGCAGCCGATAATAATTCCACTCAGGAGGTGCACTCTGCACTTATGTGGACCAACGGCTACCACAAGGTGGTCAGCCCCATTGTCATCACCTGGCCGGCTCCCACGGTTACCGTGGCCACGATGTGAGCGAGAGCTGCACGCCTGCACGCATCTATTGATCTATTCATTCCTCTCGTTATATGTGTATGTAAGGTATGTCCGTTTAGTGTCATCAACAACTATTGCCAATGTGTCTGTATTGTTATCAAGTTAAATTTGTAAAGTTGTATTGCTTTGTTCACTGTTGATGATACACGATATACTCAAAGCAAGATATAGAAGAAAATAAAGCAACCTGTTTTGGTAGACTGTTTATTTTCCTGCAATAGTCCACTTTTATGGTCGTGCAGTCTTTTCTGGGATCCATGCTCGAGGCTACACGGAGAAGGCAACATCAGACTGCTAACCAGTTTACTAGCGACCCATTTTGCTTTTCAGGCCCCGGTTTTGCTTGTTGTCCTTTTGAATTTCTTTCCTTTCTGTTTCTCCCCCCAGTCGTTTTGGGGTGGCCAGAGTGGAAATGGAGAGGCAGGAATCAGTGCGGACAAGTCTCTGCCGTGTGCCATAGGTTCTCGGAACATGGCAAAGAAAACTTTGCCGTGTAGGAAACAAAAAGAGCACGGCAACTAAAAGAAGCACGGCACAGAAGCTCCCGAGCACACGGCAAAGAATATGTCACGGCAAAACGGACACAAAACACACGGCAAATATAGGCATCTCGGCAAAGATTTCTTTGCCGTGATCCTTTATGTAACATCACGGCAAATAAGTTGACTACGATCCGCAAGTTTGCCGCGCTCCCCAATATTTCGCGGGAAATATCTAAATAAATTTCCCGCGCTATAAATAAATTGGCGGGAAAAGCTATACCGTGTGCAAGAGAAAAAGCGCATGGCACATATCATCTTTGCCGTGTGCCTACCAGTGCCGCGCACGGCACATAACTTCTTTGCCGTGTGCCTTTTATTCTGTCACACGGCAAACCATGTGTTTGCACTTACCCCTTTGTTTGTTTTATTTTGATATGCTTGCTTTGTTTATTTTCTTTGTTAAGGCTTCTAGTACGTTCATTTACTTCACCTAACACAACCAAGGAAAAAATTACACTGGCCTACCCCCTTTCGACGCCGTTCAAGGTGGTAGACGAAAACGTTAGGGTTTTTCCAGCGAATCTAGGGTTTCGCCGAATCGGGGCCACGGAGCGTCGGAAACCCACCCAAATCTATGTTTTGCCATAACATGTGTGTACAAGTGTGTTGGGTGTTGTAAATGTCCAAGATTTTACTCCGGTGTGTGACCGTCTTCACCGACCGCACTCTCTCTCTACTAAGTTTCTTACTTATAGCTGAAAACTCCCGTTTCGGGGGAACCGGGGGCAATCTTGTGAGAACTTGTGATAATAATTGGTTTTCCATGTTCCTATGTCATAACCTAACACAACCAAGGAAAAAATTTCACTGGCCTACCCCCTTTCGACTTCGGTCCAGGGGGTAGATGGGAACTTTGACTTTTTTACAGCGGATCTAGATTTTCACCGAATTGGGGCTCCGGAGCGTCGGAAACCCACCCAAACCTAGGTTTTGCCATACCATGTGTGTACAAGTGTGTTGGGTGTTGTAAATGTCCAAGATTTCATGTGTTCTGTCGCATGATTCCATGCCCGGCACCCGACACGTGAGTTTTCACCTCTAAGTGACGGAACTTACTACGGAGTAAGCGGGGTCGGTGAAGGGGGTCGCATCTCGGAGCTGTATCTTGGTTCCCACAACCTACAAACACATTCTTATACATATATTAGGGACCCATGCAAGTTTTGGTGGGGTTCCGACGCTCCGGACCCCCGCACCCTACACCCGCTGGTAAAAAGTCAAACCTGTCGATACCGGCGCCGAGAGGGGTAGACGCTTTCTTGTGTTAGGTTGGTACATAGGTATATAAGCACTATTATATACTATTAATAAAAAGTATGAATATGGCTTTTTTTTTAGAAAAATAGTAAAGAAGAAAAACAATTAAAAGAAAAAACAAATAGAACGAAAAAAAAAAAAAAGGCACACGACAAAGGCTATTTTGCCGTGCTGCCCTCTCCGCCCTGCACGGCAAAGGACTTCTTTGCCGTGCTGCCCACGAATTCCCACACGGCAAAGAGGCCAGCACGGCAAATTCCTATCCTAACACGCACGCGCACGCTCCGGACACTCTCCTCCACTCACTCTCCACACGAGCACGCGCACGCGCACGCCTCACGCCGCCGGCCCGCCGCCCCGACCCCCCGCACCTCACGTCGCCGGCCCGCCGCCGCGGCACGCCGCCCCCACCCCGCGCCTCCCCTGCCGCCTCCTCCCCGCCCCCGGCCGCCCGCGCGTCGCCTCCTCCGCCCCGGCTGTCCGTCCGCCCGTCGCCGCCCTCACCCACCCCAGCCCGCCGTCGCCGCCCCGCACCTCCCCCACACCACGCACCTCCCCCACCGCGCACCTCCCCCACCCGTGCGCGCCCCGGCCACGCCTCCCGGCCTCTCCTCTTCGACCTCCACCCCCGGCCCTCCACGACGCCCTCTCCTCCGGCCCCGGCCTCCACCACCTCCTCCGGCACCTCCACCACCACTGCAGCTCTTCCGGCTCCACCACGGTTAGTACAGCTAGTTCTAATTAGTTAGTGTTAGTTTAGGTTAGTGGTAGTATTAGTTTAGATTAGTGCTACTGTTAGTTAATTAGTGTTAGTTTTAGGTTAGTGATGACTCCCAAGTGCAGGAGATCAATTGTAGTACTTTTCGATTAGAAAAGGTTGTCGAACCCACGAGGAGCTGAAGGTATTGGTTAGCAAGATTGATAAATAAAACAATGAAAGATGCAAGTGTTTTTGGTATTTTTGGTTATATGGATGCAATGCTGAAAATAAATAGTAGCAAGTGACAGCTCTCAAGGAGAGAAAGCCCAATCCTCTTATGTGCAAGAGGACAAGCTCAAGTGATGTGTAACTTATAAGTGGAAAACGTTCCCGAGGGCGGCATGGATATTACTAGGCATAGAGATTTATTAAACAACACGTTGAATATCTTGTCAAGTTTTAATCTTCTTTGGACGGAGCCATTTTTAGGTAAAGCTAAATAAATAAACTAAACCCCTTATGATGGATCATGTGGCCAAGCAAATGACTGCACAAGAATTATTAAGACAAAAAGTCCCACCATAGCATTACACTCTAAGGTCCCCGATACTAATACCCTCATAATGCAACTTCATGACTCGGACGAGGGTTTACGTGTCCTCCCAAGTCGCCCTCAATTCATTACACTACGGTGTTCTCCTATGAGCCCATAAAGGTGAAGTGTTGTGCAGTCGACGTTCGCACAACACCATCATAGAATCACATAAAAGATAAACACTTGACAAAATACCAACACATGTCATATATAAATCATTGCCAATTCATCCTATGCCCTCAGGAACATACGGGAACTACTCACAACGTGCAAACATGATGATATTCAGTGGCATAAGTGGTACAACGCAATCTGAAAATATAACTTCACCTCCAAATAATGACAAGTACTCAATCACAAACATGAATAGTAGCACAAGACAAGTATCTAGGGTATAGCAACTCTCAAACTACGAGGGGAACGAGGTGGATCACGGAGATGATGATGGAGATGGTGCTGGTCTTGGTGGTGGTGATGATGTAGAGACCTCCTCCCACGCCAAGGAGGAGAAGTGATGACGATGACGGTGATTTCCCCCTCCTCCGGAACTCCGGAGCAGCAGAGTCTGATTCCCCCTCGGAGAGAATCAGGAGTTTCGCCGCCGCCACGGCCTCGGATGGACTTGGAAAAATTAGGGCGTAACTTTTCGGGGAGGACGAAGGCGTGCATAAAAAGCCCCAGGCGAGGAAGTGCTCGAGGCTCCATTTGGTGGGTCCCACGCGGCCAGGTACTGTGGCCGCGTGGGCCCACCCATCTTGGGCCTCGAGGCTCCCTCTCTTCGGTCTTCTTCCCTATGCCTTGTTCTCCATGAAAAAATGGCTGTGCAATTTTCCTTTTATTATTTGGATCCCTGTAGCTCCTGAAACATTAAAAACAAGAAAAAGGAGGTTTTCTGCCTCCCAGAAATTAAATACCAAAAATAGGGACTTTGTAAGAAAGTCCCATAAATCGTCTAAAACATGTAAAATAATGTATTACAATGCAAATAACATTCTAATATGATGCTAAGAGTTGTATAAATGATGATATAAAATGCACGTATCAACTCCCCCAAGCTTAAACCTTACTCGTCCTCGAGTAAGCAAGGACATAGATCATTATATGCATCAATGGACTTGTGGTTGATAAATAAATACGAGCATTGTATCATCATCATATTCAATTGTAATGTAAGATTAATGAACTAAAACTCATACACATGAGGGCAACATAAGTAGAAGCTCTAGCAATCACCCCTTACTTTTGAAAGCAAATAACCATGTATGTTGGACGATTGAATCATACTCTTTTTCACATGCTTTTGATCTTAGCATGTTGCATGATTAAGTTTAAAGTGAAAGCAAATATGAGTAATGTGCTTGACAAAGTATGGGTTGAAAATCTCATGCCCCTTGAATACGAGTACCTACACCATGTGCTACTCAACTTGGGAAACAAAGCAAGTTCAATTTAAATATCATTGTAAGTAAAATAGTATCATCAAGAGCGTCAACTGGGGTACCTCTTGTCCCAGGATATGGAACAAGCCCATATCCAAACAACAAGACAAACAGATAATGAACAATCTCAGCACTCTTTTATTTACCACTTGTGTAGCTTTTTATTGTGATGTGCATCACTGAATGTTCACTATGGTACGCTGTAAATTTCCACCATGAATGATGCATGGCTTAGATTAGCGGCCCAGGCGTCTCTCTAACCATTATACAAACTCATTTAAACCTACTCCATTTCACATTTATTTCACCATGATAAGCATCCATAAACAAAAGTGCATGACATCAACTAGATATAATGAAGTGCAATGTTGAAAGCGTTCCATGTGACAGCACATTTCTGCTAACTCTCAACCAAAACGTTTGTCAAGCTCATAACATCATAATTTTAATCACAATGGTTCATATTTATTTAAGTGCAACATCTCTTTTTATATTTCTTTTTATAATGAGATAATTCTACAATTGTCCAACATACTCAAGTTAATTAAATTCAAGGCAAGATGTGATTGAAACTTCTAAATATGCCACGCTCATTTGCATGAGTGTTACCCATAAATCTCCAGAACAAGAGAATCATGGATGACACCATACTTTATATTAATTTGTAAACCATAAGATAGAGATACATGATAACGCTCCATGAGCTCACACAAGCCTAAAAGAGATTGATGACTAAACGATAAAAGTAAACTAAACCATGACTAGATAGATATGATAAACTAGTAAAGATAAAGGCTAGACTGAACTCCCCCAAGCTTGACGTTTTGCTAGAGCTTCCTCTGCTGCGACCTCCTCTTTCTCATATTCCTCCTTCCATTCTGCCATCTTCCATGGGAAAGGCTTTCCATCACGGAAGGATGTAGGTGGATTATTATACCTGAGGGTAGCAGCTGCTGCAATTTTCTTGAAGCGTTCTTCATACTCGCAGTTCTGGTTCTCTACATCCCACATAAAGCATTGGATCTTCTCCATCTTCTCGATGACGTCCTTGTATCTTTCCTCTAGTTCTTCAAGCCTCCCCTTGTACTCTTCGACCTTCTTCTCCAGCTCCAGGTTCATGAAGTGATGAGCATCAAGGCTGCGGTAGACCACAGTGCCATACCTGAAGGTCTTGTCTTCCAGATCATCCAGCCTTTCTTCCACCGTACCGGTGGCCTTGGGAGCCTTCACCTCCTCCACGAGCAGCACACCCTCCTTGAAGATCACGGCCTTCGGTGGAGCCATCACGGAGTTGAGGTAGCGGTTCACGACACCTCCATTGGGGACGCTCTCCCCCTCATGGTTGGATCCGGAGCAAGACATGGCTAAACCCTGACAGACAGAAACAGCAAAAGCAAAGATCGCTCGAGAACTCTCGGTGCGAGATTAGATCAACGAAAAGGGGTATATATTGACGGGTTTTAGGTCAAGACGAAGAGTCGGAGACGAAAACGAGACGAAACGGGACTCCGAGGGGCAAAAGGAGTGGGCCCACGCGGCCTGGTACTGTAGCCGCGTGGGACCCCCTCTTTTCCTTCTCGGGGCTCCGTTCCTTCCAAGTTTCTTGTCCTATATGCTAATTTCCATAAAAAATAACACTCGTAAAATTTTACGCAATTCCGAGAAACTTTCCAATACAAAAGTTACCTATTATAATTTTGGGATTCTGAAACTGCAGAATTCTTCGCAATTACCTCCTCCGGTGTCTGTAAATTCAACTCCTCCACCTTTCCGATGAAACTCTTCCTGCAATATAATGTTTAAGGCGTTGTCCATTGACTACATGAGGTTTACCTTTCATGTCACCATGAAGACGGATAGCTCCTGAACGGTACACCTCCTGTATCACTAATGGTCCCTGCCATTTTGAAGCCAACTTCCCTGCAGAAAACTTGAAACGAGAGTTGTATAATAGAACTTGATCACCTACTTTAAACTCTTTCTTTTTAATTTTCTTGTCATGCCAAATCTTAACTTTCTCTTTAAATAATTTGGCACTTTCATAAGCTTCATTTCTCCATTCATCTAGTAGGTTTAAATCAAGAATTCTCTTCTCTCCGCAGTTTTAAAATCAAAGTTCAATTGTTTAATAGCCCATCTAGCTTTATGTTCTAGTTCACAGGTAAATGACAAGCTTTTCCATAAACCATTTTATAAGGAGACATTCCCATTGGATTTTAAAAGCAGTTCTATAAGCCCACAACGCATCATTAATTTTAAGTGGCCAGTCAGACCTAGACTTATTCACTGTCTTTTCCAAAATGAGTTTAATTTCCCTATTACTTAGTTCAACTTGTCCACTAGTTTGAGGGTGATAAGGAGATGCAACTCTATGGTTAACATTATATTTTGCCAATGTTTTCCTAAGAACACCATGCAAGAAATGAGAACCACCATCAGTAATTAAAAACCTAGGAACACCAAACCTGGGGAAAATGATGTCCTTGAGCATCTTCATTGCTGTGGCATGATCTGCACTTTTGGTTGGAATTGCTTCCACCCACTTTGTAACATAATCCACTGCAACCAAAATATGAGTATGCTTTGTCTTTGATGCTGGGAAAGGTCCCATAAAGTCAAAACCCCACACATCAAATGGTTCAAGTGGTAAAGAGTAATTCATAGGCATTTCATTTCTCCTACCAATATTTCCTACTCTTTGACATTTATCACAAGATTTAACATATTCAGCACAATCCTTAAATAAAGTAGGCCAATAAAAACCAGATTGTAATACCTTTGCACCGTACGATCTCCTGCATGATGCCCTCCATAGGGACTGTCATGGCAATCTCTTATAATAGCCTGTTGTTCATGCTCAGGTACACAACGTCTAATAATACCATCCACACTTTCTTATAAAGAAAAGGATCATCCCAAAAATAATGTCTAAGATCATAAAAGAATTTCTTTCTTTGTTGAAAAGTGAAGTGTGGTGGCAAAACTTTACCAACAATAAAATTTGCATAGTTAGCAAACCATGGAGATGCAACTTAGCACTAGAAACATTAACATTTGCAAGTTGTTCATTAGCAAAACTATCATTAATAGGAATAGGATCATCAGGTATATTTTCCATTCTAGAAAGATGATCAGCTACTTGATTATCTTCCCCTTTCCTATCAACAATGTGTAAATCAAATTCTTGCATAAAGAACCCATCTAATTAATCTAGGCTTAGCATCTTTCTTATTCATCAAATATTTAATAGCAGAATGATCAGTATGTATTGTGACTTTGGAATCAGTAATATAAGGTCTAAACTTGTCACAAGCAAAAGCACTGCTAAAAATTCTTTTCAGTTGTTGCATAATTCCTTTGAGCAGCATCAAGTGTTCTACTAGCATAATAAATAACATTCAGCTTCTTATCAACACGTTGGCCCAAAACAGCCCCAACTGCATAATCACTAGCATCACACATAATTTCAAAAGGCAAATTCCAATCAGGAGGTTGAATAATAGGAGCACTTATTAAAGCTTTCTTCAAAATATTAAAGATTCAATACAATCATCATTAAAAGAGAAAGGAACATCCTTTTGCAAAAGATTGGTTAGAGGTTTTGATATTTTGGAGAAATCTTTAATAAACCTACGGTAAAAACCTGCATGCCCAAGGAAACTTCTTATACCTTTGATGTCCCTTGGGTATGGCAGCTTTTCAATAGCTTCTATCTTTGCTGGGTCAACTTCTATTCCCTTCCAGAAATCCGATGCCCAAGGACAATGCCTTCAGTAACCATGAAGTGACACTTCTCCCAATTAAGAACTAAATGTTGGTCTTCACATCGCTGCAAAACTTTGTTAAGGTTGAACAAGCAATTATCGAAGGAAGTACCATACACAGAAAAATCATCCATAAAACTTCCATTATCTTTTCAATATAATCAGCAAATATAGCATTCATGCATCTTTGAAAAGTAGCAGGAGCATTGCATAAACCGAATGGCATTCTCCTATAAGCAAATGTACCATATGGGCAAGTAAAAGTGGTCTTTTCTTGATCATCCTTATGGACAGGAATTTGTGAGAAACCTGAATAACCATCTAAATAGCAAAAGTGAGAGTGTTTAGATAACCTTTCTAACATTTGATCAATAAATGGCAATGGGTAATGATCTTTACGAGTTGCTTTGTTTAACTTCCTGAAATCAATACACATCCTATAACCAACAACAGTACGTTGAGCCACAAGTTCATCCTCATCATTTGGAACAACAGTCATTCCACCCTTTTTAGGAACACAATGAACAGGACTAACCCACTTACTATCAGCTATGGGATAAATATACCAGCTTCAATAAGTCTTATTACCTCTTTCCTTACCACTTCTTTCATTTTTGGATGGAGACGGCGTTGATAATCAACAACAGGTTTTGCATCCTCCTCCAAATTAATTTTATGCATACATAGAGCTGGGCTTATACCTTTAAGATCATCAAGAGAGTATCCAATGGCTGGTCGGTGAGCTTTAAGCACATCAAGTAATTTTCCTTCTTCTTCAGCTGAAAGGTTAGCACTAATAATGACAGGATATATGCTCTTCTCATCCAAGTAAGCATATTTAAGATTTTCAGGCAAAGGTTTTAATTCGAAACTAGGATCCCCTTTAGGTGGTGGTAGCACTCCTAAATTATCAGGTGGGATATGCAATTGTAATTGTGGTGGTTGTTGCCATAATATTTGTTCTAAAGCATCTTTTTCCTCATCATTAAATGGTTCATCTTGATTAAGCATATAACGTTCTACAACATCTGTTGAAGCTACAGCTATATGAGCAAGAGTTTCAATTATATCTTCAGAATTGGCTCTTTCACAACATGTTTATCAGCAAATTTGGAAAAATTGAACTCAAGTTTTCACCAGCACATTTAATAAACACTTTCTCTTTAGGCAAATCAATTTCAGCACCAACAGTGTTTAAGAAAGGTCTACCAAAAATGATAGGACAAAAAGAATCTTGAGGACAACCAAGCACAATAAAATCAGCAGGATATTTTATTTTGCCAACCAATACTTCAACATCTCTAACAATTCCAAATGGACTAATATAATCTTTATTAGCAAGTTGAATTGTCATACCTGTCTCTTCCATAAGGATAGGATCAATATCAGGCTTGATTTCAAGATAAAGAGAATATGGAATGACACTAATACTTGCTCCAATATCACATAGACCATGATAACTTGAAGTCCCAATAGAGCATGATATAACAGGTTTACCAACTTTAGCCGAATTACCTTTGATGACCTTAGTAGCATCTTCACATAAATAAACATCAACAGGGTCTTCTTCATTTAATTGTTTGATAATTGAAATTTGACTGTTGACTTCTGTTCATAAGGCTGAGCGCTTTTTTTACTCTTGTTAGTAACAGCAATAAGTAAATTCTCCTTAACTTGGTTTGGATATGGAAGTGGTTCAACATACTCCTCAATTGTCACAGATGACACTGGTTCTACCTGTTTAATAACTTTAGGAACAACAATAGATTGTTTAACAGGTTCAACATAAACTTCAAAACCACTTTGAGGAACACATAGATGCTTAGCAAAACCTTTAGCTATCTCAATTATAACATAAGGATCAAGATTAAAAGTATCACTCAGATTTTTAAACAAAGAAGTAGAGAAGTTCTCTACACATGAATATCCATAATCAAAATAGGCTCATTACCTTTATCAAGATCCCAATTACCAGTATTTTCAGAAATAGTCTCCAATAAATTCCATGCTTCTTCTTCAGTATTATTAGTAAAACTTCCACCAGATGAATTATCCAGAATTTCCTTGTGCCTCGATGGTAGCCTCACATAAAAATTTATCAATATAAGTTTCCTTGTAAGATCATGACAAGGATTCTTGCGAAGGAGTTCCTTTAACCTCCCCCAAGCTTGAGTAATACTCTCTCCCAGATGTGGCCAGAAATTAAATATATAACAGCGGTTCTCATAAGCTTCTTTAGGAGTAAAATATTTAAGAAAGAAAACCTTCCTCAAGATTCCATTCAATACAACTTCATCATCAAGAGACCTATACCAATCACGAGCATTACCAGATAAAGACAAATATAATAACTTCCTTTTTACCTGATCTTCAGAAATACCAGGAAGTCTAAATAAACCACATATGTCTTCAATTAATTCCATATGCTCACGTGCAGACTTAGTTCCATCACCTGTAAATGGATTTTTCATAACTCTTTTAACATGACCTACGGGAATTTTATATCCCACTTTAGGTACCGCAGCACAGTAGTTTCAACCACTTTAGGAGCATTGGCATAAGCACTTTCATATAAGCAAGATGCAGCGAGGCACGATTCATAAATGCCATAGTAACAATGAGATAAAACAGCTTTCAAGTTTCCTTACCAAACTTCTTACCAATAGCGCTACGCTCCCCGGCAACGGCGCCAGAAAAGTATCTTGATGACTCCCAAGTGCAGGAGATCAATTGTAGTACCTTTCAATTAGAAAAGGTTGTCGAACCCACGAGGAGCTGAAGGTATTGGTTAGCAAGATTGATAAATAAAACAATGAAAGATGCAAGTGTTTTTGGTATTTTTGGTTGTATATGATGCAATGCTGAAAATAAATAGTAGCAAGTGACAGCTCTCAAAGAGAGAAAGCCCAATCCTCTTATGTGCAAGAGGACAAGCTCAAGTGATGTGTAACTTATAGTGGAAAACGTTCCCGAGGGCGGCATGGATATTGCTAGGCATAGAGATTTATTAAACAACACGTTGAATATCTTGTCAAGTTTTAATCTTCTTTGGACGGAGCCATTTTAGGTAAGCTAAATAAATAAACTAAACCCCTTATGATGGATCATGTGGCCAAGCAAATGACTGCACAAGAATTATTAAGACAAAAGTCCCACCATAGCATTACACTCTAAGGTCCCCGATACTAATACCCTCATAATGCAACTTCATGACTCGGACAGGTTTACGTGTCCTCCCAAGTCCCTCAATTCATTACACTACGGTGTTCTCCTATGAGCCCATAAAGGTGAAGTGTTGTGCAGTCGACGTTCGCACAACACCATCATAGAATCACATAAAAGATAAACACTTGACAAAATACCAACACATGTCATATATAAATCATTGCCAATTCATCCTATGCCCTCAGGAACATACGGGAACTACTCACAACGTGCAAACATGATGATATTCAGTGGCATAAGTGGTACAACGCAATCTGAAAATATAACTTCACCTCCAAATAATGACAAGTACTCAATCACAAACATGAATAGTAGCACAAGACAAGTATCTAGGGTATAGCAACTCTCAAACTACGAGGGGAACGAGTGGATCACGGAGATGATGATGGAGATGGTGCTGGTCTTGGTGGTGGTGATGATGTAGAGACCTCCTCCCACGCCAAGGAGGAGAAGTGATGACGATGACGGTGATTTCCCCCTCTCCGGACTCCGGAGCAGCAGAGTCTGATTCCCCCTCGGAGAGAATCAGGAGTTTCGCCGCCGCCACGGCCTCGGATGGACTTGGAAAAATTAGGGCGTAACTTTTCGGGGAGGACGAAGGCGTGCATAAAAAGCCCCAGGCGAGGAAGTGCTCGAGGCTCCATTTGGTGGGTCCCACGCGGCCAGGTACTGTGGCCGCGTGGGCCCACCCATCTTGGGCCTCGAGGCTCCCCTCTCTTCGGTCTTCTTCCCTCTGCCTTGTTCTCCATGAAAAAATGGCTGTGCAATTTTCCTTTTTTATTTGGATCCCTGTAGCTCCTGAAACATTAAAAACAAGAAAAAGGAGGTTTTCTGCCTCCCAGAAATTAAATACCAAAAATAGGGACTTTGTAAGAAAGTCCATAAATCGTCTAAAACATGTAAAAATAATGTATTACAATGCAAATAACATTCTAATATGATGCTAAGAGTTGTATAAATGATGATATAAAATGCACGTATCAACTCCCCCAAGCTTAAACCTTACTCGTCCTCGAGTAAGCAAGGACATAGATCATTATATGCATCAATGGACTTGTGGTTGATAAATAAATACGAGCATTGTATCATCATCATATTCAATTGTAATGTAAGATTAATGAACTAAAACTCATACACATGAGGACAACATAAGTAGAAGCTCTAGCAATCACCCCTTACTTTTGAAAGCAAATAACCATGTATGTTGGACGATTGAATCATACTCTTTTTCACATGCTTTTGATCTTAGCATGTTGCATGATTAAGTTCAAAGCGAAAGCAAATATGAGTAATGTGCTTGACAAAGTATGGGTTGAAAATCTCATGCCCCTTGAATACGAGTACCTACACCATGTGCTACTCAACTTGGGAAACAAAGCAAGTTCAATTTAAATATCATTGTAAGTAAAATAGTATCATCGAGAGCGTCAACTGGGGTACCTCTTGTCCCAGGATATGGAACAAGCCCATATCCAAACAACAAGACAAACAGACAATGAACAATCTCAGCACTCTTTTATTTACCACTTGTGTAGCTTTTTATTGTGATGTGCATCACTGAATGTTCACTATGGTACGCTGTAAATTTCCACCATGAATGATGCATGGCTTAGATTAGCGGCCCAGGCGTCTCTCTAACATTATACAAACTCATTTAAACCTACTCCATTTCACATTTATTTCACCATGATAAGCATCCATAAACAAAAGTGCATGACATCAACTAGATATAATGAAGTGCAATGTTGAAAGCGTTCCATGTGACAGCACATTTCTGCTAACTTCAACCAAAACGTTTGTCAAGCTCATAACATCATAATTTTAATCACAATGGTTCATATTTATTTAAGTGCAACATCTCTTTTTATATTTCTTTTTATAATGAGAAATTCTACAATTGTCCAACATACTCAAGTTAATTAAATTCAAGGCAAGATGTGATTGAAACTTCTAAATATGCCACGCTCATTTGCATGAGTGTTACCCATAAATCTCCAGAACAAGAGAATCATGGATGACACCATACTTTATATTAATTTGTAAACCATAAGATAGAGATACATGATAACGCTCCATGAGCTCACACAAGCCTAAAAGAGATTGATGACTAAACGATAAAAGTAAACTAAACCATGACTAGATAGATATGATAAACTAGTAAAGATAAAGGCTAGACTGAACTCCCCCAAGCTTGACGTTTTGCTAGAGCTTCCTCTGCTGCGACCTCCTCTTTCTCATATTCCTCCTTCCATTCTGCCATCTTCCATGGGAAAGGCTTTCCATCACGGAAGGATGTAGGTGGATTATTATACCTGAGGGTAGCAGCTGCTGCAATTTTCTTGAAGCGTTCTTCATACTCGCAGTTCTGGTTCTCTACATCCCACATAAAGCATTGGATCTTCTCCATCTTCTCGATGACGTCCTTGTATCTTTCCTCTAGTTCTTCAAGCCTCCCCTTGTACTCTTCGACCTTCTTCTCCAGCTCCAGGTTCATGAAGTGATGAGCATCAAGGCTGCGGTAGACCACAGTGCCATACCTGAAGGTCTTGTCTTCCAGATCATCCAGCCTTTCTTCCACCGTACCGGTGGCCTTGGGAGCCTTACCTCCTCCACGAGCAGCACACCCTCCTTGAAGATCACGGCCTTCGGTGGAGCCATCACGGAGTTGAGGTAGCGGTTCACGACACCTCCATTGGGGAGCTCTCCCCCTCATGGTTGGATCCGGAGCAAGACATGGCTAAACCCTGACAGACAGAAACAGCAAAAGCAAAGATCGCTCGAGAACTCTCGGTGCGAGATTAGATCAACAAAAGGGGTATATATTGACGGGTTTTAGGTCAAGACGAAGAGTCGGAGACGAAAACGAGACGAAACGGGACTCCGAGGGGCAAAAGGAGTGGGCCCACGCGGCCTGGTACTGTAGCCGCGTGGGACCCCCTCTTTTCCTTCTCGGGGCTCCGTTCCTTCCAAGTTTCTTGTCCTATATGCTAATTTCCATAAAAAATAACACTCGTAAAATTTTACGCAATTCCGAGAAACTTTCCAATACAAAAGTTACCTATTATAATTTTGGGATTCTGAAACTGCAGAATTCTTCGCAATTACCTCCTCCGGTGTCTGTAAATTCAACTCCTCCACCTTTCCGATGAAACTCTTCCTGCAATATAATGTTTAAGGCGTTGTCCATTGACTACATGAGGTTTACCTTTCATGTCACCATGAAGACGGATAGCTCCTGAACGGTACACCTCCTGTATCACTAATGGTCCCTGCCATTTTGAAGCCAACTTCCCTGCAGAAAACTTGAAACGAGAGTTGTATAAAGAACTTGATCACCTACTTTAAACTCTTTCTTTTTAATTTTCTTGTCATGCCAAATCTTAACTTTCTCTTTAAATAATTTGGCACTTTCATAAGCTTCATTTCTCCATTCATCTAGTAGGTTTAAGTCAAGAATTCTCTTCTCTCCGCAGTTTTAAAATCAAAGTTCAATTGTTTAATAGCCCATCTAGCTTTATGTTCTAGTTCACAGGTAAATGACAAGCTTTTCCATAAACCATTTTATAAGGAGACATTCCCATTGGATTTTTAAAAGCAGTTCTATAAGCCCACAACGCATCATTAATTTTAAGTGGCCAGTCAGACCTAGACTTATTCACTGTCTTTTCCAAAATGAGTTTAATTTCCCTATTACTTATTCAACTTGTCCACTAGTTTGAGGGTGATAAGGAGATGCAACTCTATGGTTAACATTATATTTTGCCAATGTTTTCCTAAGAACCATGCAAGAAATGAGAACCACCATCAGTAATTAAAAACCTAGGAACACCAAACCTGGGGAAAATGATGTCCTTGAGCATCTTCATTGCTGTGGCATGATCTGCACTTTTGGTTGGAATTGCTTCCACCCACTTTGTAACATAATCCACTGCAACCAAAATATGAGTATGCTTTGTCTTTGATGCTGGGAAAGGTCCCATAAAGTCAAAACCCCACACATCAAATGGTTCAAGTGGTAAAGAGTAATTCATAGGCATTTCATTTCTCCTACCAATATTTCCTACTCTTTGACATTTATCACAAGATTTAACATATTCAGCACAATCCTTAAATAAAGTAGGCCAATAAAAACCAGATTGTAATACCTTTGCACCTGTACGATCTCCTGCATGATGTCCTCCATAGGGACTGTCATGGCAATCTCTTATAATAGCCTGTTGTTCATGCTCAGGTACACAACGTCTAATAATACCATCCACACTTTCTTATAAAGAAAGGATCATCCCAAAAATAATGTCTAAGATCATAAAAGAATTTCTTTCTTTGTTGAAAAGTGAAGTGTGGTGGCAAAACTTTACCAACAATAAAATTTGCATAGTTAGCAAACCATGGAGATGCAACTTAGCACTAGAAACATTAACATTTGCAAGTTGTTCATTAGCAAAACTATCATTAATAGGAATAGGATCATCAGGTATATTTTCCATTCTAGAAAGATGATCAGCTACTTGATTATCTTCCCCTTTCCTATCAACAATGTGTAAATCAAATTCTTGCAATAAAAGAACCCATCTATTAATCTAGGCTTAGCATCTTTCTTATTCATCAAATATTTAATAGCAGAATGATCAGTATGTATTGTGACTTTGGAATCAGTAATATAAGGTCTAAACTTGTCACAAGCAAAAGCACTGCTAAAAATTCTTTTCAGTTGTTGCATAATTCCTTTGAGCAGCATCAAGTGTTCTACTAGCATAATAAATAACATTCAGCTTCTTATCAACACGTTGGCCCAAAACAGCCCCAACTGCATAATCACTAGCATCACACATAATTTCAAAGGCAATTCCAATCAGGAGGTTGAATAATAGGAGCACTTATTAAAGCATTCTTCAAAATATTAAAGATTCAATACAATCATCATTAAAAGAGAAAGGAACATCCTTTTGCAAAAGATTGGTTAGAGGTTTTGATATTTTGGAGAAATCTTTAATAAACCTACGGTAAAAACCTGCATGCCCAAGAAACTTCTTATACCTTTGATGTCCCTTGGGTATGGCAGCTTTTCAATAGCTTCTATCTTTGCTGGGTCAACTTCTATTCCCTTCCAGAAATCCGATGCCCAAGACAATACCTTCAGTAACCATGAAGTGACACTTCTCCCAATTAAGAACTAAATGTTGGTCTTCACATCGCTGCAAAACTTTGTTAAGGTTGAACAAGCAATTATCGAAGGAAGTACCATACACAGAAAAATCATCCATAAATACTTTTCTTTTCAATATAATCAGCAAATATAGCATTCATGCATCTTTGAAAAGTAGCAGGAGCATTGCATAAACCGAATGGCATTCTCCTATAAGCAAATGTACCATATGGGCAAGTAAAAGTGGTCTTTTCTTGATCATCCTTATGGACAGGAATTTTGAGAAACCTGAATAACCATCTAAATAGCAAAAGTGAGAGTGTTTAGATAACCTTTCTAACATTTGATCAATAAATGGCAATGGGTAATGATCTTTACGAGTTGCTTTGTTTAACTTCCTGAAATCAATACACATCCTATAACCAACAACAGTACGTTGAGCCACAAGTTCATCCTCATCATTTGGAACAACAGTCATTCCACCCTTTTTAGGAACACAATGAACAGGACTAACCCACTTACTATCAGCTATGGGATAAATGATACCAGCTTCAATAAGTCTTATTACCTCTTTCCTTACCACTTCTTTCATTTTTGGATGGAGACGGCGTTGATAATCAACAACAGGTTTTGCATCCTCCTCCAAATTAATTTTATGCATACATAGAGCTGGGCTTATACCTTTAAGATCATCAAGAGAGTATCCAATGGCTGGTCGGTGAGCTTTAAGCACATCAAGTAATTTTCCTTCTTCTTCAGCTGAAAGGTTAGCACTAATAATGACAGGATATATGCTCTTCTCATCCAAGTAAGCATATTTAAGATTTTCAGGCAAAGGTTTTAATTCGAAACTAGGATCCCCTTTAGGTGGTGGTAGCACTCCTAAATTATCAGGTGGGATATGCAATTGCAATTGTGGTGGTTGTTGCCATAATATTTGTTCTAAAGCATCTTTTTCCTCATCATTAAATGGTTCATCTTGATTAAGCATATAACGTTCTACAACATCTGTTGAAGCTACAGCTATATGAGCAAGAGTTTCAATTATATCTTCAGATTGGCTCTTTCACAACATGTTTATCAGCAAATTTGGAAAAATTGAACTCAAGTTTTTCACCGGCACATTTAATAAACACTTTCTCTTTAGGCAAATCAATTTCAGCACCAACAGTGTTTAAGAAAGGTCTACCAAAAATGATAGGACAAAAAGAATCTTGAGGACAACCAAGCACAATAAAATCAGCAGGATATTTTATTTTGCCAACCAATACTTCAACATCTCTAACAATTCCAAAGGACTAATATAATCTTTATTAGCGAGTTGAATTGTCATACCTGTTTCTTCCATAAGGATAGGATCAATATCAGGCTTGATTTCAAGATAAAGAGAATAAGGAATGACACTAATACTTGCTCCAATATCACATAGACCATGATAACTCGAAGTCCCAATAGAGCATGATATAACAGGTTTACCAACTTTAGCCGAATTACCTTTGATGACCATAGTAGCATCTTCACATAAATAAACATCAACAGGGTCTTCTTCATTTAATTGTTTGATAATTGAAATTTGACTGTTGACTTCTGTCTGCTCATAAGGCTGAGAGCGCCTTTTTTTACTCTTATTAGTAACAGCAATAAGTAAATTCTCTTTAACTTGGTTTGGATATGGAAGTGGTTCAACATACTCCTCAATCGTCACGGATGACACTGGTTCTACCTATTTAAGAACTTTAGGAACAACAATAGATTGTTTAACAGGCTCAACATAAACTTCAAAACCACTTTGAGGGACACATAGATGCTTAGCAAAACCTTTCAGCAGCCTTTTTTCATCGAAGTTGTCTGGTTGGCCTGCTGGAATATTTGGAAGGTCCGTAATGCAAAGATTTTTGAGAACTGCAGGCCCAGGTTTGCGACTTGGAGGAGCTGCTTCATACATGATATGTCTCTACAGGCTCATCGTTTGAAGAAAGCTCACAAGGAGAAGCTCTTAGCTTGGCTCTCCTCCCTCCCCTGATTTTTTGTACATTCTTCTGTGATCTTGTTCTGTTCTGAGTAGCTGCTGTACATAGGTTCAGTAGGTTTTCCTTTACTCTTCTTGTTGTAAATATGCTTTTTTGTTTCTAATAAAAGGTGGGGCTGTGGGGCTCTTTGCCTCACAGTAGTTAGTTTCAAAAAAGGATCAAGATTAAAAGTATCACTCAGATTTTTAAATAACAAAGAAGTAGAGAAGTTCTCTACACATGAATATCCATAATCAAAATAGGGCTCATTACCTTTATCAAGATCCCAATTACCAGTATTTTCAGAAATGGTCTCCAATAAATTCCATACTTCTTGCTCAGTATTATTAGTAAAACTTCCACCAGATGAATTATCCAGAATTTCCTTATGCCTCGATGGTAGCCTCACATAAAAATTTATCAATATAAGCTTCCTTGTTAGATCACGACAAGGATTCTTGCGAAGAAGTTCCTTTAATCTCCCCCAAGCTTGAGTAATACTCTCCCAGATGTGGCCAGAAATTAAATATATAACAGCGGTTCTCATAAGCTTCTTTATGAGTAAAATATTTAAGAAAGAAAACCTTCCTCAAGGTATTCCATTCAATGACAACTTCATCATCAAGAGACTTATACCAATCACGAGCTTTACCAGATAAAGACAAATATAATAACTTCCTTTTTACCTCATCTTCCGAAATACCAGGAAGCCTAAATAAACCACATATGTCTTCAATTAATTCCATATGCTCACGTGCAGACTTAGTTCCATCTCCTGTAAATGGATTTTTCATAATTCTTTTAACATAACCTACGGGAATTTTATATCCCACTTTAGGTACCGCAGGCACAGTAGTTTCAACCACCTTAGGAGCATTGGCATAAGCAGTTTCATATAAAGCGAGATTCAGCGAGGCACGATTCATAAATGCCATAGTAACAATGAGATAAAACAGCTTTCAAGTTTCCTTACCAAACTTCTTACCAATAGCGCTACGCTCCCCGGCAACGGCGCCAGAAAAGTATCTTGATGACTCCCAAGTGCAGGAGATCAATTGTAGTACCTTTCGATTAGAAAAGGTTGTCGAACCCACGATGAGCTGAAGGTATTGGTTAGCAAGATTGATAAATAAAACAATGAAAGATGCAAGTGTTTTTGGTATTTTTGGTTATATGGATGCAATGCTGAAAATAAATAGTAGCAAGTGACAGCTCTCAAGGAGAGAAAGCCCAATCCTCTTATGTGCAAGAGGACAAGCTCAAGTGATGTGTAACTTATAAGTGGAAAACGTTCCCGAGGGCGGCATGGATATTACTAGGCATAGAGATTTATTAAACAACACGTTGAATATCTTGTCAAGTTTTAATCTTCTTTGGACGGAGCCATTTTTAGGTAAAGCTAAATAAATAAACTAAACCCCTTATGATGGATCATGTGGCCAAGCAAATGACTGCACAAGAATTATTAAGACAAAAAGTCCCACCATAGCATTACACTCTAAGGTCCCCGATACTAATACCCTCATAATGCAACTTCATGACTCGGACGAGGGTTTACGTGTCCTCCCAAGTCGCCCTCAATTCATTACACTACGGTGTTCTCCTATGAGCCCATAAAGGTGAAGTGTTGTGCAGTCGACGTTCGCACAACACCATCATAGAATCACATAAAAGATAAACACTTGACAAAATACCAACACATGTCATATATAAATCATTGCCAATTCATCCTATGCCCTCAGGAACATACGGGAACTACTCACAACGTGCAAACATGATGATATTCAGTGGCATAAGTGGTACAACGCAATCTGAAAATATAACTTCACCTCCAAATAATGACAAGTACTCAATCACAATCATGAATAGTAGCACAAGACAAGTATCTAGGGTATAGCAACTCTCAAACTACGAAGGGAACGAGGTGGATCACGGAGATGATGATGGAGATGGTGCTGATCTTGGTGGTGGTGATGATGTAGAGACCTCCTCCCACGCCAAGGAGGAGAAGTGATGACGATGACGGTGATTTCCCCCTCCTCCGGAACTCCGGAGCAGCAGAGTCTGATTCCCCCTCGGAGAGAATCAGGAGTTTCGCCGCCGCCACGGCCTCGGATGGACTTGGAAAAATTAGGGCGTAACTTTTCGGGGAGGACGAAGGCGTGCATAAAAAGCCCCAGGCGAGGAAGTGCTCGAGGCTCCATTTGGTGGGTCCCACGCGGCCAGGTACTGTGGCCGCGTGGGCCCACCCATCTTGGGCCTCGAGGCTCCCCTCTCTTCGGTCTTCTTCCCTATGCCTTGTTCTCCATGAAAAAATGGCTGTGCAATTTTCCTTTTATTATTTGGATCCCTGTAGCTCCTGAAACATTAAAAACAAGAAAAAGGAGGTTTTCTGCCTCCCAGAAATTAAATACCAAAAATAGGGACTTTGTAAGAAAGTCCCATAAATCGTCTAAAACATGTAAAATAATGGTATTACAATGCAAATAACATTCTAATATGATGCTAAGAGTTGTATAAATGATGATATAAAATGCACGTATCAGTTAGTTCTAGTGATATTTATAGTTTTAGTTTTAGGTTAGTTCTAGTGTTAGTTATAGTTTTAGGTTAGTGCTAGTGTTAGTTAATTAGTGTTAGTTTTAGGTTAGTTCTAGTGTTAGTTATAGTATTAGTTTTAGGTTAGTTGTAGTGTCACCTCTGTCACAATAAGCATTTCTATGAATATTTACATGTTGTTTTTTCTGTTTTTCAGATGTCGTAGTTTATCGCCAGCCGCCACCGTCGGTCACGTCATCGCGGGGCTACTTCTGCAGCTGAAGAGCGTCCTCGACCTTCTCTGATCACCGATCACGCTTCGAGGGTATAAATCTTTCGTCTCTCTTGCTGCATAGGTTTATTTTGGTCTAGATCACCAAGTCAGTCGCGTAACCGAGTCAGATCCCATCCGGAAGGGTTACAAATTTATAAATATGCAGGATTGTCCATCTTTGCATATTTATAACTGTAACACTTCCGAATTGTCCATGTTGGACAGTCCAAGTACGTGTAGATCGGGTCGTGTTCCATGTTCTACCCCTTCATGAGTCGGAATTTCGGCAGCACCTTCCCGTTGTTCTTCGGATGCACACCCTCTCGGCTTGACAAGCTCGAGACGTGTATTCTGAAGAACAGCAGGGAGGTGCTGCCGAAATTCCGTCTTGGGTCGGGGTAGAACATGGAACACGACTCGATCTACACGTACTCGGGTGGGATAAGCCCACCTATTAGAGGTGTAGGTGAACCCTTGCATGTTGTAAAAGATAAAATTTGGCCGTAAAAATGGTTTTGTTAAAATTCAATGACATGTTGAACTGAAAGCATTGTGTATGTCTTTTTTGGTACCGATTAAAGGATGGATCCGAGACAGAACCGTGAGTGGATGTATGCTGGCAGAAAGAGTCAGTGGGAGTTTAGTGATGAATGGAGAGATAAGGCCGAGGAGTTTGTGAACAAGGCGTTTGACATCAGCAGCAGACCCATGAAAGTGTTTTGCCCCTGTTCAAAATGCGATAACCGAAGGCGACAGTCGAAGGTAGATGTTAGTACGCACCTGGTCAAGTTTGGGTTCACACCGTTCTACCATGTTTGGAATTACCATGGTGTACAGTTAGCAAAACGTTCTAGAACCGAGCCGCGTCAGATTCAGCCAGCGAGAGAATTTGACACTGGGTTCAACAACTGCTTATACGACTTTGTTAATGCTAATGCGCCTGAAAGCCCTCATGTAGAGTCGGAGACACCTCAGGAGGCGGAGACAAGTGAGCAGCCGGATGAAAACACGAAGAAGTACTACGAGACTATGTTTGGTTCGCAGAAACCCCTTCATCAACATACAGATGTTACCCTTCTAGATGCCATCGCTCGCCTTATGGCCGTGAAGTGCCAGAGGAAGATATGCAGGGATGGTGACGAGGGGTAGACTCATCAAGACTCATGGTTAAGGTCCTTGGGTTATGAATATGGGGAGAGAACGTGGTAGAGCTGGAAGTATCGTCGGCTGACAAGCGGGGCAAGGATTTTACCCAGGTTCAGGACCCTCGTGTGGAGGTAACACCCCTACGTCCTGCCTGTCTGTTATTGATTTGAGAGTATATGCTGGTTACAAGGGGATCCCGGCGAGATGCTGATCTCGCTAGGGTTTTGGTGGTTCTGAAAGTGCGTGCCTGGTTCGATGGCCCTCCCAGCCTTTATATAGTAGGCTGGGTCTCGGGAGTTCGTAACCGACACAGATTACATGTAAGGAAAGTCTAAACCGACTATGGATTCGCCTAACTTGGAGGGTATTCCATCTTCTTGGGCCTTCCTTCATGGGCTATTCGTAGGCTCTTGATAGTTGGGCCTAGTCGATACGTACACCAGGTACCCTCATGGTAGGGTACCCGATAGATATATCCCTGTCAGTAGCCCCCGAGTACTTGTCTGATTCAAAGAGTCGGGCATGGACTCATTTATCTGTGCAAGTTACATTCTTCGCATTTTTATTTTATAACTGGAATTCCTGTATGAATAGCACATGTTTGGCTATGTCGAGTGTCTCATCGACTATGACTTTTTGCTTATGATAATCAAGGGATAATAGCTTAGCAGGCCCGGTACACACGACGGATCGGGACCGGTTAACTACCATTCGGGCAAAACCTTACTAGCTTTCAATCAAACTCGAGTCCCCGGACTCGAATCTGGAACAGACTGGTCAGACTCGAATCAGGCCGTTGAGGTCTTACTGAATCGAACTGCAGTATAACTTTGAATTTACCCAACGCGTCCGTCGGGATTTTCATCATGTTTGTTGACACGGAAATTTTAAGGATTGGCGCTGCTGGAGCGGTCCTTAGCCCAGCTCGACTGATTGGCGGGTCTTACCTTTGCACTTATGCATGCAGCATCCGAGGATCGTCAGATGCAACTCGGGAATATTTCGAGTATAATTTTGTATATGAACTGAGTCGAGTCATTTGTCAATTAATACTTTGTCATTATTCTATCGGGTGCGCGACAGCGCTCCCGATGGGAGTAGCCCCCGAGATTGTGCTTTATTGCTTGCAATGGAGGATAATCTCAAATTCTTTTTATCCTGCATATATTAGTCGAAGAAATTTTTTGAGACGCTCCCGATGGGAGTAGTAGGCTTTAGTCGAAGAACCATCGACTGGCATTCCTTATCTCTGTCAAAAGACAAATCAAAATTATCATGTGATATCAGTCAAAGAGAACATCGAGTGACATTTTATGTCTTTGCATGCTAGTTGTGGAAGATGAAATAGCGTCAGCGATGACGCATTCTGTGACTGCAATTTCTGACAAGCAATGGCGTGCTTGGTAAGGCTGATGGGACGCGACACTCATGTGGGCCCATTGTGCAGAGCTGACCAAGGACGGCGCCGTTTGGACTGGAATTGACCGGTCTGGCGCGATTTTCACGGGGCGTGATGATGGTTCCTAGATTCCCGTGCGTAGTGGGCGGAGTGGCCGGCGATGGTTGCTCTCCATGGCCGCCACGTGTACGGTAGGATGCCACGCAGAGCGTACGATGATGGATTAACAGTGATGATCGTTTTTGTCTTATGGTAAATAGGAAGAGCGGCGTTGGCAGAGTTTTTTACTTGCCATTTGCCTCCTGCGCCGTTTCCCTCTCCTCGTCTTCCTTGCGCCTGTTTCTCCATTGTTCTTGCGCCCAAGCTTTCGCACCCCAATCCATCCATACTGCCAATGGCAAAGGGTGGAGGTTCCAAGCAAGGTGCTGCGGCCGCCGCCGCGACTGACGCGGCAGCGAAGACGAAGAAGAGCGCGGCTAGCGCATCTGTAGCCGCCACCGCCCTAAGGAAGAGCAGCGGTGACTGGGCGAAGTCCACCATCAAGGACGCCCATCTGACCAAGTTCCGCGAGGAAGGCCTGCTGCCTCCCGCGGATCGGCTCGCCGTCCGCGCGCCGTCGCCCAAGGAGGTACTCCCTGAACCACGCGCCAATGAGCGCGTTTGTTTTGCGGAGTTTCTGCCGAGAGGATTCTCGCTCCCCTCCACGATTTCGTTCGTGGATTGCTTTATGCCTACGGGGTGCAGATCCATGATCTCACCCCTAATGGTGTTCTACACATTGCGTCTTTTATCACGCTGTGCGAATGCTTTCTTGGAGTTGCCCCTAGTTGGGCATTGTGGAAGGCCATCTTCATGGTGCGGCCGAATAGTGGAGGCGGCCGCACCTACCCTGTGGGCGGCTGCGGAATCCAGGTGCGTAGCGACACATGCTACTTCGCCCTGAAGCTAGTCGATTCCGCGCAAGGATAGAGGAAGGGGTGGTTCTATGCCAGCGTCGAGCAGGACGGAGTCACCGCTTTCTCGACTGCCAGTTTTGTGAGGACCAAGGCGTGGGATCACCAGCTGTCGGCTGAAGAACTCACAGAGGCGGAGCCTCTGCTGACTCGGATTAGAGGTCTGCTGAACAAGGTGACCGGCGTGCATCTGATGGCCACCTTTGTGAAGAGGCGGGTGTGGCCGATCCGCGCCCGAGCTCATCCCATGTGGCAGTATGAAGGTGCTACCGACGCCACTCGGATGAGCTCAGACGGACTATCAAAGAATGAGCTGGTCGCGCATGTGCGGTCCATCACCAACATCAAATCGTCTGAGCCCTGCAACGTCGACTGCCCTGTCACTCCATATGGAGTGGACAATCCTTTGCTTGAGGTTAGTATGATATATGCACTGTTTGCAATTGGGGGTTGCCACTCATGTGTTTTGTAACTTCTAATTTGGGAGCTATGATATGTGATATGCAGGGTCATTCGACTGCCGCCTCCCTTCCTCCGCTGCCAGAGAATGGCCCGACTGAAGAAACACAAATGCAGGAAGTGGAAGCGAAGGGAGATCACTCGCCGATCCCATCCGCCGACACTTCGCATGTGGAGGAGATTGAAGAGGAAGCAACAGACGAGGTACAGACTGAGGAAGTGGTCGCCCATGACCCTGAAATCGACGTCGCCCCGCCAAAGCGTCGTCGATTGGTCAAAACGGTGTCATCCTCTAGGAGTTCACCCGCGAAGGAGCAGGACCTGGAGGATGATGAAGACTCGGGCTCACCACCCATTACCAAGGCCGCTCCTTTGACTGTATGCCCGTTGGGCTCAATCCCTCCTCCCTCTTCGGGTGGCGCCCTATCTTTTGGAGGCCCAAATTTTGAAGACCTCGACAGTGAGGGAGAGGAAGAGCACAGGTTTGTTCATATGCTTACAGTGAGGGAGAAGGCCTCGACCCCGGAGCACTTGGACGCTGAACCTGTTGCGCCTGAGGTAGTCCAGCCAGAGGCCACGGCGACTGCCATGGATGCCTCCAAGGTGGCAAGTGTGGCGACTATGGAGGTCGGGACGTCCGTCGCGCAACCCACAGCGTGGATGGATCACGTAAGTGTCTGCTTGCTCAGTCTGCATATTTTGGAATGTTTTTTTTTGGAGCGTAGGCTGATTGCCTGTGCTTTGCAGACCTTTTACCGCAACCTGGCTGAGTCAGGCAAGGCTTACGTCCAGGTGGAGCAGGAGAGGGACAAGCTGCATGCCGATATGGAGCAACTCAACCGTAAGTTGATTTTGCTGCTTTTTATGAAACTCTTTGAGTAATGCTGTATTTTTGTGATTATGAACTATATTTTGCCATCTGCTGCAGGCGACAAGACATCGGCTGAGTCCCGCGTGAAGGAGCTGGAGAGGGCACTCGACGCGCAGCGCGCTGAATCGAAGAAAGAGTTGGATGCTGCCAAGGATTCAGCCGCCGGGCGCGAGAGGGTATATGCTGAGCAACTGGCGGAACTTGCTCGGGACGTGGGAGGTGAGTAATATTTGCCCTTTGATATTATGTTGTAGCTGCTGAGTACTATATGTTGATTTGTACTATTTTTGATGCTTGTTGAAGGAGCCATTGGCGCGCCCGCACCTGCAGACGTGGTCAGTGACGAATTGTCACTCGACCATGCCGTAGGTGACCTTGCGACCGTGGTCGCCCAGGCGAAGGACGCACTCGCCAAGTCTACGAGCACGCTTGGCGTTGTTTACAATTGTGTGTTCCCATCTGGCGAGCTGCCGACGACTATGGATGGCTTCGCTGACGTCTTTGGCCCGGGGACATCGACCATGGCGGACTTTGCTCGCACCCTCACGGTACGCGGCTCAGAGTCCACCCTCAAGCTCCTTTTAGGTCACGGGATAGAGGGTGACTACGAGACGACTCTTTCTGATTTCCCGCGGAAGTCAGACGGGAAGCTGATATCTTTGAGGGGAGTCAGCGAGCCAGCCGCGCGACTGGCCGAAACCTTTATGGCTACCATGGAGCGCCGAGCCGCGGAGGTCGCCGCTCACGCGCGTAGGGCTAGATCAGAGTCTGCATCCTAGGTTGTCAGGGCAGCCGAACCTTTTTATGAGTTGTAATGACATATAAAGCACGCCAGGGTGTGTGTCTTTGCTACTCGTTTATGCGAATGAATTTTGTGAATGTATATCTACTCGAGAAGTTGTGTGCTGCTTTGTTTCGACTTATGCTTTGGGTTTCCCCTTTCTGACATGCTTTTACTGTGATGGATGTGCTTTGAACAGTCACGGGAGCCCGCTGCTTCGACTGGTTCCTCGCATCCTCCTACCATCACCCGGTCGCAGGCTCAGGTGGCAAATGATGCCAGAGTTATGGAGTTTATGAAAACTCGATTTGTGAAAATGGAGCAAGACTTGAAGAGTGCCCAGAACGAGCTGAATAGGCTGAAAATGAGGCCAGGGCTGGCCACCCAACGAGAAGATTATGTGATTGGCGAGATGGAGCTGGTAAACAGGCAACTCGAATGTGAGTATGATCTTTTGCCCTGTTTACAGTTGTGTGTTCATTCCTTTCTTTTGTGACTCAATTTGTACGGTTTGCAGGCTTTGTTGACGACTTCCAGGCAGAGCAAGGCCGCGTTGAGGAGCGCTTGGACAGTGTTGTCGTCCACCCAACCACTGGTCGTCAACATTTTTGGCTTGATAGGTATCATGCACGTATACTCGCCACGTTGAAGGATCGTGTTTGGCGGAGTGCTCAGCTGCTCGAGCTATGTAGGACGGCCTTCATTCGGCTCAACGAGATTCTTTTCCCCATGGGGCCACAACCACAAGGAATCCACGACTTGTTGGAAATTTTTCGTCATGCAGGTCCCACTAGAGAACTGCTAACACAGAAGCTTGTGGTTGGAGCAAACGCGGCGATGGCGTATGTGCGGAGCCGAAGGCCAACTTTGGTGCTACAGCCACCCGCAATTGGGGCGACTCTGGACCAGGATGATCTCGATGGCACCGTTCGTTCCGCGGAAATACTGATCGAGCGCACTCACACGCAACTTTGTGGTCCTGCGCTGCACGTCAAGGACGAGCCTGAAGATTAGAGCGAGTTGCGGTTGTAAATTTTGTACAGGGGCAGCCCCCGAGTGTAATTTTGACTCGTTGTATAGAATATGAATTGTGTATTGTGGCATGTGCCCAGCCCCCGAGTCAATCGAGTGGGGTTTATGAGATATGTGTCGTTTGTGAGGTAAGGTTGGCACAGCCCCCGAGTATTCGAGTGCGGCCGCAAAGTTTGCGTTTTCGTTTGAATCGATGTGACGCAGCCCCCGAGTGTTCGGGTGCGGCTAAGATATTATGCTTTGTAAGAGCGAGAGCTTATTTGATAACGTAGCCCCCGAGTGTTCGGGTGCGGTCAAGATATGAATTATGCAAATAGTAAATATGGAGAGATAGGAGGAACATTGATTTTATTCCACTTTTGAATGTTAAGCTGCTTGCCGCCTCATTAAAAACCTTCCAGCCCCCTTAGGTACCCTGGTAAGGAAAAGAGCGCGTCTGAAACCTGTAGCCATCCGACATATCGCCTATTACAGTGTATGACTATGAACATGCTAAGCATAGAAACGGTGCAGGTGCGCAATGTTCCCAGGATTGTGCGAGAGTTCGCCTGTCTTCGCGTGCTTCAGTCTGTACGCGCCACCGCCAAGGACTTCAGTGATGATGAAAGGACCCTCCCATGGGGAGGCGAGCTTATGCACCTTCTTCTGCTTCAGTTGAAGAACCAAGTCGCCAACCTCGAAGGACCTGGTGTGCAGTCGACCGCTATGGTAATTACGGAGATCCTGCTGGTAAACAGCTCTGCGTGCTAGCGCCGTGTCGCGTGCTTCGTCGAGAAAATCGACTACGTCCTCGAGTGCTTCATCTGCATCTCCTTCGTTGTATGCTTAGACTCTTGGTGCATTGAATCGTACATCTGATGGCAGGATTGCCTTTGCGCCGTAGACCATGAAAAATGGAGTGAACTGCGTTGAAGCATTAGGAGTTGTGCGTAGGTTCCATAGCACAGATGGGAGTTCTTCGACCCAAGCACCCGCGGCCCGTTTGAGTGGCACCAAGAGGCGTTTTTTGATTCCGCTTGTCACGAGTCCATTGGCTTTTTCGACTTGGCCATTGGACTGTGGGTGTGCCACGGATGCATACTTGAGCGTGATGTCTTGCTCTTTGCAGAAAGTTCGGAACTCGTCAGCCGTGAAGTTCGTGCCGTTATCAGTGATAATACTGTTTGGGACACCGAAGCGGTAGATGATACTCTTTATGAAGTTAACTGCCGTAGTAGCAGTCGAATTTGTGATTGGTACTGTTTCGATCCACTTTGTGAACTTGTCGACTGCCACCAGTAGGTGAGTATGCCCGCCATGCGAAGATTTTTTGAGTGGTCCAACCATATCGAGCCCCCATTGGGCGAAAGGCCAAGCTAATGGTATGGTCTTCAATGCTGATGCGGGTGCGTGCGGCTTTGTTGCGAACTTTTGACAGCCGATGCACCTTTTGACTATGTCCTCTGCATCTTTGAGTGATGTGGGCCAATAAAAACCTGCTCGAAAGGCTTTGGCTACGAGTGATCGACTACTGGCGTGATGCCCGCAGGTACCTGCATGAATATCTCAAAGTATAGCCTGGCCATCTTCGAATCCGATGCAATGTTGGAACATACCTGATATGCTTCGTTTGTATAATTCGCCGTTGATGACGGTGTATGTTTTGGATCTTCGAGTGACGTGTCGGGACTCGGTTATGTCTTCTGGTAGCTCGTTGCGGAGTATGTACGCCAGAAAAGGCTGAGTCCAAGTTGGCTCGATGAGGAGTACCTCGACTGGCGGATCCTCTGTGCTGGGTATTTTGCTCTTGGCTGGTGCAGTCGATGCAGGAGGTGCTCTTTTCTCCTTGATGGATCTGTGCTCGATGCGCTCGAGAAAGACGCCAGGTGGAACTTGCGCGCCAGTAGAGCCAAGGTTAGCTAGCATGTCAGCTTCTTCGTTGCTTTCTCTTCCAATATGCCGCAACTCGCAGCCATCGAAGCTGCCCTCCAGTGTGTTGTACAGGTCGCGGTAGGCGATCTTGTTGTCTGCTATGGCATCGCAAGCCTTCATTGTTTGCTGTACCACCAGATTCGAGTCGCCGTAGATCATCAATCGAATGCACCCAAGCGCTTTGGCCATCCGCATGTCATGGATCAAGGCCTCATACTCGGCTTCGTTGTTTGACGGTAACTTGAATCCCATTTGCAGGACATAGCGGAGCTTGTCGCCTTTTGGTGATATGAGGATGACGCCTGCGCCTGCACCTTCGTTTTTCTTGGATCCATCAAAAGTACATGGTCCATGAGTTGGACACATCTGGCACTCCAGGCAATTGAGCTTCTATCCACTCGGTTGTGAAGTCAGGTAAGACTTGTGCCTTGATAGCTTTCGGGTGCTCGTACTTGATGTCCCTTGGTCCCAGCTCGATGAACCATTTTGCGACTCGCCCAGTTGCGTTGGGGTTTGTGAGGATATCCCCGATTGCTGAGTTACTCACCACTGTGATCGGGTGTTCTGCGAAGTAGTGTGTCAACTTCCTTGAGGAGATGAACACGGCGTAAGCCAGCTTTTGATAGTGCGGGTACCGCTCTTTTGATGTGGAGAGAACCTCGCTCAGGTAGTAGAGTGGGCGTTGTATGCTTTGGGCGTGTCCCTCCTCCATGCGCTCGACCACCAAGATGGTACTCGCCACCCTGTTTGTAGCTGAGACATACAGGTATAGCGGCTCCCGTTCCTTAGATGCAACAAGGATCGGAGGGCTTGTGAGGATTCGTTTGAGATACGTGAAGGCTGCCTCGGCTTCCGGAGTCCACTCGAACTTGTCTGCTTTCTTCATCAGTCGATAGAACGGCAGTGCCTTTTCGCCTAATTTGCTGATGAATCGACTGAGCGCTGCCACTCGTCCTGCTAACTTCTGCACGTCATGAAGCTTTGAAGGCCTTTGTATTGTCAGGATGGCCTGTATTTTCTCTGGGTCCATTTCGATTCCACGAGCGGAGACTAGATACCCTAAGAGTTGCCCGGCTGGTACGCCGAACGTGCACTTCTTAGGATTAAGCTTGATGTGGAAGCGGTTGAGGTTGGCGAACATTTCTCTCAGGTCATCGAGTAGTGTGTCTTCTTCCCTTGTTGTGATAACAATGTCATCCACGTAGACTTGGACGTTTCGTCCGATTTGCTTTTTGAGTCAATCTTGCATCATGCGCTGGTATGTTGCACCTGCGTTTTTGAGCCCAAAGGGCATTGTTGTGTAGCAGTAGACCCCGAGTGGGGTTATGAACGTCATTTTCTCTTCATCTTCTTCCTTCATCCTTATCTGGTGATAACCAGAGTAAGCATCCAGGAAGGACAGTCGTGCGCATCCGGCGGTGGAGTCGAAGATCTGGTCGATTCGAGGTAGCGGAAAGTGATCTTTTGGACAGCACTTGTTGAGGGCCGTAAAGTCCACGCACATCCGAAGGATGTCTATGTGATTCTTCTCTACGAGTACGGGGTTAGCTACCCATTGTGATTTCTTGATTTCTCTGATGAACCCTGCCGCCAGTAGCATGTCAACTTCAGACTCGACAGCGGTTCGTTTCGGGCCGGAGATTCGGCGCATTGTTTGCTTGACTGGCTTGGCATCTGGAAATAATTGGAGAGAGTGCTCGGCGAATTCCCTGGGAATATCTGGCATGTCGGCTGGACACCACGCAAATATTTCCCGGTTCTCACGGAGGAATTCGACGAGCGCACCTTCCTATGCGATAGGCAGACTCGACGATACATTGACTGTCTTGGACGGATTGGTCGGGTGCACCTGATGTGACCTTGTGTCATTTGTTGCGTTGAACGCTCTGTCGACTGCCAGCCTTTTATGTTCCGGCATGAGTGCACGATCATTGGAGATCGCCAAATTGGCAAGTGTCTCTTCCATGCCGAACGTCTCGGAGATTTTGCTAAACTCGCGGTCGCAAGCATCAGACCTTTGAAAGTTCCCACTGACAGTGATGACTCCTTTTGGTCCTGGCATCTTCAACTTGAGGTACGCGTAATGTGGTACCGCCATGAATCGAGCAAACGTTGGGCGTCCAAGGATAGCATGGTATTGTGACTTCCAGTCGACGACCTCGAACTCAATCGATTCCGTCCTGAAGTGGCTTTTGTCCCCGAACGTGACGTCGAGTTGTATTGTGCCTTCTGGGCTGACTGCTCTGCCAGGAACTATACCGTGGAAGGTATTTGAGGATTTTGGGAGATTTTCGACTGACCTGTTCATTTTACGGAGTGTATCCGCGAAGATGATGTTTATGCCGCTGCCTCCGTCCATGAAGACCTTGGTCATGGCGTAGCCTCCAATTTGCGCGTCGAGTACCAGAGCAGCGTGCCCTGGTCAAACTACTGCTGGGGGTGGTCCTCCCGACTGAAGCTTATAGTGGTTTCAGATCCTTTCAGAAACTCAGGCACGGCATGAGGTGCCATGACAGCCATGTTCACTTGTCCAGTGAGTAGCTTCTGCTGCCTGTTGGAGGGGCGACCCTTCTGTATCATGTACATCTGCCCTTGGGGTTGAGGGTATCCATCATCTTCTACCCGATGTACGGGTTGTATGGCACCCGCAATATGTGCGCCTGTACCAGGCTGTGGTGGTGGTTGTGGTGGCGGCTGAGGACCCACTATGGCGGGTGCAGCGTTTGGCTGCTGTACTGGTGCAGGGGTACGCTGAGCGGATGTAGGGCCGTACCTTTTGAGTCGAATCATGTAATCAGACGCTAATTGGTCGAATTCCCTGCAGTTCCGCAACGAGTGGTTGGAGCGTAATTTTCCGTCGTCCCCTTTGAACAGGTGGAATCTGCAATAGTCGTCCATCTTTTCTTCGAATGAACGCTCGGATTTTGTGTCAGTGCGTTTGCGCCACTCTTGCCGTTTGTAGTTATCGCTTCTTTGCTCGCGGTCTCGACTATCCCGTCGATCATCCGACCTTCAGTTGCTTCTGTCCTGTTCGTCACGGGATTGCGTGAACCCAGCCGCCATGAACTCGGGTCTGTCATCGTCGTAATGACGTTTGGAATGTTTGCGCCTTCGGTCATCTCTGTATAAGTCTCTGCGGCCTCGACTGCCGCTGTCATGACTGTCGCGTGGCGGAGAGGCGCGCGGTCCTCGCACAGAGTCCTCTCCATCTGCCCAATCAGTCGCGATTTTTAAGAGATTAGCCAAAGAGGTTGGCTTTTCGCGACCAAGTGCTTCTTTGAAATCTTTCCTGGCTAGACCCTGTACGAAGGTATCCATGGCCCAATCTTCTGATATTGGGCCCACGGAGTTACGTATTTCGGTCCATCGCCGTATGTATGATCTCAACGATTCGTCTTATCGTTGAGTGCAGGCTCTTAGTTCTTCGAATGTCTTCGGACGCTCGCAAAGAGGCTCGAATTTTTTGATGGAGTCTCGACGAAAGTGGTCCCACGAGTCGTATGACGATGGTGGTAGCGCCTTGAGCCAGTCGTGGGCTGTTCCTTCGAGCATGAGTCGTATGTACTGCATCGCCGTAGTGTTCGTGCCCCGCTGGTATGAGACGGCGAGTCTGTAGTCCTCCAGCCATGCTGAAGGTTCCTGCCGTCCGTTGTATTTGGGTTGCTCGGACGTCAGTTTGAACCCTTTGGGCATCCGTGTCTCGCGGATGCGATGAGTGAAACACAATGCTCCACATGGCTCAGGCTCTCGGTCGGAGTATGAGTTTCTGCTTGAAGACCTGCGAGATCTGCTTCTGCTGGACCTGTGTCGTCATGTGCTTCTCCTTGCTTCCCCGAGTGGTGAATGCGACCACTACGATCGTGTGCTGCGTGTCGCGAGTCGACTAGGTCGCGATCTCGACTCCCTCCTGGAGTGTTTGTATCCGACTGTATGGCCTTTGCCGACATGGCCAGCGATTTGAGCTGTTGGCGATGCAGGGCTGCGTTGGGGTCGTCAGCCGCAGGCTGCATTGCTTTGAGGTAAGCACCCACAGAGATTAGGGCACCCGCAGCTGTTTTGGGTACTGGGATTCCTTCAGCATCCTCTGTCATGAACGACAGGTTGCGAGTAATCGCTACTCTCTCATCTTCTGGGAGGCATGCCAGCCTCGACCTTGGTCTAGGGCTTGGTTGCCTTGTGGAGCTAAGTGATAGCTGTCTCCTCCGCGCACTCGAGATGCTGGCTTGCCGTTTGTGTTCTTCGAGTGTTGCACGGTAATTTTGCAGTCGAATTGACTCTTGCCAGTTAAAGTACTGGAAGGTCAACATCTCCTCCGGAGTTGAGTCTGCTGGCATCATTGTGCACCCCATGATGACTTTATCTGCTTTTACTGCCATCTCTGCGGTAATCGTCAGGGTTGTGACCCCATCTGGCATGGTCACCGTGCATGGGAATTGTGTAGGCCTGCGGACGGCTGCGGCTGCGGAAGATTCTGCAGATATGGCGACGTATACCTGATGGGGCGTGACCCGCGGGCACGTGTATGTGCTGTCGATTCCCGTCATGGACTCGACGTCTTCATCAAGGCTCATGTCAGAGTTAGTATGCCCGTCGAGTAGATCTTCTAGACAGATCTCGCTATCGATGTGCTCATCGCCTATGCTCATCTCGGTGTCAGCGAAGCTGTTATGGATTTCAGAGTCGAGGTTGGTGTTGGTGCAGATCTGGAAGTTGACGTTGCTGTCGTTTGCAGGTTCGTAGAAGTCGTCGAGGGAGATCCCGCAGTCGAAGTTCCCATCGAGTGGAAGATCGAACTCGATGTCGTTTGTGCGGTATGCTGATTCTGCTTCCTCACCTTGGAGTTCCTTCGTCATGAACTCGTTGATCTCGCCGGTCGACATGGTTGTTGCAGGTGAAGCAGCTCCAAGAATTGACAAGGGGGCAGATGCAGTCGACGGATCCTCGGGTGCAGCCAACGCGAGTTGTCGTGGATCTGTCAAGTCCTGCGTACCAATATTGTTTACGAAAAAACTGAACGCTCCAATAGTTAAATCCAAACCTGACTCGAGACCAGAAAACGTCTCTTGAAGCTCTGGCGAGTGCGGATCAAAGTGCATTAGAGGAGCAGATGCGCTTTTTGCTGATGAAACCGGTGGGCTGCCGCTTTTTGAGGGAATCGACGAGTTGCCGTGTGTCGCCCGAGTCGGCGAGTTGTGGTTTGTCGATGTAGCCGGCGAGTTGCCGTTTGTAGGTGCGATCGGCGAGTTGCCGTTTTCTGACGAAACCGCCGAAACTTTGAGTCCAGCGCTATTCGTTCCCACAGACGGCGCCACTTGACGAGGGGTAGACTCATCAAGACCCATGGTTAAGGTCCTTGGGTTATGAATATGGGGGAGAGAACGTGGTAGAGCTGGAAGTATCGTCGGCTAACAAGCGGGGCAAGGATTTTACCCAGGTTCAGGGCCCTCGTGTGGAGGTAACACCCCTACGTCCTGCCTGTCTGTTATTGATTTGAGAGTATATGCTGGTTACAAGGGGATCCCGGCGAGATGCTGATCTCGCTAGGGTTTTGGTGGTTCTGAAAGTGCGTGCCTGGTTCGATGGCCCTCCCAGCCTTTATATAGTAGGCTGGGTCTCGGGAGTTCGTAACCGACACAGATTACATGTAAGGAAAGTCTAAACCGACTATGGATTCGCCTAACTTGGAGGGTACTCCATCTTCTTGGGCCTTCCTTCATGGGCTTTTCGTAGGCTCTTGGTAGTTGGGCCTAGTCGATACGTGCACCAGGTACCCTCATGGTAGGGTACCCGATAGATATATCCCTGTCAGATGGTTTCGATGATATTCGGGCCGTCGTTGGCAGCCTTCTACCGAAAGGGCACATCTTGCTCCCCTACGGTAGAAAAGTCAAAAAAAAAAGGCACATCTTGCCGAAGAGCTTCTACGAGGCGACTAAACTCCTCCGTGACCTTAAGATGTCATATGAGAAGATAGACGCCTGTCCAAAGGGATGTATGCTATTCAGGAAAGAACATGCTGGAACAAATTATTGCATCCATTGCAATTCCTCTAGGTACTTCGAGGTCGACCTCGGTGGTGGACAGAAGAGGCAGACCGGGATTCCCCAAAAGATTCTCCGGTACCTTCCATTTATACCGAGGATCCAGCGGCTTTACATGAACAAAGACACTGCCCAGCAGATGCGATGGGCCGCGTTAGGGGAGAGATACACGGACAAGATGATACATCCGTCGGATGGTGCCGCATGGAAGAAGTTTGTAGCGAAGTATCCACTGAAAGCGGGCGACCCGAGGAGCGTAGCTGTTGCTATCACTAGTGGAAACATAGCCTTTCGTCCAGAGCCAAAATTGGCTCTAGTCCCGGGTGGCTTACGAACCGGTACTAGAGTGTGGGTCTAGTACCGGTTCAAAAGCTACGAGGCCGCGCAGGTCTTGTACCGGGTGGTAGGGGATCTCTAGTATCGGACCGTAACACGAGCCGGTACTAGAGGTCCGTGGCAGGGCAGCAGCAGCGCGGGGTTCAATCCGTATGGCATGTCGGCGGCAACATACAGCTGTTGGCCCGTGTTTTTCATCTCCCAGAACCTCCCCCCAGCGAGTCCATGAGATCACATAACATGTTATTGTCGATGATAATCCCAGGACCGAAATACCCTGGTAAAAACATGAACGTGTACCTGGAACCGCTGGTGGAAGACTTGACTGTTGGCTGGAACGGTCACGGGGTCCGAACATATGACGCCTCAACAAATGATCACTTCGATATGTATGTCTGGTACCACACATCCCTACATGACTTAACAGAGCGTGCTTTGTTCTGCGGCTGGTGTACACATGGGAAGTGGCCTTGTCCACAGTGCACACAGACTATGACTTTCTTCTGGCTTACGAAGGGAGGCAAGTATTCCTACTTTGATCAACATCGACAGTTCCTTGACCTAGATCATAGATACAGGAGTGACGTAAAGCAGTTCAAGAAAGGAGTCGAGATCCATGATCCGAAACCACGTCTGATGACCGGAAGAGAAATCAAGGCTGAGCTAGAAGCTCTCGTGCCTAACCTCGATGGGAATGGTTTCGTGGGTTATGGGGAGACGCACCAGTGGACTCACATTCCGTGCTTCTGGAAGCTGCTCCCTTACATGGAGGATGTCGAGCTTCCACACAACATTGATGTAATGCACACCGAAAAGAATATCGCCGAGGCTCTTTATAGCAGTATCATGAACACTGAGAAGACGAAGGATAACGTCAAGGCTCGAATGGACCAAGAAGAACTTTGTGACAGGCCAAATCTTGATATGAAGCCTCCTGGAGTCAACGGCACTAGGTGGTCTAAGCCAAAGGCTCGGTTCTAGCCTACAAGGGCGGAAAAAAGGGAAATATTACAGTTGCTCGTGGAGTGTTTGTACTTCCCTGATGGGTATGCAGCTAACTGGGCGAGGTGTGTGAACCTGGAAACGCAGCGAGTAGGAGGGCTGAAGAGTCATGACTACCATGTGTGGCTTGAGCGCATAATGTCGGTGATGATTCGAGGCTATGTCGATGAGGAGACTTGGCGAGTACTGGCGGAGTTGAGCTTTTTCTTCCGCCAGATTTGTGCAAGGGAGTTAGATCGTGAAGTGGTTCAGAAGCTGCATGAACAGGCACCCGAGTTGCTTTGCAAGCTAGAGATGATACTTCCGCCAGGTTTTTTTATTCCGATGCAACATATGATCTTGCATCTCGCGCACGAGGCTTTACTGGGGGGCCTGTGTCGACCCGTTGGTAGTTTGGGCCTGAGAGACAAATGAAGAAGCTACGTGACAACTGCGGGAATAAATGCAAGATCGAGGCATCCATGGCCGAGGCATGCCTTAACGAGGAGGTGTCAAACTTCACGACAAAGTACTATGATGCAAACATTCCCACAAACCACAATCCAGTCGTTCGCTACAATGCAGCCAACTCTGAAGATGTACCCAAGCTTAGCATCTTCACAGGGCTCGGTGGAAAATCAAGTGGCACGAAGAAGTTCATCATGAAAAAGCTCGAGCGGGATATGATCTCCTCGTATATCTTGATGAGTATGGTGGAAGTGAAGCCGTACCTCAAGTAAGTCTTTCACCATTTAGTAATTCACAAACATTCACTCCTATATTCGTGGCTAACTCCTCTTTTCTCATTGGCGTAGACGATTCACTCGTGAAAACTGGAAGCTGAGAAGGGACCCTACCCCGAAAGAGTCGAAGGATCTTTTTGACAAGGGTGGTGGTTTTGGCAAGGGTGGTGGTTTCATTAGCTGGTTCGCGGGTTTGGTACTGTTCTATCTAACTTTTCTAGTACCGTGGACATTCATCGATCATTCCTCGTTCTAAACTTCTCGTACTAAACTTGTAGGCAAAAAAGGACAAAGAGATGAAGCCAGAGCTTAGAAACATTGCCCATGGTTTTAGCCATTCTGTCAACTCATTCCATGCTTATGACGTGAATGGATATCGCTTCCATACCCATGAATACACAACAAACCGGGCCAACCTGAAGACAATAAATAGTGGGGTGTTATGTGAAGGCTCAGATAAACTCCATTACTATGGAGGAGTTGAGGCTATATACGAGTTGAATTATGGTTTTGGTAAAGGGCTAAATCCCGTTGTATTCAAATGCCATTGGTTAGACCCGCATCGGGTTAGACGAGATCCTACAATTGGATTGGTCGAAGTTGAACGAAGCTCCAAGTATTCGGGAGACGACGTCTACATTTTGGCTACCCAGGCCTTCCAAGTATTCTATCTCCCGTACCCGTGCAAGAAAACAACAAAATCATATCAAAAGCGTCTACAGGGGTGGGATGTTGTGATGACGGTATCGTCGCACAATAGGCCGCCTATGCCTAATAGTAAAGATTATCGCCGCCTAGACCCCTCAACATCTGACGGCGAGTTCTATCAGGATGGAGGGCTCCCTGGGAAATTCACTATCAACTTGCCGACCGATGATGACATGGAATAAGGTGAAGAAGACGAAGATACGGGAATGGAGGAAGACACCGTGCATGATGAAGTCGAGTAGGTTCATAACCAAGCCGATGTGACTTTGCTAGAGCGGTTCCACGCAGGACTAATCGTCGACGAGCCACAGGGACCACCTCCAGGTTCCGTGGATGGTTGGTGGTGTGGCGACCCTGACAGTGATGACGACACGGGTGGTCCAATAGTTGGTCCAGATGATCTCGACACAGGCTACTAATAGCGATGAGGACACATGTATTAGTAATTGTCAGTCTAGCTTATATGTAATAGGTCAATGCTACTCTATGTAATAGTGATTGTCAGTCTAGCTTATTTTGTGAGAACTCATTGTCGATACTCCATGTATTTTGTTTTATTCTAATTGTTGCTTCATCTAATTTTATTCATTTTTAATTTACTCGTTGTTACTTCATCTATTTACCTTAATTTTGGATCATGTATACTGATGAAACCCATTTTTTTGTCAATGCAGGAAACATGAAGAAGGCCTTACCAAAAAAGGTGGGCAGCGTGAAGAAACTCCTGGTGGGATCGAGTTCGGCACCACGACTACCTTCACCTCCACCCTCACCTCCACGTGCGAGGAGTGCACGGCTTGGGCGTACGAGGAGAGTGAGGACTCCTAGTCCTCCCCCGGCCGAGGAGGCCGACGAGGAGGACGTGGGGTATGACCAGGAGCCGGAGCCGGATTCTGAGGACGAGTCACTGGATTCTGAGGAGGGCGAGGAGGAGGAGAACGAGGAGGAGGAGGGGCGCGAGGAGGGACCTGGGGAGGAGGGGTATGAGCTTGACCCGACGCTGCAGTGAGTGCCGCCGGAGGAGTGGGTTGAGACTGAGCCGGATATACCTGAGCCACAGACCAAGCCGCCGTTGTCGTGGGTTTGTCACGTCAGGTGTCATCGCGTAATGACTTCGTAGGTGTGGGATTTAGGCGGCGTAGAATCTTCCGGGAGCGAGATTGCACACAGGAGAGCGATTTATACAGCTTCAGGCCCCGGGAAACATCATCCGGTAATAGCCCTACGTGCTGTTTGTGGCTAGGTCTTATTCTGTATGCTATGGAGTCGCCGAGATGATGCGGCGGCCCCTCTTGTTCTGTTTACATTGTGTCTCTTCTTTTGAGATCTAATTCTAGCCTCCAATCTTTTCTTGTCCCTCAAGGGGAGTCCCTGCCTGGTTTATATAGATGGCCAGGCTAGGGTTTACATGAGTTCTAGTCGAATACATATTGGAGCCTTGGCTTGGCCTCCAAGTCATCACGAGCCTTGAGTTTGTCATCCAGATAAGCCTGCGCCAGATAAGCCTGCGCCAGTTAAGTCTGCACCAGTTAAGCCGCGCCAGTTAAGCCGCGCCAACAGCTTATGTCTTGATAAGTCTCCACCAGCTTACGTCTTGATAAGTTCGTACGTCGGCTCATACTCAATTAGGTATTCCCCCGACATTAGCCCCCAAGCTTCCGGGTGATTCGTAGAGTCAGGCGGAAGATCTTGACTTGACGTTGATGATTTTGCCGACTTGAGTATGTAGAGCTTGGTGACTTACTGATGATGAGGCGCGAGCGTAGCGGCTTATTGAGCTGCTGATGTAGAAGCGCTGACTCGCATATGTTTGTTGATGTACTATCACAGGCATTCGAGGCCATGCACAAGTCTTCCTCACTTGCTATTTGAACACTTCTGTTTAGTCGCATTGAAGCTGCAGAATCACGATAAGTTCTCCACGAAAATTATATAAGGTGTCGGCGAAGCCTTTGGTGAAAATCACCTTTTCCTGTTGGATGTAAGACTGAGCTGAAATAATAAGAATAATAACTTATGAGCATCAAGACATATCAGCCAAATGTGTATAAGTTGCTGAGTCATAGACATCGAAGCAGAAAAGGCATAAGCATAAATAAGCTGGGCAAAAGTATAATAATTTGTCAAGTTATCATGACAAGCCATCTGAGCGCATGTTGTATCATGGCGGCTCAGGGGTATATAGCCACAGCCTGTATTTAAAGATTTTCGAGTCGCTAATTTGACTCGCAAATGGATATATATATATATTCTCATGTGCTGCAAAAAATGAAATCTGCATATAAACATGGTATATGAATATAATAAAGACCGCCAGATATGGTGGATGTGTAGCCCCCGAGGGCCGAGTTGTATGCTAGATCATGCTGCTCGGGACTCAGAAATATCTCAATTTAGACAAAAATTTAATTGTCCTAGCCCCTAGGCATTAAGCAGGCATGCTTTTGTCATCCTGCTTGATGTCATATCCTGCAATAACTTGAGCAAAAATGTTGCTTTCAAGATAATAATGATATTTGGATTAGAGCGAAATTGCTTATAAACTCCAAATTGTGAAGTATTAGTTGAGCCGCTAGGAAAAAAGATAATTCCAGTCAAGACTCTAGATATAAATTAAGGAATCATCCTTAAAAATTCCACTTGATGTGGCTGAAAATAAATAAATAATGGTGGCTTTATCAGCCGATATCAGGAGATAAGTATCTCAATCGTAAAAAATCTGGTCGTGCCAATTCAAACTCATATGGACGAGTTATAGGTTCCTGTTAAATCAAAAGGCAAAGCCCCCAAGGAAGCAATGATGATAACTTGATGATAATATGTTAGCCTTGGCGGCTGGTAATAATTATGATAAAAAGTCAGTACTCCGCATAATAGCATATGGTACCCTGCATGATAGCATAGTATAATCTGCATGATAGCAAATGGTTGCATGATAGCAACTGGTAAGATGCATGATAGCATATTGTACGATGCATGATAGCATATGGTACTTGACTCAGTATTTCCCAGATCTAATGTGTGTTCAGGGTCGAGAACGGCCATGATATGCATTCAGACTCGATTGACGCCACACGCCGGTACTTTAGCCCTTCTGAATTATCTCTATTACCGTTAAGTAGGTTTTCGCGCGGCTCAGTATTTCCCAGGTAAAAACGCGTGTTCAGGGTCGAGAGCGGCCATGATAGCCAATCAAGCTCGATTGACGCCGCGCCCCAGTACTTTGGCCGCATAGTGCAAAGATACTTCTGACTTAAGGCGAGTATAACCAGAATAATTTGCCACAAAGAGCGATTCCACGAGAATAAGCCGAGCTTATAAAGCTACAAAGCCCCCATGAAACCCAGAGATTAGTGAAATAAAGGCTCAGCGACTCAAATTGAGGCGAAATGACAAAACCCCGGATACCGGTGGTGCCCGCTTTATTTGACAATCCTGAAGTACGATCGCACGTAGGCGGCGATCGATTTTGATATAATCGGCTGTAATAGCCGTGACGAGCTCTAATTAGCTTTGAATGTGATAACACGGATCACTGATTTGACCCAATGATTGATACAACGAGTCACCTGTTTAACTCAAAGATCGATAAGATGATAATTCGTTAGTAACTCGCAAACTGATGTAATGATGAGCTGTATGCGACTCATCAATGATATAAAGGTTAATCACTAGGTGACTCATAAAATGATATGACAATAAGTCGGTGATGATTCATAAAGTGATATAATGATAAATCATGAAATGATATAATGGTAAGTCATGAACTGTTACAATGATAAGTCATGAAATGATATAACGAGTCACCAAATATCAATGCTTGAACATGTAATGGTAATCTTGATATGTTAAGATGCCCATTTGCAGTCCCAAATAAAATTCAATGCAAGCTGTAAATAGCTAGACTATGATAAATGTAAAGCGAGTTATAAAGAACTCTAATTTGATAATTGCATCGCGGGTTGCAAGAAACCCAACTTTGAGAAGTGGATGTATTTAAACATTCAAAATGATCTGAATTCAAAATCTGCGGTATGATATAATTTTAATCGCAGATATATTGATAATAAGCTTCACAAACTAGACATGCAGCCCGAGATTTACTCGAATGTGAAACTTAATTGTATTTGACAAAATCCAAATAGCTGCAATATTTGAGCGTGAAATTGACTTATCTCGTCTTTATTTCGCTATCATTGATAACGCGATATGATCTGCATATTGTAGATGTCAATCTGTCGAAGACGAAGTAAGCCACAGCGGCATCTGATTTCAACCATGGTGAGTCAACAAAATGCTGATCATATTGAGCCGGACATGGCTTGGTTGTTTTTCTGCAGCGTCAGAATATTCCTCGCAAAGAAAGGCGATTAATATACGACGATAAAGATAATTGATAATTTTTGAATATACGAGCATACTGATGTGTAACTAACAGTGTGTGGATCAGACGCGTGTATCTAAATAGACTTGCGTTAGATTGAATCTTCTGAAATAATAACTAAGATCAACTTGTAGTTTTCTGATTTGTAAAGATTGATCTAAATTTTATATCTGCGACATGATATATTTTTAATCGCAGAGATATGAGTAATAAGCCGCATAAACTAGATATGCATGAAACTCAATATTAACTGATAAAGTAAAAGGCTGTAACGTTTGAGCATGATAGCAACTTAGCTTATTTTTACTCTCATGTCGATTCGTCGAGGAGGAAGTAACCGTAATGGTATTTAAAATCCACTGCGGTGAGTCGGCGACGTCCGTGCTGAACTGGAAATATTTTGAGTCGCCATGCCATGCTTGCGCAGCTGAGTCATGGTGAGTACCACTAGCACTCAGTCTTCTCCCTTTAATTTTTCTGTTGTACGTCTAGATGTTGTACGCGATCTGTGTCCTTGAAACGTCTTGACTGACTCGCACACGCGCTTGCCTTGCCTATCTTGATCGGTACTGGTGCAAGGCTCTTTGGCTTTTCATCCATCGTAGAGGACATGGTCTGATACAAATTGTTTTTTCTTTCCACGAATTTGATTTCGAGCCGGATTCGTGCCTGGATTCGCGACTCGCCTAGATCTGAAACTTGCTGCAGTGCGCGAGTCGCCGACGGAGATCTAACCGTTGGACTTGTCTCAAATTTGTTGGAGTTCTGCGAGATTATATTCCGCAGGGTTCCACCGGAGGGATCTTCAAATTGATGTCTGAGTCGACCTCGGTGATTGTTTTCCCAAGGACGTACGGAGTTCCGTCAGATTTCAACAGGCCTTCAGTGTTTGAGTCGGCCACGGAGATCTAACCGTTGGAATCCGATGCCATTCGGACAGCTGCTAGTAAACTCGATTGCGCATCTTTCCACCGAAGGGATCGTCGAGATGAGTTTCGAGCCGCCGTCGGTGATGTCCGCCATATGGACATTGCTGCTGTCCTGTAACCCGCGCGTGAGGGGCGTTGTTGAAGTTGAGCCCCGAATCGCGCGGTCGAATTTCTCCATGCTTTCTGCTCGAGCTTGAGGTAGATCTTGATGTAGATGTTGATACCGCCGAATCGTTTAGACCGGCGCGGCGTCGAAGTCGCCGAGATTGTTGATGAAGGGATCCCGCCCGGATCATGATTCCAAGCGCCGCAGGCCCCACGGTGGGCGCCAACTGTCGTGGGTTTGTCACGTCAGGTGTCATCGCGTAATGACTTCGTAGGTGTGGGATTTAGGCGGCGTAGAATCTTCCGGGAGCGAGATTGCACACAGGAGAGCGATTTATACAGCTTCAGGCCCCGGGAAACATCATCCGGTAATAGTCCTACGTGCTGTTTGTGGCTAGGTCTTATTCTGTATGCTATGGAGTCGCCGAGATGATGCGGCGGCCCCTCTTTGTTCTGTTTACATTGTGTCTCTTCTTTTGAGATCTAATTCTAGCCTCCAATCTTTTCTTGTCCCTCAAGGGGAGTCCCTGCCTGGTTTATATAGATGGCCAGGCTAGGGTTTACATGAGTTCTAGTCGAATACATATTGGAGCCTTGGCTTGGCCTCCAAGTCATCACGAGCCTTGAGTTCGTCATCCGCCAGATAAGCCTGCGCCAGATAAGCCTGCGCCAGTTAAGTCTGCACCAGTTAAGCCGCGCCAGTTAAGCCGCGCCAGTTAAGCCACGCCAACAACTTATGTCTTGATAAGTCTCCACCAGTTTACGTCTTGATAAGTTCATACGTCGGCTCATACTCAATTAGGTATTCCCCCGACAGCCGTATCAGCGGGGGGCGGCGAAACTCCCCGATCTTCCTTACGCCTACAAGAACACTCTTCTCGTGCCCACCGGGAAAAGGTACTTATTATAGTTTATGTTCAATTTTAGCTCTTCATTGTGTTTTGGCCCGCTAACCATACTAATGTTGGTTTTTTTCATTGGGTAGGTCGTTTGAGTATGTGCCTCCTAAAATGAAGGGGCAGCGTACCTACGCGAGCATCCTTGGATGTTGTGTCAGGAAGTTCTTCCCAGGGATTGTCACCCTCCCAAAGGGTGGCGAGAGTGTAGCTTGGACTTTCAGGCATTACAGCTACGAGGCGGATCCCAAGGGCAAGTACCGCAACATGGCGCATAAGACACTCCGCTATTTCTGGGTAAGTTTGTTTGACTTCTCATCATTCTATAAATCCGAGATTGCACTAATGGTTTTGACCCTATTTTACCTATGTGCATGCTTGCAGAACTTCTTCTCCTATCGGAAGGAGGACGAGGACGAGTGCACGAACGTTCTTTTGGAGATGACCTCTAAGATGGTGACGGACATGCACTACGAGGCTCGCGTGAACTCTGTCCGCAATTGGTACGCCGAAAAGATGATTGCGCTGGACAAGAAGCGTGCCCGGGACATCTTGCTGCAGCCATGGCAGTACCTGCAGGTAGCTTCATTTCTATATTATCGATTTTGTTGACCGCCGTGTAATATCATTAATATGCGTGTTCTGTGTACGTAGGTGCCTCTTCCGTACGTCGGTAACAACGAAGCGTGCCACCTCGCGATGGTAGCGTGGTAGACTAGCCAGGAGTACCTCAAGATACACGCGGATGGAAACGCAAAGTGGGCGCACAACAAGGGTGGAACACACCGCCAAGGCAACCTCAGCCTCTCCCAATGCATACAAAAGGAGGTGAGCAAATGCATTCTTTAATCCACCTATGTTCGTGCTCTCTTTTGCAATATCGTCTCCTTTTCACCTATGTTCGTGCTCTCTTTGCAGAAATTAAAGACCGGCGTAGACCCCTCGCCCTTCGCCGTTTGAGCAAAGATGCGTACCAGGGATCAGCCGGATCCTGAGACAAGGTCGATGTGGATCAACAGCGGCGCCGAGCTCCGGAGCACGGGGTACACGACGAAGTTCAAGGAGCGCAACGGTGAGGAAGCTGACCCTCTCACCAGTCCACTTGACATCGAGGTTGTCGTGCTTGCGGGGCAAGGCGCGGCGAATGGCCGCTTGTGGATAGGTGACGGCTCCGTCAACCCTCGCACCGTCCCGTCTCTACGTCAGGTCCGCCGTGGGAGGGCGCCAGGTGCGCCTGCTGTGGAGACCCGCCCACGAGTTTTGGGTCTAGCTATCGACCAGCTCCGGGAGGAGATGCGTGAGAAGCAGGTGCTCTATGAGCAGCAACAGGAGCAGATCCGGCAGCAGCAGGAGCACACCAGGCAGTAGCAGGAGCATTCCAGGCAGATGATGGAGTGGATGACGAGCACGATGCAGCGCACTGCTCCTGGGGACGGGGCTGTTGCCATGGGACTGTTCCCTCCACCGATGTTCCCATGGGTATGTTGTCAAACTTGTCATTCTATCCATCTTATTGTTGTAACTAAATTATTTGTGTAATGTGAGCCTTTTTTCATGTTGTAGACGAATTCAGGATCGGTGGGTGGATCTCACTCGATGACGCCGCCGCTTGGTGGCCAGGACGATCCGGAGGGGCAGCCCCATATCTCCAACCCTAACGTTGTCCGGAGGCTCCCGTGGGTATGCTCGCATGACTTGTCAAAATGCCATTGCCACTTTAGTTTTCCATGCCTTTGCCACTTTAGTTGAACTTGTCAAAATTTAGTTAGTTGAACTAGTTGTGATGACTATGCCATTTCCACCTACTTAGTTGAACTCATCATTTTTTTGCTTCATGTCTCACTTAGATCGACATAGCCAATCAATGAATCTCCAATGGTCACTACATCTAACTCATCATTTTTTTGCAAACGTGTAGGACGATCCTCCTCAATGATGTCCATCTTCGCCGTCGTGACCTACATGTGGAGATTGAGCAAGCTCCGTCCCTTTGTGACCTACATGTGGAGTGCATGACCTATTTGTAGAATAGATCACATGTTTGTGGAGTTTGAGTTCGTTTTATATTATGGAGGAGTTCGAGATTGTATCTATATGTTATGGAGGAGTTTAAGTTATTGTCATATTTGTGTGAATTTGTGATCTGTGATATGTTCATAGATTGTCATATTTGTGTGTGAATTGTGATCTGTTATTTTGATATTTGCAAAAATTTATGAATTGCAGGGATTTTCCAAAAAAACAGCACAAATCTGTGTCATATGGTCACTTTGACATGTATAGGAACACGGCAAAGGCCTTTGCCGTGTGGAGGCGCACGGCAAAGCGTGCACGTGGCGCGCACCTGTGCACCTGACAACCTGGGATGACCATATTGGTCAAGGCAAGGTTCTGGGCAACGACGATTTGCCGTGAGATTTCGGGAAGGGCACGCCGTGCAGGTTCTGGAAGAGCACACGGCAAAGTCCAAATGTTTGCCGTGCCTTTTCTGGAAGAGCACACGACAAAGATTAGAGGTTTGCCGTGCGGCCATTTCTCCATACGCACGGCAACGACAAGCTACACGGCAAACCTTTAGCACACGGCAAAGACCCGGGGTGAGGGGTTGACCGCGACTCTGGCCACATTGGCGCACGGCAAACTATTAGCTCACGGCAAACCACTTTGCCGTGTTGTTTTCGGAAAGCACACGGCGAAGAGCCTTTGCCGACTCGTATTATGCCGTGTGGACTTTGCCGTGCTGTTAGGCACGGCAAAGTCTTTGCCGTGTTCCGCAAGACCTTTGCCGTGTGATTTGGCCACACGGCAAAGATCTCGTTTCCGGTAGTGAATGGACGACTGATGCTCAAACTGAGAGCAAATCACCAGTGGAAACTGGGAAGGTCCTGTAGTCCTACTAGGTTCATCATATCACCTAATGTTCGATGTGACAGATAGAACATCAAGCGTGGATATTTTCTGAAGTGAAGAAAAACCGTAAGTGCTCAGAAGCAAAGTAGTTCCTTAACCTCTCTCTGAGTCTTAATCCAGCACACTTCAAGAAGCTCAGTCTGCAGAATAAGGGGGCAAACAAAAACTATGCCAAAAGAAACTCTATGACAACTCAAAGCCAATAAGTCAGTATTTTTCACTGGAAGGTTGAGCGAGCCTGCACCTAGAACTGTGTGCTATTTAACCTCCCCTCCACCGAAAGTAACTTGCTGAAAAGTAGGACCATCTCTACACAATCTCCACCATCTTGTTCTGGGGGTTTTAAATATGTTGTATGTATGATTATTTACATTGTTTCTCTGTTTGCAAAGATGCCTGGCTTTTTCTCAAGCCTGGGTCAATTTTGATATCATTGGGTTTTTGTGGTGTTTCCACCAGATTGGATCTTTTTACTTCCATACCTACACATGGGCGTTCAGCTGGTCACTGATACAAATCTACTAAATCCATAGGATCATGGACTAACCAGAGGACTAAGGTGAGTACGAAGATACGTATACTTATTTTTGTCACAAATTATCAAGCAAGTTATGGTAGCAGCTTGCAAGCGTAGTTCCAGTAGTTGAGTGTAGCAGTGCTATAATCACTTTAAGTCGAGAGTCCTTCCCCTCTGTCTACTTTGGTCTTTAAATAAATGAATAACAGCAACACAATTATTCTTTCACTTATTTTCATGCACACAGAGGAACTAACACAATAATATTCAGATAGCTCACAATCTGGAAAAAGACATCTAATTTTGTAACCAAAAAAAGAATGCGCAGCTTGGACATTTGAAGAGATCCAAGGCCTTGACGAGCTAAGAAATAAGATTACCTGAATGCCCTGCACGACAAATTGGAGTGGTGCCCTGCCCATCGTTGAATCCATCTAAATGGAGGATATCCAAAAACTTGAAATGCTTGAATAGAATAGAATTCCATACTATGGGACATCTTCGCTTTAGAAATCATCACTACCTCAAGAGCAATGTCCTTTATCAAAATCGATGCCACCTGCCCTGTCGACTCCCTGTTCAAGATCAATTGTTTTGGCACGATATGCTTGATGGTCTTGAGTGAAATGGCTTTTGCTGGAGAAGCAACCAACGTGCCCTGGTATTTCTTTTCACTGTCTGGTTTGCTGGACGTTCTTGGCAAAATTAGTCATTCCTACATAGCAGTATAGCACGAGCAGAATCAGATCACAAGGCCTGCTATTTGCATCTACAACTACCACCAGCTCGACCAAGAAAATGGAAAACAGTTGTCTCTAACAAGCTAGAAATGGAGCTAACAAGAAACTGAACACAAATTTATGGGAGCAAATTCATGACAGCATGTGTTATTATTAGAAATTTTAACTGTGGGATTACGTATGGAGAATTAAACAGGAAAACAGGAGAGTCCTTATTGAACATTCCTACCTATAATGGCAGAGGAATAATGTATATACATCTGATGTGGATGTAACTCCTGTCATTTGGTACTTTTGTACAAGGTTCCATTAAGCGCTAAGCGCCGAGCGAGCGTTTTGCCTCTGCTTTTGCACTTTTCTAATGGATTAAAGTGTTAAGCGTAATTAAGCGCTAGGCATTTTGCCTCCACTTCTCGGTGCCTAGGCGCGCTTAATTTAACCATGCTTTTGTAACTGGATAAACTTATCTTCGTACTACAAACAGAAAGCCTTTCTGCACTATTAGAACCCAAGAATATGTCAGCAAGAAATTTTGACTAGAGATCCATATTTAAAATACATCCCGGATCTTTAAATACTCACTCCACTTATCAATTTCGCCACTAATTGTAACGAAAGTTTCCAGGCTATACTACTACATGCAGCCAAATTACTAGGGCATGTAGCTGCATAATTCAACAGGATCGCAGAATCACCAACCAATCGTTGCAATTCAGTCGCTGACCTATAGTGGGGCGTGCAGGTTCGGTTCAGTCTCCCAAAATCAAACCCTGATCGATCAACGAAACAGAATGCAGTATCTGGCAAATAAATCAAATACAAGGAACTCGGCCAGCCGAGGGCTTCCATACCGCGAGGGTATCGGCAGCCTGGGTGGATCGCCTTGCGCACTCCACGCCTGCCCAGTGGAGAGTGGACGCCGGGGGAGAGGTGGCACTGATTCGTGGGGGCAGAGAAGGGGCCTGAAGCAGCCCTTCTCCGGCGGTGACGAGGAGGGGGCGGCGGCACGGCGGGCGGGGCACCGGGCTCGTGAGTTTGTCCGGGATCTCCTGCCGCTCCAAAAAGAACATTTCCCCGTTTCCCAGCAAGGACTCCTCCCCCAAATCGTTCTTTTTGCCTTTCTACCTTTTTTGATTAATTAGACTTTTCAAAAATCATCTCTATTTGTATATCTATATTATACTACCTAAAAAAGAATTTGGTTGCACTTTCTGCCCACCTCCTTCATCCGTCGATGATTTTGCCACTCAGATTGTTGTGGAGGATGAGTGTTTGAGAACTGATGGCCTTCAAGAAAAGTTGTTGACCAAGACCGGAGGGGCGGACGAAGAAGGTGGGTAGATAGGAAGTAGAGAAATCATCAACTCTATCAACTAATGTCAGAAACATTTCCCAGCATTCCGAAACATCTCATGTTCGCCATATAAACCCTCGTTATAAATTCGACAGTAATAGAAATCTTTCCTATTACCCCGAGACATCCAATGTCTACATATTTAATCTCTATGATATATAATATATCCATCACACATAAAATACTTATTCCAGTGATTCTCTCAATGTTTCAGACCAACCATTATACACAACTAACTAGACCTAACTTAAGCGTGTTACCCCTACAGGTTCGAATAACGAGTAGCTATGATCAGAAGTACTTATCCAATCAACGATCAGGGTCAGGACCATGGACGTCCTGAATGACCACTACTGTTATACGAAAAACACTTTGTTGAACCTGTTGGCCATTGTACATCATTCTCATTACTCATGATACTGAGCTTTACCCGAGATTAGATATTCTGATATTTTCGTGAATCAATTATTGATTCATTATATCTTTGTCAATCTCGTTAACTGGCAAGTATCTTTTTACTCGTTCTCGTATTTTGATATCCCACACAATGAAACTTCAGCATGCATTGTCTACATGGTATCACTTATACCGAGTGGGCCCATGACGTATCTATCTTTTAACGAAAGAGTAATTTCCCATCTTGAAACATTAAGATATATGCACACATTCGGTGTTACCAAGTGACTGCCATTTTGATCACCCAATCTAAGGTCGTGATGATTGACAGTACCAAAACAACCCTTCGTGTATGCACAACCCTAATAACCTCATGGTCTCATGGCCTAAGAACACGTAACCTTATTGCGATATGTCACTAAGAACAAAAAACACTTTGGAATCTCTTAGCATATCAACGATTTGGGTCTACCCAGTCATATTGTTTCCACCAACAATATGTTGTTCATTGATGTTGACATAAACAATGTCCTAGGCCAGAAAAACACGGTCATCAAACAATCAACAAATTGGTCTAAAGACAAGACTAAGGTATCTTTATTTTGTTCATATTTCTACACATGTGTGAGTTGTTTTTCTCTGAATCTCACGTCCAGGAGCCACAACAGTTATAGCATAGAATCATGAAACATAATTATGAATCAGATGTAAATTCTTATTGCCTTTTGGACATACATCCAACAAATATGTGGAGTGTTGGCGCCTTTGAATCATTTTCCTTTGTTCCAATGTTCACTTGCAGATTTGTTATTCTTGGCTACAAAAATGATTTCTTCTGAATCTTTGCAAAAGAGAGATCGGAATATTGTTAATGCAACGACACTTGTTGCATTGACAAGTGATAGAATGTGTGTTATATGTGAGGTCTCATGGATGGGAAAGATTTCTTGCAAATGTGACATTGTTTTGCAACAAACATGGCACCAAACTTCCTTCTCCAGGGATAATTACATGGCTTGTGGAAATCACATCGGTATTATGAAAATACAAATAAATGACGATCGTTTTAGAATAGAAGTATAGCTTAGTGTTGTTGATCAAATTATTCAAGAGTCTGATAATCATTTTGATGAGGTTAATATGAATTAGCTTATTTGCAGTCGGCTTTGAAACCCTTGAGTTCCTTTTCTTCTTATGATGCACAAAAGGTAACGAGACTTGCCCAATTCTATCCCAGTGACATAAACGTGGATTTGATAAGACTTGAATTCCAACTTAATACCTCTATTGATAACATGAGAAAATATGATAGGTTCAAATGTGTAAATCATCTTGGTGGGCTCTCTATTATGCTTGTTGAAACAAAACATGTTGTTTATGATTTAGTCTGCTTACTCCTCAAGTTGGTATTGCTTTTACCGGTGGCGATGACGAGTGTTGAAAGATTATTTTCTACAATGTTTCTCATGAAGAATAAGTTGAAAAGTATGAGAGATGAGTTGTTGAACCATTGCTTAGTGACATTAATGAGCGATATGTGTTCTTAAAAGTAAGTGAAGAAGTAAGTGAAGATGACATAGTTGAATATTTCAAGTGAATGTCAGGACGTACATTTACCAAATAACAGTGATGTAATTTCCCTAGTATATTTTAGCGTGTAGAACTTTCCTCATGTTTTAAACTATTTGTGTTTGAGTCACGCACATTTGTAACACAGGCATTGAACTACAATACTGTGAATCAATTGACTATTTATATTGTTCATTTGCCAACTTTTTATCCCTATGCGATTTTTCTGGGAGTGTGTCCACTCTTCAATTTTTTCTTAGTTCCGCCAGTACCTAATATGTATACGTAGGCACATCAACATGGTCATGATCAAAGTGCCAAACCAGTCATTGCACTCCCTTTGTCTTTAAATATAATGCACACTCGATGTTGTTCGTTGATTACCGACTTACAATTTTGACTATGACTTGTATTACGATATATGCATAAAATTACTTCGAATAAATATGAAACATAAAAGTCCACAAGGCGAATCTAACAATACAATTTTTACATTACGCATAGTATACCAAAACTTTTATTCCATATAGCAGATATCAGAGGGGTTTGTCCTAACAATATTGTGTTGAGTAATTCGACACATGCAAGTACATTAATAATTAATTAATCCAAATCATTCATACTACTCCCTCCGTCCCAAAATAACCGTCTCAGATTTGCCCAAAAGTAGATATACCTAGACATAAAACTTGTCTCATCCATTTTTGACCAAATATAAGACAATTATTTTGGGACAGAGGGAGTAAATAATTGCAATTATTTTTTGATAGGTCAATTTGGATTATTCCAAAACATTGTTTGTTTGTTGCCGTAAATCTTCGTCCATCAAAAACAACAGCTTAAAAATAACACGCATAATATTTTGTGACGGAGAGAGTATTTTATCATACGCCGAATGAAATAGTGTTAAAACTTGCACCCGCATTTCTCTCCTAAAAAAAATCTACTCCACCGGTGTTCGATTTCACACTGGTCCTGAACTCCAACACTGTTTGATGACAATTCGCAGCCGGCTGGTCAAACAAATTTCGTGTTTTGTCTGAAGTTCCAGAACCTTCTTATCAAGATCCAACGGCTCTAGCCGCGCAGAAAGTCCTCCGTGGATCGTGACGCCCACTGCCGACCAAAGACACTTTCCGGGTTACTGCAGCACGGGTTCCCACCGCTCCTGCTCTCCCGCGCACCGCCAGGTCACTGCATCCTGGACCCGCATAGCCATTTAAAAATCCGGGCCCGCGTGCAGCGAAACAAACTGAGAACGGCTCCGCCGCGCAAGCATTTACCAGTACATTTATGGTAGTGAACTCTGCCACTTGGGTCCCACCGGATACGAGCTGCTGGGCTGTATGGGCCACCGCAGATTCATTCAGACAAGGAGGAGCGGGAGACCAAGCAAGCGCTCCAGTATAAATACGGCCCCCGCGCCTCCTTGCTTCCTCCTCTCCCGAGTCCGCAGCAGCCGCCAGCAGCTGCTCCAGTCCAGACTCGAAAAAACCCTAACCCTAGCAGCCGCCGCCGCCTCGATCTAGAGCCATGGCGCCGACCAAGGGCGAGGGGCCGGCCATCGGCATCGACCTCGGCACCACCTACTCGTGCGTCGGCGTGTGGCAGCACGACCGCGTCGAGATCATCGCCAACGACCAGGGCAACCGCACCACGCCCTCCTACGTCGGCTTCACCGACACCGAGCGCCTCATCGGAGATGCCGCCAAGAACCAGGTCGCCATGAACCCCATCAACACCGTCTTCGGTGAGCGACCCACTCCCCCTCTTTGTTTGACCCGCTTTCTGGATCTGTATGGTTATTGTCAGATGCGTTGACCCGTGGCACTTGCAACGCCTTTTGTTCGGTAGATCCGCTATATATGTTCTGTGCTTGATTTTACGCACTCGGGGTCAACCATGGTTTGCGTACACTGTTTATGTGTGGTTGTAGGCTGCCTCTTGTATCCGACCGAGTAGATCTGTGATGTGCGTGACTGTGTAAATATATAACTTTCTTAGATCTACTTTTTAAACTTAAATGTAGTAGTTGTTCCTTTTATTGTGCTTGTTTAATGGTCCTCAGCTGTGGCCCATCTCAGATCTACATAGCTGGAGGATTAATTCTTCTGGTTGTTGACACTTTAAATTGTGGGTCTTGTGTAATGGTTTTCCTAATTAGACTAAAACATAAATATAAATAACTTTCTCTTTGTAACTGTTGTATAGACAAATTGATGATATCAATTCCTTTTTAATAGCTAGTTGTGTACAACATATCTTGTGTAAGAAATATTGATGGATCCAAATACGTACACTTCTAACTCCAGTCCAGTGCTAGCATTTTTTTCCTATGGTAACTTGTCATTGTGAAGTGCTGTTACAAGGTAGATGAGCATGATGTTTTGTGTCCAAACTCTTCCAAAGTTGAGATAGGCTCTCTGAGCATATTGTTTGTGATTATTAATTAAGAAGCTGTCTGTTATTTTTACGATTCCAAGTTGAAGTTGTATAGTGAAGGTTTAAAAATCGTGCACTTCATTTTGTAAGTTACATGACTGCCTTTGGTACAATGGGTGTAAGTGACCAGTATAAATGTTAAATTGGTAATTATTTTTGGTGGTTCTGGATTATTCCCTTTTTGCATTCATTGGACTTTATTCTTTCTTGAGAGATTTTATTTGTATATGTGAATGATTGTATGTCCTTGTTGGAGTGGTTTTGCACATGGAATATTCACATGACAGCTTTCACAGTAAACACCTAGCACTTTATTACCCATACATGTTTATCTCAACATGGATTTGCTGTACTATGAATGGATACAAGTGCATATTAGTTCTATATAGTTACTGGATTGCAAATGAACTGTATACATGCTTCTATTTACTTGAAGAACCATATAGGAATAGAACCTTCAAAAAGGTCCACGTAGCTTCTTGAATCTTGGTGAAAAGCCGCATAGCACCATAAATTGAGAAACATATTTTCTACACACCAAAGTTGTTTCTTAGCACAACTTAACGTGTAGAATATATGGTTTGAATTTTATGAGGTTATGCGGATTTTTCACCAAAATTCAAGTGGTTATCTAGATCTTTTTACTAGAACTTTGAAATATATTCCTACGACCTATGCACATTGGATGAAAGTATGTCCCAGGTTTATGTGTTCACTGAAGTGTATACAAATCTTGTGCATGCTTTCATTTACTTGTGCAATACTACCTCTGTTTCCCAAAATAAGGCGTATATTTTTAGTCAAAAGTCAATGCATTGTAATTTTGACCAATCTTTTAGACAAAAACATGAATATTTAGAACATTTATAAACATACTATGGAAATATATTCTTTGTCGAGTCTATCGTTATTAATTTGGTATTCTAAATGTGTATATTTTTGTCTATATAATTGGTCAAACTTATGATATGTTGACTTTTGACTAAATTTATACGCCTTATTTTCTGGAATGGAAGGAGTAGTTTTATGACTTGTTCAAACTAGGATATAGATCCATACTTAAATAGAAATATCAAAAACGTCAAAGGTAGCCTTATGAATCTTGGGGAAAAGCTGCATAACACCATTAAATGGATGATCACATTTTTTATCCAAATATTGCTGCCTGGCACATATGATGGGGTAAAATTTATGGTTTGAAGTTTATGAGGTTATGCATATTTTGTACCATCTTTCTGTTAGAACTTTGAATATCGAATGTACCATTGCACAGTGGATGCAAGCATGTGCGTAGTCTGACTTGCATATGAACCTTGCGCATGCATCTGTTTACTCGTGCAATAGTTTGCGACTTGTTCAAAGCTAGAATAAAGATGCATACAGGAATAGGAAGTTTGAAGAAGTAAACATACATCAAAAGGTGTTTAATGTCTTTAAAATAAAAACCGTATTTTTTTCTGAAAATTGCATGCTACTACAATTTGGGGTAGAACATATGATATGGAGTTGCTGAAGTTTAACCAGATTTTTCATCAAGGTTCATAAGAACTTTGAAATACACATGGTGAGAATATCATCTAGGACCATCAAATTAGTTAACTGTCCAACAATTGCTTCTGTTGGAACCATTGTTGATAAATACATGCAAATTCTCGATTATTGCATACGTCTACAATCTGTATTACTGTTGTAACTTCCAAACAATTCTTCTGACCATGAGTATGTTTATAAAACTGTGCAGATGCAAAGCGTCTTATTGGCAGAAGGTTTGCTGATGCCCCTGTCCAGAGTGACATTAAGATGTGGCCGTACAAGGTTATCCCTGGCCCTGCAGACAAGCCCATGATTGTAGTGCAGTACAAGGGCGAGGACAAGCAGTTTTCAGCAGAAGAGATCTCTTCCATGGTTCTTATCAAGATGCGCGAGATCGCTGAAGCTTACCTAGGAGTAACCATCAAGAATGCTGTTGTCACCGTACCTGCTTACTTTAATGACTCCCAGAGGCAGGCAACTAAGGATGCTGGTGTTATTGCTGGTCTCAATGTTATGCGTATCATCAACGAGCCAACAGCAGCTGCCATTGCCTATGGTCTTGACAAGAAGGCTACAAGTGTTGGTGAGAAGAATGTGCTTATTTTCGACCTTGGTGGTGGCACTTTTGATGTGTCTCTCCTTACTATTGAGGAGGGTATTTTTGAGGTGAAGGCGACTGCTGGTGATACTCACCTTGGTGGGGAGGACTTTGACAACCGTATGGTGAACCACTTTGTCCAGGAGTTTAAGAGGAAGCACAAGAAGGATATCAGTGGAAATCCCAGGTCTTTGAGAAGGCTTAGGACTTCATGTGAGAGGGCGAAGAGGACCCTTTCTTCCACTGCCCAAACTACCATTGAAATCGACTCACTTTTGAGGGAGTTGACTTTACTCCACCATCACCAGGGCCAGGTTTGAGGAGCTTAACATGGACCTGTTCAGGAAGTGCATGGAGCCTGTGGAGAAGTGCCTGAGGGATGCAAAGATGGACAAGAGCACCATCCATGATGTTGTCCTTGTTGGTGGTTCACTAGAATTCCCAGAGTTCAGCAGCTGCTGCAGGACTTCTTCAATGGCAAGGAACTCTGCAAGAGCATTAACCCAGATGAAGCTGTTGCCTATGGTGCTGCCGTCCAGGCTGCTATCCTCAGTGGTGAGGGGAACGAGAAGGTGCAGGACCTTCTCCTCCTTGACGTGACCCCACTGTCACTTGGTCTTGAGACTGCTGGTGGAGTTATGACTGTGCTCATCACCAGGAACACCACCATCCCTACCAAGAAGGAGCAGGTCTTCTCAACCTACTCTGACAACCAGCCTGGTGTGCTGATCCAGGTGTTTGAGGGTGAGAGGACAAGGACCAGGGACAACAACCTCCTTGGCAAGTTTGAGCTCTCCGGTATCCCACCTGCACCCAGGGGTGTTCCTCAAATGTCTGCTTTGACATTGATGCCAACGGTATCTTGAATGTCTCTGCTGAGGACAAGACCACTGGCCAGAAGAACAAGATCACCATCACCAACGACAAGGGAAGGCTGAGCAAGGACGACATTGAGAAGATGGTCCAGGACGCTGAGAAATACAAGTCTGAGGACGAGGAGCACAAGAAGAAGGTTGATGCCAAGAACTCCCTGGAAAACTATGCCTACAACATGAGGAACACCATCCAGGATGAGAAGATTGCCTCCAAGCTGCCAGCAGATGACAAGAAGAAGATTGAGGACGCTGTTGACCAGGCGATCTCATGGCTGGACAACAACCAGCTTGCTGAGGTTGACGAGTTCGAGGACAAGATGAAGGAACTTGAGGGCCTCTGCAACCCCATCATCGCCAAGATGTACCAGGGCGCTGGTGCTGAGATGGGCGGAGAGGATGATGCCCCAGCTTCCAGCGGTGGTGCTGGCCCCAAGATCGAGGAGGTCGACTAAGTTAAAATACCACATTAGTGACTTTGATATAGTGAGTGATACACTATACGTCAATTTGTTTCAGTCCCAGGTGCCAATCATATCACCCGGGCTGGAAGTTTTGTTATAGTTTCAATTAATGTCAGACTTGTATCTGTCACGTACAATGCAATGATGCATGTTTTGGCTCATTGTTGATTCAGCTTAATGCTTTTGAGTATGGACTACCCTGGTGATTGCATTCTGAAGTCTTGGTTATATTATTCTGTAGCCTTTTTTTGTGGGTTATTATGTTCTTTAGCCTGCTTCAGCCTTTTATCAGATTGCCTTTTGACATTTGTCTTTGCAAGGTGAAAAGCATATTCACTTTCGAGTATGTTGATATTGTATAAAACAATCAAAATCAGCTGCCGCTGTGAGCCTGTGAGGCCGTTCAAACTTCTGTTGCAATATGGTACTCCAGTCGGCGGCAGCTTTGTTTAGCTGTAGGTTAACCTCAGACCTGTGTATCTGTAAGCAACAGTGAGATGATGATATTTCAGCTAACACTTTTGAGCTTTGACCAGTGATTTGCATCTGAAATTCCGCCAATTGCAGCTTCACTGTTTTATCACTTCGTTAGGCCAAAATTGTGTTGCCAAATATGTTGTCATTAACTCCCAGGAAAGCCAATCTTCGCCATAAATGTGCTCTCTGACAGTCTCCTTCTTAAGGTGAATTCAGAGTTAACTAGTATTGCAGTGAATCTTCTGCAAATGAGTGTTGGAACATGGAGCGTCCTGTAGAAGATAAAGAAACGATAATAGTACTATTTTCGGTTGAATCTGGCCACTGGAGCGATCTCAAACCGACGATGATGATAGTGGTGCAAAGCGCTGGGAATCTCAGCTCATATCCTGCGGTGTCGGGCTGGAAGAAAAGCGAGGAGTGTCGCATAATCCCATCTCCCTCTCCTCCGGGCTCCGGTGGCCGGACATGTCGGTCCGTTCTCTTTTAAATCCGCCGCGTCTCCCTCTCTTTCGCTTTAATCAGGGGATGACGATCCCGCAAATGAGTCATGATCAATAATTCTGCAGGGCCAAAGCGGCGGCATCCACCCCACCTGGCCCTACGCTACGTGAAAACACCATAATCATCATTAGTGCTACCACGATCCCCTCTAATCTGCCGTACTAGCCAAGTAGCCAGGCATAATTGCCATCCATCACTGATTTTCCTCTCACATGATTAGCTAGCTCCATGGCTACAAAACAATGGCTTCTGAACTACGAAAAAGAAACGACACCAGATCGATCGATACGAGGTAAATTTTGTTTTTGTTTTTTGAACGAAGCTCGATGAAACCTGCCTCGGTTCAGTGTCCACTTCCATCCACTGTGAGGCCGGACTGAACTTCTCTGAAGCAAAACTGAACAAGTAGTAACAGTGTGCAACGCAGAGCGAGCACTTGCCGTAGCCTGGGTTGGGCTGTTCACCGGCGGTTGGTTATCAGGTTCTGACGGCTGCTGATAGTGTTCTTCCCTGCCCCACGAGTGACGGTGAAGTGGCCACTGAGCAGTGAGGACCTGAGTAGGGTCGGCGCCGGCTAAATGACCAGTGTGTGCGTGTGCTGTGGACTTTACATGACGACGGCGCACCGGCCATGGACAAGCTTTCTTTCTGTTCCTTTCATTCCGATGGCGGCCCAGGCATCCATAAAAATATATTTAAACTTGATAACATCCACCAAAGCATGTCCCGGGTATATATGCACTCGTCAAACAATCTTATCTTTGCTACTCCCTCCGTTCCTAAATATAAGATTTTCTACCCTTTCTGATTTTGTCTTGGTCCATTCGACCATTCCTAAATAAGTGAATCAACATGTAAAACATGTCTACATACGTACGAATCGGAACAAAACAAAAAAGACTAAAGTTTTATATTTTGGAACGGAGAGAGTAATTATTTAACTACTTTGTTCCTTGCCAACAAAATAGAAAACAGCTTTGGCGTGTGTTCATATCAACCTGTTCCATCTTCCATGCTTAGGCTCAATTTGGTATTGCGGTGGATTGTGGTAGTCTTCTTCGTCTGATATTTCTTTTATATTTATATCTCCATTTTCGCACCCACTTTCTCACGAAAAAGTAGAAAATAAATTAAGTGCAACGCTTGCAGCTAGCAACCTCGATCTCCAAACTGAATAGCTAGATATAGAACTTTTTTGGCTAATGTAAGCTTCTTGCAGGCTACCTAATTCAGGTAATTGTCACTGACCCATGCAAGATCATAGACTACAATATAACTTAAGATCACAACTCTCCGATTAAGCCAATTACAATTTTTTTCTCGAATATTGAGAACGAGGCCAACAAAGGAGAAACTAGACCATTACCGAATGGGAATCTAAATTCTTTATGGTAATAGTACCGCCGTTAGAGCGTATTGGGACTTTCTCGGACCATGCTCCTATCCTTTTGTCCACTGGTCATCAAGAGCACAAGGTAAACATCATTTCAAGTTTGAACTTAGATGGTTACACCGGGATGGATTTTATGACATGCTAAAAAAGGGGCGGGATGAACATGCAACTAGAAACACGGCATTAATCCAAAGGTGGAATAAACAAATACATGATGTGCATAAATACATGGAAGGATGGGTACGCACAAGCGTGCGTCGACATTGTAAGAAATATTTTCACTAAAATGTGCGAACTTGATTTTTTACGCTTCTACCATCGTCAACTGTCGCCGGATTGTAATTGGCGAACGACTTATCGCTAGCTAGATGCCGGGGTGTAGAAACTGGAAATAGATGACGTTCCATACCACTACGTCTCCTAGAGACTGTCGCACCAATTTTGATTGAGCATCAATATGCATGACTTGACACCGCGAAAGAAACGTTGTGCATAGCACAGACATATGACTTGGGCTAGATATCACTTGACAATTTCGCCGAATCCGTCGTGTGTAGCACTTGCCGAGTCGAATCGAATCTGGTCTAGATATTAGCTAGTACTATTGTTTTTTCCAGTTTGGCTGCAATATGGCACTTATCGTGCCTGAACTTCGTAATGCGAATCATCCCTTATTACTTGTTAATCTCCGTGCATGGCTGAATGATCGAGCTCATAGGCAAATGGGACGGCTACACTTGTTAGATCCTGCAGCTAAGGATGCCAATCAAATTTGTTATCTCTTGTCCAATCTCTGTAGTCAGCCACAACCAGCAAGAGAGTGGAATCTATGTTTATTTAAGCTTTGGAAGAACGGACTTGTGGCTCCCGAGCACCAATGAACCCTATAAGATTTTTTTTGAAAATTTTAAATTTGAGATTGAAAAAATCCTAAAAACATTCCTATGATACATATGCATGTTTTCTAAACATGTGCCAATTTTCGGTGAAAAAAAAGTCGTATTCCGAGCTATATAAAAATAACAAAAAACTGGGCATAAAAAAGGGAATATAGTGTGTTGAATCAGTCAGAACTTTCTCTTTTTTGCCTAGCCCAAAATATAATGTTTTTTTTATGAAACTTCTGGCGTACGTAAGTAATGTGTATATGTATTGTGTAAATAAAATTCAGATTTTTGTAAAACCTAGAAGTATGGTTTTCAAAATTTTCAAAAAACGGGCTCACTGGTGCTCGGGAGCCACTGCCAGTTTTCGCTTTATTGGTAGCTATCTAGCAAACAACTAGGGAGAATAATTCAATTATATGTAAGGCCAATGACACGAACCCTTGTTGGAAGATCAACGTTTTAAGATAAACAATACGCAGAGATAAGGAGAATATTTGAGATGAAAAAATGGGCGCCGAATAATCTATTTATGACATTGCATGGAAGTCTGTTAGTTTTAAAAATTGAAGGACCAGAATAAAATAAGAGCATCGTGATGTGTTGATCAAGATCTTGCGCAATTAGAGTGTAAAGCTTTGTGAATGATGTATTAATATTCAAATGACCTGCATGCTTGCTCAATGTACACAATGGAGATGGAGCAAAAAGCTAGGTAGCTACTATACATCTAGCTCACATAGATCTAGCCTATCATCCAAAGCACTGAAGCTTCCCGGTACTTGCAAATTGAACTACTAAATATGCATGACAGACTTGTCCAGCTGCTACAAAACCTAGAAAGCACTTGGTGGGAATGAATAACCATGTGCACAATGCATGCATACACTATTCCATGTATACGGGAAAAAAACAAGCAATCTCATCTCTCTACCTCATTAGCACTAAGACTAGTAACAAGTACTTTATTGCCTCTTTATCGCTATGTACATAAAGTTACCTACTCATATGTCTGAGACTGTGTAGCTATACTTGTAAACTTTGGGAAGGTAGAGAGGAATTGAAGGAAAGAGATAGAGAGAGGGAGAAGGGGAATTCTACGCAACCACTACTACGCAAGACCGAGATGAGACCAAGACTAGTAAGACCAACTTTACTGATTGATCTCTTTCATCAACATGGACATAAAGTTGCACCATGCACACATACATGCACCTGAGCACCCCCAAGACAAGTTTTGCCCATTTTGATAACCTCCAGAGCTAGCTCCATCCACTGTTTGCTGATGAACCCAGCTGCCAAGAAGTGCAAGATTTCCAAACAGTAGAGACAGTGATCATCCATCATGTAGTCCATATCGCCACCTTCTCCTGCTCTAGGGTTTCCACCTTCCCTCATGCATAAAACCACCCATGCATGCTCTATCATCTCTCTCTCACACACACACACTCTCTCTAGCTAGATAAGCTAAGCTAAGCTAGGCCAGCCACACCCCTCCATATCCGCCTCACATTCTCTTCTATGCTAAGCAACCCCTCTCTTCTCTCTGTGCTCTCCCATATGTTTCACATCCAACATATATAATGTAGACACCACCACTAAGCTAGACAAAATATAAATAAAGAACAAACCGCTAGAGCCTTGGTCCTCCTTTTATTCCTCTCGCTTTCATTCTCCCTCTCTCCACCTCTTTCCCTTTCGTCCTCACTCCTTCCCCAGCCCTCAGCTTCCTGTGAGAGGAGAGGAGAAGAGAGCTCCATTCTTGTGTGCAGAGATTGGTATAACTAGTGGGTGTTATTCTCCACCTTTAGCCACCTCCCCATCCATCCCTCCCCTAAAGCACCTATATACCCCCTTGCCACTCTCTCCCTCTCTCACAAAGAAGCAAGGAGGAACAAACAAACCGAAAAAGAAGCTCGATCAAAAGAAACCAAATTCTATACCATACCACACCACCATGGTCTTTTCTTCGGTTCCCCTCTATCATGATCCACCCAATTGGAACAACCAGCAGCAGCAGGTAACAATTTTTTCTGCCTTTTCTCTCTTATAAGGCCACCGGCTGGGCACACAAACATAGATAGATAGGTAGCTTCTTGGTGAAAAAAGCAAAACCAGCTGGGGAAATGGAGAGGAGATATTCCTCCATGCTCTTTTGCGAATTAAATCTCCTTCATGAATATACCACTATACCACACCGTCATGGCCTTTAGTTGCTTTGTTAGTTTGTGTGTGATTGCAATTAGTTTCTCGGCTTTGATTCTCTTTTGGTGTGGTTTTGATTGGGAATTTTGACCATGTTCCTTCAAGCAGCAGCAGCAACTGAGCCACCATGGCCAGCTGTTTCCAAATGGTGGCGGCGCCGGAGTGGAGATGCACCACCACCAGCAACAACACCACCACCAGCAGCAGCAACACCAACAGCAGCAACATCAGCAGCAGCAGCACCAACATGTACATCAACAGCATCAGCTGCCACCGCCGGTGCCGCCGCCCGGGGCGTTGATGGCTCCGCGGCCTGACAGCATGGGAGGAGGCTCTGCTGCGATGGTCGGCGGAGGTGGTGGCGGTGGCGGCCCGACGGGCGGCACGGTGGTGCGGCCGGGGTCGATGACGGACCGTGCGCGGATAGCGAAGATCCCGCAGCCGGAGCCGGGGCTCAAGTGCCCGCGCTGCGAGTCCACCAACACCAAGTTCTGCTACTTCAACAACTACTCCCTCACGCAGCCCCGCCACTTCTGCAAGACCTGCCGCCGCTACTGGACCCGAGGCGGCGCGCTCCGCAGCGTCCCCGTCGGCGGCGGATGCCGCCGCAACAAGCGCACCAAGTCATCAAAGTCCTCGTCTTCCGCCGCGTCGGCCTCTGGCGGGACCTCGTCGTCCACCTCTTCCACCACCACGGGCGGCGGCAACAGCGGCGCTGTGGCCATCATGCCGCCGCAGGCCGGGCACGCACAAGCGCAGATGCCGTTCTTCGCCTCGTTACACCCAATGGGCGGTGGCGGTGGAGATCACTACGGCACCGGCGCGTCGAGGCTAGGGTTTCCCGGGCTGAGCTCACTGGATCCGGTGGGCTACCAACTCGGCGGAGGCGGTGCCGCGGCCGCTGCCTTGGGGATGGAGCAGTGGCGGATGCCGCAGATGCAGCAGTTCCCCTTCTTCGGCCGTGCCGACGGCATGCAGCAGCAAATGGCTGGCATTTACCCGTTCGACGCCGCGCCGCCGACGCCGAAGGCTTTGCCGTCACCGGGCAGATGATTGGCGGCGGCGGTTCCAAGCAGGTGCCGGGATCGTCCGGGCTGATCACGCAGCTCGCCTCGGTGAAAATGGAGGACAACCAGCCGTCCAACAACGCCATGGCCAGGGAGTTCCTAAGCCTCCCGCTAACCTCCAGTTCTGGGGCGGCGGCAACAATGGCGCAGGAGGCAACGATAGTGAAGGAAGTCAGAGTGGCGGTGCCATTGCTCCAGGCGGCGGCAGTGGCAGCGGCTGGGTCGATCTTCCCGGGTTCAACTCATCATCGTCAGGGAACGTAATGTGATCGACGCCATGGCCACGACATGCATGCATGGTGGACTCGATCTCTCTACAAAAGGTAGCCCTATATACAAGCCCTGAATTGAAGCTTAATTTTAGTCATGGCTTCCATCCGATCGATCGAGGAAGAGTTAAGAAACAACGGAGTTCTGGTGGTGCAAGCTATCATTGATGATCGATCAAAATTAGTTTTTCTCTTACTCTCAAGCTCTATATCTCCATGAGCATGCTGCTCTTGTACGTGTACCGCGGCTTAACTAGGCTCTTCCGGTGCTGGGTTTCTATATTCTTCAATATATTTATCGCGTTGTAATGCACGTTAATTACTATTGTAGGTTTTACCAGCTTGGTGCAATTAATGTGTTCATGACGGAAGGTTATATATACATCTACGAGCTAGAATATTTGGGTATGTGTACAAAGAGGTCGAGTTGATGAGTTGGTTTCAGTATTATTGTTGCAACCTTCATATATCGATCGAGTAATAACTACCTTGGAATGTTTCTACTCACTTATTCGATGTGCTTCTGTGTACTTATATGCATGAAAGTTGTTTAGCCCATATTGCATGCTTAAACCTCCAATTGCCGTTTGTATCATGAGCTCCATGGCATTCATCCTTTGAGTGGAAATATCCAATACATTGATCCATCATTAACTTGTCATTTTGGAATGAATTAATTAGCTTGTGACTGGCAGTAATAGTAGATTGCAAGCATTCCTTAGAAAGTTATTTTTATGCCCATTCCTCATATATAGTCTTCCTCATAGTATACAAACCCTCTTATGTGTGCATATATCCATAGTTCTATACCCATTGCTAAAATAGATTAATTACTATGGTTTAAAAATAAACTATACAAGTGTCTGCATGCAAGACTATATTAGCAGAAGATGGTTTAACAAGCTCTGACATGTTAAACCATCTTCTGCTAATATAGTCTTGCATGTTGACACCTGTATAGTTTTATGCATGAACCAACATAACATTGCAATTCAGCACTGAACACAAAAACGCAGGCCACCTAGGTATGCAGGGAAATATGCAAGTACTTTTCTTGAATGCTGGAGTGGCGGCATTCATATATAGCTAGCTAGCCACACAACGATTGCAAAAATGCAAATACTTTACTCTATTTTAGCTAATTAAGGCAAAATAATGAAAGCGTGAGTAGATCCATGGAAGCTCTAACTAGTTTCATTTCTCCTCTTTTGATATATCTAAGCATCAGTAGCAGTACCGGTGATCATGATCAGTGGTAGTACAAGTGACCCACTTCTCCATACATGGTCCTGATCTCCTCTCAGAAATGGTGTAGGTTCCTAGGTTTCCAAGCACTAATCTCCATTCAAAGCCTTTCTCCTGCCAGTGTAATCATGCCATGTCCCCACAGTGTGCAGGCAGAGAGAAATGAGTGAAGGGGCCAGTAGTAGCTAGCGCAGGGGTGGCTAGCAATCTCCTTAGTCGCGCTCAACGAATCTCTTCTTATGTTTCTTTTGCCGTCTTTAACTTTGGGTAGCTTCGTCGGTTTCGAGGAAGCAACTTTTCATATCTAGATGTTTGAAGCCAACCATTGACTGCCACCATGAAAGTGTGCATCCCTGCTGAAACTGCATGCAGGTTTCATCTTTGGTGCACTTTTGATCTGTCTGCTCCACTCCAGTTAAACTTGGTTATATATATACTCCACTATCTTAATTAGATACCTAATTTATGCAGTGGTAGTATATTTATGTCTCTGATCATCCCTTGTACATACTCCCTCACACGCACTATGTTTAGCCTTTTCAACTCTAACCAAAACACAAGTTTCCAAACCAATTTTGCTCATGTACCTCCTAACTCGACCTTCATCAATTTTCATGAAGAATTAAGGTTCTAACTCGAGCAATCATTTTATCATGTAACTTTTTTATAAAGAATACAAAAAGGGTACATAGCATTGACATTTTACCTACACGGTTGGTCCTCGTGACCAACTCTAAACAGACATACATGCATTGACTCGACGCGAATAATGATTGTCTACATCGGTCCATAAAACCTCCAACTCTGAAAAGAGGATATCATCAATATAAACAACTGAGAAGATCCCACTTCACTAATGGGGTTCAGATAATTTTCAAAATTGTGTGTCATAGATATGCGCTGTAAATGTAACTATGAGATCTAGTGAACCAATGAGCTACATGCAATATTAGACACTATAGCTCCCAAGGAAACAATTTATCCAGAAAAATCTTCACTTTTTAATGAAGTTTAGAATAGTCTCTATGTGCATTTTAGAATTTGCACACCCAAGAAAGGACACTAAAAGTTATCTTGTTTTGAAATTAAAATACTAGTAGTTGACAATATTGAAAAAGATTATTTTCCCCTAATAGCTAGAGAGACCCTTTAAATTTGCTAAGAAGTATGCCATTGTATTTGGCTTTGTACTATTTTACTGAATGGTTTCAAAAAAAAAAAATCATGATGATATTGTCGAGGAATGTCTTTATCGGACTATTTTTGCTTCTTAACTTGGAGAGTTACCAATAATTTTCTACATATCATACGCTCGAACATCTGTCTGGCCTAGCAAGGAAACATATGTGTATATGGAAGTGCAACGAATATCGTGTTCACCCCTTTCTTTAGAACTACATGTTTTAGCCCTCTGTTTGTTGGCTGCCAAATATAACATCTTTGCCTTTGGAAGCGTCAATAGCATAGAGCAACCACTAGTACAGAACGACACATCGGAAACGGGCCAAAAACCCCATCGGAAATGGAAAAAGGGTACGTGTCCCCGACCCCGTGACTGATGTGAAGGCCCTCATCGGTAACGGAGGCGAAAAACCGTCGCTGATGAGGCATCGGTTTGGCAACGGTTGTGCACATACCTCCGTTTCTGATGTGTCGGAACATCAGAAACGGAGATTCTGTTTCTGCTCGTTTGCATTGAGGTTTCTTCATAAGCCTAGAGCATGAATAGATTTGCCACTGGACATTTAAAATTTCACAGCAGAAGCACAAAAATGCTAACAAATTCATTCATAAGGTATAACAAATGTCACCGATACATTGCATCACAAGACAACCAATTACTTATCTTCATTGTCATGCCTCTCTAAATTTATCATTGACATGTCTAGCTAAATCTATCTATGTCATGCCTCACTAAACTTATCCTTGTCATTTCTAACTTAATTTATCTTCATGACTTGCTGTTACATATGCCTTACAACTTTGCAGAGTTCATGAATTCAATCTTCTTCTTGGACGGCGTCGCCAAAATATAATCAACTCGCCGCTTTGTCCCTGACCTTGTATTTAGCTCATTTAAATGAGCTAAACGGATCAGCACCATGCTCTGCACATAGTGCAATAAGTGAGTGCTGATAGTGCAATAAGCGAGTGCTGATGTACTGAAGGTGCCTCTTTTGTAAAGTGGTCACTGAAATGCAAAGAGAGAATATATGACTCCATGTTAGCTCACTATACATCTAGCATAAAGGACATACAACACAAAAGGATGCATAAGACAGAATAACAAACTTACAAATCCATTGCATAGTTGTTGTGTACCAACAATTATGCCGGACGACAAGCGCACCTTGGCTAAGGACCCGGCTTTTTATACAGTCACCAAAATGTACATCTATTTTGCAAAGGAGATAAGTCATCCATGAGTTTCATACACTACCGATTTGTGCTAGTTATGTTCTTTTCGAGCGACACTATGTAGTCGTCCTCATCGTCCTCGGATGTATTACAACCCTAGTTCTAGTTCTGTTCATGAGTGTCCTATGGAAGAAAAACTAAACAGAACAATGACAACAACCCTAGTTCGTCGGCACGACGGCCGGTCACAAATAGATGTATTACCTTTGGATTTGGCAGCGGGAGTACGTAGTTGTCCTCGTCGTCCTCGGATCGACACGCCATGTGCCCTCCAGCTACAGATCAGGCGATGAGATCTGCCCGTGTGGAGCAAAGAACGGGTACACGCTGCCACGGTCGGAGGAGAGGAAGATGCGCGCCACCACGGTCGGAGGGAGGGAGATGCGCGCCGCCACGGTCGGGGGAGGAAGATGCGCGCCGCCACGGTCGGAGGAGAGGAAGATGCGCGCCGCCACGGTCGGAGGGAGGGAGATGCGCGCCGCCACGGTCGGAGGAGAGGAAGATGCGCGCCGCCACGGTCGGAGGAGAGGAAGATGCGCGCCGCCACGGTCGGAGGGAGGGAGATGCGCGCCGCCACGGTCGGAGGGAGGGAGATGCGCGCCGCCACGGTCGGAGGAGAGGAAGATGCGCGCCGCCACGGTCGGAGGGAGGGAGATGCGCGCCGCCACGGTCGGAGGGAGGGAGATGCGCGCCGCCACGGTGGAGCTAAGATCTGGTGCTGCGTGGAGGCGCCGCCACACTTTGAGAGTGAGGCTGAGAGTGAGAGCGATAGAGTTTAGGGCTCTGTGAAAGGCGCATTTATAGCAAAGTAGAACATCGGAAACGGAGGGTATAAACAACCGTTTCCTTTGATTTTTTCACTGACACACTGGGCTTATACTGATCTCTACTAGTATGGAGAATTGAAGAACATAAAAATAAATAACTACTCCTCGGCCTCCGCCTTCTCCTGCTCGTATGCGAGGAGAGCCGCGTAGTCGTCCGTGTCGTCGCGCGGCTCCTCGCCGACGATGTCATCGTCGCCCGTGCGCCCCTCCCACATCTCGTCGTCGTCGTAGGCAGGATCGTCGCGCAGCTCCGGCGGGAGGAGGAGCCGGCGGCTCTGAAGCAGCTCAACTCTTTCCGGCGGCATAGGCACCGACGCGCGGTTGAGGTGCCAGCCACCGGGTAGCCGAACCTTTGACCATGGCATTGGCCTCCTATATTTCCAGTGCCGCTCCGCGACGGCCTGCCCGACGATGACGCGGTTCCATCCAGGCGACCGCGGACGAGCGTCTCTCCGCCGCGGCGAGCGGCTGCGGTCGCGGGCGCCCGAGGATCCCGCGTCCTCTTCCAGCGGCATAGGCACCCTCCTGTGGTTGACGCGCCAGCCACCGTGGAGGCTAACATTTGACCAGGGCACTGGCCTCCTATATTGCCAGTGCCTCTGCGCGACGGCCTCCGGCACGACGACGCGGTTCTAATTCAGCGAAAGCGGCAAACTGCTGCGGCGAACGCCCGAGGAGTTGCTAGGAGTATCCATGGCTGCGGCGAAGTGGCGTACTGAGATAGCAGGGAGATCGTGGGTTTTTAAGGAGTAGTGGGCGGTGCCGCAGCGCCACTACGCCATAGCAGTTACTCCGCTCGCATCGAATTCAACGAAGATGGAACGTGTCCACATTGCACACGGACACCCAAAAGTCTCCGTTGCTATAGAGGCACATATCGGAAACGGAGCCAGAATTATGACCGTTGCCAATACTATGGGTAACAGAGTTAATACTTTCTCCGTTACCTATGTTGACGGGCCAGCCGCGGCCCAGGTCAGGTTTGTACGCACTGGCCGCGCGGAAAGCGCGATTCTCCGTCGCCTAACGCCTGCCGTTTCCATAGAGGGGTATCCGATGTGTCGTTCTGTACTAGTGAACCTTGCTAAGCACCTCTAAATTAGTTGATGGATTCGACGACTCTAAGAAAAATATTAAGGAAAGGAGAGTGAGGGAAAGAGGGGCATCCCTTGTCCCGATCATCCAATTAGCTCAGGTGATCCAAGTATGGTTCAATAGTCCCAACTTTTACATAGATTCTGGAGGAAGAAAAAAATATATCTTATGCAACCAGAAAAACTCGGAAGAGAGAAAATACAATAATCTCTTCATGCTTGTTCAAAGCTAGAAGTGTTTTTATCCAAGTAAAACTTAATTCCTAATATGATTGACTTATTGTATAGCTAGATTCTACTGGGTTATTGCTTATAAGCCTTTTGTAGAAGAGCCCCCCACACTACTGGAGAGCCAAGTTGACCCCAAGTTGATCTTACCTTAGCTATTTTGAAATACTTTTAGAGAACCAATACGGATAATTTATGTTCTTTTCCCGTAGTGATCCAATACTCTACTAACAAAAAATAGTAAATCAAAGGGCAATTTTTAAGTGGCACACCCATGAATAAGGAAATTTTCAACAAAATATCAAACTGGCAGTTTAGATGTAAATCGAGAACTCTTTTCATATACATACATCATATTTATATATTCATCTATTGACTAAGAGTTCCTCATCTCTCGCGAGAATCGCCTTATTTTTTTGGATCTCTTATTGATTAACGACATCCTTCTGCTTCTTCTGATTCTATAATCGTCGATCGTAACCATTGAATACACCAATCACCAAATGTTGTTCCCGAGTTTTGATGAACCAAATGTCCCTTCCCTATTTTCTCATTTTAAGATAGTTCCTTGAAGCATCAGCACTAGAAAGTAGAAACAATAACAACGAAGAAGTATATAGATGTCTAAGAAGAGGAAGATAAGAGCATTGTGATTGATGTGGATGAGGGTGATGCATCGCAGGCACCACTAGAGAGCGGTGGGCGGCGACACTGGTAGGAAGGCGATGACACAATTATCAGAGTGACTTAAAGATTAAATAAAGGAAAAAAGATAAAAGGTAGTTATAGCCAATTCAACTTTGGAAAGCGTGGACGTACTTCCTAGTGAAATCAACGGAGAGCAAGGGTGCGTGTACACATGTGCTAATATATATTATCCTTATCTTGGCGAAACCAGAAGGATAATGGCTAACCCTTGGAAGAAAAATAGAGAGGAGAATACATTCTTTAGATATAAGAGAACCCATTCAATTCAATTTCTCCACTGTATGAGATATCTTCTTTTAGATACATGATTAATTGATTTGTTTTAATCAACAACGGATTATAGAGTGACATGTGAACTCCCTGCAGCGTTCGGCAATTGTTCCGACTTGATATTTGGTTGACTACAAGACCAATTAGTGTTTGGACAAAAAGGTTTTCCGTCATATTCCATTTTAATAACTATAGGTAACAGGTTGGGATAATGTGTTGTGCATCTTTTTTTTCTCTTTAGATGATGAAGGGCCATTATTAAGGATTACCTTCTTTGTAAAACAACTAGTGTACATGCCATAAGTATATAATTGAGTTGAAACCCTAGGTACCACACATCTACCCTGTCACTCGGAAGACAAATCTAAACGCAAAATGTTCGTCCAGCAACACATCCCATTGCAAATGATGGCTATGATCGAATGCAATGAGAGGAGACACGCGCTTTATCGGAGTTTATTCTATTCATCATTTTGGATAGTCTTCTAGATTGATTTCTAAGGGGCGAAGAATCAAGCCATACTATAATATTGACCATATAATATCCATAGTATATAGGTCAATTGACTCGGGTATATATTTGGTGCATGATCATACATATACCCGTACAAGGGACGTTCATGCAATATGTGGAGAGTGAAATCTTGTTGTAACTAATTTCTGTAGGAGCTAGATTAAAGAATAAGCTGGGCACGACCACTAGCAATAGCCAAACACTAACTCGCCTATACTCCATGTTCACCTAGCTAGCCAGTCACGGCATCACACGGTAATCAAGTAAACAAATACAAGTATGTATTTAATTAGTGGGTAGTGACGGTGAAAATCCAGTAGCAATTGTATAACCTATGTCGTCTCGTGGTGACTATATGAAAGCTCAGCTCTCTCTGTCTACCTAATATGGATCGGAGGTAGTATTATTTTTCATTGGCTATACATAAAGGTCTCTTCCTGAATACTGTTTTTCCAAGGATTTTTGGCAGGTCTAAAATCTCCAATGGAAAGTTCATAATTTATACACATTCCAAAACATGGATGTTCTTAGAGAATTTGGATATCATGGAGAAGAATGCTTTAGTTTGACCAAAAGTACAACCAGGACATGATATAATATGTGAGAAAACGAAATGGAATGTGATTCTTTTTTTGCTAGAAAATATAAAAAGAGCTAAAAACTTACATACATGGAATTATGTGGAAAGTGACGACAACTTGTGGTGGAGAAAGGAATATGCATGTCCTCCTATTTTTGATCTGATTTAGTTCGTTAGTATTAGTATGCCATGCAAAGACATATATGCGCTTTTGATTAGAGAATATGTGTAATGTATTCTACTCCCTCTGTTCCTTTTTAAGGTGTATTTTTTAAATCGAAATTTTTTACGAACTAAGTTTATAGAATAAACAATCAATATCTGCAATGCTAAATATGTAAAACACAAAAATATATTTTCGGGTGAATCTAATAATGGCACTGAATTATTATTGTAGTTGTAATTAATAGTCATTTCTCTAAACTTGACCGAATCAAAGCGAGCCCAATCTATCGTTTCCATGCAGCCACTATGACCCTAAAATAGTTATGTCAAATAATAATGAACCTCAAACACTAATTTATTCTTGATGATAAGGACTTCATTCTTGATCATAATTTGATAGAAAAATTAAATAAGCGCACTATGTACATCAGTCTATCAGATCTAATCTTGGGTGCTCGCTCGCTTGCTTTTCCCATGCAGCCCATGCATATGTGTAGAGATCTGCATCGAGATGAATGTAATTATGGGGTTGGTTTGCCATTAGCTTTCCACTGACGTGGCGAGCACCATTGCATGTGGCCGAATACCGACATTTTCCCAGAATTTCCCAGAACCAACTGGGCATCCACATATATGCAGCAATGTGTTGCATCTCTCTGTCTCTCTCATCCATCCATGCACACACACGCACGATCTAGGTAGAGATCGAGAGGAGCTAGGATTTTGGTGGGACGTTCAAATCGGAGATTGTTGCTAGCTAGCTAAGCACAGGACACCAGGTCAGGGGTATCAGATTCCTGTGTCAGACTGTACTACGAATCGCACGCATAGAGGAGAGGGGGGATCAGCTGGGCAAAAAACAATATATAGCAGCTTTAGCTTTATACACCACCGAGTTTGGGCGCCTTTTTTTTTTTTCTGTTCGTCGTCGAGGCGGCCCTACCTCAGCCAGTCGGTCTCTCACTGACTCACATATGTAGTTTGTTTATTTACTTACTCTGACATATATATACATATTCATGTGAATACATGGCCTCTTCTGTCTTTTATGTTATTTCTTCTTGTCCTGCAAAAGTTCACCACGGTAAAGCACAAACAGTTGTTTTCGTAGTTACTACTACAACTGTTTCGTATACGCGTCTGTATATTCTGTGGTTGGCCTAACGTTGCATCACATGAGCACAATCATGGACTGCATATATGCATGGCCCAGTGCATGCACACTTAATTGCATCCATGCATGCTGGATCAGCACATATACATTGCTGAATGTGAGAAACAAATCTCTCTCTAACAGCTAAAACTACTCCACTCATGTCAGTAGGACTACTAGTATATGTATGCATGAGTATATACCGATTGGCAAGCGCCAAGGAATGTATGCTCCATATTGTATGTTAATGAGCTTCGATCTTGCCAGGCAGAGATCCCGATGCTGGCCTGGCTAGCACTCAACAAGAATCTGATTCCCTTTGGCACCACATATTTGTACATATGCAGTCAAGCTATAAAATTATAGCTAGCTAGGCTTAGCTAGCTTCATTAGCATTCTTTCTGAGATCCTGGTCCTGTCTTTTAGTATATATCTAGTTGAATACCAAAATCTAGATTGATTCAAAAGATAGCCATGTGATGTCATCCAGGCCTGGAAGGTAATTAATCTCACCTTAACGAAGAGAGCACATTCTCACGTGGTTTTAACATCCCACCCGCACTGCTCGCGCGGATCAATCCCCGACATAGAAGCTCAGACCTGATATCGTATCGCGCAGGATAATCTTAACTGACCCATGCCAGTCAATCTTTGCACTATTTAATTTTCATTGCTTTTGCTTGGTTATGTTAATATTCATACAACCTTTTTTATTCCTTATCAGCAACGGTTCGTAATGGCTATCTCCTAGTGGACCTAGAAATAGTTTTTTTATATTGTTGCGGGGAAAGTCACATAAGTATATTTCTCAGTCGATATGCCTAGCAATTTGATGTGGGTCTTATGATGCATATTTTTATTGCATGATTCTCCTTGATCAGATCAGATAGAAAAGAAGCGAAATCGTTGTATAGCACTACTTGGCGAATCATCCAACTAACTAGAACAGAGATATCGCTATTTGCGCCAGCTAACTTAGACCTAAATTTCATTCCTAGGGACTATGGTCAAAATTGATTTCCACAAACCTCATGATCATATGATAGCAATCTTCATGCATTGTTGTTGCTCGGCCCATCGACATAGTTTCAGTGACATATGTATTACGCGAGTTAATAAGCACCTAACTGCAGCCAACAAGTAGAGGTAGGAGAGGGTTGAATGCGATGATTATGCCACACGGGCTGACGGGCATCAGTCATGCAAACTAGTTTGCTGTTCGCAACGAGAACACAACTCTATTTTTTGTTCCGAAATATGGCTTTTTACAAATATCACATAATAAATCATGATCGAGGAGGCATCCACGTACATTAATTTTGACACTACTTTGGCTATGGCTTCATCTATAATTGCTTGTGTTGTGTAGCTGGGCAGTTCAAATTCATATTTATGGCCCTTATATTGAAACAAAACCAAATCCATCTACCTTCACTTAATTTTACTTGACCTCTTGAAGAAAATATGGGAAATATTTGAACCGACATTGGTTACACATACAAACTCAAGTGCATACGCTCAAGACACTTTGCCGTCATGCATGGTGGTATATATATATTATACATAGTGTCTTACTTTTCAATATTCTAACCATCACCTTTTATGACAATTAGATCTTCACTGTAAAACCCAAAGGGTGATGGGACTTGCGATTGCCACGGTTATCGCACTAGACAAAAATGACTAGACTATATTTCGAATAAAATTGGTCGCAAATTTATAAATATTGTGAAATTCTTCTTCAAACACACGGTGTTCATACAAGTGCGAAAAAATACATGCAAAATAATTTGGCCATGATATAACAAACCCAAAGAAATGTACTCGATCCCTCCATCCCTGTTAAGTTGTCATTGACTTTGCACAATCTTGTATACAAACTTTTGACCACTGCTATATATTTCAAGGTTTCATGGATCGAACTTGTATACTCCCTCCATCCATGAAAGAGTGCACTTCCAACTTTTAAAGTTTGACCATGTTTATACAAAAATGCACCAATATTTAGGCCACTAAAGCAGTATCATTAGATTCATGATGAAATATATTTTTATCATATAGCTATTATATTCAAAAATATTGTTATATATATTTTTGTGTGAACTCGGTCAAAGTTTGAGATAGTTTGGCTCTCCAAAAAAGTTGGAAGTACACTCTATCGTGGACGGAGGGAGTAGGTGGTGTCATTATTTTTTTTTGAACTGTGTTCTAATTTGATACATGCATCCTTATAATAATTTTGTATAGAGATATATATAACATATGCTGCATGCATGCTGTGGTAAATTAATCCAGTGGAGTGGATGCATGCATGGCCCCTCACCGTACGTGTGTGCTGAGTCACAGACCATTGACTGTTCAAGACAAGACACGTAGTAGTTGTTTAACTATTTACATTGTGCGAAGAAGAGTCAGACATTATTTCAGAGGCTGCCCATATATGCGTCATATGATATGCGTACGTGCATGCGTGACAAGGACAGCTCGACGACGTAGGAGCAACTGTGAAACAAAATATCCATGCAGACGCGGCCAAAGCATAATCTGAACGTACGTGCGTTCGTTCCCAGGTGGATCGAGGACTCGTTTGTCCGGGCTCCCCGAGCCTCTTGCTTCCACGCAAGGATTCCCGTCGACCGCTAGCTGCTGCAGGTCAGGTCCGGCGCCGGCCGTGCGTCCATGCTTATGGGAAGCTGCAGGAAGTCAGAGTACCGTCGCGCCGGCCGCAGACGCTGGCCGGATCGATGACCGCCGTACGTGTAGGCGCAGGTGAACTGAACTCCCATCTCTCATGTCTTTCAGTTCAGCGCAAGAACACATGAAATATATTTGTTCAGATCGATCACTAGCTATTGACAAGACTTTCCACGCAGCTAGGGCAGCCGGACCCCGGCCGGCCGATACCTACGATCGAGCAGGTCGACATGTTCATGGCTACGTACGACTCCAGTAGCTAGCGTGTAGCCAGCTACAGCGTAGCTTTACGCCGTTGTCACACGCATGTTGGAGGCCGGCCGGGCCGGGGCGTCGGCTTTGCGGCCGTCCCGTCGCTGCCTCGGCCCAGCCGGGCCGGCGAGCGATCTGACATCGGAATCTCTCTCGGGCGCCGCGCGCGGGGCAAGCAAGAACGCATCATCATGATCATCGCCCACATGTGCGTCTATGTACGTACCGCTTGATTGCGGTGGCTTTAGTCGTGGTCGAGGAGGCGTCAAGGAGAAGCCTCTGCTGTCCTCCCCACAGCCCCCACCGGCCGCCCAGATTCCGATCGTCCCTGCCTGTCTCCTCCCCCGGTCCGGCCGCATGGAATGAATCCCCATCATATCCACCGCCCGCCCCCCGCCGATAACGGAGTCGACGTCAGGCGTGTGGCCGTGGCCAGAATCATATATGCATGTATCAACTTTAGCTGCGTTGCTCCCCTTTTAGCTGAGTGCCGGTATCATTGATCATCGTGTGGCTATCTGCCGGCGTCGTCGTCGGCGGATCAATCATGTGCTCGTGCCGGAGACGGAACAGTCGACATAAACGTGGTTAGCCGCGCGACAGCAAAGGTTTACAGGTGTGGGATGGTGGGATGTGGAACGGATGGACGCAGCCATTTTCAGCAAAGCATGGCTCTGGAGCTACACACTGTCAGGCTGGAGTTACACGTCTTACCTGCGATTCTAGCGACGCAACATATAGAGAGAGCAAAGATCCAGTCGGCAGAAACTGATCATGGCTGCCTGTGAAACGATTAGCAAGCTGATCAAACTCCAACAGCAGTTTCTCTAACGGCATGAGATGATTCACTCCAACAGCAGTTTCTCTAACGGCATGAGATGATTCTTTGGTTCAGTGGTTAGAAGAAGCAGGTTTTCCTTTTCCAAATCTGGAGGTGAGTTCATGGGCTCATGGTTAGAAGAAGCAGGTTTTCCTTTCCCCATCATATCCACCGCCCACCACCGGGCGATAACGGAGTCTCTTTTTTTTTTTTTTGATGTCTCTAGATTGGTACAGCTGTAGTATCTAAACTTAACACACCAACTCACACCACACGCACGCACTCAACACCACACACACCCTAGTGTGCAAGCTAAGACCTACAAATCTATACAAACCCCACGCGTTTTGTGACTCCTATCGCCGTGGCTCGAACGCGTGCTGAGAGAGGCCAGCAAAGAATATCGCTCCCTTCGGGAGTCGATCTCGGGTGGGGAGGGAGGCCACTGCCTCTCCTTGCCACTGAGCTAAAGCTCAGTTCTCGCGATAACGGAGTCGACGTCAGGCGTGTGGCCGTGGCCAGAATCATATATGCATGTATCACCTTTAACTGCGTTGCTCCCCCCTTTCGCTGAGTGCCGGTATCATTGATCATCGTGTGGCTAGCTGCTGGCGTCGTCGTCGGAGGAGGATCAATCAGGTGGTCGTGCCAGAGACGAAACAGGCGACATAAATGTGGTTGGCCGCGCGCGGAATCTGGTCGGACAACGACGCATATCGTTCCATTCATCGACTCAATATATGTACCCCCTACGACGTTATGCCTGAAACTCACTGGCCAGGTTACGCCGGCTGGGGCAGTGCTGCATCACTAGTGCAGGTCTGGGATACTTGGATGTGGAACGGACGGACGATGGAATTTTCAGCAAGGCCTGGCTATCACAGCCTGTGAAACAGTTCACAAGCTGCAGTCTCTCTATGGAATGAGATTATTCCTTGGTCCAGTGGTTAGAAACGGGTCTTTCCTTTCCTAAATAAATCAGGAGGTGAGTTTAGTATGGCCATGAACATATCATCACTTACAAGGGAAAAAAAAAGTAAGACAGAGAAGTCAGCAACAGATAAACCAAGCCAAAACCTCCAAATAAAAACTCCTCCACCGACATATTTTTGTTTGTTGTTGGATAAATTGACTTCATCAAAGTATTTTTATGGATGATGATTCCATGGCATACATAAAAACCCACAGAACGTGATAAGAGGGAACCACGGCTTGGTCCACACCGCAAGCATGTCCTATGAAGATGAATCTGTTCCAGTTTCGGTACGTTTACAGTCGTCGACAACCTCAACACTAATCAGCAAATCGAGCTGCTTCACTTCTTCTTCTCCGTGGTTCCAGCAGACCTGCGTTTTGGGATGGAAAAATTGTTAATTACCAGTACAACTGGTCAATAGACTACACTACAGCACATCAGGCAAGAACACACGTCAGATATAGAGCCTCTGCACTACTACAAATTTGTTCGTATGAGTTGCATGCAGCTCCAAAGACATACAAATACAGAATTCACACAGATAGCTCCAAAAGAAGATTTAGCTTTTCGATTTGTCCACCCTTCCCCAAATACAAAGGTCTTCTCCGGAAGGTTAAGATAGCACCATCGACGTGTCAGCAAGCAGCGTGGTGGTTAGCTGCTACTATCATGGACGAGCAGATCTAGTAGATGGAGACTAGGACTGTACACTCCTGTCATCCGGTGTGATGTTAGGCACTAACACATCGCACGGATAGAAAAGATACATGAGCTAAGCCTCCATATATGGTGAAAGAGATGACACCTCTGAATGGTGTCCTCTTTATGGTCCTTAATTATTTGCTCCTAGAATTAGGCAGCAGCTGGAATGAAGATATTGCCCATAAATTTCTCAAGGATTTCAAATGAAACAGTTCAACATCCCACAGGAACTCTTTGCTTACAGTGATGGGTTGAACTCTCAATTATAGCTGGTTCTTGTCAGGCATCAGCCTAACAAGAAACTGAACAGCAGAACTGTCACCAGATACAAAGCTAAGAGTCATGAAATAATATACCAGTCTATGCCAATAATCACTTTCTTGTTCAAAAAACTACTGGTATGAGTTATTTGCAATTCCAATATATTCAATCAAGAGTTCACATGACTACAAAAGTAGATTTTGCGTTTTCATTAGGCCAAGCCCTTCCCCAAAAATAAGGTCTTCTCTGAATGGTTAAGATAGCATCATTGACGTGTACGTAGTGGTTAGCTGCTACTATCATGGATGAGAAGATTTAGTAGATAGCGACAAGGATTATGCAGTCATGTCATCCTGTGTGATGTCAGGCACCAACACATCATGGATGGACACAATACATGAGCTAAGCCTCCACATGTGGTAAAAGGGATGACACCAGTGGATGGTATCGGGCTAGGTAACCACTTTATCGTCCTTGATTATCTGTTCCCAGACTTGGGCAGCGGCTGGAACGATGGTAATTACACATAAATTTCTCAGGAAAATTTTAGATGCAACATTTCAATATCAAATAGGAATTCTTTGTTGTCATGGATTGAACCCTGAAAGATAGCTGGTAGTTATTTGGGTTATTTATTTCCACAAATGCATCACAACATTATGGTCAGGCAACTTTAATTAAGCCTAATAAGACACTGAAAAAACAGAGTCGTCACTAAACACAAAGCTAGAGGAAATAGATATACCAGTCTATGTAAATAATCACGTTCTTGTTCCAAAAGTTTGGCGAGGATATAACATAAAGAACAAGTCTAACAATGAAAATGAAAAGACAGGATTGCCAATACTAATATGATCCTTCAGAACTAACCATATGCCCATTTTCTCACAATATCTTAAAAGCTGAAGGCTTGAGTAATAATTTTCTTACTACCCATGAAACCATGAGTTGCAATAGAAGTGACCAATCTATATCATTCTAGTTTCCGAACCATACATGTTTGGTTTTGTAAGACTTATAGTTCAACCTGAAATTAACTACTAGGTACTCCCTCCGATCCATATTAATTGTCGCCAAAATGGATGTATATGGCGCTAAAACATGTCTAGATACATCCAATTTGACGACAATTAATATGTACTAGAGGGAGTCCAAATTAATACTAACACTAGGTACTCCCAACAAAATGCAATTCTAACTAGCATAAGGGCAGCAAGGATATACCGAAAAGAGCAAATAGCACAATTCAAAGATAAGCCTTACGGAGATAGTTTTTCAAAGAGTAATGTTATTGATAAATGAGTATGCCCAAGGTGGCTCGTAAATCAACTGGGAGCAACTTTAGATGACTGGTTAGAGTCACTGCATGCTTTGATGGCTTAACTTTATGTCCGTCAAACAAAAGCAAGTTCACTTTAGGAGTTGGCAGCATCTCCGCTAACAGAACTGCGGATAGAAACGTACCTCATCTTCCTAAGAACACTGGACATCTCCTCACGCTTCTTCTTGGCTCTCTTGTGTGTCCCGAGCTTTCTTTTGGCTACCTTGAGTGCACGTTTGTCCTTTCCAACCTTCAGAAGCTCAGTGATCCGCTTCTCATACGGCGCGAATCCAGCAACTTCCCTGATCAAGCTCCGAACAAAATGGACCCTCTTGGTAATTTTCTGAAATGGAAAAAGGTACCATTTATAGGTTGTTACTAGGCTGTCCTTCTCAATAATCTCATCGCACAATTTGCACTCTACCATTATAGTCTAAATTTCTAACTTATGTGACCATTACAACGAATTTAAAGCAAAAATTGTGCCTGGAGATAACACATAGAGGAACCAAATCAAAGGTAGCATCAGGCGTGCGAAAATAGAGGCCCAGAGTATTGCAGGATGGCTGCTGAGTATTTTCTGGGAACAAACTGAGGACTGAAAACTTCTATGTATGCAAGACTTCATATAGCATATACTGGTTAATGAAGGCCATATGGCCAGCCACACAAATCGTTGCTTGTCACTGATCTTGACAGCACCCACTAAGAAGTAGGAAATACTGCCAATTCGCCGCGCCGGCAGCAGCTAAACGACGAATCTGCGTGGAAATTTCAAGGAAAACCATTGCCACATATCTACGTTCGTTCAGTCCACATCAACTGATAGTAACTCCAATAATTGCACAATCCCTACACGCAGTTTCGCCGTTACAACATCCACTTCAGCAAAATGCGCTTTAGTATTTGACTAGGTTCAGCAAATTTTCCACCCAATCTCTATCTGGGACAAGTTTCTACACGCATTCCTACTTTCGCACGCCTAGTGTGGCAACTAGCCAGGGAAGCAGGAAAATCACCCCTTTGCGGTCGGACGGGCGCGGCGGGAGCTCGCGCTTGGTGACGACGTGCCCCTTGTTGATCCCCACGAACAGCCCCGTCTTCGGAGGCGTCGGAGCCATTGCAACTCCCCTGCACGGAGCCAAAACCCTAAGTTGGATCACGTGAGAGGAAAACAAATGCAAATGCAACGTCGCAAGTAGCAATTCCGGGTCGCGTTTACCTCTTGAGATCTCGGCGAGGAGGCGGGACAGCGACGGTCACGGCGGCGGCAGTAGGGTTTAGCGGTCGAGGAGGGGAAGAGGAAGTTAAGCAGGTAAGCTGGCCGGGATTTCGTGGGCTATGGTTTATGGGCCTTAAGTCAGAGGGACAAATATACTGGGCCAGATTAGCTCTCCGTTTCTTATGCACCGCTCTATGTGGCGGCTCGCGCCGCACAGAGGATACGACGATGGACCAGGCCTATTAATTGCAACTAGCGTGGATGTGGTACATTTCTCGGGCGCGGGCTACTCCGGTTTCGGGTCCAGTTTTTTCTGTTCCGGTTTTCCTTCCTTTTTTTCTTTCTATTTTCTGTTTTCTTTTCCTTTTCTGATATTTTTTCCACTGTCTTCTCTTTTTTATTGTTTACTTTTATTTATTTATGTTTTATTATTCTTTCATTTCGCTTTCTTTTATGATCTCTTTCATATTAAAATTGTTCACGAGGTTTAAAAATACGTTCATAGATTTTACGCCTGGGGATGGACAGCCTGGCCGCCTTTAGTATTTCGGGTTGGGCTCTGTCCTGTGTAATCAAGCAGTTTACACGGAGGCCCAACCCGGCCTAAAACTGCTCTTTTTGTGTGATCGGGCCAGGTTTGGGCTGAGAGTTCTATGTTTTCATTCGGGCCGGGTCGGGCTCTGGCCTAGGTTTTGCATGCCTAGATTTTTCAGGCCCGACCCAGTACCCGGCCCAGCCCGACAAATGCCCAAGCGTGATAAATCTGAAAAAAAAAAATCATGAGATTAAAAAAATTGTTCATGCCTTCAAAAATAATACTCCACGATTGCGGAAAAATGTTTCTTTCATAAAATAACATTATTCACACAGTTTTAAAAAATGTTGACGAGGTTTTAAAATGTTTTCATGGATCCCATAAATAGGTTCAAATATTCATAGATCAAAAAAAATTCTTTACGGTTTAAAAATAATATGTTTGCGGATTCTATAAAATGTTACAAGGTAGGAGAAAATGTTCATGATTTTGAAAATAATATGTTCATATATTCGGAAAAATGTTTGTGCTAAAAATTAAACATGTCTTTCAATAATCATAATAATACCGATGAAAAATAAAGAAAATGAGGATTATAGAAAGGTAAACATACATAAAAATAAATGTAGAAATAAAACTATAAAAAAGAGAAAATAAATATTTCATGTGTGTTTCAATTTATTTGACCAAATGTACTCTAGTTATAAGTAAATAGTAAGTCGAATCTTTTGTCTAAACGAGTGTGGGACACCTATTTTCATCCTTGATGAGAACCTAAAATCGTTTAACACACTATGGCCGAAGATACACCCCTAGCATGGCATGTCGTCAAACATTATTTGTAGCCGAATTGACGATGAAGGAGACAAGAAAAAAATGGAAGTTCCTTTTGTTGAAACAAGAGATTCCATGGGGTAGACCATGCATGATGGCCACACATGGACGTGGTTGGAGCCATAGGTAATTATTTTCCAATATATGGGAACTTCTAAGAAGATTAACTAAATATCATAGTTTGTTAGAAAGAAAATCAACATGTCGCCTTCACGTTTGCCTGAGTCCACTGCTGCCGACATATTTTGTGACATCTATTGTGCTAATTTTTTTTTTTTTTTGAGGAAGGATCCAATACATATAAAAGAGGCTCAGCACTTTACAGACAGGTCCCCAAAGAAACAGAAAAACACAAGGAACCCCAGGAAAAGTGCAGAAAGCACCCTAAGCCACCAGGACGAAACTCAATTGGATCCTCAGCCGCTCCCAAAGCTCCTAGCCGCCGTCGACGACACCGTACCACCGTCTGCTGGGAAGAAGGCACACCCACACGTTGTAGAAGGCCGCAAGATCCATCCGCCGCGAAGCACCGGAATCTGGTCTCGTTGAACGAACACGGCCGCAGCGCCAACTCCCACCTCCACCCAACTTCCAGCCGCGACGCCGGCGACCAAGACCACCAGCACCAACTCCACACCACCTCCAGAGCCCGCTCCCCTCACCACCACGGCAGGCCAGAGCAGAGAACACCAGAGGAAACCACCAGCACCACCTGCAACCAAAACGGAAACTCGACCACCACCGGCTTCTCCCCTCGCCGCCACGGCCGGCCGGAGAAACAACGGAGGAGGAGAGCGCCCGAGAAAGCTTCACCTGCTCTTGACACCGGCGCTGAAGCAGGCACCGGGTCGACGAGGACGAGAGCAGAGAAACAAAATCCTCTGCCGGTGGAGTCGCCGCCGCCTCGACGCCACCGACCAGGAAGACAGAGCTCGACGCCGCGCACGACGCCCGAGCAGACCCTAGCCTCGCCACCCAAACTGGATGGCAGGAAACTACCTCCACGAGCTCAACAGCGCCGCCACGGGGACCAACGCCGGGAGGAGGCTCGAGCTCGGGAAGACACAGCACCACCGCCGCCACCACCTCCACCAAAGCAGCGACGAAACGCACACCTAATCCACAGCTATACACGCCAGAAACGAAGATCCGGGGTTCCCCCACCCTCCCACCGCCGAGGCGGCCGGCGGAGGGGGGAGGAACCCGCGGCTGCGCCGGCGATAGCAAGGGGAAAAAAGTCGCCTCCGGGTCACCCTTTTCTACTGTAGAAAGAGGTGAGGGGAGGAAGGAGAACTGTCTCGCTTCTGGCTTGTAAAAAGAGGTTAGGTGTATTTGTTGAGGCCAGCATAACATATACTTTAATTTATACAGAAAAAGTTATCCATGTGGTCTTCATGTATATTATAAAATAGTGTTAAGAAATGGTAGTTGCCATGATTAAATTTTGACTCTATGTCTCTACCTTTGAGTGAAACGGTATGTTATGCCTGCCAATGGTCTCCAACTCTTCATGACCCTGAATGAAGGCAAGCCCTTTTAAACAGAAGAAATGTTTATTTCTCTCAAGTACCAACGGCACGAAAGGTTGTGCTTCGATAATACTTCAGGTCATAACCTTGCACTAGACTTGCGGTCAACGTTAGTGCCTATAGTGGGAGAAATATAACTAAGGAACACCGATTTCTTTTCGCCCCAGCACCAATTCATTCACCACAAGGATCAAAAGGTGTGCATTTCTTTTCTTGCAGGATATCTTATGCTCGATCTGACTTTCCCTTGCTTAAGAATATATAGTGCTGCCATCGATTCAGGAAACAAAAGTTTCAAGATGACGTTTAAGATAGCTGGCCCGGTTTCCCTTATAAATTGACTCAATTCTATTCTATCTATTTCGAGCGGTGGATATCGACCACCTTAATCTAAAAAAAGATAGTTGTACCTCACCATTCAAGAAAAATACAAAGAAAACAGACCTTTATACGCCATGATGAGCTACCAGCTTTTAGTACGATTTATTTAATTTCCTAGTGGAGGAAATTCTTTATTTGTCAGCCATCGGTTTCTTCTGAAAACCATATAGAAGGAGAAGCACGCAAGCAAGTGGGAATAGCACACCACAAACAGCACCAATTATTGGTCAACCAGCAACAGCCATTCAAGCCTCTGACCAGATGATAGAATTTCAGAGAGAGCGCTGAATCCAAGAGACAGAGTGTTAACTCCATGCACATGCACAGATCACAAGGTCAGCTTACAGCATTCATGGCAAGGGCACTCTTCAACGGGTTTTTCTTCTTCAAGAATGTATATCTCACAGCAGATAAGGCTCGCAACCTGGCAATGGCTGCCTTCTGCTGATGAGATCAATTTTTCATTCAACGCGGGGTAGCTGAGCCCCTGGGGTGTCAGTTGAGAGGCCAACACAGCAAACGATTATTCTGACCAAATAAACAAACCCCTTTGCATCTTTGCCAAGAAAGTCTCCTTCTAGAATCACCAAAGTCCAACTTGGATTCAGTCTCCCGTGCACACGCACGGTAACTGTAAAGTGTGAACAAAGAAGAAGTTGCACATACGCAGAGGTCAAAGAAACATGACCAATCGGTCTCATATTCAGTTATTAATAATTGAACAAATCCTCTTTTACATGGGATTCATCGTGGTTCAACTGGATGTAATGTGCCAAAACCCCAGAGATCCGACCCAGTGCTTTGGTTGATATTGTACAGTGGCAGCTGGGCGAAGAAGAGTGGAGTTGGGAGGGGAGTAGAGTAGCCGCGTGAACTGCTCAAAGGCCTGCAAGAACCTCTCTCTATGTACGTTCCTCTGTCTATCCTAGTATGCTATTTACACGCAAGATCTCCAGATCCTGCCCTCCAAGGAGATGACGATGACCGACACGTCGTCGTGGTATCGCCGACGGTCGCCTTGCGGGATCTCGATCAGTTCGTGGAAGTCCATTCCTGCAGCAGCAACAGCAAGAAATGTGAGAAAGGAGGCCACTGACTGAGCTGGTTCAGCTTGATCATCTAGAAGTTCAAAAGTTACTGCGAACGACGACTTATATTTGCTGCTGGGCATACCTGCTTTGTTTGCTGCCCGGAAAAGCACTTCCTCGACGAGGTGTTGCGCAGGGTCGCCTTCAGGGGTTGTTGCGATGAACATTTCAACCTGAGCAACTGCCTCCTCGTTTGTGAAGTACTGGTAGAGACCGTCTGAGGACAGTATCAAGAATCTATCCCTCGTGCTCAGCTTATGGTGATAAAGGGACGGATTGCACGTGATGTATGGGGACGACCGACGTAATCGATTCTGAACATCTCCAGTAGTGCATCATTCCATTTCGGCTGTAAAAAATAGCAATGACTGTCAGCACAAGGAAATTTTTATGGTCAAAGTTGACACTTGCATTGTAAAACGTTAAACGAACAGTTTACAGTTTAGACAGTTCTATCAGATATCCCTGACTCGGCTACCTAATGAGACATTTCACCGGCACATATGATATATCAGGAGAAGGACTCCCATGCCATGCGAGTGCGATCCTCGACAAGGCATCAAACCGGAATAGGATTCGTGTTGCTTAACTTTCAGAATATTTTCTTGTTGACAGAACATTGCAGATCTCCGTTTCTTTTCATCAGATTGCTCACTTCAGGTCCAAGAAAGAGACTTCCCTCTTGGACACCAGCAAGATCGATTATGCAATTTGATAATAGAGAATAATTCCTACTTAGAGAACCGACAAGACTTTCACATGGCAAGGAGAGACGTGCCTTCCTTGAAAGCCACTCCAATCGCTAGCTTTCTGGCCACATTTCAGTACTGCGCAAGTCCATTCTTTGCACTTGGACAGAAGTAAAAGGAACCTCGTTTTCTTTGGAGGGGCTTCTCCTACAATTTTTCGATCTGGCTGTACACGTGGTGACCCACGAATTGAGATAAACTATTCATGGTTTGAAAATTCTGCCGGCCGAAGTTAGTCTATGGTGTCAACGTCAACTACAAGGTCAGTTCAACGACGATGGTCATATCAAGAATTTAGAAACTGACAGTGGACCAATTCTCAAAACAAAATGTTAGAACTGACAGTGGTTTCATTTTATTTTCAACTTTGGACCGATTGTACCAGATCTTATTTCCCTTTTCCTGAGCTTGCTTAACCATGACTTTAGTTACGAGTTGACTGAGAATATCAGCAGAATTGACTCACTCTGCACCTGATAAAATCAGGTTCAGACTTTCTGCTTTCTCACCATTTCACATTTCAATGTCAAGTAAGAGGAAATACCATGAATTACTCCAGACTTAAGGCTAACTGTGCCATCCAGCATACTTCCAAAAATAAAACTACGTCATGTTACTGTAGTTTATCAACTGATTGCAGACTTAATAACCAATTGCAGAGCATAATCATATCACAGAAGGAATATATCTTTTGTTGCAAAATTGACATGATCAAACAAAGCTAACCTGTTTCAAGAATCCGGCGCCAAACGCTCTCGTCACCTTCAGCGATCCCTTCACGCGGTCCTTGAGATCGCCGACGGATCATCAGGATGCTCATTTCGTATTCTGCGAACCTCCTGCATTGATAAACTACTATCAGACCAAGAACAGACACTCGATGAATTTAGCTTGAATCATGTCGCTGAGCCAATTAAATCACCTCCGGCATCGAAGTGCTATGATCCGACGTAAGCTGCACGGCCGACAAGCACGGCGACAGACCGTCGAAGGAACCCTCGCTGACATGCTCGAGATCAACGCTGTCCATGGTCGCCAAGACGGCCCGGCTATCGCCGACGCCCATGACGTACATGTCCTCTCCTTTCATAAGCATGGAGAGCACGCAGGAGCCCATGAGCGCGAGCTCGGGGAACTCGCCGACCATCTTGTCGGCGACGCCCAGGTAGGCCTCCTCGGTCTTGCGGAGCGCGCGCGCCAGCGCCTTGAGCACGGCGATGTGGTCGTGCTCGCCGTCGCTGCGAGGAGGGTGGGCGCTGCGTGGCGGTTTGAGGCTGGAGCAGTCGCGCTCCTCCCACTCGCACCTCCACCGCCTGCTGCTCGTCGTCGTAGTCGGCTGCTGCCACGCGGGGGCCTGGAGCGGCGGCGCGGCGCCGCCGGTGCACTGGTCCTGGTGGTCGGGCCGTGGTGCTGGGCAGCTGGTCCGACGGCTGCTGTTGCTCCCAGAGCAGGCCCGGAGCTCGCGGTGCACGGCGGCGTAGAGGTTGGAGACGAGGAAGTCGGTGGCGTCGGGGCCGTTGAAGCCGTCGTAGATGCCGACGAAGACCCAGCCCCGCTCCTCGGAGACGACGACGTGGACGCGGTCCTCGCCGCCTTCCCCTGCGCCCACTGCAGGCCGTAGGAGTCGCCGCCGCAGGCCGCGATGGCTGCCGCGGCGCGTCCGGCGAGCCGAGATCCGCCCCGGCGCCCCCCTGGAACCGGTCGGCGCGCGAGAGAGCGCGCGCGTGAAGTCCCGGATGCGGCGGCCGCCGTGGAGAGGCTGCGGCGGAGGGCGGGGACAGTGCCGCTGCCGCTTCCAATCCCATGCGCGCGAGGCGGCAGGGCCGGGAGTGGGCCGGAGAGGAGCGCGGCGTCGAGGGGCCCGAGAGGAAGCCCGCTCGATGGGCCCGGAGAGGAAGCCGCCGCCGGAGGCGAAGGGCGCGAGATGGGCCCCGACGGGAACCGCGGCACCGGCTGCAGCGGCACGGCCGCGAAGGACTCGGAGCTCTCGAACCCGGATGAGGCGGCGAGGAGTCGTCGGGGAGGAGGAGGAGCGCGGAGGTGGAGAGCGGGGTGGAGACGTTGGCGGAGAGCGCGGCGCCCGAGATGGCCCGGAACGTGGTGGCCTGCGCCTGGGCCTCCTCGGCGGCGGCGGTGGCGTCGGCGACGAGGTCGTCGTCGTGCGCGTAGTAGTGGGCGGCGAGCTTGTCGGGGCGCACGTAGCAGAAGGAGTGGCCGAGGCCCTCGTCGTAGGCCGGGTCGGAGGGGAGCGCGGCCGGGGCGACGTGGCGGCGTCGTGGGGCGCCGACGCCGGCGCAGCAGAAGCAGGCGAGGGAGTTGCCCATGGTCGGAGGGGGAGGGATGGAGGCGGTGGAGGTGAGGAGGAGCAGGGGATTATAATGCGGAGAGGGAGAGCATCGGCGGGAGAGAGTTGACTTGGGAGTTGGGGTGGGAGTGGGTGTGGGGTTGAAATGCCGGAATATTTTAAGAGAGGAGGCGGGGAGGGTGGTGGTTTCCACCTCTAGCCGTTGACTCGTGTGCGCGGCCGGCCGTCCGTCTCCGGGAAAAGGCGAGGTGACCGTCTGCGCCCCGCCCGCGCGCCCGCGCCCGTGTGGCCTTGGGCCCTCAAGCGCACCGTGCCTTGTCTCGCCTCTGACGCTGATCGGGAGTAGGAGCGTGTTGTGTTTGGTTGCTCTCGCAGCCTCTCACAGCGGCGTCAAAGGCCGTCCAAAGCCGTTTGGACGCGCCAGATTAAAAAGGTTTCCACTCGCGGTGATCAAACGTACATCTGTTCCGATGTGGCTTAAAATTTGGTCCGGCATACCCAGTCCACGTTCTTCCTTGGGAGCCGCTGAGCTGCGCCGGAAGAAACTTAGCGCGGCGCTCTGACATTCGGGTCAACCATGTCACAGGCACAACAAAACCCTACTTCCCCCAATTTCCCATCCCAAATTTCATTTCTTTCGCCGCGCCCGCCCGCCCAGCTCTCTCGTTCCCGCCTCGTTCCCATGTCGCTGCCGCTCGCACCCAAGGTTCCCAAGGCGAAGGAGAAGGCGCCGGTCAGGCCGGGGACGACGCTTGGTGTTCGCAAGCCGCGGAAGCCTCGCCCACCCATGGAGCGACCGGAGGGGATAACAGACGCGGATTGGCAACTAGACGTCCTCCGGCACCGATTGGAAACGGACGACCGTTCCGGGCGGCGCGTGGCGCAGAAGGCGAGGAAGATCACGCAACAGCAGCCGCTGCCGTTGACAGCGAAGAGCATCGCCGCCATGAACCAAGCGTTCACCTTGGAGGAAGCCAGGAGAGCGGTGCGACAGCGGCTCTTCGTTGCAGGACGGCTGGCTCGCCGTCGAATTGGTCGTACTACGTCGAGAGCTCCGCCGCCACGCCTCGTTCCAGATTCACCCCGAGCCCTAGGATCTCACCCGAGTTCGCCGACAGCCACCCGCATGGCGGTTTCGACCCCAATGTTCCTAATTCATATCGTCGTAAGCTTCCATAGTTTCACTTATTCAATTTATTCACTATCTCGTGTGTCCCAGGGCTAACTCTGTTGTCATTTCAGAATAACCCCAACGATGATTGTTTCATCAACAGGGCAATTCAGAACTACGATCACATGAAGATAACTTTCGGCAAGAATTGTGTTCCACATAGTGCTATCAAGTTTGAGACGCTGCAGCACGCTCTAAGCTACCTCATGGAGAACGAATATCAGCTATCTTACGATGACCCCGGATATGAGAAAACAGTGGTTTGGTTCCTTTCTTCGCAAGCACCGTGATTGATGAGCCGGCGACGACGATGATGATGATGGTGTTTCTGCTTATATGTTTTGTGTGATGCCCTGACCTATATTCCCTTAATTAGTTAGAGCTTGATAAAACGGATGCTACATATATTTTGCGAGGTGTGTGTTATACTAAATATCTCAGATGATAATTTAGTGGTGCATTACCAACATTTGCACCGCGTCCCTCTCCCTTATCTCTACAGTAGAGAGAGAGGCAGAAAGGGCGAAGCTTCGCAGATCCCCGTCTTCCGCCGGCGAGGGCGTGGTTCCTGGTCTTCCCCGGCCGCTCCGGCGGCGGTGGGGGGTCGGGACCTCGTTCCTCTGCGTAGATAGGTTAGTTTTAGGATCCAGCGGTGCCGATTTGGGGAGGAGTTCGGCGCTGTTTTGGAGGAATAAATCCGCCGCCCTTCCTCTTCCTTGCCGGCGCTGCTCGCGCGGGCTCGTGGACGGCGTGCTCTTCCCACTAACCTTAGGGTTGGGTGGTAGTTCGTGCCCTCTTCCTCGTCGGTGGCAGAGATGTGTGGAAGGGGGATTTTGCTCCTCGGAGGTCTTTGGATCTTGCGAGTTTGTTGTCCTCAGGCTCGTCGGCGCGGCGGCAACGACGATGTGGCTATGTGAGTATTTCCTTCCCCTTCCCTTTTGTCGTTGTGCTGTCGAGGCCCCATCGGCGGTGCGGGGGATTGGGTTATGGTGTGGTGCTCCTGGGGTGCTGTGTGGAGCTTCGGTTGGAGTTGGAGCTCAGGACTACGGCGGATCCGGCTGGGGTTTGCTGCAGAGCTTGGGAGGACGGCGGGTGGAAGATCCGGCGCGGCCGGGTCTGGAGGAGGGGGCGACCTGGCCATGCCCGTTCAGCGTTCATGATCGCACTGCTTGCGGTGGGTGGATTCTGCGGTCGTCAACAAAGTTGGAGGTTCTCCCTTGTCCAGGTTTTGCGGTGGTTTGCTTTCTTCCTCGTCGACGGCAGTTGTTCGGAGGAGGGCGTCGTGGTGGTCTGCAGTTTCTTCAGCGTTCTGCTGCTGCTCTTGATGTTCTGTCTTCAGTCTGTAGCGTGCGTGCGTTCGTGCTTGTACTCTGATTCTTGTTGTACGCTTGCAGCTGCTTGCTCCTTCAAATAAATAAATAAACATTTGATCAGCTGAATTAGTGCCCTCAGCCAGACTGTAGAAGGTCACGAATATAAATAAACACAAATGTATACGAGCAACCAAACACGCCCCATTGTCACACAACCAAACACGCCCCATGGGCACAAAGTTTTGGTGGCCGAGATTGGAGTGGTTGGTTGGTGGGAGAGTGCGTGCGCATGTCATGTGAGTGAGTGCATGAGACAGTCTATCGCTTGATCGGTTCACGTGGGCGGGGGCCGGGCGTCCTGCCTGCGCCGCTTACCTTCTCTGGATGAATAGTGTCATTTCCTGGTTTTGTCTTTTTGTGACACTAGGTAGCACTATTCATGCTGATTTTCTCTTTTTTGTTTCTCCATGTGGATTTCGAATTTGGAAATGAAACTTTGGGATGTTGTAGTGACATACTTCATGAGCACTCACGATTTTTCGTATAATTTTTTGACACGTATAAAATTGTTTTTTATGATGGTAGCATTTGTAGCATGCAAACACATGGTAACACTAGATATTCTCTCGCTTGATCGGTTCACGTGGGCGGGGGCCGGGGCGTCCTGCCTGCGCCGCTTACCTTCTCTGGACGACAAGGAGCACAAGTCAGAGGGGTGGGTACATTTTCCCCCCGCTTCGCTACTTGCCGTCCTGTTCGTGCTAGGAATCGTCCACAAGAGGACAAGACGGCCGGAGCTAGTAGATCGGCGTGGAGAGCTCAAATCTAACGCCACCATTGACTTTCTTCCGTGCGGGCGAGCTCGATGGGGGCAGCTAACTTTGCGTACGATCGAGAGCTCTAGACTCGATCTCTCTTTCCGTTTTTGGGGACGAGTATAGACTGGTACTCCTACATAGGAGGGGGAGCGCTTCATATGGTGGTTGAATACACTGTTCCGTGGTGTCAACACTCAACAGGCAGCTCCAGCGCCTAGCTCCATGCATTCCATATTTCCATTCCATCTGAATTCAAGGCATCTGATTCCGATCCGATTCAAGTCAGCGGTTCGGCATTGTTGTTCTCTGCACCTGATCTGCTGCTCTGCACCTCCGTATTTTGAGGGAATTGCGCAAACCACTGTCTGATTTTGCACAAAACACTTATTCTACGAGTTGGTGTAATTTCTTCTCTGTATTTCTGTCCCTTTCTTCAGTGCAGATTAACTTAGAAAAAGAAATTACTCCACGACAAGAGCAGTGTACGCACGCACCTACGTACTGGAGAATGTATTACCGTTCGGCCGGCCGGCACAAGGGACAGTCGACTATACCGGAATAAATATCAAGTGGCAGCGCCGCTGCCCCGGGTCAAAGGCAAGCGTGTGCATGCCAAAACAAACGCCCGATCTCCATCAAGATCGATGACATTTCTTTCCTCTCTCTGTCATTTTTTGTGGTGTTACTGCGTGCGTACGTGGTAGGAGGAGGAAGCTGAGGTGGAGTGATCCAACACATGGTTGGCGCTGCTGTATATACGTACGCGGTCGTCGTCGGCGCCAATCATGCCGTCGAAAAGTTGTGGCCGCCGGCGGCTGGGCCTGGTCTGCTTTACGTATTTATCGCCCTGTTACATCCACCCTAGACTCGTAATACTATTTTTTTTTTTTGCGAAACACAGTATAAAAGTAAACGCTCATATACACACGCATACACTCACCCCTATAAACGCACGCACGCACATCACAGTTGTTAAATCTGGGGTTTGAGGACTGAGAGTACAACCACCCTGCTGTCCATCCAACCACAGGTTAGTCTGCACACTCGCAATACTACTAGCAGTACTAGCATTGTTCTGAATCGAAAATAAAAAAAATGAGGAAAATGGTTGTCTGGGAAATTGGGAGTTTTTTTTTTTTTTTGCGGGTGGGGGTACTTTTCTTATGATTGTATATATACTTACTAGTACGACCAAAAACTAGTTTCTCGATCAAGATAGCTCGTTCTCCTAACGTGTGTCCATGTACATAGCACTCCTGTTTGACGAACGTGTGTCCGTGTATATAGACATATAGTTTTTGTCAACACATTGACAGTTGGATGCCACCTTCTGAGAAAAAACGTAAATATCGATCTCACAAATAAAAACTCCAGGAGAATATGTACAAAATGTCTTCACGAGATCTGCAGGGGAATAAAACGTGCACATATGAATAACCACTGATCACATCGCATCGCATCGCACGGGAATACGAGGGAAAAAAAGAAAGGAGAGACAATCAGACAAGAACCATAATAAATTCAGTGGTGGAGGTGCAAAGGCAAGATCTGCAGAATCGCTCGTGGTCGTGGGACACTGACAGAATCGGTCGGGAGCTTTGCCGTGGATCACGGGGAACCAAAGCCAGCTCGCAACGAAACGCAACGCCGGCCCGGGATAATACGACGCGGTCTCTACTCGTGTACATGGCGGATTGGCGAGGTATGGTCGGAATCGTAAATGGAGGCCGAGCTCCTCACTATAGTTTTTAATTTAAAAAATTCGAAAATCATATTTTAAAATTTGATTAAATGAAAACAATGTTGGATGTAGACAATGTGTTGTGCCCTACCAATATGCAAAATCTCAAATCAAAAGATTTCATATTCTGTGCTACACAGAAAATCTATAACAGATTTGGAAGAGTTGAATTTTTTTTCATTGCTCGCTACTTTCAAATGTCAGACTTGCCAAAATTTATTTTCCTAACTTTTCTTGGCTTTTAACTTGATTTTTTTCTTAATTTTTTGTGAAAATAAAAAATTGATATCTATTTTGTAGAATTTATAAATATTAATAATAACGGATTTGTACTATTTCCTTTTATAATGATTATAGGTTTTGTGTTTACTGGTTGGTTGCCACATAATGAAATAAACAGCCTCCACCTTGGCAAAAGACCAAATGTATCCAATTTTACAAGCTGAGGGTTAAATTTGTCTAATTCTCTAGAGCTCATGAACTATGTGTTCGGTTTGGAATTGGAAGGAATGGAACCATTCCATTCTACCAGAATGGAACTGTTCCATTCTTGTGTTCGGTTTGGACAAAAAATTGTTATAAAATCGTTCCATTCTTGTGTTCGGTTTTGGAATTGTGTGAGGATGGAATGGAATGGGTGAGAATGAAGTTATTCCTAATGTCGATTAATTATTCCTAAACTTGATTAATTATACCTAAACTCAATTAATTATTCTTAAACTCGATTAATTATTCCTAATCTTGATTAATTATTCCTAATCTTGATTAAATTAGAGAGAGGCAGACAGCCGTCCACTTGGTCCGGCCGATTTGGCTGAACGGGTGCGTTCCGCATCTTCAGCGGATATTCCCTTTTGAGAAACGAGTTGGTTCCATCCCATCCCGAAACCGAACGGTTCCATTCCTTCCAATTCTAAAACCGAACACACCTTAAAAGTTTAAATTGGCCAATAATTGAAGGAAAGAAAATAGGTTTTCAGGCCCACTAAGGTGTAAGTGCATTTTGAAAAAACTATTTTGAATCCTCAGATTCGATTAGGACGATAGAAAGATCCTTCCGATCGCGCACGTACGTCTAATCTACGACAGGGAGGATAAATTCCCAAATCTCATACGTGTAAATTTGCAGCGACATGATTCGATCGGCCGGGGGTCGTACTCCACCGATCCGGACTTGTCATTCAGATGGGAGTTCGATCGATGTTACTGGAGCTTCGATGGGACCCGCTGCATCACCTTTCTCGTTGACCTGTAAGCAGCACGCACTGTATTAGTGCGAGCGGCATTGAATGTGCATGGTAGACTTCGTAGCAAGGTCACCTCCTTTTCCGGCCTTGTCTCCATCGTCGCATCGCAGCCCCCAACAATCAACTAACTCTTGCTGAATTATGTATGCTGCGAAAAACAAATGCGAGGTCGATCGGTACAGTAATAAGCTCGCCATCATGCAAGCTAAGCATGAAAGGTTAGTTACGATTTTGAGTTCCTTCCTTGTCCTTTTGCTAACCTGATGAGAGGTGACAAGTCAAATTTCATTACTGTCATGTACTCCAGAACAGAGCCGTGTTTTACACCGCCAGAACAGCTTGCATGAATCCAGCTGATTGCAGTTGACAAAGGCGGCCAAGGATTTTAATTAGACTTGACCGCCATTGATTGCGCATCTCGCCGCCAACCATGAATTCATATTATAAAATGCAATACAATACCGCTGCTCCTGATTTTGTCGTGTCATTGATGATAGGTACTCCTAAAAATATATAACGGGGGGAACAGGAGACGCACTTTGCAGTGCAACAGCTTAACCTAACATGTGCTACATCACATGCACGTACTACAGTACACGCATTATCATCGTCGCCACATACAAGCAGCAGGTAACTGCCATGCGAGATGTGATGGTAACTTACTTAACCCACCTTAGTTTTCATGACTTGCACATGCGCTTTTTGTGCTAGCTCCTGACACAGCCAACCTAGCAATCTTACCAACTCATATATCTTGGCATGTTGCAATTTTTTTTTCTCTTTCTCTATACTCACTGTTAGTTAAAAGCGTAATTAGCATGACGTTAAAGTTACTAACTACTACTATATGTGATAAAGCACATATAATATTACTCTGACCAACGAGCTAGACTTGATAACCCAAACCGATTGAGTAGTACTAGTAGTAGTAGTTAATTAACAACACAACTTAGTTGCGTGACACGCCAATTAAACCACTACGCAAACATCATTTGAGATTGTTGTTTGACCCTTAATATTTTGAACTGACAGAAACTGTCTCGATCTGTTTCTCTTTCTCTTCTAGAAGGAAACTATAATATTTATGTAAATTTTAATTATGTTAGCGTCATACTATCTGCATATATGAGCACACCGCGAAGGTTCGTCTCGACACCAACTTGCTAAACTCCTCAATTATATAAATTATCGTGGCATTGTTTGACTCCCATCTAGACTGTGACAAACGACCTGTACATACATGATACATCCATAGTTGCATAGTTAAGCTCGAGCTGCTCCAATTAATCAGATTTACATCTTGGCTTCGCCGTTCACGAAGATTAAAACTAAGCAGAGTACACGTACGGGTATCAGTTAAGCCAATGAAATGGAAGTAGCACACAGGTCAAGGGCCTAGTGTGAGAGTGTGACGCCCCTGTTTAATTAATTTCCCATGGTTTTCTAAGGCAATACAATGATGTTGTCCAGTTGATGGCGCACTCATCGAAACGTTTTTTTATATAAATTATGTTTGTCCTGGAAATATTAGTGAAAGTCCAAGTGTGCACACTGGTAAGCATGCACCCACTCTACTGTTTACTAATCCGACACTTGCATCAGCATGCTACATGGTAACATGGATTAGGTTGATCCTCACGTCGGCATGCAGCTCTCTCATGGTGGATTGGTGGAGGAATAAAACAAACATGTAAAAAAAAAATGTATGCTGGCATGTCCGCTACCGATCGACTCGTTAATATATTTATATGCATGAGTTTTCAAATAATTATGCTGTAGTCAAATGCACACGCATAGAGCTGCTTAATCAAATCTTATTTCTAGCACACCAAAGAAACAACCTTCGATTATCATTAGTTTCATTTTCATATATACAAATGCGTACACTTTTGGTTCTGTACTGATCCTATGTTCCTAGACGATATAATGGACAAAGAAAAAACCTTATTTTGTACTAGTGGGAAGCTGTACTAATCTGTGTTTAGTCAACCACTGAAATTAAGGAGGTGGCTAATTCCAGCCAAGGTGATTAATGGCAAGGCCCTATCATACGCGCGCACTCATTGCTGTAGCTACGGAAGCTGCCGATTTGGCGGTACGTGCTGGACTTGCGAAGCTCACTAGAGGCTGCTGGCGTTGCACACGGGCTGCAAACATGGAGAAAACCGTGACCGGACTTGGTTCCCAGCAGGACTGCTTCCAAGAGGAAATGAGCAGAGCACAGTAGGAGGAGTTGCCAGGTCAATCGTGTGGAGCTGAATAGTATAGAGCAAATTCTTTTACAAAAAATCGACAGCCAAATTAGTCAAGCAGAGCCTTGTTTTCTTTTGGAGAAATAGACAAAGCTTTGCTAAAAAAAAATGTCGGAGTCAACCTGGGGAAGCTTTGACACGGATTGGCGGCCCGTAGGCTGGAGCGGGAATCTGCGTCGGGCTGGGCCAGCTCAGGCATACATCCAAGGCATTTTTTTTGTGCTGCTCCTCCTGTGCCCCTGCAGTTTACCAGTCGACTGTCTGAAAATGATCTCTCGTTTGTCAGAGGACGAATCTGAGATTGATGGTGGAGAAATTTGGTCTAGACGGTTTTCCATGACGTCGACTACGATGAACGTGACAGTAGATCAAGCACGTGTTATTCGTCCATGTACATGTGGTTGTGCAATGAAAAATTCAAATCGGCTCCCGAGTTCATATACTCCTGATCGAGTTCATATGCTCGGCTTAGCAGTCGGAAAGGAAAGTTACTATCATCCTTGGTGGAAGATTGTCACAGTGCTCTCTTGATGAAACAACTTCACAAATTTTTCTGTAAGCTGGATATTCCATGGGTCAAACTCGTTTGGTCTCTCTATGACCCTTCTCTTCCTCCACAAGCTCAAGCTACTCGGGGTTCTTTTTGGTGGAGAGATATCTTTAAGTTAATCGATGTATACCGCAGCATCACGCGCTCTACGGTGATCAGTGGTCAGACAACTTTGTTTTGGAAAGATTTCTGGTGTGATCATGAACTGCTATGCGACAGATTCCCTCGGCTATTCTCGTTCGCTATAAAGGAAGATGCTTCAGTTCAAGAGCTTGCACTGTCTACTGATTTGTTCTCCCGGTTCGCCCTGCCCCTTTCACCTGAAGCCTTTCTGGAACTGGGAGAAGTGGAGAACATTCTTACTGAGTACACGTTGCATCCGGATCAGCCTGACACCAAGGTTTTCCCATGGGGGAACGCCTCTTATACCTCTGCAAAGTTCTACATGTTCATGTACTCCACTCTCCAGGTTGACATCTCTCTCCAAGCGATCTGGAAGTCTAAGCTCCTTCCAAAGCTTCGTGTTTTTGCCTGGCTACTGCAAAAAGATAGACTTAACACCAAGGATCTCATGGCTCGCAAGCACTGGCAGGTGGATGGAGGCCCTAATTGTGTGCTTTGTTCTCTCTCTGCTTTGGAGACGCGAGACCACTTATTCTTTCAATGCCCCTTCTCCATTTCTTGCTGGAATTATATTGGGATTCAGTGGGACAACTCTTTGCCTATCTCCTCCCGTATTGCTGCTGCTAAAGAGCTCTTCACTGGACCTTTTTTCATGGAAATTATGGTGTGTGCCTGCTGGAACATCTGGAAGGCTCGTAATGATTCAATCTTCAAGGACTTACAGCCCTCCATAGCTAGATGGAAGGTCCTGTTTCAGCACGATGTTTTACTCCATCAACATAGGGTCAAACAACACTTAGCGCAGACTCTAGTTCATTGGGTACTAGACTACCTTCTATAGTTCTCCCACTATGTCTACCTTGCTAGATTTCTCCTTCGTTTTCTTTCCCCCGTGAATTTTTGAGCAGGCTTTGGTTTGTAATCTTGTAAGGAAAACCACTGGTTTTTCTCCTTATTTATAAAATCCTCACACCGTAGGGGTTTTCCCCTACGGTAACCTGTTCAAAAAAAGAAGATTGATACTTATCAATTCAGTTCTAATTAAAATGGTACATATATGATATGTTTCTTCCAGTTGTCTAAAGGGGTCTTGCAAAAACTGGATTATTTCTGATCAAGATTTCGGTGGCAAGGGGATAATGAAAACAAGAAATATCAACATGATGGATAGGATGCCGTTTGTCGCCTGGAAGATCAGGAAAGACTGGGTATTCATGTCCTTCAGGTTACTGCAGACGGTGTATGGCAAACGCTTCTGAAAAGAAATATATTAGCTCAAATGCTCTGTCACATGTTTATTGGAAACCTTGCGACTCACATTTTTAGCCTGGTCTCATGGCAACGAATAAATACTTCTTCAGCTTTGAAGCATTTAACATTAAGGATGGATCGAAAATTAGATTCCGAAGGGATATATGGATAGGAAATAACACTCTCCGAGAACCAATATCCAGCTCTATATAATGTTGTGTGTCATAAAAGTGTTGCAATAGCTATGATTATGCAGTCTTCACCTCTAAATGTGACATTCATGTGAAATTTATTTGGACCCAGACTTGCGGCATCGAAAATTCTATAGTGGCACGGCTGGCTATGGTCCAGTTGTCGCAAGGGTCTGACAAATTTCACTTCAATAAACTCCATGTGTAGAACGCTGGTTCACCTCGAGGTGTCGGGCGATGATAATATTTTCTTTTTGGAAAATGAAGGTACCACTAAAGCTTAAAATCTTTACGTGATATATTTGTAAAGGTGTTATTTTAACCAAAAATAATCTTTGTAAACCCAACTGGCATGGAAGTACAAAGTATATTTTCTGTCCCAGTGAGGAGATGATCAAACACTTATTTTTCTAGTGCAAGTTTGCCTATTCTATTTGGCCAATCATCCAAATAATTTGTATCCAACACGTTCCGTTGTAAATATTTTTGCCAATTGGCCACATGGTATTGATCACAAGTTTATAGCGGTTATACCTAAAAAATGTTTGGAACACTTATTAAGTTGGGAGCGCTAGCCGTAATATGGTCGCTTTGGATTTGTACAAATGACAATGTTTTTAACGATACAAATTCTTCTTTCATGCAGGTAATCTACTGATACACAAGTTTAATAGGTTTGCGGTCCACATTACCACGTGTGAAAGTCGAGACATTTTGGTGGAGGTGTCTCGAAGACTGAAAAACACAGCGAGGGATAGTTTTATCCGACATGGATGGACGCGTAATGTTCAGATTAGCCCCAACTTCATAAGAACTTTACAATTTCTTCTTGTACACTTATATCTCGGTGTGTTTTCTTTTCTTTTGAGACGGTGTGGTTGTGGCTGTTGTCATCCTAGTTATGCCGAGACCGGGTGTAATGTTAATACTCTTAAGTAATAAAATGCTTTTTATCGAAAAAAGCAAGCAATAGGTACAAGGCCCACGAAAAACCCAAGCTATGCAAACGATTAATGACCTGGGTATGTCTCTTTGCAATGGAGAATATTTTGAAAATCTGAACTTCTCAAGAATATATCAAAAATTATTTCGCTTGAACATACACTTTACGCCAATACCTATAAAAGCACACTGACATACAAAAAGACACAAGGATAAATAAAATATTTGCATGGGATATTTTCTTAGTTGCATGAATCACAATGCAATCCAATGGTCTAGGTTTTCCCTTCGGTTGCAACTCATGCACAACTAGAAAAGTTTCAGTTGCAACACTTGTGCATCTCCTAGGCCAGCAAGAGTCACGACGCAAATCCAACTGTTCGGAATTTTTCTCAGTTGCGACCCATGTCCAACTTGAAAAGCTCATGTTGCAACAAATGTAACTCTCAGGCCAACACGAGACACGGTGAAATCACAGTTCAGGACTTTTTCTAAGCAACTGGACAAGTCCCAGTTGCAACTCATGTCTCGGTCGCAACTCAACTGCAATTTCCATGCAACAAATACCACGATGCAAATCCAAAGGTTCAGGGTGTTTTATCAGTTGCAACCCATGTTCAAGTCTCAGGTCAGCACGAGTCACCACCCAAATACAATAGTTCAGGTTTTTTCTTAGTTGCAACCCATGTACAATTGGAAAATTTGAAATTTCAACTCTTGTGCAACTAAAGAAATCTCAGTTGCAACCCACAAGCAACTCCGAGGCCACCATGTGTCACATGCAAACAGAACGGTCTCTGACTTCTTCCCCAGCTATAATCAGTGACCCGTGTGCAACTAACTTAAACAATAACGACTCCACACGTCATACGAATGTGAACGCCCATGCGATCGCACACGAAAGCACGCACCACACTCAACTCCTCACTTTGACAGAACAAATACAAGTCCAAAGAAATACAAGAAAAACAAAATCGAACAACACAAACCCGAATGTTGTTAACAAAAAACACAAACAAGGCTACAAGCGATTATCTTGTGACCATGGCCACGCCATCAATAAATTCCGAGTTAACTTCATCATCCACATCGACTTTTATCCAAACCTATTGATCTATGCCACCTACTGAACAAATAAACTCTCTTCGGTTCTCCGAGGTGAGATTGCCGCAGGACCATAAAAACCATCCTTCGACACGACCAGACTTGGGCGACCCATTTCAGCAAACGGAGCAGAGAATATTTCTTTTGATTTTACATTTTTTTTGGATGGTTTTATCACAAAAAACTAGCTATAGTAGAAAGGTACGGAAAAATCGTAAAATTTAAAATGCATCGAATTCTATAAAATAAGCACGATAAATAATATTTTGAACCAAGTTTAAAAAAATGTTCATATAGTGAAAGATACTATTTGCGGGTTCGAAAAAATGTTCAATTGAGGAAACATATGTTCATACAACTTTAAAAAAGACTCACTTATATATTATACAAGAAAAACGTTCATATGATTAAAATAAACAAAGAAACCCAAAAAAGAAAACGAGAAATGAACAAAAAGAAGAAAGAAGACTGAAAAACAAAACTGGAAAAGAAAAAGGAAATAAAAAACAAAACAAAAGAGGAACCGTCTCACCTGGGCACCATGTTGGAGTAATAAGACCCCAAATATGCAGAACTCAAGGCGCGATGGGCCACGAGACGTCTTTTTTGGCCCTTTACATCTTGGACTGTACGGAAGCCTGACTCGTTCTTATTTCACACGGGCACGTAGAGAAGCTCGCTCTTACTATTTCCGTCGCCAGACTCGTCGCACCGACCGATCGATCTACGGAATACTGTAGTTACCCTCGGAAGATGGACCAGGCACCCACGGCCGCCGCCGGCATCCCTGCAGGAACCTCCGTGGCGGCGGGACTGTTGTCAAGACTCCCGGACGACATCCTCGGCATGGTCCTCGCGAGGCTGGACTCCCCGCTCGACCACGCCCGCTTCGCCGCCGTGTGCAAGTCGTGGCGTGACCTCGTGTCGACGCGCCCCCCACGCCGCGTCCTCCCGTGGCTGCTCCTCGACCCGCACGACGGCGGCGAGACGAAGCGCGTGTACTGCCCGGGAGACGGCGCGGCTGTCGTGCCGCTCGTCACGCGCCTGCACGAGACAACGGCCGCGGCCGGTGGAATCAGGCGCTTCGTCGGCTGTCACGCCGGAGGATGGGTCGCCCACGAGGCGCCACTCCGCATCACGAACGTCTTCTCCGGTGCCGAGGTGGCGCTGCCTGCGGATAAGAGGAGGAGCATCGTCACGCTAAAGGTGATATTTTCTGAGTCGCCGACCACGAGCCACTGTATCATCGCCGCCATCACTGACAGGGATGAAGTCGTGATCCGAAGGCTAGGTAGCCCGAAGTGTGGATGGACGCCACGGAGATTTTATGGCATGCCAGTCTTTGACATCACCTTCTGCAATGGCCATCTCTATTGCCTCATTGGAAGCTTGAAGGAGATTGTCATGTTTAAGGTCGGTTTGGACGATTATGGCATGCCGGTGTTCGGAGCACTCTACTGGATGGTCAATGGAAACCCGTGGATCATGCAACACCGGTACTTGGGGAGCGAGGGTGATCCGGATGCGCACGCCATATACCTTGTTGAGCTACATGGCAAGCTTGTGATGGCACTGAGGAGGACCTGGGGTCCCTGGCCTCTTTCCTGTAAAACCCCTGGGCCTTTTTTCTTGGTATTGGAGTTAGTTGCTGAGGCTGACCCGGACGAATTGACGATGACACAGTTGTGCAAGTGGGTAGAGGTGACGAGCTTGGGAGACCAAGCCTTGTTCTTGGGGCCGACGTGCTCAAAGGCGATGCCCGTGTCAACGGTTGAGCATAGCGGTCCGCGGAGAAACCACATCTACTACTCCCACCATAGATGCTACAATCACAAAATCCGGATACCTGACAGCGCCAAGGAGTTCTTGCCAAGCTCGAACAACGAGGGTTGTCGTGTGTACTACAGGGAAGACGAAAGCATTGGTGGCGGCGTCGAGGGGATCAAATCAGTAGGTTACTACGTGTGCGGTGATGGTCACCCTCCCATGTGGATTTTCCCTCCCGATTTTTAGCTTAGTTTTTTTTTTTACTTGTCGTATTTAGTTATTTTATCCTCTTGGTTTTCTTCCTCAACGGTCATGTGTTGAGGAAGCAGTTGAGCATTTTACCTTGTTGGGAGTATTGTCCTCATCCAACGGTTTTAGATTATCGATTATCATTTGATGTAGATCTATAGAATTTCTCATGTTATGTCGCTCGTACAAGTTTGGTCTTTTAATTTGTAACTTTTTAGTCCCAGTGTATAATGAAATGTAGAGGTTTTCATGATGATTGTGATGATGACTATACATGAAACTTTACATTGTCAACAGGTGCTTAAATTGCCGATCGACCGTTTAATTCCATTTTTTAAAATTGTACCATTTCTTTACTTAGTTATTACCAAATAAAAATCTGGTTCGTATTTAAATACACAACTAAATCTTCTATAGAGCATGTCAGATAGCTTTGGCCAATAAAGTAGGCCTGTTCTTCACATCGTGAAGCTAGACCAATCACATGTGGGACAGCTTAAATGGAAGTGGACGATAATTCTGAACACTCAAAGCTTCTAGCAACACACAAAAAGGGGCGACCTAAAGATTCCTTTGTTCCTAAGAGAATCCAAGATGCCTTTTCAAGTCAAATACAGATATGCACCATGCATCAGTTTTCTGCCGTTACCAAGTATTTTATCTCAGTTCCAGCCATCAGGGCGATTAACACTACTTCGGCAGATAACTAGATTGTATTTTCTCTTTAATTCATCCCTTCAATAAATATATTGGTACCTAGTCCTTTTTCTATTATTCATTTTACATGTCCTTTTCGTTCTAATTATATACCTTAAATCTCCCCACAAGATCACCACAGATTTCATGCAAATTCTTGAGCGATATTAGAATCAGTTAGTTCTGTAAATTCTGCGGTGATCAGAACATGAAGAGTAAGCCCTTGAGAAAGTGACAGGGAACATTCGGGAATTCATAGGATAGTACTATTAGGATTACTTCTTGGATGCTTGGTAACCAGAGATCAACAAGTTTATTTGGCAGGATGGGGAGTAAAAATGATGTGAAAGTTCCTACTTCGATGAATTCGAGAGCTATACTAACACTTTGCATGCGACTTCTTTGTCAGGGTCGTAGCAAGCAATAGTTCCAAGTGTTCCATCGACCACACTGCTCACAGAGGAGTAAGAGCTTGTGGCCTTGTGCTATTGTGCAACAGAAATGGGCATGCAAACAAAATGGGAGAACTGGAAAGGAGGACAAACAAATGATGCAACGATATCAACGGAATTACAGAAAAAAGGAAGACGGCTTATTAAGTTTCATAAACCAACTACTTCATACAAAATCTTAACTTGTCAAGAAAAGGCGGGCAATATACCATATTAAACAATAACAACAAGAAACTAGCTAGCCCGACACGCGTATACCAATTTGTTGAAGTGTTCTACATCGCTAGCTAAGCTCTCCAATCTATGCAAGAAGCTACCCAGTTCATCCTTTGCTTGATCAAATTCCACCATTGACTTGTTATCTTCTGTGTTGATGGTTTTGCATGCGATGACGGCGCCGAGAACAGCACAGCCTTGTTGCTTCGCATCTCTGAGGATGTCACCCCAATACGCTAACCACTCTGAGGCTTCTAAGTCATGGCGGTCGGCCAGCCTAACAGCCTTACAGATCTCAGAGTATGCTGCCTCCAGTCTACCCTTCAGGAGCGCTTCGTGCTGTTCCTCCTGAAGACATGCAGAATCATGTTTTGATTTCAAAAAAAGTTCAGATTTTTCCTCCTCGATGCAGCGAACTGACATTTCTTTCATCTTTTCGTCCAACGGTAATCCAAATAAGCCACGCTTGGTTGGTCCATGCACTTTAGTTGATAGACTCCAATTCACAATCGCAGCGCCAGATATTTGGCGTACGCCAGAGGCAAGACGCGCTGGATACACCATCTTCGGTAAGGCCTCAAGGTGAAGCAATCTTATGAACTGTCCGATGTCTGGCGAGAGCTTCTCTAACCTTGCCAATATCGTGTTCAGCCTTTCCATGTCCTCGTCATCGCTCACAAACAGCATCTTTCTAGCACTACCAATGCCCTGCACAATACCAGACACAGAATTCCTTGTGAAAGACAGTGCACTGACAGCTGTAGCGGGAGCAGCAGCGGAAGAAGAGGTTGCTTCACCGTGCTGCTGATTGGCATCGACATTGCTGGTGGCTTGGGCATCCTTGGCCCTCTGAAGGAATATGGCACGGACATCATCGCCTTGTGAGGCGGCTTCCTTTAGCTTGTCCTGCCACTGCAGCAGCCACGCGCTTTCAATGGTACGCTTCTCGGACACCTCGATGGCGATGTGGATCTTGATTAGCAGCATCTCCAGCTGCTGCAGCTTCTCGCTGGTGGCTGCATCTTTACTGTACCTCTGTATCAGCCCGGAGAACACTCTACTGGTGAGCTCACCGGTCAAGGCAGAGGTCAGAGAGTTAACAACCTGTTCTGCCATGGCTCCAAGGTATTCATGTGCGCTTTGAACCGCTAGATATTCTCACTGTTGGAGGTCAAACATGTCGTTGTACCAGGGTAAGATTTGAGGTGACTTAAATGGGAATGGAAGAAGATGAGACAAGTCATTAGCAACAAGAAAGCTCACGCTCATCGTTTGTATCACCCTTATAACGATGGCCTGCAGTGTAAATAAAAGTTTAAAAAAGGTTTGGCCGCGTAAAGTTTGTCTGGTTGAACAACCTATGACTAGCTGCTACCATCTCATTTTTCATGCAGGCATTAGCCAAAATTTCTAAAGATTTCTGAACAAATGTTAGTCCGTTCTGCGGATGGCTACGGGGAGAGGCAGCGCCTTTGCCGGCACGTAGCGCCAAGTGCTATCTATGAAAAAACTGGCAATGAGTTGGTTGTTTGTTCTGAACTTCTGATGATCAGATGACATGCGGTTCCACACTTAAAAAATAATATGGACGTGCTGTTAGTGTTGGGATGTCCAATGTTTCAGCAACTTGGTGTTGGTGTCTCCGTCAAACTAATTACATGCTCTTTTATTTTCTTGGTGCTGGTTGACCTAGCTTAAGGTGACTGAAAGTGACACCAACTATGCAGACACATAGTTTGTCCACTGATTCCCTAATTTAATCACTTGTTTAAGATGGCCAATCAAAACTATTCTTGATATTATTTTTATTATGAGACTGGAGGAGCTCTGGTCAGTCACGTACCTTGTTTGAGACAACCATGGCACATGTGGTTGGTACCATCAACGCCTCAGTCACCATCGTGGTCGCAACAGGGCAGTGTTCAAATTTCCTGGAGGATCTCAACCGGCAGATGACCACTGGCGAGAAGCTGCAACAGCTGGAGCTGCTTCCATCTGGATCCACAGCACGATTGAGGTATTAGAGAAGCACACTATCAAGACCAGGAAGCTGAGAATCTCAAGAAGGCTCCCTCCCATGGTGCAGGTGAACTTCTCAGCTTCATGCCTCGTATACTGGACGTCAATGAAACGGCTTGCTCGAACAGCTATGACGAGCATAACGCCAGTAGTAAGCATTGTTCATCACGGCATGGTACGTGCATGCCCTTGATCCCAATCAATGACCTTGCCCCTGTCATTTTCAGTGCCAGTGAAAATCTCTAGGTGGCATGTGGATGATAGAAACTATGCCATAGATCACCTCTTTTTCTCCAACCATCTCAGTTTTCTCGTTTCTGCTACAATTGGGTTACCTTAGATTAAACCAAGGAGATGGTTAAAAAGCTGCACTCCTTTTCTTTTCAGGCCAACAGATGCAGCCTTTTACTACTGTTATATATCAACTGTGCAGTGTAACCAGTCCTCATACTTTAGGCTGTTCTAGCTATTTATACAAAGTTCATTAAGCAATGGCAAGACAAGTTGGCTCTGCAGTGGTCAGCGAGATCACGAGCAGGGCCGTCTCCAAGTTCATACGAATGGTCAACAAGCAGGGCTCTGTCAGCGAGAAGCTCCGAAAGCTTGAGATGCTGTCCAGAAAGATCAATAGTGTAGTTGAGGCGTCTGAGCACAAAATCACCGGCACCTATCTGCTCAAGTGGCAGGAGAAGCTGAGGGAAGCTGGAACAGAGGGGGACGACATACTTTTCGGCTTCCAGTGGCGAGCCTTGAATGAAGCCAGCAAGAGCAGCAACCATCAGATAGGCACACTCGGTCCTCTGACTTACACAAAGATTGCTGTGTCGAATATTGTAAATTACTTCCACAATGCTGTCAAGATGCTGCTCTCAAGCAATTAGGATGTGCAGAAGTTGAATAGCACAGTGGAGATGTTGGAGAAGCTATCGGCAGATAATGATGAGTTCTTGACATTGGTTGGGCTTGAGGTTTTGACGCGGGAGGAGCAGGTACCTGCAAAAGGGGAGAAACCGGAGATTTTGGAGAAACTGCCGACATATAATGAGTTATCGAAATTGGTTGAGCTTGAGATCTTGACGGGGGAGGAGTATGCACCTGCAAAATGGAAGAAACCAGAGATGTTGGAGAAGCTCTCGGCAGATAATCAGGAGATCTCGAGATTGATTGAGCTTGAGGTTTTGACGGGGGAGGAGCATGCACCTGCAAAAGGGACGAAACCAGTAGTTATATGTGACAATTCACTGTCGCAAAAGAAAGTGCATCAACCTTCGAACAGGAAGAGGGCAGTTGAGTCTATACTTGAGACCACCAAGATGATAGGGAGCGTAAAAAGAGCCGCATTTGTGAGATAATTTTCTTCCTATATTGTGTAACTTTGTCGTGTTTTGTGATTAAAGCTGTTAGAGCTTATACATTCGGTACTGAAGCTATTACTGTTTCCTGTTAAATGCATTCTCTAGGTATTTTTTAGAAAATTTCCACGCCCGTATACCCAATTTTCACGCTTTTGTAAGCTCCATGGCATGTTTGACCAGATACTCCCACCCCCAAATGATAGCTGTTGAGATATCCGAATATCCAAAATTTCTACTGAGTCATCAAAAGGACTTACCTAACTTTCCTTTGTATTCTTGTGAGTGTGAAAACTGTAAAGATACCTTTCAATTCTAATGCAGATACCAACGATACATCATTTGATTTTGTCTCTGGCATGCAGAATTGGTTAAAACTTAAAACAATGGGGACAGCAACTATGTTGTCTTTTCTTTCAAACTTAATCTCTTCATTTTTCCTTAAGAAAGTCTCTTGTATCTTGTCTCCATATTCATTTCGTCTGTCCTTTTCGTGGCCAACTTCATTATATAGCCACCAGGGAGTGATCGCAAGCTACACCTCCAATACAAGCTCTTCCTCTGAGCTGACAGATGTGCATATATATTTTCTTGAATACACTCCATGCCATTTCTTGAGCCATGTAAGGTGGTTCTGTATTCTGCAGTTATCGGTTACCAAGAGCAATGCAGCTCTCGACGCACGAGAAGCTACCGGCAGATTGTGGGGGACTGTAGGTAAACTGCATTCTAAGAATACCCTGCCATCTGCCGATAACTTCTCGTATGTCTTCAGCTGGATCAAAGGGTCTGTCTAGTATGTGTGAGCCGCACAACCTTGGCGAAGATCAGGTGCTATGATACTAGAGTTTATTACTTGGAATTTGTATATTTCTGTAACTCTTGCATACTAAGCGTACGCCTATGAATCTGTAACAACAAAGGTACAGAGGATGGTACAAATTAAGTGCAGCTAATCTTGCAGGTCTTCCTCTTGGTAAGTGAAATCCTATGAATCTGTAACAACAAAGGTACAGATGATGGTACAAACTGAGTGCAGCTAACTTTGCAGGCCTTCCTAATTTGAACTGTTTTATTCCCCTTGCAGGCCTCTAACCTGACAAAACGATTCATGGCCAAACTTCTGTTACTTTTAGATTTTTACCTATGAGCATGAGTTAGCATTCTTATTTCTGACACCAACTCTCATTTTCCTCCATTTCCGTGACCATGGCAGAACAGACAGTTTACTCTATGGCCTCCGCCGTGACTGGCGAAATCACCAGCAGAGTGCTGGCGAGAAGCTGCAGAGGCTGGAGATGCTTCTAATCAAGATCCACAGTGCGGTTGAGGCATCCGAGAAACACACCATCAAGAATTTATGGCCACTCCGACTGCGCAACAAGCTAAAGGAAGCCACCTCCAAGGCGATGAATAGCTCGCCAGCTTCACACGGCGGGGCGGGTGCCTTCCAGAAACTCCTAGCAGCTCTCTAGACTCTAGACAGCCCCACAGACCACACTGAGGTTCTTTCGAAATGAGCTTCTGGAAAAGAAGATGTGTTTTGTTTCCAAGGGTAGTCTATCAATCCATTTAGCTTTGGGCCAGGATGTCACACTTAGCATGTCTGACACCAACAATGTGCATACCTTGTTTGTCTCACTAAACTCCCTAATTAACATTTTATGATAACGACCATTCAAAACAAGCCGTAATTATATGTATTCTGAGACATGAGACTATGGTCAGTCATATACCTTGTTGGAGGTAGCCATGGCACAAGAAGCGGTGGGTACCATTTCTGCTGCAGTGGTCACTGTAGCGACGGACAGGGCAGTGTCCAAGTTCCTCGAGAACTTCAACCTAGATGGCCACTAATGAGAAACTGCAGCAGAACGAGCTGCTCTTTGTCAGGATCCACAGCATGGTCGATGTATCAGAGAAGCACGACATGGAGAGTACCACACTGGTCCAGAGGCAGGAGAAGTTCAAGGAGGCTGCCTCCCATGGTGACGAGGTGCTTCTCAGGTTCAAGCATCGTACAACGGACAAAGCCCGCTCACCGGAACAGCAATGACCAGCATGGTGCTGGTAGTACCACTGTCTTTCACAAGAATTGTGTGTCCAGCATGGCACGGTTGCATCCGCACTGCCTCAATGGTGCTTTTCTCCAGCGGCGAGGACATGAAAAGGCTGAACAGCACAGTGGAAACGCTTGAGAAGGCGTCAGTGAATATCGGGGAGTTGATAGGATTGCTTAGACTAGAGGCCTCGCGAAACCTCGAGCAGAGGCACCTACAGTTCCCACCATACTGTCAGGTCGGTTTGGGGATTAAATGTAGTTGTTGACCGCAACAGATGAGCCTCTCCTTAAGGTGATGTTTTCTTGGTTGAAACAGCGGATGACCAGGAGCTGACTAAGTTTGCGCAAAACCTAAACCTTGGCTAAGATCAGCATGGCCATTGATATCATGGAACTTCAAGACATCAAAGCCTGGCATTCTAGCGCACTTAGCTGACATCATCAGGAACGCTAGGAACAAACCTGCATCACCCTCACCGCCATCAGAAACAAAGCCGGCAAGTGGACTGTGCAATATGACTTTGAAGCCAACAAACTCCTCAGCTTTGTGCGCATATCATGGAGAGCCTGTCTGGAGACATGGAATGCTTCAGCCTGTCAGCTGGTTGTAACTTGTTGGCCTTACTAATTTCCTTCCAATGTGAAGCCAAACATGTGTGTTCCATGCTAGCCTGTTCTCGTAGAAAGAAACAAAGCAATGAGACTTCCTCGGTTTTTCAAATATATTACTTTTTTGGAAGAGAGTTCTCTAAATAATTTAATAAATGCAGAGAAATAAGACGAAGTCTTACTTCTTGAAGCTCATGTTTCCCAACAAAGCATTTTGGGCGTTGAAGCGCGGCAGTGCCCTTCTTGGTTGGCAGCAACTCTGTGAAACGTAACTCCATCACCAGAATCCATCTTTAAAGCAACCGAGCCATACCGATCAAGAGCGCTCAAGATACTTCCTGTTTCATACTACATAGGCATGGAAAATGAGCACAAGGAACTGAGTTCTGGTAATAAACAATGTCCATCAGTGCCAAATGACTTCTAAAACTGCTTTCAGGAATATTTGAGCTGACTGTATTTAGGGAAAATGGGGAAGGCCTTGATTGATTTTTGATATTTCCTGCAGAATCATTAAGTGTCAATATGTATAAGATTCTATAAACGCATGAATATCTGAGTCACAATTCTCTATAAGAAATCTCAAGTATCCAAATACAAACACTGTGCTCAGAAAAACTATAAGATCGAAACCCTTTCATAATAAAGCAAGGTACAGATGTTCCAAGTAACTGCTGACATGGGCCACCTAGGAAGAATGTAAGATCAGCTTTTTTTTTAAACTGTGAATGTAACATCAGCTGACTGCTAGTATATTTTCTATAAAGAATGGTGAAATCTCAGTTTCATCAAAAGAGTGCACTCATTATCTTCATATTCCTGTGGCCCTGCTGACACAACTTGTGATAGTGGATGTAGAGCACTAGACCTATAGATTTAATACGTTTACTTCTGTTTTTCACTCATGCAGGCCAATAAGATCCACATCACGCAATATCAAAAGGGTTAGAAGATCTAACAGCAGATACAGAGAGGTTCATAAGATTGGCTGGGTGGGAGGTTTTGGAAGAGCAGACTTGAGAAGAGGCAAACAAGAAAACAAAGGCTTGAATGTGTTCGATACATGAAGTGCAACCAAATTTCATGGCTATTGAAAAGCACATCCTACAAATGGAAACTCTGCAAAGGGAAGTGCAAAGAATTACTACCCTGTAGTCCCCGTAGTGAACGATGATGCGATTACTCGTGCAATGAGGCAGAGATTGACTTGCCAGCTCCCTGCAACAACAAGGAGGCAATGGCATACTAGAACGGGGAAAGATTCAAAGAATAGGCCAAGGTAAGCAACACCATTGAGATGGCAAACAGTTCATAGATGCATAGCAAGTTGCAAACTCATTGTACGAATGGAGAAGCAACAACGAATGAGATGGTTAAGGAAAGCCTTAAAGCAAGATTCAAAGATGCATTTATCTGCCTCTGCATGAACAAAAGGCAGTCATACTATTATCATATATACAAGTCATGAGTTTGTCTATGCATAGAATAATATCTTCAAAAGTTTAGATTAATTTGATGATTCAAACTGACAGGATGCAAACTGGGGTGCGCATCAGATGTGTTCTTACCATGGTCTAGGTTCTTTATGAAACCTTAGTCTTTGAATGTGTACTGATAAGACATTTAATACACAAGGTGAAGTATCTGAATGTTATATGTTCCAATGCTACTTCCGATAATCTTCCGTAAACATCAGTTTTTCGCCACTAAAAGCTTTGTGTGGCAAACCTTGAGGACTTGCAGAAGCTCCTCGAAAATACATCATGACCACCCCCATGTGCCATTGAAGTTCAATCCACTCTTCACTCTTCAGTGCACCAGCAGGATAACCTGGTGAAACACAATTCCAATCACCAGAAATCTTTGCACGAGCAGGAACCATCCTTGAAGCGATGGAAACGGCTCCGATCACGCACTACGATCTCCCGGTTATAAACCTGTGATATGCACTTTATTGCGGCATGACAATCCGAGCATACACGTAGGTTTTTTACCACCCGGACCTTTGTTCCAGGACGAGTCCTCAGTAGCACAAATGCAATTGCCAGCTTCTCACTGTGCCACTGAAGCGCACCCTCCTTGTCTTCCTCATCAAGATCAAGGAGCACCTCTGATGTAGCTGCAATGTGCCCAATGCGCCTTAGCTCTCTTGACATCTCCTCAACCATCATGTATATCTCCTTGTACTGTGGATGCGACTCATCCCCTGCTATGAACTCATGGACCTCTCCATCAAGCTCAACAATGCTGCATCCTGGCACCTTTGTGATTCCTCTCTTGCTCATCTCTCTCCTAATCTCTGACTTCTCCTTCCATCTCCGTGTCAATGCAAATACGTTGGAGAGCATGACATAGTTGGCCTCATGAGCAGGGTACTTATTAAGAAGGTCCTTACTGATGCTCTCGCCAAGCTCAAGCCGACCATGAGCACGACAAGCAGAAACTAGCGTCCGCCAAATTATCGGGTTTGGTTTCATGGGCATTGCACGAACAAACTCCAGCCCCTGCTCAACCATGCCAGCACGACCAAACATGTCGACCATACAACCATAATGCTCGATCTTAGGCTCAATCCCATACTCTATCTTCATTGAATCAAAGTAGCCACGGCCCTCATCAACCATTCCGGCATGGCTACAAGCAGTGAGCACCCCGATGAATGCAACATCATCAGGTGGCACGCCTACAGCCTTCATTTCCTCGAACACCCCCACAGCCTCCTTCCCACGACCCTCCATCGCGAGCGCGTCAATGACCGACGTCCATGACACAACAGTCCTCTCGTCCATCCCCTCGAACACCGCCACCGCCCATCGACATCCCCGCACTTGGCGAGTGTGTCAATCAGCGCATTGCAAAGCGTCACAGACTTCCCTATCCCCTCCCTCTCCACAAACCGCTCAACCCACCTAGTAAGCTCGAGCGCGCCCAGATCAGCGGCGGCCGACAGGACCCCAAGCACCGTCACCTCATCAGGCCGCACTCCGCTGGCCTGCATCTCCCTGAACAGCACCACAGCTTCACCCGACAGGCCCCCATGCACATACCCGCCGATCATGGCGCTCCAGGTGACGGGCTGTCCTTGGGCGTTCTCTCGAACACGTTCCGCGCGTCCCCGAGGAACCCGGCGCCGAAGCAGGAGTACATGTGTATCAGCGTGTTGGAGACGTAGTGGTCCGCGGCGAACCCGAACTTGAGCGCGGCGGCGTGGGCCTGGAGGCCCGCGGCGGGCGACCCCGGGAGCGCGGCGCAGGACTTGAGGAGGAACGGAAAGGTGAACTTGTTAGGCGCGACGCCGCGGCGGAGCATGAGCGGGAAGAAGGCCGCGGCGCGGCGGCGCGCGGAGGGGATCGGGGAGGCGACGTGGGCGCGGATGAGGGTGTTGGCGAGGAAGGCGTCGAGCGCGAGGTCCGGGCAGAGGAGCGCCGCGACGAGGGGCTCGAGGAGCGCGGGGCGGCGGAGGCCGTGGAGGCGAAGAGCCTGGTGAGGACCAGCGGGTTGGAGTGGAGGCCGCACTTGAGGAGGAAGGCGAGGGACTGGAGGAGCGGCGCCGGCGTCGACGCGCGCTCCAGGAGGCGGAGGCAATGCTGCTCGGCGGCGCGCGGCGACGAAGGTGGGTGGTGCGAGCCGCGCGCGATGGTGGTGTAAGCGCGGCGGCGCGGAGGCGAGCGGAGCGGCATTTGCTCGAACGCATGGCGGTCGAGTCAGGGTTCGTTCGTGCGGTTTTGACTTTCACTAAACGTGTGCATTCCAGAGCGAAGCCGCGATAATGCAAGCTGAACTACTCAACTTTGATGAATTTGGCCAAGCGAAATGCAATATGTTGGACATTATCCTTGTAAATCTTCTGCATACCGTTCATAAGCTTGCAATTTTACCAGACTCAGCATCGTGTCAAAGCTAATACAGTAAGAAATATTGATATCTTTCTCCACTTAACAAAACAAGGCATTGTCATAAAAGCCAAGAAAATCAGAGAATGTATCAGCAGGAACAACTACATGTGGGTTCTGATGTATATCTGTCAATATCTCGCTACGATCAAACACTAACATAGTAACATACACGCCGAGTTGGATTCTCTCCAATTCCAAAATCTCAGGTAGTTTTACATTGCTGGTTTTGCTCCTTGAACTAACTTGGTAAATGTAGTATTCTGCAGCGATGAACTAAATTTGGTATAAGCTGCGGCGATGGAACTAAGCTGTAAATGGCTCTGGTCTACGAGTAAATCTTCCATATGCCCAGGCCATAGCCTACTTTGATCAACAGGAGCTCAAACACCATGTGCAGGATGCTTGTCATGCGCACTTTGGATCCTGGTATCTCGGTCCAGCTAACAGACACTTCCGCCATCGGGATCCTGAGGTGCTTGCATAGGTATACAATCTCAACATCAAAACACCACCTGGCCATAAGAGAAAATAAACAGTCAAATCCTTCAGGTTCTTGCTTTACGAGATTTTTTTTAATACAAATTTTATATAGAAAGCATCGTAGAATTTTCTGATAATACCTCTTCAATCTGATATTTGTAAAGAGTTTCTGCGCAGCAGATCGAGTGAACATCTTGAAGCCACACTGGGATTTACAATCATCAAGAAAATAAAACAAATGAATAACAAGCCTCGAATGAAAAATAAATCGTACATAAGGATCAATGGCACATCTTATGTTGGCCGAAGCATACCTGTGTATCTCTGATTCCAGGACCAGCAGTCAACAATACTACCAAATGGAAACCTTTCATAAGGAAATTTCTATACCATTTCCTCTGCAGTAAGACAGGAAAAGCATACACAGTGTAAGGGAGGAATACAAAAGACTAGGAAACAACATCACACAAGTAATGGAAACAGGGTTTCAGGAGATGTACCGTGGCAAGAGCCTGTTTCTCCAGATGAGCACGGGAACCAAAAACAGCTATTTCAACATCACCTATGCTCTGAGATGAACTAGCAGAGGGTGCTTGAGTGGAGTCAACTTTCTCTGCCAATGCACGAATCTAACGGTAAAAACGCAAATGTCAAGGTGTTATGCTCATCAAAATCAAAACCAGCCCAACGTCATGCTATTTGACGGAGCTTTTTTTCAGGAAGTTATTTGATTGAGCTTATGACAGACCTGAGCTTCTAGTTTTGCCAAATCAGTGACTTGAGTTGCACCATCGGCATCAAGCATGAGTAATAATTCACCCCGTGAATGGAGCATCCCCTAGACAATGCTTCCACAAACAATTGGAAAGCATCAAATAAAGTTGATTTGTTACAACTAGTGTGTGCACGGGTAGTTCAACACTCACTTTTCTGACAGCTTCACCTTTCCCGTGGTTTCTTCCGAGTAGAAGAACTCGAACATTGTCTATATTGTACCTCTTTACATACTCAAAGGCAACTTTCGACGTACGGTCAGTACTTCCATCATCGACAATCAAGACCTTAGTAAAATCAAGCAAATAACACATAAAGCCTTCAAATTTAGTAAAATTAACACATAGGATCACAGATAAGAGTTGTGCCATGAAATGCTACTCCCTCAATTCCATAATTCTTGTCATGGTTCTAGTTCAAATTTGAACTAAAATCACGACAAGAATTATGGAACAGAGGTAGTAAATATCAGGGTGAGTATTACAAACGATGCAAATGCTAATAAGGTTAAACGTCACAAGATTTCTATTAAGGTTCTATTAAGGCAGCTCAGATTCCATTAAGGTCTCATCGACCCATCTACTGGATTCAGAGAGGCACAATTGATAACTTAACGTGAATTAGTTGGTTGATTTTACAATGACATAGCAACCAAGATCAGCGGTGCATAATTGCAAATATCAGTTGGAAATATACATATAGGACAATCAATCATAATTCAGAAACTAGGAGGAACTAGCTCCAGAAAAATTATGTAAGTTTGTCCTCTTATCAAGGGCCTATCTTAACAACAACAGCGATGTAAATCTGACTCTGTATTATTACATCCAGATCTTTCATTTGATTTTACAGCTAAATGAATATTTATTGAAAAAAATCTATAGCAATTTAAGTTCCATATCACAATCATATTCTGTTCACTATCCTAAAGATTAGATCAAGCTCCATTGCAGACAATTTCCAAATCTTATGGGGGGACATAAGCCCCAGGAATTTACGAAGGAAATGCCATTGTGTGCAAACCAAAATAAAACAAAACAACACAACAAGCATCTGTTGGTGGCCATAAAAGTGTTAGTGTGGACTGCAGAGTCATGTCATATACCATATCTAGTGCAGCAAAGCATTTAACCAGCTTGCATAACAGACTCATGATACTAAAATGCATAATCTCCCATTCTTGCCTAGTTAGTTTCACTTGCACAAGTAGCTTAACAACCTTCATCCAAATGTATCATATCAAATGAAGACCATGAACATGCTCAATCCCACATACGTACCTCATAGGAAAATGACTTGTCAGCAGCTGAACGTTGTTTCAGGTAGCTAATGGAGAAATAAAACAACACGGTGATTAGCTTAGCGAATCGAACAATCACCTAACAGATAAAGCTACAGTTACAAAGACAACTACTTGTATAGAATTCAGGGCACTGTTCAAAGAACACGAACTTAGCAGAGCAACCAATGCTGGTGTCAGAGCTTTACTTGAGAGTTTCTGTGAGAGCCTCGGGAAGCCGAAACTCCTCGTTGTAAGCGGGGACGATCAACGAAATGTACTTCTCAGCAGGGTCGAAAATCGACGGGCAGGGAACCTACCACAGGTAACACAAGCAAATGAGCAAACACCTAGCACGCACAACATGTCATAGACTCGCAGCCCAAGTAAAACGGGCGAGCAATCAGAACCTTCTTGAGTGAGCCGGGGTCCTCGAAGAAGGCGTCGGAGACGGCGGTCCTCTCCAGCCTGCGGCCGAGATCCAGAAAGGCGTACCAGTCAACGACGTGCGCGGGCAGATCGCAGGAGAAAAAGGCGAAACGAGAAGATGGGGTTCAGGAGAAGCTTACGAGTGCATGCATCCGATCTTGCGGATGTGCTCGAAGAAGAAGGCGGCGACGCCCAGCCCGACGACGGCGACCTGCGCACAGGAGGGTAAGAGGTGGGGTGAGCGGCGCGAGAGGGAGGGAATGGGAGCTGAGGAGGAGGGTTTGGGGGAGGAAGGGCAGTACGAGGGAGGCAAGGAGGAGGGTCAGCGAGAGCGAGGCGGGGAGGAGGTCCGCGGCGCCGGCGAGCGGCCAGGCGGCGCCGGCCATCGAAACGGCCGGTCGGTGAGTCGTGACCAACTCCACGCCCACTGTTCCGCTCGCGTGCGCCTCTGGTTCCCGGAGATGGGGAGATCTGAAGCCAGCAAGCGCGCGTTCGATATTTTCTTGTGGTTTACTCGTAGTAGGTCTCGTTCATCTGAAATTGAGAACCTTTTCAACTTTCTTTGCCTCAGAAAAAACTGAACTTTCTTTTGACAACTTAGAGTCTCCTTTAAGCAGAACAATTTCATACAAAATTTGAACAAATTCGGTGGTCATGATATTTTCTATGTGTGCTATTTGTTTCATACGATTGTAACTGTGTGAATTTTTTCGCACAAAGAAAAAACTTAAGTGACTCCAATCCATGGAGAAGATTCTTTTTTTTTTGCAGGTATTTTTTCTTTGGCTTTTTTTTTTTTGGCTAGATTACTACATTCAATTGGCATAGAAAGGATTGAACATAAACTAAATATTGCAAATTGATTTTTGAAAAAATACCACTAAACCAAGCATAATTTAGTTACCAATATAATCCCTCCGTTTCATAATTTTTGTCATTGTTTTAGTTCAAATTTGAACTAAAATTACGATAAGAATTAATAAACGGAAGTAGTAGTGATTTCTCAACCCAAACTGACATACAGTTTGAGAGAACGTTGTTGCTTAGTTTCAGCTAGAATGAGACGGAAAAGAGATTAGTTGTCGGACTTCTTAGACAGTAAATCTGACGTGGCACTCCTGATTAGGGGAAAATCAGAGTAAAACATGGTTACTTGAGGAGGAGATGGTTTGTAAACTGTTTTGAGAGTTGAAGAAGATATTATGGACCAAACTAAAGTCTGGGGCAAGGTTTTGGTTATCGGTAGAAAAAAAATCCTGAGGGTGGCCGGGATTTCCGGTTACCGCGGTTACCAAAAAATCCCGACCGGTTACCGAGAGAATTTCAAATCCGAAATTTAAAAATTCAATTTTTTTGCTCCCAGATTAACCCTTTTTTTATTATTTTTTTGTAAAATTCAAAATTTCTGGATTTTTCGTCCGGTATGACCATTTCCCGAGTGTGCTCGGGATATCCGGTTACCGACCGGTAACCGAATTTCCCGACCGGTAACCAAAACCATGGTCTGGGGTCGTAAAAAACCCCTAGGATGAGTTCAAAGGATAAAATGGACTTCTCTTTTTCGACTGATTTACACGTACGATTAAAAATGGAAAGTTTGGGATTTTCTAAGAGTAAAATGTGCTTTAGACTCCTGGACTCGACGCTTAGTTGTAGTTATTGCGCGAAATATTCAGTATGATGGACATGTCGTTTGTGTAAACAACGTACATGAGGTTTTTATTCCTTGCATATTTTTTCGAACATTGCAACTGTGCTGGTAGTTGTCATAGTAGAAATATGAGACTAATATTTAATTTTAAATAATAGCTAGTATATATATGCAATTATCATACCATGTACAATCTCTACTATATAATATTGCTTGAGAAGGTGTTGGTGCGTTTTTCACTTTTTCGGTTTTACCCCTGGGTTTTGGGAGAATTTACGGCCGCTGCCACCGCCAAGTGAAACGACCGGTTCGGTCCATCCATGGAAAAGAAAAAAAGAAATTCCGAGCCCCTCGTCCCGCCGGACGACTGCCTACAGCCCGAGCTCCTCCGTGGTCGTCGTCGCGGCCCACCTCCCCGTCGACTACTGATACGTCTCAAACGTATCTATAATTTTTTATGTTCCATGCTTGTTTTATACCCATTGCTACATGTTTTGCATCCACTTTATGTCACTTTTATACATTTTCCGGGACTAACCTATTAACAAGATGCCGAAGTGCCAGTTCCTGTTTTCTGCTGTTTTTGTATTCCAGAAAAGGTAGTCTGGAAATATTCTCGGAATTGGACGAAACTACACGGGGGTCCCTATTTTACCAGAAGACACCAGATGGAGCGAAGAAGCAACGGAGTGGGCCCACAGGGGCCCCACACGCGGGTAGGGCGCCCCCCCCCCCTCTGGCGCGCCCTAGCCAGGTGTGCGCCCCTTGGAGCTCTCCAGCCGCCGCCCTTTCGCCTATTTATTCCTCCCGTGAAAATAACCCGAGGGACCTGAGCCAAAATCCACGAAAAGTTCCAGAGACGCCGCCGCCGTCAACCCTAGCTCGGGAGGGTCCAGAACCTCTTCCCGGCACCCTGCCGGAGAGGGGAATCGTCACCGGAGGCTTCAACATCGCCATGCCTGCCTCCGAGGTGATGCGTGAGTAGTTCACCCTTGGACTACGGGTCCATAGCAGTAGCTAGATGGTTGTCTCTCCTATTTGTGCCATCATGTTTAGATCTTGTGAGCTGCCCTACATGATCAAGATCATATTATTGTAATGCTACATGTTGTGTTTGCTGGGATCCGATGAATATTGAATACTATGTCAAGTTGATTATCAATCTATGCCCTATGTTATTTATGATCTTGCATGCTCTCCGTTGCTAGTAGATGCTTTGGCCAAGTAGATGCTTGTGACTCCAAGAGGGAGTATTTATGCTAGATAGTGGGTTCATGGCTCCATTTAATCTGGGACAGTGACAGAAAGTTCTAAGCTTGTGGATGTGCTGTTGCCACTAGGGGAAACCCAACGATGCTATGTCCACGGGCATATGTGTTTGTTTACATTACGCGCTTTACTTAATGCAATTATCCGTTGCTTGCAACTTAATACCAACGGGGGACTCGGATGACAACCCGGCGGTGGATTATTAGTCATAGATGCAGTTGGATAACGGTCTATGTATCTTGTCGTAATGCCCAATTAAATACCATAGTAATCATCATGCCATGTATTTGCATTGTCATGCACTCACTATTTGTCAATTGCCCAGCTGTAATTTGTTCCCCAGCATGTTAGTTATCTTTAATGGAGAGACACCACTAGTGAACTGTGGACCCCGGTCCATTCTTTTAAACTGATTAAACCATAAACTGCAAACTGTTCCTTTTTCATTCTCTGCATTTTAATACTCATTTTCCACACGAGACATTTAATCCTTTGTTTTCAGCAAGCCGGTGAGATTGACAACCTCACTGTTTCGTTGGGGCAAAGTATTGTGATTGTGTTGTGTGCAGGTCCACGTCAGCACCGGAATCACTAGTATTGCGCCGCATCATATTTCGCTGTTGACAACCTTCTGAAGAATTGCTGCTCCTACTGGTTCGATAAACCTTGGTTTCATACTGAGGGAAAACTTGCTGCTAGACTATTTCAAACCTTCCTCTTGGGGTCTCCCAACGAGCAGGCACGCCTAGCAATCAAGACTTTTTCTGGCGCCGTTGCCGGGGAGTAGAAGTTCTTCTGCAAGGGGAGTTTCACGCTTCCAATCTCTTTACTTTGTTTTTGTCTTGCTTAGTTTATTTTACTTTATCTTGTTTGCTTTCAATTATCAAAAACACAAAAAAATTAGTTACTTGCATTTAGTTTATTTTCAGTTTTGTTTTCTGTTAGTTATCATGTCTGGTTCAACTCATTATGTTTCGGTTCCTGAAGTTGAGGTTAGATCTTTTAAGCAACATAGTGGAGAAAGTTTGAAAGATGCTTGGTATAGAATCAGCGATGCTCATCGTAGGTGTACTAAAAAATATTCCACTATGATCCTGCTTAGAAATTTTTATGTTGGCATAACTAGCTGGTATAGGTATGTCTTGGACACTTTGACAGGAGGTAACTTTCTTGGTACTCTGCGTTGGAAGCTAGTTATATTATTGAGAGTCTAGTAGGAACACCACCTATTAGTAACATAAAAATGAGATTACCTTGGAAGATGTTATGAAGAAGTTGGAGTCTATAGAGAAAAGTTTGCCAAACCTCCTTGATAGCACTAGCAAATTTGATGAATCACTAGGAACCATTGATGAAAGAATTGCTGTTTTAGAAACTAGTGCTATTCAAGATAATCAAAATCCTAGGATTGGTGAATTTGAGGAGGCTATGGATGTTATAAGTTCTACTTTTACCTCTATTAAAACTAAAAGGCAAAAGGCTTTTGTGGGAAAGAGCAAAAATTTATGTATGTGCCAAAAGTTTCTAAACCAAAACCCACGGGTGTGCTTGAAACTGATTACGTGTTTAATGAGCTTGAGGGTGAGTCACATAGTGGCCTTTTTAAATTTTCTTCCAAGAACTTCGTAAACTGAAAAGTCCTAGTATGAAAACCCTGTTCTTGATGAAGCTTTTGATGAATTAGACCTTTCTTCATTTGGTAATACTTGATGCATGCTTTGTGCCTAGCTAAAAGGCGTTAAAGAAAAGCGCTTATGGGAGGCAACCCATTTTATTTTCTGCAATTTTTCTTTATTGAGTCAAGGAGATTGTTTACTTCTGTAGCAACTCCTTTGTATCTTTATTTTCTCGCATTGTTGTGCCAAGAGTAGCCTCTAGTGTTAAGGTTTTGCTTAATTTTGATTGCTGCGCAGAAACAGATTTTTGCTGTCCACTGTACGAAAATCCTAAATCACCAGATTGTCGAAAAAATCTGAAACTTTTTGTGCGTGATCTTTATGAATGTCTGAATCTTTCATTAGTTCAAAGTTTTTTGATTGAGCGCTGTAAGTGCCTCGAAAAAATTCATCTTTACTGGCTGTTCTGTTTTGACAGATTCTGTCTCTGTTTTTTGCATTGTCTCTTGTGGGCTTTAGGCAAGGTTCTCTAATGGAGGGCTGTAGCTAATGTTTTATTGAGTTTTGCAATGTGTCACAACAGAACCAGTGGATTAAAATTTTTGAGTACTAACCCCTAATGAGATTTACTTTGAGTTTGGTGTGACGGAAGTTTTCAAGGGTCAAGAGAGAAGGATGATATAGGATCAAGAAGAGTGAAGAGCTTAAGCTTGGGGAGGCTCCCATGGATCTCCCCAGCATATTTCAAGAAGACTCAAGCGTCTAAGCTTGGGGATGCCCAAGGCATCCCCTTCTTCATCGTCAAATTATCAGGTCATCTCTAGTGAAACTATATTTTAATTCTTTCACATCATATGTGCTTTTCTTGGAGCGTCTGTGTGCTTTTATTTTCAGTATTGTCTTTTATTTTCAATAAAGCTTGACTGGACCCTAGCATTCTTGATTGGGAGAGAGACACGCTCCGCTTTTTCATGAGAATACTCCTATTCTTCACTTATATTTGTTGAGTATTCATATCTAGCGCTGTTCAGCTTTTAGCTCTTGTTTTCATGTATCTCTTTTCAGAGCTATTAGCTTTCTTTTGTAGAAAGTACTCTCTTGCTTCACTTATATTATTTGGAGAGTTGATTAAATAAATTGATTGGTGTTTGGTTGGTTCGAAAATGTTGCATGTGGTAATTGGTATAAGGAAAAACTTGCTTAATCTTGTAGATCACTAATATGGATAACTTGATGCTTGTCAATTGTTTTGAGTTAACAAGTAGATCATGATTAAATTTGTGCATCACATGAGTTAAGCCTATTAGTGAAGAACTACCGTAAAGCTTGTTGAAAATTTGGTTTGCATCGGTGGTATCTCTAAGGTCTAGATATTTTCTAATAACGGGTTTGGTTAACAAGGAAGACGGTATGAAGTCTTATAACGTTTGCAATATGTTTGTCATATAAAACTTGGTGTACGGGTTGATATTCTTGTTTGCTTACATAAACCTTGCTAGCCTAAACTCTGTACTGAGAGGGAATGCTTCTCGTGCATCCAAATCCTTGAGCCAAAATCCATGCCATTTGTGTCCACCATAACTACCTATATGTGGTATTTCCTTGCCACTCCAAGTAAATTTTTCATGTGCTACCTTTAAATTATTCAAAATGTTATTATTCCCTTTTTGTGTCAATGTTTACTAGCTCATGAGGAATTAGTGTGGTTATTCTTTATTCTTTGTCAAATGGACTTTTACACCTGGACTAGTGGCATATACATCCGCTTATCCTAATTTTGCAAAAAGAGCTGGCAACGGGGTGCCCAGTCCCAATTAATTACAACTTTAACCATTAATTCTCTTCACACTTTTGCCCTGATTCATCAGTAAGCAATGACAAACAGTGAAATATCTGCATGTGTGTAAACCAAAGAGAAAAAGGGATGATCTGCCTTGCTGGTAGAAATAACGTCCCATGGGAGCCGCTCTTAAAAGTCCGTTTGACAGGTAGAATACTGTTTCACCCGCTACCATTCGTTGACAATTAACAAACACCTCTCAAAAATAGATACTCCTCCATGGTATGTGATTGATGGAAGGCACCCGAGGATTCGGTTAGCCATGGCTTGTGTTAGCAAGGTTGGGAGGAGTATCAAATATTTTATGCAATCTCTATATGCTTTCAAAAACCTAAAAGCTCTAGCACATGATTTAATCCCTGCTTCCCTCTGCGAAGGGCCTTTCTTTTACTTTTATGTTGAGTCAGTTTTCCTATTCTTTCTGTCTTCCACAAGCAAACACTAGTGTCAACTTTGTTACAACATGGGTTATATGCAACGTATTGGACTTGTTATACTACTTTGTGTTGACATATCCATGAGATAAATATGTTGAAAGTTGAAGCAAATGCTGAAACTTAATTCTTCCTTTGTGTTGATTGAATACCTTTTTAGAAACTATTGCTTTATGAGTTAACACTATGCAAAACTGTTTGATGCTTGTCTTGAAAGTACTATTCATGAAAACGTTTAGCTTGTGTGATTCATTGTTTACTCATTATCTATTTGATAGCAAATTATAGACCATTGACTTGGATCACTTCATTCATTTACATGTGCCTTGCAATATTATATGATCAAGATTATGATAGTAGCATGTCACCTCAAAAATTATTTTGTTTTTATCGTTTACCTACTCGAGGACGAGCAGGAACTAAGCTTGGGGATGCTGATACGTCTCAAACGTATCTATAATTTTTGATGTTCCATGCTTGTTTTATACCAATTGCTACATGTTTTGCATCTACTTTATGTCACTTTTATACATTTTTTGGGACTAACCTATTAACAAGATGCCGAAGTGCCAGTTCCTGTTTTCTGCTGTTTTTGTATTCCAGAAAAGCTAGTCTGGAAATATTCTCGGAATTGGACGAAACTACACGGGGGTCCCTATTTTACCAGAAGACACCAGATGGAGCGAAGAAGCAACGGAGGGGCCACAGGGGCCCCACACGCACAGGGCGCCCCCCCTCTGGCGCGCCCTAGGGTGTGGGCCCCTCGGGTCTCCAGCCGCCGCCCTTTCGCCTACTTATTCCCCCGAGAAAATAACCCTAAGGCCTGAGCCAAAATCCACGAAAAGTTCCAGAGACGCCGCCGCCGTCAACCCTAGCTCGGGAGGGTCCAGAACCTCTTCCCGGCACCCTGCCGGAGAGGGGAATCGTCACCGGAGGCTTCTACATCGCCATGCCTGCCTCCGGAGTGATGCGTGAGTAGTTCATCCTTGGACTACGGGTCCATAGCAGTAGCTAGATGGTTGTCTCTCCATTTGTGCCATCATGTTTAGATCTTGTGAGCTGCCCTACATGATCAAGATCATATTATTGTAATGCTACATGTTGTGTTTGCTGGGATCCGATGAATATTGAATACTATGTCAAGTTGATTATCAATCTATGCCCTATGTTATTTATGATCTTGCATGCTTTCCGTTACTAGTAGATGCTTTGGCCAAGTAGATGCTTGTAACTCCAAGAGGAGTATTTATGCTAGATAGTGGGTTCATGCCTCCATTTAATCTGGGACAGTGACAGAAAGTTCTAAGGTTGTGGATGTGCTGTTGCCACTAGGGATAACCTAACGATGCTATGTCCACGGGCATATGTGTTTGTTTACATTACGCGCTTTACTTAATGCAATTATCCGTTGCTTGCAACTTAATACCAACGGGGGACTCGGATGACAACCCGGCGGTGGATTATTAGTCATAGATGCTGTTGGATAACGGTCTATGTATCTTGTCGTAATGCCCAATTAAATACCATAGTAATCATCATGCCATGTATTTGCATTGTCATGCGCTCACTATTTGTCAATTGCCCAGCTGTAATTTGTTCACCCAGCATGTTAGTTATCTTTTATGGAGAGACACCACTAGTGAACTGTGGACCCCGGTCCATTCTTTTAAACTGATTAAACCACAAACTGCAAACTGTTCCTTTTTCATTCTCTGCAATTTAATACTCATTTTCCACACGAGACGTTTAATCCTTTGTTTTCAGCAAGCCGGTGAGATTGACAACCTCACTGTTTCGTTGGGGCAAAGTATTGTGATTGTGTTGTGTGCAGGTCCACGTCAGCACCGGAATCCCTGGTGTTGCGCCGCATCATATTTCGCTGTTGACAACCTTCTGAAGAATTGTTGTTCATACTGGTGCGATAAACCTTGGTTTCATACTGAGCGAAAACTTGCTGCTAGACTATTTCAAACCTTCCTCTTGGGGTCTCCCAACGAGCAGGCACGCCTAGCTATCAACGACCTCACGCCTTCCTCCGCCACGGCCTCCGCTCCCGCGGCGCCGTCCGCTGTGTCCTCCTCCTCGGTCACCCCGTGCGCTCGGGCATCCTCTTTTCCGCCGCCTCCACCGCCACCTCCGCAGAGAGAGGTCTCCGCAGGCTCAACCCAGCCTCGGCGCTCACGGCGTGCAGCCCTATCTGCGACCCTCTGACGCACCCTCCCGAGTCGCCCGACCCCCGCTGCCGGATGCCCTGCTCACTCGGTGACCTTGCTCCTCCATGGCGCGGTGCGGCGGACCTGCTCGTCCCCGGTGCGGCGACCCTGCTTCCCCCCGGCGCGGCGGCCTGCTCATCCCCGGCGCGACGTCCCTGCTCCTTCTTGGCGCGGCAGCCCTTCTCCCCCACGGTGCGCGTCCCTGATACGTCCATTTTGCATCACTATTTTATATCATAATTTACTGTTATTCATTGATATATTTCATATTAAGATGTGTTACTTATGTTATTTTGTCTTATTTTGCATGTTTGATGATTATTGGATGATTATCTGCCGGAGTCAGATTTCAGCTGGAAAAAGCACCATCAGGATACTATATTTCTGGAGCTCCAAGAATATTTCCAAGAAGACAGATGTTACTATTTTATCAGAAGATGGAGCTAGCCAAAAGGGGAGGCTGAGATGGGCCAGGAGGGGCCCACACCACACCTGGGCGCGGGCCCCACCTTGGCCGCGCCCTGGTATGGTGTGGTGTCCCTGGCCCACTCCAGGCGCTCCCCCTTCGCGTACTTCATCCCCCAGAAACCCTAAGACACGGGGGTTGGACAAGAAAATATTCCGCCGCCTCCACAAGGCAGAAACAACAGAGAGAGAAAAAACTCTCCGGCAGGGAGAAATCTGCCGGGGAAATTCCCTCCCGGAGGGGGGAGATCGTCGCCATCCTCATCGTCATCGTGCTGGACTTCATCGGGATCATCATCATCATCATCTCCATCACCGTCACCATCATCACCGCTGCACCATCTCATCCGCTGTAACATCTAGGGCTATACTTTGTCTAGTTCATAGAGGAGACTCTCCCGGTGTTGATTACTCCTTGTGGTTGATGCTATTGAATTTTATCGGTGAATTGACGTATATGTTCAGATTGTTATTCATCATTACATAACCTCTGATCATGATCCATATGATGTCTTGTGAGTAGTTTGTTTAGTTCTTGAGGACATGGGAGAAGTCATACTGTTAGTAGTGGAATTATGTTGAGTAATATTTAATGGTTTGATATTTAAGTTGTGGTGTTATTCTTCTAGTGGTGTCGTGTGAACGTCGACTACATGACACTTCACCTTTATGGGACTAGAGGAATGCATTGTGTATTTGGTTGCTAATTGTGGGGTTGCCGGAGTGACAGAAACCTAAACCCCGTTAGTATACCGGTGCACAAGGGAGCGTAGGATCTCAGAGTTTAAGGCTGTGGTTAGATTTATCTTAATTACTTTCTTGTAACTGCGGATGCTTGCAAGGGGTATAATCACAAGTATGTATTAGTCCAAGTAAGGGCGGTGCATTAGCGTAGGTTCACCCACACAACACTTATCAAAACAATGAAGATTAATCAACTATGTGAAGTGAAAGCACTTGACTAGAATCCCGTGTGTCCTCAAGAACATTTGGTCATCATAAGTAAACCAACCGGCTTGTCCTTTGCTCTAAAAAGGATTGTGCCACTTGCTGCAATTATTATTATTGTCTTTTATTTACTCGCATTTTATTTATCTGCAATATCAAAAACTCCTAAAAACTTGTCTGTTAGTATTTACAGTGAAACCTTTACCGAAACTCCTTGTCAGCACCTTCCGCTCCTCGTTGGGTTCGACACTCTTATTTATCGAAAGTACTACGATACACCCCCTATACTTGTGGGTCATCAGTCCCTGGCTCATCCCCATCTGCTCGCGACCCACAGCCGTCTCGCTCGCGACCTGCAGCCGTCGGGCTCGATTTGTTGGCTCGCGACCTGCAGCCGTCGCGCGTCCTTGGCTCCTCGCCAGTTGCTCAACGTGCTAGCTCCCGTCGCCGCCTGGTCGCGCGGTTGGCCGCATCCGCATTTTCGATCTGTTTCCAGCTTGCTAATTGATGTTGCTCCGTGTTCGATTTCTTTGCTAGCTGCTGCTCGTTCGATCTGTTTGCTAGCTTGCTAGCTAGCTGCTGCTCCTCCGCTTTGTATTTTTCATTTTATTAATCTTGTTGTTGTTTAGCTATGATTTAGTTGTACTCAATTCGATTTTTAAAGGTGCTCATGAGATCATGGACAAAGAGAGAATATGTAAGTAGTATCATCTGAGATATTTTAATTTTTTATGGAGACCACATGTAATAGCATCAAAATATTAGTGACCGACGAGAAAAGACGGAGAAGTTTGCGTATGCATTTGTTATCCGTAGCAACACACGGGCACTCGGCTAGTAGTTGATAAATTGTAAACTTGCAACGAAAAGTTCTTTTCAAGGGATGTAGAGCTCCAAGATAACCAGCTGAAAGAAAGTACTCCTGGAAATAAATGGTATGTGAATACAAGTGTGACTTGAAGCAGCCTTCGTACTTTTTTTTCGAGAAATTGACAGGATCTCTACCTTTCAATCAGAAGAGAGTAACCAAAGTTTCACAAACCGAAAGAGTTCCGTAGGACCCTCCCCTCAACGGCCTTCATACTCACTTCGACGGTCGGATATTCTTGATCCACTGCACGATATCACACATTGCTGGCCTCAGGTTGGCATCTTGATTGCAACATCTTATATATGGCGAACTGAATCTTGAACATTAACGATTTATTTCGAGATTTTGTTTTTTCAAAACGAAATATCTTGATAACCGTTTATCCGAATTATGAACCGTTTTCATTTTTGAGCTACTCGCGTCGAGATCTTCAAAACTAGATCCCATGTTGATAGGTTTCGACGAACTTTTTTTTTGTACAACCGGTTATATATAGTTGTACAACTTGTGTCTGTATAGTTGTACAACCTGTGTTTGTACAAACTGTGTTTGCGTAGTTGTACAACATGTGTCTATATAGTTGTACAACCTGTGTCTGTCTAGTTGTACAACCTGTGTCTGTACAACCTGTGTCTGTGTCTGTGCAGTGTCTGTGTAGTTGTACAACATGTGTCTATGTAGTTGTACAACATGTGTCTATGTAGTTGTATAACCTGTGTCCGTCTAGTTGTACAACTTGTGTCTGTTTAGTTATATAACTTGTTAGTTGTACAACATGTGTATGTATATTTGTACATCGTCCTATGAATGTCCCGTACTACTAGTTTTGTGTAATTTGTACATCATATTTTCTTTGTAATTTGTACTCATATTTTATCTATTTTGTACACTGTTCTCTATCTGTTTTGTACAACCGTGATATAAAATTGTTTGTACTTCCCGCTATGTGTTTTTGTTTACCTAGTACGTGCAGGTTTCATCGGACGATCGTTCGACGATCAGATTTACGCGTACGCTAGGCGCATGTACGCACGTGGACCAGGACCAGCGCGGAAACCATGCAAGCCAGGGGGCTTCGTACCAGCACGGGACACTCGAGTCGCGAGGGAGCTTAGCTTCCTGTACATACGTGCGTACGTGACGCGCGCGGGGACCTCCAAATTTGCGTGGCCAAATTTAATTTCGCTACTTCCTACAAAACCAACACGTGGCATGCTTTAGTACCATGCTTTTTCCCTTTAGGAAGCGAACTCTTTTATTAGTGACACGCCCGGGTTGAGGTTTTCAAACTCCCGAGTAGAACTCGTTGTGCGTCTTGCACAATGGCCCAAGTAGATCCTTCGTTTTGTTGGGCTAGGTCCATCGGGCCGCCCAAATCAAAGAAACGCCACCTCAGAAACAAACACGGCCCCCGTATTCTTGCCGGCGGTATCTGTCCATATACGACGCGTCCCCCTCCAAAATCGGAGCAAAACCCTCGCCTGATTATGGAAATCGCGATGCAGTAAGATAGATCGATCGTCCTATCGTGCACCTAGCCCGCAAAACCATGGCGCCACCGGCTTCTTCAATACTCCCTGCATCCTTCAATTGCAACAATAACCACTGCTTCTTTACAAGATCGTATCGCTGCTTCAATAATGGCCGGGATGCGAGGTGGCGAGGTTTTCATCATCGGAGAGTTCGACCGGTGGAAGAAAGAGGGGGTTGGCCCCGGTGACGAGGCCGTGGCGGCGGTCATGGCGCTCGTTGGCGCCGTCCGATCCAGCATTGTTGTCACCGTTATGGAGCTCGAATCCGAGGTCAAGGCGGCCGCGAACGATCTGAAGGTGGGCTCTTGATCTGATATACTTAAAGAGCCATCGATCAGTTTATTTTGCTTATTTCAAAGTTCAAACTGACGAATTGTGATCGATGTGCTCACCGTCGAAACCTGCAGTGTCTTGACAAACAGTACGGTTCTATCTCTGCGGCCCGCGACATGTTCTTGCGGTACGTCGTCACCCGGCGGTGCGGTGGCAACGACGATCAAACCGCCCCCTTCTCTGCCGTCAAGCGCCGCCTCGTCAGCCGCGCCAGAAGATCAAGGGACATCTGTGGAGGCGCACGCGGGACGATCGCGACGCTCTGCCAGGGTTTCTTGCTGGACGGCTGCATCGTGCTGGACGCCCTCAAGCTGGCCGGTGCGAGCGGCAATCGCCTCCGAGCCCTATGCACCGGTAGTCCTGTATGATTCAATCGCGAATTTACCAAACCTTCGTGGTATCGCCGATAATGTGTGGAGCTTAATTAATATTTCATCTTGCAGAGGGTAGGCCAGGCGGCGCGGGGCTGAGGCTGGCCGGCGAGCTCGCGGCGGCTGGGATTCAGGCGAGGGTGCTGCTCGACTCGTCGGTGGCCTACGCGATAAGTGACGCTGACATGGTGTTGGTTGGAGCCGACGTGATCACCGAGACCGGCGGCGTAGTGGGCGCCATTGGCACGTACCAGGTCGCCCTGGTTGCCCGCGCCATGAGCAAGCCTATCTACGTGGCAGCCGAGAGCTACAAGTTCGCAAGGCTCTATCCGTCGGCCGTGGACGTTGAGGCGGCGGCGAGGGACTACACCCCGCCGCAGCACCTAGAGCTTTTCATCACCGACCTCGGTATGCTTCCGCCGTCTGGATTATCAGTTTAGGACGGAACCCTAGGAGGATAGAAATAGTCAATTAGAGAGCAAATCACGCGATTCTACGAGAATAGAGCAACCCAAAAAACGAAACATGCATGCAACATGCATTCGTGACACAATGAAAATGACATCTGCACTTTTAAGTGCTATATTTCGGATTTTATTTTATCTTATTAATTCACAAAAAAATCATCTTGTTGATAATCCGTCTTTGTCTTAATAAGATCTTCAAACCTAGACCCATGTTGTATGATTCACCGAGTTTTCTTTTGACTTTAAAGTTCCCACCCGACAATGGATGAAGTTGTCATTGTATTGTTAACGGATTTGCTAAGTCTCAGTTTGCACTTTTTTTTAACTACCGTTGCACATTTATAAGGTGACAAAGACTAAAGGAAATATCAGTCAGCTGAGACATAGGCACTCCCGCTATCACGTGGTAACTTCTTTTGTATAAGTTGGCAACTTAGTATGTCTCAGTCTTTAATTAATAACCAAAGGTGGAGCGAGGGACAAGCGAATGAGTCGTCCCGATACGAAAAACCAACTTTACAACCATTCCCCTCTGTTGTATTAATATGGGTGAGAAAACACCCCAACTACGTCACGTTCTTGCTAAACTGTCTCTTCTATTTTACAAAATATACCTTTATATTTCTCTAAACTAGTAAGTGTGCAGCAGGTACAACGCACGTCTTATAAATCTATAATACAAATAAGTGTTTGGAATTCTATTTCTCTTTCACCGAGTTATTATTCGTTTAGCAAGTTATTTGTACTGGAACCACTTAAATAGGTCTCATGACCCAATGATGTAAGACTACGTACAACACACAATCTACACTCACGTCATCACTTAAAATTAATGATGCACACACCGTTTTTTAATGTGAGCCCCTAACAACCACATACCGGAAACAATCTGCCAAATCCCTTCATTCCTATCTTTACGACCCATACTTATAGGTAAATTTATCCACAAATCACAATGCACACTAAAATTTGAAAAAAAAATTCTAAAAAAAACTATACATCCTACATCAACAAAACCGGGAGAGTATAATTTGTTACAAAAAAATATTTGAAAGCAACAACTAAGTAACATTATCCACTATTTATTCTTTGATGATTCTCTCCTAAAGGTCCACACATTTATGTGGCCAATAATGATTTGTTTAATGACATGGATATTTTTTATAGCTCCATTCCATTCATACTTCAATTTATGTAAAATCGTTGTTTTCACAGCTCAAAATCATCCTACATATGCATTATACAACATTGTTATAAAAAATCATGTGCAAACTGTGACCAAATGAGCATGGTGGGTATTGGAAAATGTAGCGCTTCATCGGTGTCATGAGTGTATGAAATTTAAAAACAAATAACCAGACATACAATTTCATGTAATAAATGTCACATTGTGTGTTGAACGAATAAAATAAGATTGTAATGCATCGACAAGTGATACGTCTCAAACGTATCTATAATTTTTGATGTTCCATGCTTGTTTTATACCAATTGCTACATGTTTTGCATCTACTTTTTGACACTTTTATACATTTTTTGAGACTAACCTATTAACAAGATGCCGAAGTGCCAGTTCCTGTTTTCTGCTGTTTTTGTATTCCAGAAAAGCTAGTCTGGAAATATTCTCGGAATTGGACGAAACTTCATGGGGGTCCCTATTTTACCAGAAGACACCAGATGGAGCAAAGGAGCAACAGAGGGGGTGTCGGGGGAATATTTAACCCGCGACTTATTTAATTTGATCAACAGCGACTTAAGGCCGCGTATTATTGTTGGGCCACGAGGAAGATGGGCCAATCTCACGCCACGGCTCAAGGAAGGAAAACTCCAGAAGGTCGGTGCAAACTTGCCTTGGAAGACAAGAAATACGATCAGGCTTCGTGTAGAACTCTTGTAAACCTGACGAGCCTCTGCATATATAAAGAGGACTCGCAGGACTTGGAACGGGTCGAGCTATCAAGCCCTCAAACCCTAGCATATACGGCGAGTTCCACATTGGATCGTCTTCATTGTAACACCTCGATTATCATATCAATACCAATCTAGGGTAGGCAGGAAGTAGGTCTTTTACCTCACATTGAGGGGGCCGAACCTGGGTAAATCTGTGTTCATCTTCGTTCTTGTGATCCCACGACAAGCTCGGAGACGCTTGACTCGCGCAATCCCACACCTACGAAGTCAGCTATGACACCTGACGTGACAATCCCACGACAGTTGGCGCCCACCGTGGGGCCTGCGGTCAAAGGCGTCACGTTCCACGCAGGATCCATGAAGGGAGCTGAAGATCTCGTCGTTGGCCGTATCATCACGGTCAATGGCATACCTCTCGTCGATGATTCAAGCTGGGGGCCGGAAGCAGATTATTTGGAAACCGGCCACGTCATCCCGTTTGGATCTATCAACGTTTTCGTTGGCTTCATTGGCGGCGACTCAATAGAAGAACTCGCGGACGATGGAGATCAATCCGTGGAGAGCATGGACTCGCAAGAGTTCGGGTCCATCATGTCCGCCTTTGAAGAAGGCCTCTGGGGTTGCCCACAGGAGGCTACGTTATCACCAGACCTGGAGGCGGCACAAGTCGCAGTCTACACAACTACAGGAGCGGGCGCATCAGGAACCGCTGGAGAAGCCGAAGCACCAGCACCTCCAAGCAACCCGCTACTTGTTCCTGTATCAGAGAGGAACGCTGCCGTCCGTGCAACAGAAATTGAAGCTGCAAGGGCCGAGCTCCTGTATGAAGATCAAAGGATGCAAGAGGAGCGCCGTAGGCTCGATCAGATACGTCAATGAATCCAACAGGAGCGGCAGAGCCTAGCTGCCCTAGCTGCGGCTCAAGGACAGGTTAACTCGCAGGCACAACTGCGCGCGACTCAACCAACGGTGGAACTTCCACTTACTCCCGCCGCAGAAGGAAGGGTCCAGGCAGTTGCAGAAGGATTGGGACAAACAAATCAAGAGGCCCAGCAGCAACCAAGGAGGTTTCACACCCCGCGGGTCATTATCAAAACCCTGTCGACAATATGTATGTTGCGGCTAATATCCTGACTCAGATGGTACCAACAGGCGACGACCCGGTCAATACTGAAGCGCGGCGTGCGATTCAGATGTTAAGCACTGCCGTTTTGCAACAGGCCAACCGGGCAGAAGCCGCAAGACAACTACCCTTGTGCCAACCAACCACAGAGTTGCTGCAGAAGGAAGCGTTCAAAGCAGGCCGCCAGAAAATACACCAGGAGTCGCACAGAGGCAGCAGGAGCAAGTCGCAGAAGCACCGGTGAATACGCCAGCAGTGCAGGTGCGACCTGTGGCGGTTAACAACCCCGCAGGTACATCCACGTATGTCCTCGCGGCTCAAGGGCCCAGCATGCTTTACTGAGAAGATCAGATCGGAACCTTTCCCTGAAGATTTCAAAGGCCACGAAAGGTGGCAAACTACAATGCCAGTATGGATCCCACCACTTGGTTGAACAATTACGAGATGGGGATGAGCATCTTAAATGCTTCAGAAGAGATATGTGCAAGGTACCTCAATATGATGCTTGAAGGCACAGCGCACATATGGCTGCAAAATTTGCCTCCCAACTCCATAAATACTTGGGAGGAATTGAAGGATGCTTTCGTCAAGAATTTTCAAGGAACTTGCAAGCGACTCTGCAACATAGAAGATCTTGAGCGTTGTGTTCAGAAGGAAGGCGAGTCAAGTCGCCACTGGATGAAAAGGGTGGCAGAGATAATACATTCTTCAGATAACATACCTCCAAGCTCAGCCGTCCTGGTAATGGAGAAAAACTGTAAGTTTGAGCCGCTGATTCATAAGTTAGGTCGCATGAAGGATAAAGTCAAAAGCCTCAGCGAGGTAATGGCTGCGGCTAACAAATATGCCGCCTCGGATAAGACCAGAGATGCGTCAGATGGAGAGGAAGAAGAGGCTGCTACAAAAGAAAAGAAAAGCGTTAGTAAGCCGCAGCAGCAGCAGCAGCCAAGCCATAATAGCGTAAACCAAAATAAGCGCAAAAGTGAAGACGGTCGCTCAGGACTCGTTGCTAATACGCGTGGAGGATTCAGAGGTCAGCGGGGAAGGGGTCGAGGATATGGCTCCCATCCGATCAACATGCAAGAAATTTTTAATCGGCCATGCGACCTCCACGCAACAGGTGATGGACGACCAGCAGACCACACCAAGGCACAATGCAACTACTATAAGCAGTGGAGAGAAGAAAGCCAACATAACAGAGGAAATTCCCACGAAGGAAGCACTGGTGCAGCTCATAACGCAAGTATTGGGCAGCACGGCGCGAATAATTCCAGGCAAGCAGGGCAGTATCACACAATAGTCATTGACACCTCCAAAAGAGAAGAGAAGTTGAGTCGCAGAGGTCAACAAGTGAATGCCGTGATGCCAGCAACGCCCAACTGGCTGAGGTGGTCAGAGCACACAGTAACTTGGAGTCGCGACGATCATCCGCCACAAGTACGAGAACCTGGAAGTTGGCATTGGTTGTAGCACCATATGTAGCAGGTTATAAGCTGACCAAAGTGCTAATGGACGGAGGAAGCAGCATAAACATCTTGTACTACGACACATTCCAGCGTCTAGGGCTCAAGGATTTAGCCTACAACCCACATCAACCGTGTTTCACGGCATTGTCCCAGGAAGATCAGCACAACCAGTGGGAAAAATAACACTAGGGGTAACTTTTGGGACGGAGGAGAACTTCCGGAGCGAGTTCTTATGCTTCGAAGTGGTAAAATTCCAAAGCCCATATCATGCCTTATTTGGAAGGACAGCCTTTGCTAAGTTTATGGCTAGGCCATGCTACGTGTACCTGCAGTTAAAGATACCAGGACCAAGAGGGGTCATTACAGTTATGGAGATAGAGAAAAAGCAATAGAGTGCGAAGAAGGAGATGCAGCCTTCGCAGAATCAGCCTGTGCCGCCGAAGAGCTAAAAGGCTATAAGTCGTTGGTGGATCCAAATGATATGAGCGTAGTAACCGCGCCTTCTACAGAGCCACCCATGAAATTCAAAGCGGCCCAGGACACTAAACAGATAAATCTTGTACCTGGCGACTCATCCAAGCAGACCAGCATTGGAGCACATATGGAAGAAGAACAGGAGAAGGCTCTCGTTGCTTTCCTCCAGGAAAACAAAGACATCTTTGCATGGAAACCATCAGATATGCCGGGAGTACCAAGAGAGTTAGCAGAACATAGCCTTAAGGTAAACCCTGCGGCTAAACCAGTTAAGCAGCCGCTGCGGCGATTTCATGATGATAGAAGGAAAGCAATAGGGGAAGAAATAGCCCGTCTACTCGCTGCAGGATTCATCACGGAGGTATACCACCCGGAGTGGTGGCAAATCCAGTCTGGTTATGAAAAAGAACGGTACGTGGCGGATGTGTGTTGACTACACTAGTCTTAACAAAGCCTGCCCAAAGGATCCATTTGCCTTGCCACGGATCGACCAAGTGATTGATTCACTGCTGGGTGCGAACTATTATGCTTTTTGGATGCTTATTCAGGCTACCATCAAATCAAGATGAAGCAGGAGGACCAAGAAAAACGTCCTTCATTACGCCCTTTGGAGCTTTTTGTTATGTCAGCATGCCTTTTGGGTTGAAGAACGCAGGAGCGACTTACCAAAGGTGCATTCAGAATTGTTTGCATGAACAGATAGGTCGCAATGTTCACGCTTATGTGGACGACATTGTGGTTAAGTCGCAAATTGGCCAGGATCTCATCAGCGACCTGGCGGAGACATTTACAAATCTCAGAAAGTACAACATGAAGCTCAACCCTACAAAGTGCGTCTTTGGAGTACCAGCAGGAAAATTATTGGGGTTTATAGTATCAGAAAGAGGCATTGAGGCCAACCCTGACAAGATAAAGGCCGTAATGGACCTACAGAAACCAGAAAAAATCAGGGACGTACAGCGACTTACAGGATGCGTTGCGCATTAAGTCGCTTTATATCAAGACTGGGAGAAAAAGCATTGCCTTTGTACAGATTGCTGAGAAGTCAGATACCTTTGTTGGGATAAAGAGGCTGATGAGGCCCTCACAGCCTTGAAGAAACAGTTGACAAATGCTCCAGTCTTGGCGGCTCCAAAGGATAAAGAGCCGATGTTGTTGTATATAGCAGCAAATTCCCGAGCAGTCAGTGCTGTCATGGTCGTAGAGAGACAAGAGCCAGGAAAGGAGTACCCCGTCCAAAGGCCAGTGTATTATGTAAGTGAAGTGCTCACGGCCTCAAAGCAGCGCTACCCCCAATGGCAAAAGCTAGTATTTGGTGTATTCATGGCGAGTCGCAAGCTGAAGCACTACTTCCAGGAGCACCCAATAACTGTGGTCAGTTCAGCGCCTTTGGCGGAAATTATACGCAACCGAGAAGCTACTGGAAGGTTGCAAAGTGGGCTATCGAGTTGGGTCCATATCATATCAGTTATGAGCCGCGTACTTCCATTAAGTCGCAGGCCCTGGCAGATTTTATCAACGATTGGACAGAAATCCAAGTCGCTCCCAGCATGGCTGAAGCAAAATATTGGACCATGCACTTTGATGGGTCAAGGCAGTTACAAGGCTCGGGGGCTGGAGTTGTCCTAACATCCCCTAAAGGAGATAAGCTACGGTATGTGTTACAGATACACTTCAATTGTACAAATAACGTGGCAGAATATGAGGCACTGCTTCACGGTCTACGTATAGCAAAGGAGATGAACATCAGTCGCATACGCTGTTTTGGCGATTCAGACTTGGTGGCACAGCAGGTCTCTGGAACATGGGATAGAAAGATGCAAATATGGCTGCATATAGAAGGGAAGTGGACAGAATTGCAGGATATTTCACTGGATATCAAGTAGAACATATTGATCGGAGACAAAATGAAGCGGCAGATGCTTTGTCTCGGCTTGGATCCAATAGACAATCTGTACCACCTAATGTGTTTCTAGATGAGTTGCACAATCCATCAGTTAAGCCTCCAGCAGAGATTGACATTGCAGAGCCAGAGGATGATTCAACTCTAGTCGCAGCCCTGCATGAACAGCCAGGATGGACAGAGCCATACATGGCATACTTAAGTCGCGGAGTGCTACCAGACGATGAGTTTGAGGCGCGCAAAATCATACGGCGATCTAAGGCCTATACCATCATCAACAATGAGTTATATAAGCGCAGCGTCTCAGGAGTATTCCAAAGATGTGTTTCACCAGAAGAGGGACGAAAAATCTTGCACGAAATTCATTCAGGCGATTGTGGCCATCATGCTTCGTCAAGATCTTTGGTGGCAAAGGCGTTCCGGCACGGATTCTTCTGGTTAACAGCATTAGCAGATGCAGAGCAAATTGTCAGAGTGTGCGATGGATGCCAAAGATATGCGAGACAGGATCATATGCCAGCTCAAGCACTTCGCACAATACCCATCACATGGCCTTTTGCAGTATGGGGTTTTGACATGGTAGGGCCCTTCAGGCGGTCTTCAAACGGAAAAACTCACCTCCTAGTATGGTGGACAAGTTCACAAAGTGGATAGAAGCAGAACCTGTAGGAGATTGTGAAGCTGAAACAGCAGTCAAGTTCTTGAAGAAGTTATATTCCGCTTTGGGTATCCCCACAGCATCATCACGACAATGGGAGTAATACCTCTGAAGGAGCAACACAAATATTTTGTGCCAAAATGGCATAAGGCTGGACCTCACGTCAGTAGCACACCCACAGAGCAATGGACAAGCTGAGCGAGCTAATCAGGAAATCCTACACGGAATTAAGCCGCGCCTTATAGAAAAGTCGAAGCATCTCCAGGATGTTGGGTAGAGGAATTGCCAGCAGTACTGTGGAGTTTGAGGACAACCCCCAACAGATCCACAGGGTTTACACCATACTTTATGGTCTATGGAGCAGAAGCAGTCATGCCCAGCGATATTATACATGATTCACCAAGAGTTGCGGCTTATGTCGAGGCAGATAATGAAATAGCTCGGCAAGACTCGGTGGATACATTAGAAGAAGTCAGAGACTTGGCAGCCTCAAGGTCAGCGGTGTATCAACAAGGTTTGCGACGTTATCATGCCAGACGCATCAGAACCCGCACCTTTCAAGAAGGCGACCTAGTATTGCGACTCAAGCAAGACCATAAGGGCATGCATAAGCTGTCATCTCCATGGGAAGGACCATTCATCATCAGCAAGAAGCTAAACAATGGCTCATACTATTTGTTGGACGCAAGGGAAGAAAGAAGTGATCGCCACGATTTTGAAGATCGATTGGAAGCACCTCGCCCTTGGAACGTCGCACATCTGCGACCTTATTATACATAAGAGAAGGCTACTCAGAGCCAGGCAACACCCTTTCAGCTTTATAAGTTGAGTATCATCACAGCCACTCAGGGCTAGAGCTTCAACTCAGGTCGCCACCTAGGCGCGACCTATGCAACACCTGATCGCCACCTAGGCGCGATCAGTTTTTGTATCAGAAAGCGGCCGCCACCCAGGCACGGCCGTAGCTTTGTATCACCTCAGGTCGCCACCCAGGCGCGACCGACCAATGTCTCATTCTGGATTGCCCCCTATGTGCGATCCGACCCTATGATTAACACGGTTGCCAACGAGGCGCGACCTTATGTGTTTTCATAGCCCAAGCTTATCATAGCTTAGCCTATCATGGCTTCAGCCTATCATGGCGCCTATCATGGCAAACCTTAAGTTGGATAGCTACTTGCATTATGTGTCCAAAGTACTGGGGTGCGGTGTCAATCAAAGTGCAATAGTCTATCATGGCTGCCGAGTGACCCTGAACACGCATGTTTACCTGGGAAATACTGAGTCACGCGAGTGCCCACTTACAGGAAAATGACCTAACGAGAGGTCGATGTACTGTCTCAGTACAGCAACACCAATTGCAATTATTTGTATCTTAACAATTGTTTTGTTCATGATATCAAAGATACAGGTGACGATCTTCAAAACCCTCTGAGAAGAATTAAGATGACTATCAAAGTCACGTCCTCTCAATCCTTGGGGCTACATTATATTGCCATCAAAAATTTGAAGATGGATCGTTATCAGAATTTTGAAGATATCAAGCTGATTCAAGCAAAGAAGCTCACGAAGCCGGATGATCTTCCAGGTGCGAATCAAGGCCAACTAAACATGATCATAAGTCGCAAAAACGAAAAGTGCGGTCTAAACGTTCAAGATCAAGAATAACAAGATATCTCATGAAGATTCAGACCACACTTGGGGGCTAATGTCGGGGGAATATTTAACCCGCGACTTATTTAATTTGATCAACATCGACTTAAGGCCGCGTATTATTGTTGGGCCACAAGGAAGATGGGCCAATCTCACGCCACGGCTCAAGGAAGGAAAACTCCAGAAGGTCGGTGCAAACTTGCCTTGGAAGACAAGAAATACGATCAGGCTTCGTGTAGAACTCTTGTAAACCTGACGAGCCTCTGCATATATAAAGAGGACTCGCAGGACTTGGAACGGGTCGAGCTATCAAGCCCTCAAACCCTAGCATATACGGCGAGTTCCACATTGGATCGTCTTCATTGTAACACCTCGATTATCATATCAATACCAATCTAGGGTAGGCAGGAAGTAGGTCTTTTACCTCACATTGAGGGGGCCGAACCTGGGTAAATCTGTGTTCATCTTCGTTCTTGTGATCCCACGACAAGCTCGGAGACGCTTGACTCGCGCAATCCCACACCTACGAAGTCAGCTATGACACCTGACGTGACAATCCCACGACAGGGGGGCCACCAGGAGGCCACACGCACCCAGGGCGCGCCCAGAGACGCCGCCGTCGTCAACCCTAGCTCGGGAGGGTCCAGAACCTCTTCCCGGCACCCTGCCGGAGAGGGGAATCGTCACCGGAGGCTTCTACATCGCCATGCCTGCCTCCGGAGTGATGCGTGAGTAGTTCATCCTTGGACTACGGGTCCATAGCAGTAGCTAGATGGTTGTCTCTCCAATTTGTGCCATCATGTTTAGATCTTGTGAGCTGTCCTACATGATCAAGATCATATTATTGTAATGCTACATGTTGTGTTTGCTGGGATCCGATGAATATTGAATACTATGTCAAGTGTATTGTCAATCTATGCCCTATGTTATTTATGATCTTGCATGCTTTCTGTTACTAGTAGGTGCTTTGGCCAAGTAGATGCGTGTAACTCCAAGAGAGAGTATTTATGCTAGATAGTGGGTTCATGCCTCCATTTAATCTGGGACAGTGACAGAAAGTTCTAAGGTTGTGGATGTGCTGTTGTCACTAGGGGTAACCTAACGATGCTATGTCCACGGGCATATGTGTTTGTTTACATTACGCGCTTTACTTAATGCGATTATCCGTTGCTTGCAACTTAATACCAATTGGGGACTCGGATGACAACCCGGCGGTGGATTATTAGTTATAGACGCTGTTGGATGACGGTCTATGTATTATGTCGTAATGCCCAATTAAATACCATAGTAATCATCATGCCATGTTTATGCATTGTCATGCGCTCACTATTTGGCAATTGCCCAGCTGTAATTTGTTCACCCAACTTTCCACTGTGGGACGCTGCTCTCGGAGAGCCACACGATGGTTGAGACCTCGCTCCCAATCTCGCGCTACACGACCATGCGAGCGACCACCTTGCGGACGCTCCTCTCGAGAACCTTCAACACCTTTGGCGCGTCGTTGTTGTCCCTCCTCCGCTATACCCCGGTGGATTCTCCACCACAAGTGGAAAGTGTAAGGGTGATTTTTCAGATGGAAGAGAGGGAGTCACCGACTGATTTTTCCTGGCTAATTCATGGGAAGAGCCACTAGATGCATACCACGTGCCTGGATTTTTCATATTGTTGATGAAATCTAGCATATGCTAATCTGGTTCACGGAAATTACTAACTCAAAATGATACTTTGTCTTATTTCCCCATCAGCTTGGGCTTATGGGTACTGGTTCGGTACATGTAATTCTACATCGGCTTTTGTTGAGGGCCAGCAGGCACACTAGGCCATGCCGAGTGCCACTCGGCGATCGGTTCAATTTAGGTAGTGAGCTCGAGCAAGAGCAATGATATGGTCGGTGAAGTGGACGATATAGAAGAGCCGAGCAAGAGGCTACCGAAATTTCTAAATAGGCAAAGCAAAATAATACTCTTTTCTCACTAATCGGAAGTCAGAACGACTGACATGTTCCTCAAAAAAAGTTTATGTACGTACTCTAATTGTCCAGCTTTACGAAACCAAAACGTGGCTCTACACAAGTTGCTGCTAGCTAGGTGCCGTGTCGTCATCTTTTCTTTATACTGGAATTGTTTGATCGATCTCTATCCAATAAAGCGCATGTTTGTCCTTCTGTAGAGCAATGGCGTTCAACTCAAGCCGAAAGAGTAGCGAGCTAATTAGAACCACCCTCCGTACCAACGTCTAGGCCCAAACAGACAGGGGAAGTTCGAGTGGGCCTCTTCTTCTGCTTCTTCTTCATCATCCTCATCGACGTGGCTATGGTAGTGAGGGACGAAGCTCCACGGGCTGTCGTCAAAGATGCTGCGGAACCGGCTCCGGAGGAACGTGGCGGCCTCGTGCGCTGCCGCCTGCCTCGCCTTCCTGGCCGACGACCGGCTCTGCGTGAAACTCCAGAGGTGTTTTTCTCTTATCGATGCTGTCTTGGGAACGTAGATCCGCACGGTGACCGTCCCAGGATCCGGTGTAAACTCGCCTGCATCCTGGGTTCTGTAGGAGGGCTGGATGGTTTCGCCCAGGCAGTTGGCCATGTCCCGCAGCTGCACCTCCTCCTCCGACATCGCCTCGCGCGCCGGGGGTCCCATGGCGCGGCTGTGCGGGAAGCGTTGTGCCGTCACACACCGCCAGGTCCCTGATGACGATTCAGGTGGCCTGTATGTACGGAGACAGCTGTTACGGACGTCGTAGGATTGCAGCTGCCGGAAAGGCCGGAGGCAGTAGGCGGCCAGCGACGAACAGTTCTTCTCATCGTCCACGAAGAAAATCTGGTTCTCTCTGATCTTGCCGGGCCCTGAGGAGACGGGGAAAGCGCCGCAGCAGGAGTCGCCGACAAAGACAGCGTTCCCGCCCAAGTCCCTGACCGGCTCCGGCCACTTTGTCGTCTTGCCGAGTGCGAATACCCCTACTTCGCTGGTGAAGTGCGTGCAGCCGGGCACGCGGTTTCTCCCAAAGGCCCTACCGACCATGTGCAGCCTCCCATGGAGGATAATCAGGTGCAGCTTAGCATTGCCGACATATAAGCGCCGCTCTATTTGCTGGGATGACCTCCACGGCTCATCACGTTGGAGGTCGCCGTCTTGGAAGACGTGGACGCGGCCTTTTGCGTCGAGCGCATGGAGTTTCCCCTCGAAGAAGATGATGTCGCGCTAGTGATGGTCCGCCAAGAGCCCCCTCGCCCTACATGGCAGACGGCGATCTTGCTTCTCATGCTATGGTTGTCTTCACTGTCAAGGATGGCAGCAACCGTGCAGCTCTTCGAGTCCGGCGCTGACGACAGGACGAACTTAACCATCAGCTTTTTCTTCCGCCGCGGTAGCTTGATCCGCTCCATGGTAAAAGCGTTCAGTAGGAAGGGGCGGCCTGTCCGTGGCACGAGGGCGAGCCAATTCCCGAACGAGCCTCGGCAGACGGCAGCAGCGGCATCCTTGGGCAGCGGGACGCGATGGATGGCGGCGTCGTGCAGGCTGACGCAGTGCCCGGGGGCGACGAGCCATGGCATGGGAGGACGCGGGTGAGCAAGCTCGGCGGCGCGCCATGCCTTGCAGACGCCGCGGAAGCGGACGCGGTCGCCAAAGGCCGGAGTGAGTCGGTCGAGGATGACGCTGAGCAGGTCGTGCGGGAGTTCGGACCATGGATGTCGGTGGCGCCTTGCTCGTTTCTTGGCCGGTGGCATGATATGACGACGGGATTATCGCCGCCGCGCGAGATCGAAAGAGATCTTGTAAAGCAACCAAGCTCAAATTCGTCAAATAAATAGGAGTAATTTTTTTTTTTGAGAGGTAAATAGGAGTAATCTTGCTCGTATTGGACATGATTTGTTTGGTTGGAGAAGCAGTCGTGATACGCAATAACTCCTCGTAGTTTGGATCAATCGTGATACGCAAGAACTCGTCGTGATTTGGATAAACCTGAACTCAAAACTCGTGATTCGATTGTGTTTTTCCTGTTCATATCGATCTGGTGTGAACTCGTGCTCTAGACGGTATCTGAAACTTTGCAAGACAAACGGGGTACAGCACTGCTGATTCAACCAATCAACTAGAATTGATTCAATATTTTGTACCATTACATCCCTTCTTCTGTACAACAGCGACACTCTACAACCTCTCAGATGTGCATTCCGCAATCTATGGAAACAAGTGGTTGCACTAAAAAGGAGGAGCAACTGGGATGGTGACCAAGCAATCAGCAGGCCTAGCAACAGATCTGAAAATGCTCTAAGCCAGAGACCATATCAGTCCTTCACATCCGAGACGCCTTCTGACGATAGCTGAAACCTCGCTTCGGCTTCCGCCAGGCAGGGGGAGCTTATTACTTTACAGATTCGCTCCTCTCCTCTTCCCTTGCGAAGAGCAAGCCTGAAACGACACAGTATTCGCGTGTCAGAAAAAACTGATTACATATTACAGGGACAAGGCTGCCTGGAAAGTTAAGGCCGAAGGGAAAGTGAAGTTCTTTTTTTTGGTTGCTACTGCAAAACCGAAATTGGACAGCTGATCGCCTAAGAAAAAGGGGGTGGCCTCACGATGATGTTTGTTGTCTGTGCCATCAAGAGCTAGAGACTACCAATCACCTAGGGCTGCACTGCTCTTTTGCTAAAGAGGTTTGGAGCTTCTTCACAAGCTCCAACCTGTCTTTGATCTAGCTTTTGTGTCGCTCCAATCTCATTGGTGAATGGTGGAGCAAGATGCGGAGCAGTCATGTCTCTATGCAGCTGAAGAAGGACACCTCCATTGCGGTTTATATCTTCTGGCATGTTTGGAAGGAGCGAGGACGGCGAATTTTCGAGGGCAAGAACCTTGTGGCAGCTTCGATTGCTGCTCTGGTCAGAAGTGATGAGGAGGCGATGTTCACCGTGCGGTAAAGTGTGCATAACGTTGGGTATACGAGAGTATAGAGTGGTTGAGTTGCTCAATCTGGAGCGTGTGATGTAAAGGTTTCCAAAACCTATTTGTACATGTTCTCTCTCTAATAATGCAATAGCAGAGCTGAAAGTGCATGTGTTGCCCCATACGTGGTTTTGGTAATTAACGACAATCCTTATGGACTAATGTTTGCATTGAGATATTCTTATAGATCTTGTCCATAGGAAAGATTGGAATTCATGTGTTGGACTCTTGAAGCTTATAAGATGACCAAGATCTTATTCAAAGGTTTATATGAAGAATGGTCATGTGTAGAGTTGAGCATATTTCAAGCATGTCTTGAAGAATATATGGCGTGGATATTCATGTTCTCCTTCAAGACATCATCCTTGTGAAGAGAGAAGGAAAGATACAAGTTGATCAATACTAAGTGCAAAGAGTGGATTCAAGTGATCAACACACAAAGCTACATGTTGTACCATGTGGGATCTTGTGATCCAATGGTATGGTAAGCAATTGTCTATATAGCTTTGTGAACTAACCCATATACATGTGTGTGTGGAGTATCTATGTGAGGTTAGCTATCTTCCCATGGGCATGCATCAAAGGAAGATTCCATATAGCCCATGGCGGATGACGTCAAGTGGTAGTCGTCATCAAGATTATGGCCAAGTGAAAATGTTCCTAAAAGTGGCTCTCCCATATTGTGTTTGGGGGAGCATTTCACAAGCATTCACCAAGCGGAGCGCAATCAAGAAAGGTGATCCAACTTGAGGTGATCAAGATCGTCATCATCTAGCTCAAGTGGATTGCGCAAGGCAAAGGTATGAACTTGATAGGTTTTCTATTTTACCGGTCTCATGGTGTTAATGAGAGACCGGATTATAGGATAGATGCCACACTTTCAAGAGGGGCTCTCGAATGAGTAACTTGATCATATCGTTCGGAGAGAGCTCAGACCTTTGCATACTTGGCATCATCTTTCTTGGTTCTTATTTGGCTTTCCTCCATGTGTGGTTTTAGAGCTTGTCATGATCTTCCCGGCAAGCTCAAGTTCATCAAAAACGGATTTCGTATGGAAAACTTATTGCGTTTTTGGTGTTGAAGGTTTTACCGGTTGTTCTATTTTTGAGAGATTTAACCTTTCCACATTTGGTTTTATGATTCATTTTTGGACAATGATGTTTCTCTGTATAATCTTGAAGAGCTCGTTGTCGTGATTCCAATGAGCCAAAGATCATCGAAAACGGAGTCCGGATGCAAAAGATATTGCCGTTTTGGTGTTCGCTATTTTGCTGTTTTTCCTGTGGCGGTAGTACCGCCCTCGGTACCGCCAGAAACGGGTTCTGGAGCCCTTATCCGGTAGTACCGCTGGGTTAAGAGGTAGTACCGCTGCCTGGAAGTTTTTTTCATCCTGTTGTGTCTTCCAGACCTCCCAGGGGGCGGTAGTACCGCCTAAACCAGCGGTAGTACCGCCCCGGCGCGATTCTGCACCCAACGGTTAGATATTTGGGTGACCTATTTAAGGGGCCTTCTTCCCCAATGGTTCCCCAACCTTTCTTGCAAGTTTTGTCCTCCATTGTTGACCTCCAAAAGCTTGCTTTCTCTCAATCCCTCCAATGATTATTGCTCATTCTTGAGGGAAACAAGAGAGGAGATCTAGATCTACATCTCCACCAATCAATCTCTCCTCTAAGTGAGGGGAGCATATTGGATCTAGATCTTGGGATTCATTTGTTGCTTCCTTGCTCTTCCTCTCATCTTCCTCCATAGCATTAGTTGCTTTGGTAGGATTTGAGAGTGAATTGCTTTGAGCACTTCTTGTGTTCTTGCCATTGCATTAGGTGCATCGGTTTGAGTTCTACACGGTGATTCGTGGAGGTGAAGTTTGAGAAGCTTATTACTCTTTTTGGTTCATGTTACTCCTTGGGTTGGTTGTAACCCTAGGAGGCTTTGTGAGTTTCGGAGCCTCAACTTGTTGCGAGGTGGTCCGGGACATTGTTGGGAGGCTCCAACTCATTGTGGAGTTCCTCAACCTTGGTGTATCGGTTTGGTCAACGCCTTCAAGTCGACCTCATAGTGGAACGAGCCAATCCCTCACGGGTGAAGCTCACGGAGAATAGGGTGAGCACATCGGTGCTATTGGAGTGCCTAGGAGGCTCCACACCCCTCCAACGTAGACGTACTTCCATTGGGAAGGAACTACGGGAAACATCTCCTCGTGTCTACTTTGCGGTTACTTCTATACCCAAACCTTTACTTATGCATTTACCTTTGTGATAGCCATCGAGCTTGAAGTTATCTATATTGCTATCACTTAGTTGTTTTCTTGCTTAGCATAAGTTGTTGGTGCACATAGGTGAATCTAGTTCGTTTAGGTTTTGTGCTTGATAAATTAAACGCTAGTTTTATTCCGCATTTATTCAAGCCTAAACCATAATTATTTTAAAACGCCTATTCACCCCCCCCCCCCCCTCTAGGCGACATCCTCGATCTTTCAAGAGCGCCTACTGTTCCCTTAAAAAAACTGAACCTTGTTGTGGAAGCATGTGCCATGATGTTCCCGCCTATAGGCTTGGCCTGTGGCCCGGCAAACATCGCAGAGCCATCTACTTGTGCCACTACTTGATTGGTGATAACCACAGCTACTCCAAACTACAGCAAGCAATTCAATCAATCTTTAGCACACCAAAACACATTTACATGATTTAATTAATTAAATAATGTAAATATAGAACATGATCGTTTACAAAGGAAGGCAGTCGATAAGACCTCAGCAGCAGTGTAAAGAGCATTTTATTTCAATGAATGCTGAGATATATACAAAGACTTTAAGCTTCAGTATATGTTTATAATAAGAGAATAACTTCCTGACCTCGTCTGCTAACTTCTGAAGGCTCCTCATGAACTTAGCCATATGCATTTGCCTCGCCGATAGCTCCCCTCTACCTGAGAAATCAGTTATGTACAGAGCTGTGGTACTGTTGAGGCCTAGAAGTATACCTCCAAGCAGCAGCAGCAGTCCATCTCCATTGCATCCTGTGTGTGGTGGCTGTGTTCTGCTTGTGTGGGATTAGGTCATACGTCCACACCTTCAGCTCCTCTTATACTGGGTCACTTAGTTGGGCTGGGCCAGATGGGCCAGCATACCGGTTCAACACTCCCCCTCAAGATGAATGGTAGATGTCTATCAACCCCATCTTGTCACATGCCAAGTTACAATCCTTAGTCCCTAGTCCCTTTGTCAAACAATCAGCAAACTGTTGTTGAGAGCTAACATGAGTGAGCCTGATTATCCCAGCATCAAGTTTGTCCTTTATAAAGAAGCGATCAATTTCCACATGTTTTGTCCTATCATGTTGGACTGGGTTATTTGCAATACTGATAGCTGACTGATTGTCACACCACACTCTCAGAGGCCCTTTCCTCAAAAACTTCAACTCGCACAGAAAGTGCTTCACCCAGAGCATCTCACTCAACCCATGGGATAGGGCTCTATACTCAGCTTCTGCTGTTGATCTAGACACAACAGGCTGTTTCTTGCTTCTCCAAGACACTAAATTTCCTCCCACAAACACACAATAGCCTGATGTTGATCTTCTATCATCTTGACAATCAGCCCAGCTTGAGTCACTATAGCCATCCACTTCAAGATGTCTACTCTTTGCAAACCACAACCCCTTTCCCGGAGTCCCCTTCAAGTATCTCAAGATTCCGTGCACTATATCAAGGTGCCCACTTCTTGGTTCATGCATGTATCTGCTCACTATGCCCACAGCGTATGTAATGTCAGGCCTAGTGTGACACAAATATAATAATCTCCCAACCAGTTTCTGGTACTCTTCCTTGTTCACTAGCTCACCAGATTGAGCTGTTACTTGATGATTTTGCTCAATTGGAGTGGAAGCTGCACGACATCCCATCATGCCCATGTCGCTCAAGAGATCTAAGGTGTATTTCCGTTGGCACAAAGATATCCCCTTCTCTGTCCGAGCCACTTCTATACCAAGAAAGTATTTTAGGTTGTCCAAATCTTTTACCTCAAACTCTTTACTCAGACACTCCTTCAGCCTCTTGATTTCTTCTTGATCATCACCGGTGATGATTATGTCATCTACATAAACTGTAAGAATGGTGATTTTCTTGTCAGATTGTCTGTAGAACACCGTGTGATCACCATTACATTGGCCATACCCCATACCACAAACAGCACGTTTGAACCTATCGAACCAAGCCCTTGGTGATTGCTTCAGACCATACAAGGATTTCTTCAGCCTGCATACTTTCCCTGTGGTTTCTGAGGTACCAAAGCCTGGTGGTATCTCCATGTAGACTTCTTCCTTCAGGTCACCATGCAGAAATGCATTCTTGACATCTAGTTGATGCAACTTCCACCCGAAGTTAGCAGCACAAGAAACCAAAATCCTTACTGTATTCATCTTTGCCACTGGGGCAAACGTCTCATCATAGTCAATTCCATATGTTTGGCTAAACCCTCGAGCGACCAATCTGGCTTTGTACTGTTCGACCTTCCCCTCAGGATTCTGCTTCACAGTATAAATCCACTTGGAGCTCACCGCTTTCTTTCCTGCTGGCAATGTGGTTAGCACCCACGTCTTGTTTTTCTTTAGTGCTTCCAACTCCTCTATCATTGCATTACGCCACTTTGGATCTTGCTTTGCAGCTTGCCAATCCTTTGGTGTTGACACAGTTTGTAGAGAGGCAACAAACGCTCTGTACGAGGGAGACAGAGCCTCATAGGACACAAAATTTCCAATATCATGGTCATCCCGAATAGATTGTAGTGACTTCTTTGCCACTATAGTATCCTGCTCATCCCTGTATTTTTCAGGAGGCCTTCCTGCCTTGGCTCGTGGTTCTTTCCTCAAAGCAATAGGAAGATCCACACTTTCACATGAGCTAGCATCACTGCCTTGCTGCTCCCCCTGCACATGTGCCTGTTGTCCCTGCTGCTCCCCCTGCACATGTGCCTGCTGTCCCGTAGTGTTGGATGAGCTCGTATCACTTACTTGATGCTCCCCCTGCACTGGTGGCTGCCGTCTAGAGTACACGCGGAGATTCTGCGGCCAGCGATCTCGAACGGGAACAGGAACCTAGAAAGAACCAATTTGAAGTGTACCCACTGTTGGCTGAACCTGAACCTGCACATCATCATCAGTGTTAGTCCCCACAGGATCACCCTGAGTACGTGGTACAACATTCTCCCTCTCATGACCATCTTGCACAGAGTGTAGGTGGTCAAGGTCTGCAAATAACAGGCTGAGATCAGTTGGTTCACCATAGAATGGCTCAGATTCCCTGAAAGTGACATCCATACTTACAAACATATGTTTTGCAGAGGGGCTCCAACACTTATACCCTTGCTGACTCGATGAGTAACCCATAAACACACATTTCAATGCCCGTGGGTCTAACTTCCCAATAGATGGCCTATGATCCCGAACAAAACAGGTACTTCCAAATAACTTTGGAGGGACAACAAACTTATTTTCTCCAAACAACAACTCACATGGGGATTTCATACCCAGTATCCTGGACGGGGTTCAGTTGATCAAATATGTGGCTGTCATGACGGCTTCACTCCACAGAAACTTTGGAACATTCATCGTGTACATCAACGAGCGAGCTACTTCCAAAACATGGCGATTCTTGCGCTCTGCCACACCGTTTTGGGGGGAGTATCTGGGCAGGATGTTTGATGAAGAATTCCCTGGACAGACAAAAAATTCCCAAAGTTGGTGTTCACATACTCGATGCCATTATCATTCCTGATCACCTGCAGTTGCACCTGAAACTGATTCTTCACATACGCATAAAAGTTCTGAAAGCAGTTAAACACCTCATCCTTATGGCGCATCAAGTACACCCACGTCATACGAGAATAGCAGTCAATGAAGGTAACAAAATACTTCATTCCATTAACTGACACCACTGGACATGTCCATACATCTGAATGAATCAGCATAAAAGGAGATATACTCCTCAGCCCTTTACTCACATACGAGGCTCTTGTGTGCTTAGCATATTCGCAAGCATCACATGACAAATTGTCCTTGCTTATTCCACTCATAACATCAGGAAATATTCTACGCATCTTATCAAAAGATACATGCCCCATCCTACAGTGATGGATCATCGCACGCCTCTCCTTGTCCTCCATGGTTGCAGCATACACCAACTCCGGTTGCACGCCCTTGTCCATGAACCAAAGGCCCCTACGCCTGGTGCCAGTCCCAACCATCTGCCTCGTCTGTCGCTCCTGAATCAAGCAACCGAACTTGTCAAAAGTCACACTACAGTCAATTTGATCAATCAGTGCACTTAAAGATGCCAAATTGACAGGAAACGCTGGCACATGCAAAACCGAGGATAGAGATATGTTGGGAGTACACTTTACTGTACCAACCCCGGCAACAGGCTGTTTTGTACCATCAGCTGTTTGTATGGTACCCTTGTGATTAGAAGGATGTTTACTGTAAGACTCAAATACGGAGAATTGACCCCCAACATGCTTAGAGGCACCGGAGTCTAGGACCCATTATGTATCAATTTCATTAGTAGCGAGAGATGCCCTTTCAGAATTACCTTCATTCGCGGAGGCCCAGTGAGCAAAGTCTACATAGGTAGCATCATCTACTTTTGTGCCCTTTGTTGTCCCATTGTCCTCTTCAACTACCATGTGTGCCTTCTGACCCCCTGAGTGTCCTGAATATCCACCTCTGCCTCTAGCATTCTGCCCCCTGAGTATCCACCTCGGGCTCCAGAAGTCCTGCTGCCTCCTATATAATATCCTCTGCCTCTGCCACGATTCGGACAGTTCCACTTCAAGTGACCTTGCTCCCCACAGGTAAAACAGTCCCTGGTATCTTTCCACTCCCTGCGATCGGTAACTGCAAACGTCTGAGTCGGCACAACCTTCTCATCTGCTTTCTCAAGAGATAGACGCACTTCCTCTTTATTCATTGCTGCAATTGAAGGGGATCGTAGGCAGAAAACAAAAAAATTTCTAACAACGATAACCTTATACTAGCCAGGATCTACTCTATGCAGATATACTATACGGTAAAAGACGGTATACATACCCTTGTAGACCGTAAGCGTCGACGATCAAAAGATCTGTTTCGATGACGACGCGTGATGAAGACGACGTAGCCGACCTCGAGGTCGCGAAGATCTTGACGCGACGAAGACGGCGATGACGATGAGGATGACGCCGTCCTCATGGTGGTGGAGGCAAGCACCTCCCAGCACCCCAAGTGTGGTGCCTCGCAGGGAGTCGCACACATACGGTGGAGATGACGACCTCTGGGCTCCGATCCAGGGACGAGCAGCGGAAGTGGAAGACTTGGACCGGAAGACCAGCAGCACGGCGGAGTGCATATGGTGGAGAAAACCTCAACCCAAGCGCTACCCCAATTGCGGAGTCACGCTTAAGGTGAGAGAGAGAGAGAGGAATTTCTGGTGTAATTTCCAAGGCAAGGGGGCACCTCAATATATAGGCGGAGGAGGGAGACCATCTCCCTTGGCTAAGCCATGTGGGACTAAACCCCACATGGCCAGCCGGCCAAGGGGGGCAGCCGGCCCCCTCATGGGCCCTTTGTGGCCCATTCAGCCTCCTCCCATGGTGCACTGGCCCTGGGGGGGAAGTTCCCCCCTTATGGGCCTTTCTTCCAAAGTTAGGCCCATTTGGAATTGGGGCTGCCAATAAATCCGAAAATAAATAAATAAAAATGTATTTAACTATTAATTACACTAATTAATATTAAACACATATTATCTAATTTATTTCGGCTCCGAAAACCATTTCGTCAGCCCCCGAACTCCGTCGGATATCACCCGGAACACTTCCGATGTGTCCGGAACACTTCCGGTGTTCTTCTCTCTATTTTCTCTCTACGTCCAATCTAAATAAACATGTCATCTCCCCTTAAGTGTGTTACCCTACGGTTCGAGATCTCGCCAGACATAATCGAGACACTCTCTCCGATTAATGACTAATCCGTGGACCTTGGATACCCAGGATTAATCCCTGTGAGATAACGAATACCTTTTTCGTTCGAACCTTAGACGTCGAGTCTTAAACCTTTTGCCTGGCGATACTTAGCGTGTCCGAGACTCGTTCATAGATATCATGATACCTAGCTTGATCTCGTTACCGACAACACTATTCTTTACTCGTCCGTGATATTATGTCCTCGTGACCTAGTCACATGCTTGCAAGCTCATTGACATAATCTCACCGAGTGGGCCCAGAGTATCTATCCTGCTATGCGGATTGGCAAATCCCGCTCTTGATCCCTCGTCTCAACATACTCCCTTCCGATACCCGAGAGGGACACCGTTATTGTCATACTATATAAGTGATGACGTTTGATGCAATCAAAGCATCTTCCAGGAATAGCGATAAGAGTTGATCTCACGGTCAAAGGCGTAATGACTACGTCCTACAAATATTGGGTATGTCCATCACATCATTCTACCAATGATATGACTCCATTGTCAATTGACACCAACGTCACATGATCGGGAAACCTCGATCATCGATTGCACAATGAACTAGTTAAATAGAGGCTACTAGGGACCTGGTTGTTTATCTACCACACGTGTATTAATGTTTCCGCTTAATACAGTTATAGCATGGTATAAAACATATTACGAACAATTGAGATATGACAAATAAACTATCTTTATTAAGTGCCTCTAGGGCATATCTCCTTCAGTCTCCCACTTGCACTAGAGTAACACTTAATCTAGTTTACCACTTTGGTAAAAGCTTAAACACTTATAGCAACTTGGTGCAGGCTTGCCCCGTGGAAGAGGAAGTTTAGTCAACGGATCTCCCACATTGAGATCTGTATGTACTTTGCAACATTTCTATGTCAACTCGTTTGACATCATCCCGTATCAAATAACGGTGAAATATATCTTAGTCGATGGAGTGAGACTCGAACCTTCGCGTAGCATGGGCCTTAAAAGTCTAAGAGATCTATTAAGGGAACCATACATGCTCGGAAAACCGCTCAGTCCAATCACACTAGCTACTTCTGGAGTTGCCATATATTTCTATACCTATGTAGATTATGCGACAGTGCATTCATATGCGACTTCGCAAGCTAACCATGTCTTTCTTCAAAACAAAGGACTTATCCTGTATGAGATTTCTAGTCATATGGGTCAGTGTCATAACTTGCATCATCGTAACCTTTTACGGCAAGTTGTCTTTTCACTCTTACCCTATACCAGAAAACATATCTTCAGTTCTCTCAGACACTGAAGAAAATACTTAACGTTTGTTCATTGATCCATCCAGGGATCACTCTAGAACCCGTTCTTCAACCAAGAACTTGGGTCACACCAAGTCGAGCTTTCAGTCTGATAGAATCTATGGCTGAGGCATAGAGGATGTCGAACATCATTAGCTATCACTGAAAACCAAGATAAACTTAATATTTTACCTAGTCATACAAGCAAGAACCTTTTTCTTCGCTTGTTCTATTCTGAAACACTTCAGAATCTTAACCTAGGAAAATATTCCGACCTAATGTTATTAAGCCCCTTTTGATCTATACAATTATAGACTGATGCCTAATACTCCTAACTTCATTCATAGAAAATTTAATCACTTAAATAATCATTTATACTTTGCTAGAGGATCTGTATCATTCTCAATATGTCGTTACATAAAATCAGGAATGACACTAGCTCCCACTCAAATACGCCTTCCGCATATAAGACCAGGGAATTTCTTTTAGCTCCCACTCAAATATGCCATTCACATATAAGATCAAGAAAAGCTACTTAGCTCCCACTCACTTCTTTGTAAATGCAGGTTTCTTCAACTATTTTGGACAACTCCAAAATCCTTTGATCACATTATCAAAGTGAAGATTCCAGCTCCGATATGCTTGCTTCAGCCCATGAATGGACAGCTGAAGTTTGCATACGTGTCTAGCATCCTTAGGATCAACCAAACCTACTTGTTGTACCGATTACAACTCTTCCTTAATGTTGCCATTAGGGAACACGGTTTCTTTATCCATCCATCAATTTCTTAATTGAAAATAATTGCTAGAACAATCCTAAACAGACTTAGGCATCGCCACTTGAGACAAAATCTCGTTGTGGTCAACTTTTGAATTTGTCGAAACTGTTTTACGACAAATCGATCCTTATAGACGGTTGTCTTTCCGTCAGTGTCTATTTTGTCATAAAATTCCATTCACTCTTAACGGCCTTGAGCCCATCAAGAAGACTTACCCAAGTCATTACTTGGTAATCGTACATGGATTTTATCTCGGATTTTACATGGCATATAGCCAATTTTCGGACTTAGGTTCACCATCACTTCTTCGTAGTTCGTAGGTTTTGTCATGTTCCATTAACATGACGTTCATAACAAGATTGTCGTACCACACATTGTGGAACACAACCTCGTACGCCTACAGTCTTAGTATGAGCTCAGAGCATCATGATCTTTATCATCAGCTTTCTTCCGTTGCAGAGGACGGTACCGGAACCGTTTCCGTTGCGCCACTCGAATTCCGGAGAAAGTTCATTAACTTCGTCTTGCTCTACTTTCTTTCCCACTTATATCCTTGATAAGAAACTATTTCTTAAGCAAGGTACGTTCCAGCAACCAGTTTGCCTTTGTCGTGAGAAACGTATCCAACTGATATTTTAGATACACTACAAAGATGAATCTATCCGCTTTTAGGTTTGATCACATCAAAACACTAAAATACCGAAACGACAATCTAGGCTAAAAGCCATGCCATCACTCATATGGTATTGCCTCCACGGATTAGATGGTTTCCCTATTATCTAACGTGAATGTTTTGTTTCTACCATATGACTCCAATGATCACAATAATTCGATAAGAGATTTTATTTACCACACACTATCCAATAGAGTGTGATTACGACGTCAAAACACACCATAACATTGTGGTGTTCCATGCGACGTAATTTGTGGAACTCTTCTCACAAGTCTTCCAATGATATGCCAACCTTATAACTCAAATCTTATTTCCTCGATCTGTATCGCAGGAATTTGATTTTCTTGTTAAGTCTATTTTTCTACTTCACTTCGAACTTGTTTGATCAAATCAAAACCTTTCAGACCAACATTTGATCAAGTGATATATCCATATATACTCGAATTATTTGTGAAGTTTACGTTTACGAAATAAAGATTTCCACTACACGTTAATTACTTCATTGATCCACATACATCCATATGCATGATTCTCAATAAGTTATATGCCGTTTTCCGAAAACGGTGTCTTAGTTATCTTGCAAGTGTCAAAAGATCAAAATCTAAGGACTCGGAGATCCATCTGAATGGAGCTTCTTCATTGACTATAACATTGACATGACTTAAACGTTAGTGCCACAAGAATGTGGTGTCTTTATTAAGTTTATATCCTTTGGCATTAATGTTATGAATGTGGGAGCTTCTACCATATAAATTCAAATCGACGTATGATCATTACTTCATAAATATAGGACAACGTTTTGTCACTAACATATATGAACAATCGTCTCGCTAGAGGAGACACACTTATAACGATCATACTAACAGGCGATCACAAAAGAATTTACTCAAATGGTAGATGCAGAGGGAGAGTGTTCTATGACCATCACAACATATTGTCTGCCATCATCAACACACATTATCACCTCATCCTTCCAAGCTACTCAAGCAGAAAATCTTGTTTTCATAAAACATGACTAGTATCAAACTTAGTCACTACTGCGAGTACTTGCTTAGGTAAAACATTCATAACGTGTATATCATATATACACCATTATCATTGATAACTTCCCGGCGATCTGTTTCATCTACTTGATTCTTCCAACGCAATCAAGAATTCATGAAGGTGAACGATTCCCCTTGCATGACATAGTCTATGACAAAAACATTTGCATCTGGCAACATTTTCTGTCATCCAGTGATCGAGCTGAGCGAGGCGTCTTAATGTCATCAAGTATGACCAATGTCATCAAATATGACTAATGTCATCAAGTATGACTGCCACATGCTCCTTTAATGCGAATGTTCTCTTCCATCTGGGTCGAGAAGAAAGACAGTCAAAGTACTGATAATCTTCATCAACCCAACTTGCGGTGTATCTCGAGTTCAGCGATCATCTCATATGTTCGCGATCTGACAACTCGCACCCACAGTTGATTCTCTATGGTAGAGATCATAGCATACACTGGACTATGATGAAATTATCCGCACAAAACTTGATAATCCAAATTATCCTTTTGTTAGCGGAATCTCCGGATTTATCTCCTAACGGGTATTGTATCACATAGAGCTAACGGTTTAAACAAGGAGTATCCTCAAGCTACCGTATAAAACTATGAAGTTTGGACCCAACCTTTTAAGTTTCTCAACAGGAATGCTCCTAATTTTTAAAGAGGGCTATTACACTGGTTAATATCTACAAAGGTTTTGCAAAATATAAAGACTTTGTTCATAATAAATATGGGTTCAAGTTTTAATAAAATAAAACTACCAGAACTCCCACTCAAAACGAATATCCCTCTAATCGTTTTAGTGATTACACGATCCTCATCCATTATGCAACCCCTCATCGTCAGAGCCGGCAACATAACTTCAGAGGTAGACATCGACATGTCAATCACAACAACTCTGTGACTCATGCTTAACCTTTCGGTCACCGTGTTCCGAGGCCATGTCTGTACATGCTAGGCTCGCCATAATAACCTTCAGCGTATACGCTTGTGCAAACATGTCTTACACCCACCGTATGCGAACGACGATATGTCTGACACCCGATCGTCACGGCCTGCCTCATAACGTAGAACTTTCTTGGTGGTGCACGCCAAAGGGAGAACACTAATGGTATTTTGGAGGGATCATCTTATATTACTACCGCCGTGTAACTAATATATAACCATATATATATACACAATATAAGATGCAAACAATAGCATAACATCAAAATGTAATGCGACGTGATATGGTCCTTGTGCCGATGGTCTCCTTCGCGCCCACAGTTTATAAACAATTTATCAAACCTACCTTGACCATATCACGTTGCCCCTGCAAAATAAAGTTAGACGCTTTCTACTTTATCTTTTGCATATTTTACGTGGCTTGGGGCTTTCGTAAATAGAACCGATTTCATACCTACGAACCTATGACCACAACAACGATCAAATAGTCGCTATTTATGTATCCCTTTCGGGCCCTCCATTGAAAATGCAAAGCCAACTAAAGAGAGAGACAGACACCCGCCAGCCACATATACGGTACAAGCCGTATGTCAGTTGTGGAACCAGTCTCGCGTAAGCGTACGCGTAAGGTCGGTCCGGGCCGCTTCATCAACTCGATGCCGCCGGCTAAACAAGTGCACGCTAGAGGATAGCTTCTAAAAGAACGATGCCCCCATGAGAACATGGGTTCTAAAACCGGTATAGCTATATCTACGCATAGATCGGCTCTGATACCACTGAAGGGGATCGTAGGCAGAAAACAAAATTTTCTAACAACGATAACCTTATACTAGCCAGGATCTACTCTATGCAGATATACTATACGGTAAAAGACGGTATACATACCCTTGTAGACCGTAAGCGTCGACGATCAAAAGATCTGTTTCGATGACGACGCGTGATGAAGACGACGTAGCCGACCTCGAGGTCGCGAAGATCTTGACGACGAAGACGGCGATGACGATGAGGATGACGCCGTCCTCATGGTGGTGGAGGCAAGCACCTCCCAGCACCCCAAGTGTGGTGCCTCGCAGGGAGTCGCACACATACGGTGGAGATGACGACCTCCGGGCTCCGATCCAGGGACGAGCAGCGGAAGTGGAAGACTTGGACCGGAAGACCAGCAGCACGGCGGAGTGCATATGGTGGAGAAAACCTCAACCCAAGCGCTACCCCAATTGCGGAGTCACGCTTAAGGTGAGAGAGAGAGAGAGGAATTTCTGGTGTAATTTCCAAGGCAAGGGGGCACCTCAATATATAGGCGGAGGAGGGAGACCATCTCCCTTGGCTAAGCCATGTGGGACTAAACCCCACATGGCCAGCCGGCCAAGGGGGCAGCCGGCCCCCTCATGGGCCCTTTGTGGCCCATTCGGCCTCCTCCCATGGTGCGCTGGCCCTGGGGGGAAGTTCCCCCCCTTATGGGCCTTTCTTCCAAAGTTAGGCCCATTTGGAATTGGGGCTGCCAATAAATCCGAAAATAAATAAATAAAAATGTATTTAACTATTAATTACACTAATTAATATTAAACACATATTATCTAATTTATTTCGGCTCCGAAAACCATTTCGTCAGCCCCCGAACTCCGTCGGATATCACCCGGAACACTTCCGATGTGTCCGGAACACTTCCGGTGTTCTTCTCTCTATTTTCTCCTCTACGTCCAATCTAAATAAACATGTCATCTCCCCTTAAGTGTGTTACCCTACGGTTCGAGATCTCGCCAGACATAATCGAGACACGCTCTCCGATTAATGACTAATCCGTGGACCTTGGATACCCAGGATTAATCCCTGTGAGATAACGAATACCTTTTTCGTTCGAACCTTAGACGTCGAGTCTTAAACCTTTTGCCTGGCGATACTTAGCGTGTCCGAGACTCGTTCATAGATATCATGATACCTAGCTTGATCTCGTTACCGACAACACTATTCTTTACTCGTCCGTGATATTATGTCCTCGTGACCTAGTCACATGCTTGCAAGCTCATTGACATAATCTCACCGAGTGGGCCCAGAGTATCTATCCTGCTATGCGGATTGGCAAATCCCGCTCTTGACCCTCGTCTCAACATACTCCCTTCCGATACCCGAGAGGGACACCGTTATTGTCATACTATATAAGTGATGACGTTTGATGCAATCAAAGCATCTTCCAGGAATAGCGATAAGAGTTGATCTCACGGTCAAAGGCGTAATGACTACGTCCTACAAATATTGGGTATGTCCATCACATCATTCTACCAATGATATGACTCCATTGTCAATTGACACCAACGTCACATGATCGGGAAACCTCGATCATCGATTGCACAATGAACTAGTTAAATAGAGGCTACTAGGGACCTGGTTGTTTATCTACCACACGTGTATTAATGTTTCCGCTTAATACAGTTATAGCATGGTATAAAACATATTACGAACAATTGAGATATGACAAATAAACTATCTTTATTAAGTGCCTCTAGGGCATATCTCCTTCAGTCTCCCACTTGCACTAGAGTAACACTTAATCTAGTTTACCACTTTGGTAAAAGCTTAAACACTTATAGCAACTTGGTGCAGGCTTGCCCGTGGAAGAGGAAGTTTAGTCAACGGATCTCCCACATTGAGATCTGTATGTACTTTGCAACATTTCTATGTCAACTCGTTTGACATCATCCCGTATCATAATAACGGTGAAATATATCTTAGTCGATGGAGTGAGACTCGAACCTTCGCGTAGCATGGGCCTTAAAAGTCTAAGAGATCTATTAAGGGAACCATACATGCTCGGAAAACCGCTCAGTCCAATCACACTAGCTACTTCTGGAGTTGCCATATATTTCTATACCTATGTAGATTATGCGACAGTGCTTCATATGCGACTTCGCAAGCTAACCATGTCTTTCTTCAAAACAAAGGACTTATCCTATATGAGATTTCTAGTCATATGGGTCAGTGTCATAACTTGCATCATCGTAACCTTTTACGGCAAGTTGTCTTTTCACTCTTACCCTATACCAGAAAACATATCTTCAGTTCTCTCAGACACTGAAGAAAATACTTAACGTTTGTTCATTGATCCATCCAGGGATCACTCTAGAACCCGTTCTTCAACCAAGAACTTGGGTCACACCAAGTCGAGCTTTCAGTCTGATAGAATCTATGGCTGAGGCATAGAGGATGTCGACATCATTAGCTATCACTGAAAACCAAGATAAACTTAATATTTTACCTAGTCATACAAGCAAGAACCTTTTTCTTCGCTTGTTCTATTCTGAAAACTCTTCAGAATCTTAACCTAGGAAAATATTCCGACCTAATGTTATTAAGCCCCTTTTGATCTATACAATTATAGACTGATGCCTAATACTCCTAACTTCATTCATAGAAAATTTAATCACTTAAATAATCATTTATACTTTGCTAGAGGATCTGTATCATTCTCAATATGTCGTTACATAAAATCAGGAATGACACTAGCTCCCACTCAAATACGCCTTCCGTATATAAGACCAGGGAATTTCTTTTAGCTCCCACTCAAATATGCCATTCACATATAAGATCAAGAAAAGCTACTTAGCTCCCACTCACTTCTTTGTAAATGCAGGTTTCTTCAACTATTTTGGACAACTCCAAAATCCTTTGATCACATTATCAAAGTGAAGATTCCAGCTCCGATATGCTTGCTTCAGCCCATGAATGGACAGCTGAAGTTTGCATACGTGTCTAGCATCCTTAGGATCAACCAAACCTACTTGTTGTACCGATTACAACTCTTCCTTAATGTTGCCATTAGGGAACACGGTTTCTTTATCCATCCATCAATTTCTTAATTGAAAATAATTGCTAGAACAATCCTAAACAGACTTAGGCATCGCCACTTGAGACAAAATCTCGTTGTGGTCAACTTTTGAATTTGTCGAAACTGTTTTACGACAAATCGATCCTTATAGACGGTTGTCTTTCCGTCAGTGTCTATTTTGTCATAAAATTCCATTCACTCTTAACGGCCTTGAGCCCATCAAGAAGACTTACCCAAGTCATTACTTGGTAATCGTACATGGATTTTATCTCGGATTTACATGGCATATAGCCAATTTTCGGACTTAGGTTCACCATCACTTTTCGTAGTTCGTAGGTTTTGTCATGTTCCATTAACATGACGTTCATAACAAGATTGTCGTACCACACATTGTGGAACACAACCTCGTACGCCTACAGTCTTAGTATGAGCTCAGAGCATCATGATCTTTATCATCAGCTTTCTTCCGTTGCAGAGGACGGTACCGGAACCGTTTCCGTTGCGCCACTCGAATTCCGGAGATAAGTTCATTAACTTCGTCTTGCTCTACTTTCTTTCCCACTTATATCCTTGATAAGAAACTATTTCTTAAGCAAGGTACGTTCCAGCAACCAGTTTGCCTTTGTCGTGAGAAACGTATCCAACTGATATTTTAGATACACTACAAAGATGAATCTATCCGCTTTTAGGTTTGATCACATCAAAACACTAAAATACCGAAACGACAATCTAGGCTAAAAGCCATGCCATCACTCATATGGTATTGCCTCCACGGATTAGATGGTTTCCCTATTATCTAACGTGAATGTTTTGTTTCTACCATATGACTCCAATGATCACAATAATTCGATAAGAGATTTTATTTACCACACACTATCCAATAGAGTGTGATTACGACGTCAAAACACACCATAACATTGTGGTGTTCCATGCGACGTAATTTGTGGAACTCTTCTCACAAGTCTTCCAATGATATGCCAACCTTATAACTCAAATCTTATTTCCTCGATCTGTATCGCAGAAATTTGATTTTCTTGTTAAGTCTATTTTTCTACTTCACTTCGAACTTGTTTGATCAAATCAAAACCTTTCAGACCAACATTTGATCAAGTGATATATCCATATATACTCGAATTATTTGTGAAGTTTACGAAATAAAGATTTCCACTACACGTTAATTACTTCATTGATCCACATACATCCATATGCATGATTCTCAATAAGTTATATGCCGTTTTCCGAAAACGGTGTCTTAGTTATCTTGCAAGTGTCAAAAGATCAAAATCTAAGGACTCGGAGATCCATCTGAATGGAGCTTCTTCATTGACTATAACATTGACATGACTTAAACGTTAGTGCCACAAGAATGTGGTGTCTTTATTAAGTTTATATCCTTTGGCATTAATGTTATGAATGTGGGAGCTTCTACCATATAAATTCAAATCGACGTATGATCATTACTTCATAAATATAGGACAACGTTTTGTCACTAACATATATGAACAATCGTCTCGCTAGAGGAGACACACTTATAACGATCATACTAACAGGCGATCACAAAAGAATTTACTCAAATGGTAGATGCAGAGGGAGAGTGTTCTATGACCATCACAACATATTGTCTGCCATCATCAACACACATTATCACCTCATCCTTCCAAGCTACTCAAGCAGAAAATCTTGTTTTCATAAAACATGACTAGTATCAAACTTAGTCACTACTGCGAGTACTTGCTTAGGTAAAACATTCATAACGTGTATATCATATATACACCATTATCATTGATAACTTCCCGGCGATCTGTTTCATCTACTTGATTCTTCCAACGCAATCAAGAATTCATGAAGGTGAACGATTCCCCTTGCATGACATAGTCTATGACAAAAACATTTGCATCTGGCAACATTTTCTGTCATCCAGTGATCGAGCTGAGCGAGGCGTCTTAATGTCATCAAGTATGACCAATGTCATCAAATATGACTAATGTCATCAAGTATGACTGCCACATGCTCCTTTAATGCGAATGTTCTCTTCCATCTGGGTCGAGAAGAAAGACAGTCAAAGTACTGATAATCTTCATCAACCCAACTTGCGGTGTATCTCGAGTTCAGCGATCATCTCATATGTTCGCGATCTGACAACTCGCACCCACAGTTGATTCTCTATGGTAGAGATCATAGCATACACTGGACTATGATGAAATTATCCGCACAAAACTTGATAATCCAAATTATCCTTTTGTTAGCGGAATCTCCGGTTTATCTCCTAACGGTATTGTATCACATAGAGCTAACGGTTTAAACAAGGAGTATCCTCAAGCTACCGTATAAAACTATGAAGTTTGGACCCAACCTTTTAAGTTTCTCAACCGCAGGAATGCTCCTAATTTTTAAAGAGGGCTATTACACTGGTTAATATCTACAAAGGTTTTGCAAAATATAAAGACTTTGTTCATAATAAATATGGGTTCAAGTTTTAATAAAATAAAACTACCAGAACTCCCACTCAAAACGAATATCCCTCTAATCGTTTTAGTGATTACACGATCCTCATCCATTATGCAACCCCTCATCGTCAGAGCCGGCAACATAACTTCAGAGGTAGACATCGACATGTCAATCACAACAACTCTGTGACTCATGCTTAACCTTTCGGTCACCGTGTTCCGAGGCCATGTCTGTACATGCTAGGCTCGCCATAATAACCTTCAGCGTATACGCTTGTGCAAACATGTCTTACACCCACCGTATGCGAACGACGATATGTCTGACACCCGATCGTCACGGCCTGCCTCATAACGTAGAACTTTCTTGGTGGTGCACGCCAAAGGGAGAACACTAATGGTATTTTGGAGGGATCATCTTATATTACTACCGCCGTGTAACTAATATATAACCATATATATATACACAATATAAGATGCAAACAATAGCATAACATCAAAATGTAATGCGACGTGATATGGTCCTTGCGCCGATGGTCTCCTTCGCGCCCACAGTTTATAAACAATTTATCAAACCTACCTTGACCATATCACGTTGCCCCTGCAAAATAAAGTTAGACGCTTTCTACTTTATCTTTTGCATATTTTACGTGGCTTGGGGCTTTCGTAAATAGAACCGATTCATACCTACGAACCTATGACCACAACAACGATCAAATAGTCGCTATTTATGTATCCCTTTCGGGCCCTCCATTGAAAATGCAAAGCCAACTAAAGAGAGAGAGACAGACACCCGCCAGCCACATATACGGTACAAGCCGTATGTCAGTTGTGGAACCAGTCTCGCGTAAGCGTACGCGTAAGGTCGGTCCGGGCCGCTTCATCAACTCGATGCCGCCGGCTAAACAAGTGCACGCTAGAGGATAGCTTCTAAAAGAACGATGCCCCCATGAGAACATGGGTTCTAAAACCGGTATAGCTATATCTACGCATAGATCGGCTCTGATACCACTGAAGGGGATCGTAGGCAGAAAACAAAAATTTTCTAACAACGATAACCTTATACTAGCCAGGATCTACTCTATGCAGATATACTATACGGTAAAAGACGGTATACATACCCTTGTAGACCGTAAGCGTCGACGATCAAAAGATCTGTTTCGATGACGACGCGTGATGAAGACGACGTAGCCGACCTCGAGGTCGCGAAGATCTTGACGCGACGAAGACGGCGATGACGATGAGGATGACGCCGTCCTCATGGTGGTGGAGGCAAGCACCTCCCAGCACCCCAAGTGTGGTGCCTCGCAGGGAGTCGCACACATACGGTGGAGATGACGACCTCCGGGCTCCGATCCAGGGACGAGCAGCGGAAGTGGAAGACTTGGACCGGAAGACCAGCAGCACGGCGGAGTGCATATGGTGGAGAAAACCTCAACCCAAGCGCTACCCCAATTGCGGAGTCACGCTTAAGGTGAGAGAGAGAGAGAGGAATTTCTGGTGTAATTTCCAAGGCAAGGGGGCACCTCAATATATAGGCGGAGGAGGGAGACCATCTCCCTTGGCTAAGCCATGTGGGACTAAACCCCACATGGCCAGCCGGCCAAGGGGGGCAGCCGGCCCCCTCATGGGCCCTTTGTGGCCATTCGGCCTCCTCCCATGGTGCGCTGGCCCTGGGGGGAAGTTCCCCCCCTTATGGGCCTTTCTTCCAAAGTTAGGCCCATTTGGAATTGGGGCTGCCAATAAATCCGAAAATAAATAAATAAAAATGTATTTAACTATTAATTACACTAATTAATATTAAACACATATTATCTAATTTATTTCGGCTCCGAAAACCATTTCGTCAGCCCCCGAACTCCGTCGGATATCACCCGGAACACTTCCGATGTGTCCGGAACACTTCCGGTGTTCTTCTCTCTATTTTCTCTCTACGTCCAATCTAAATAAACATGTCATCTCCCCTTAAGTGTGTTACCCTACGGTTCGAGATCTCGCCAGACATAATCGAGACACGCTCTCCGATTAATGACTAATCCGTGGACCTTGGATACCCAGATTAATCCCTGTGAGATAACGAATACCTTTTTCGTTCGAACCTTAGACGTCGAGTCTTAAACCTTTTGCCTGGCGATACTTAGCGTGTCCGAGACTCGTTCATAGATATCATGATACCTAGCTTGATCTCGTTACCGACAACACTATTCTTTACTCGTCCGTGATATTATGTCTCGTGACCTAGTCACATGCTTGCAAGCTCATTGACATAATCTCACCGAGTGGGCCCAGAGTATCTATCCTGCTATGCGGATTGGCAAATCCCGCTCTTGATCCCTCGTCTCAACATACTCCCTTCCGATACCCGAGAGGGACACCGTTATTGTCATACTATATAAGTGATGACGTTTGATGCAATCAAAGCATCTTCCAGGAATAGCGATAAGAGTTGATCTCACGGTCAAAGGCGTAATGACTACGTCCTACAAATATTGGGTATGTCCATCACATCATTCTACCAATGATATGACTCCATTGTCAATTGACACCAACGTCACATGATCGGGAAACCTCGATCATCGATTGCACAATGAACTAGTTAAATAGAGGCTACTAGGGACCTGGTTGTTTATCTACCACACGTGTATTAATGTTTCCGCTTAATACAGTTATAGCATGGTATAAAACATATTACGAACAATTGAGATATGACAAATAAACTATCTTTATTAAGTGCCTCTAGGGCATATCTCCTTCAGTCTCCCACTTGCACTAGAGTAACACTTAATCTAGTTTACCACTTTGGTAAAAGCTTAAACACTATAGCAACTTGGTGCAGGCTTGCCCCGTGGAAGAGGAAGTTTAGTCAACGGATCTCCCACATTGAGATCTGTATGTACTTTGCAACATTTCTATGTCAACTCGTTTGACATCATCCCGTATCAAATAACGGTAAATATATCTTAGTCGATGGAGTGAGACTCGAACCTTCGCGTAGCATGGGCCTTAAAAGTCTAAGAGATCTATTAAGGGGAACCATACATGCTCGGAAAACCGCTCAGTCCAATCACACTAGCTACTTCTGGAGTTGCCATATATTTCTATACCTATGTAGATTATGCGACAGTGCTTCATATGCGACTTCGCAAGCTAACCATGTCTTTCTTCAAAACAAAGGACTTATCCTATATGAGATTTCTAGTCATATGGGTCAGTGTCATAACTTGCATCATCGTAACCTTTTACGGCAAGTTGTCTTTTCACTCTTACCCTATACCAGAAAACATATCTTCAGTTCTCTCAGACACTGAAGAAAATACTTAACGTTTGTTCATTGATCCATCCAGGGATCACTCTAGAACCCGTTCTTCAACCAAGAACTTGGGTCACACCAAGTCGAGCTTTCAGTCTGATAGAATCTATGGCTGAGGCATAGAGGATGTCGACATTTCATTAGCTATCACTGAAAACCAAGATAAACTTAATATTTTACCTAGTCATACAAGCAAGAACCTTTTTCTTCGCTTGTTCTATTCTGAAAACTCTTCAGAATCTTAACCTAGGAAAATATTCCGACCTAATGTTATTAAGCCCCTTTTGATCTATACAATTATAGACTGATGCCTAATACTCCTAACTTCATTCATAGAAAATTTAATCACTTAAATAATCATTTATACTTTGCTAGAGGATCTGTATCATTCTCAATATGTCGTTACATAAAATCAGGAATGACACTTAGCTCCCACTTAAATACGCCATCCGTATATAAGACCAGGGAATTTCTTTTAGCTCCCACTCAAATATGCCATTCACATATAAGATCAAGAAAAGCTACTTAGCTCCCACTCACTTCTTTGTAAATGCAGGTTTCTTCAACTATTTTGGACAACTCCAAAATCCTTTGATCACATTATCAAAGTGAAGATTCCAGCTCCGATATGCTTGCTTCAGCCCATGAATGGACAGCTGAAGTTTGCATACGTGTCTAGCATCCTTAGGATCAACCAAACCTACTTGTTGTACCGATTACAACTCTTCCTTAATGTTGCCATTAGGGAACACGGTTTCTTTATCCATCCATCAATTTCTTAATTGAAAATAATTGCTAGAACAATCCTAAACAGACTTAGGCATCGCCACTTGAGACAAAATCTCGTTGTGGTCAACTTTTGAATTTGTCGAAACTGTTTTACGACAAATCGATCCTTATAGACGGTTGTCTTTCCGTCAGTGTCTATTTTGTCATAAAATTCCATTCACTCTTAACGGCCTTGAGCCCATCAAGAAGACTTACCCAAGTCATTACTTGGTAATCGTACATGGATTTTATCTCGGATTTTACATGGCATATAGCCAATTTTCGGACTTAGGTTCACCATCACTTTTTCGTAGTTCGTAGGTTTTGTCATGTTCCATTAACATGACGTTCATAACAAGATTGTCGTACCACACATTGTGGAACACAACCTCGTACGCCTACAGTCTTAGTATGAGCTCAGAGCATCATGATCTTTATCATCAGCTTTCTTCCGTTGCAGAGGACGGTACCGGAACCGTTTCCGTTGCGCCACTCGAATTCCGGAGATAAGTTCATTAACTTCGTCTTGCTCTACTTTCTTTCCCACTTATATCCTTGATAAGAAACTATTTCTTAAGCAAGGTACGTTCCAGCAACCAGTTTGCCTTTGTCGTGAGAAACGTATCCAACTGATATTTTAGATACACTACAAAGATGAATCTATCCGCTTTTAGGTTTGATCACATCAAAACACTAAAATACCGAAACGACAATCTAGGCTAAAAGCCATGCCATCACTCATATGGTATTGCCTCCACGGATTAGATGGTTTCCCTATTATCTAACGTGAATGTTTTGTTTCTACCATATGACTCCAATGATCACAATAATTCGATAAGAGATTTTATTTACCCACACTATCCAATAGAGTGTGATTACGACGTCAAAACACACCATAACATTGTGGTGTTCCATGCGACGTAATTTGTGGAACTCTTCTCACAAGTCTTCCAATGATATGCCAACCTTATAACTCAAATCCTTATTTCCTCGATCTGTATCGCAGAATTTGATTTTCTTGTTAAGTCTATTTTTCTACTTCACTTCGAACTTGTTTGATCAAATCAAAACCTTTCAGACCAACATTTGATCAAGTGGATATATCCATATATACTCGAATTATTTGTGAAGTTTGAAGTTTACGAAATAAAGATTTCCACTACACGTTAATTACTTCATTGATCCACATACATCCATATGCATGATTCTCAATAAGTTATATGCCGCTTTCCGAAAACGGTGTCTTAGTTATCTTGCAAGTGTCAAAAGATCAAAATCTAAGGACTCGGAGATCCATCTGAATGGAGCTTCTTCATTGACTATAACATTGACATGACTTAAACGTTAGTGCCACAAGAATGTGGTGTCTTTATTAAGTTTATATCCTTTGGCATTAATGTTATGAATGTGGGAGCTTCTACCATATAAATTCAAATCGACGTATGATCATTACTTCATAAATATAGGACAACGTTTTGTCACTAACATATATGAACAATCGTCTCGCTAGAGGAGACACACTTATAACGATCATACTAACAGGCGATCACAAAAGAATTTACTCAAATGGTAGATGCAGAGGGAGAGTGTTCTATGACCATCACAACATATTGTCTGCCATCATCAACACACATTATCACCTCATCCTTCCAAGCTACTCAAGCAGAAAATCTTGTTTTCATAAAACATGACTAGTATCAAACTTAGTCACTACTGCGAGTACTTGCTTAGGTAAAACATTCATAACGTGTATATCATATATACACCATTATCATTGATAACTTCCCGGCGATCTGTTTCATCTACTTGATTCTTCCAACGCAATCAAGAATTCATGAAGGTGAACGATTCCCCTTGCATGACATAGTCTATGACAAAAACATTTGCATCTGGCAACATTTTCTGTCATCCAGTGATCGAGCTGAGCGAGGCGTCTTAATGTCATCAAGTATGACCAATGTCATCAAATATGACTAATGTCATCAAGTATGACTGCCACATGCTCCTTTAATGCGAATGTTCTCTTCCATCTGGGTCGAGAAGAAAGACAGTCAAAGTACTGATAATCTTCATCAACCCAACTTGCGGTGTATCTCGAGTTCAGCGATCATCTCATATGTTCGCGATCTGACAACTCGCACCCACAGTTGATTCTCTATGGTAGAGATCATAGCATACACTGGACTATGATGAAATTATCCGCACAAAACTTGATAATCCAAATTATCCTTTTGTTAGCGGAATCTCCGGTTTATCTCCTAGCGGGTATTGTATCACATAGAGCTAACGGTTTAAACAAGGAGTATCCTCAAGCTACCGTATAAAACTATGAAGTTTGGACCCAACCTTTTAAGTTTCTCAACCGCAGGAATGCTCCTAATTTTTAAAGAGGGCTATTACACTGGTTAATATCTACAAAGGTTTTGCAAAATATAAAGACTTTGTTCATAATAAATATGGGTTCAAGTTTTAATAAAATAAAACTACCAGAACTCCCACTCAAAACGAATATCCCTCTAATCGTTTTAGTGATTACACGATCCTCATCCATTATGCAACCCCTCATCGTCAGAGCCGGCAACATAACTTCAGAGGTAGACATCGACATGTCAATCACAACAACTCTGTGACTCATGCTTAACCTTTCGGTCACCGTGTTCCGAGGCCATGTCTGTACATGCTAGGCTCGCCATAATAACCTTCAGCGTATACGCTTGTGCAAACATGTCTTACACCCACCGTATGCGAACGACGATATGTCTGACACCCGATCGTCACGGCCTGCCTCATAACGTAGAACTTTCTTGGTGGTGCACGCCAAAGGGAGAACACTAATGGTATTTTGGAGGGATCATCTTATATTACTACCGCCGTGTAACTAATATATAACCATATATATATACACAATATAAGATGCAAACAATAGCATAACATCAAAATGTAATGCGACGTGATATGGTCCTTGCGCCGATGGTCTCCTTCGCGCCCACAGTTTATAAACAATTTATCAAACCTACCTTGACCATATCACATTGCCCCTGCAAAATAAAGTTAGACGCTTTCTACTTTATCTTTTGCATATTTTACGTGGCTTGGGGCTTTCGTAAATAGAACCGATTCATACCTACGAACCTATGACCACAACAACGATCAAATAGTCGCTATTTATGTATCCCTTTCGGGCCCTCCATTGAAAATGCAAAGCCAACTAAAGAGAGAGAGACAGACACCCGCCAGCCACATATACGGTACAAGCCGTATGTCAGTTGTGGAACCAGTCTCGCGTAAGCGTACGCGTAAGGTCGGTCCGGGCCGCTTCATCAACTCGATGCCGCCGGCTAAACAAGTGCACGCTAGAGGATAGCTTCTAAAAGAACGATGCCCCCATGAGAACATGGGTTCTAAAACCGGTATAGCTATATCTACGCATAGATCGGCTCTGATACCACTGAAGGGGATCGTAGGCAGAAAACAAAATTTTCTAACAACGATAACCTTATACTAGCCAGGATCTACTCTATGCAGATATACTATACGGTAAAAGACGGTATACATACCCTTGTAGACCGTAAGCGTCGACGATCAAAAGATCTGTTTCGATGACGACGCGTGATGAAGACGACGTAGCCGACCTCGAGGTCGCGAAGATCTTGACGCGACGAAGACGGCGATGACGATGAGGATGACGCCGTCCTCATGGTGGTGGAGGCAAGCACCTCCCAGCACCCCAAGTGTGGTGCCTCGCAGGGAGTCGCACACATACGGTGGAGATGACGACCTCCGGGCTCCGATCCAGGGACGAGCAGCGGAAGTGGAAGACTTGGACCGGAAGACCAGCAGCACGGCGGAGTGCATATGGTGGAGAAAACCTCAACCCAAGCGCTACCCCAATTGCGGAGTCACGCTTAAGGTGAGAGAGAGAGAGAGGAATTTCTGGTGTAATTTCCAAGGCAAGGGGGCACCTCAATATATAGGCGGAGGAGGGAGACCATCTCCCTTGGCTAAGCCATGTGGGACTAAACCCCACATGGCCAGCCGGCCAAGGGGGGCAGCCGGCCCCCTCATGGGCCCTTTGTGGCCTATTCAGCCTCCTCCCATGGTGCGCTGGCCCTGGGGGGGAAGTTCCCCCCCTTATGGGCCTTTCTTCCAAAGTTAGGCCCATTTGGAATTGGGGCTGCCAATAAATCCGAAAATAAATAAATAAAAATGTATTTAACTATTAATTACACTAATTAATATTAAACACATATTATCTAATTTATTTCGGCTCCGAAAACCATTTCGTCAGCCCCCGAACTCCGTCGGATATCACCCGGAACACTTCCGATGTGTCCGGAACACTTCCGGTGTTCTTCTCTCTATTTTCTCCTCTACGTCCAATCTAAATAAACATGTCATCTCCCCTTAAGTGTGTTACCCTACGGTTCGAGATCTCGCCAGACATAATCGAGACACGCTCTCCGATTAATGACTAATCCGTGGACCTTGGATACCCAGGATTAATCCCTGTGAGATAACGAATACCTTTTTCGTTCGAACCTTAGACGTCGAGTCTTAAACCTTTTGCCTGGTGATACTTAGCGTGTCCGAGACTCGTTCATAGATATCATGATACCTAGCTTGATCTCGTTACCGACAACACTATTCTTTACTCGTCTGTGATATTATGTTCTCGTGACCTAGTCACATGCTTGCAAGCTCATTGACATAATCTCACCGAGTGGGCCCAGAGTATCTATCCTGCTATGTGGATTGGCAAATCCCGCTCTTGATCCCTCATCTCAACATACTCCCTTCCGATACCCGAGAGGGACACCGTTATTGTCATACTATATAAGTGATGACGTTTGATGCAATCAAAGCATCTTCCAGGAATAGCGATAAGAGTTGATCTCACGGTCAAAGGCGCAATGACTACGTCCTACAAATATTGGGTATGTCCATCACATCATTCTACCAATGATATGACTCCATTGTCAATTGACACCAACGTCACATGATCAGGAAACCTCGATCATCGATTGCACAATGAACTAGTTAAATAGAGGCTACTAGGGACCTGGTTGTTTATCTACCACACGTGTATTAATGTTTCCGCTTAATACAGTTATAACATTGTATAAAACATATTACGAACAATTGAGATATGACAAATAAACTATCTTTATTAAGTGCCTCTAGGGCATATCTCCTTCAGCAATAGCCTCATCAATAGTCGGCAAGGAAGTTTGGTGCATCAAGGATGCCTTCCTGCCATCAAAGCGACGGTCGAGCCCATCTAAAAGTTTCAGCACACGCCTCCGTGCTATCCACTTGTGCCCTGACTCGATGATGGCTGCGTCATAGAGTTCGAGAGGGTCACAGTTATCCTGATCTGCCCACAAGGCCTGCAGCTCTGCCACATATGCCATCACTGACATTTCACCTTGGCGAAGACGATGAATCTTCCCATCAATCTGAGCAATGAGCATGACATTGCCCTTGCCGGAGTACTGAGTAGACAGAGTCTTCCACATCTTTGCAGTTGTGGTTAGCCCCTCCACGGAGCGAGCAATAGAGGGCACCACCGAGTTCAACAGCCATCCAACAAGCAAAGAATTGGTGGCCTTCCACTTTTTACCCTCCGCACCGGTCTTGTCTTCTGGAGCACAAATTGTGCCCAGTACATACCCATCCAGGTCCTTCTGCTCCACAATCAGTAGAGCCCTTCTTGACCAACTCAGATAGTTGGCGCTACCCTCAAGTTTGATCTCAGTAGGCAGCAATACAAGCTTCTGTACCATTTCCCCTTGAGGAACGATGGTCCCAGCAGCCAAACCTCCAGAGGTGAGAAACATAGTGAGCTTCTCCACAGCATCAGCTAGACTCTTTTCATCACCCATTTTTCCCACAGCTGCACTTCTTCCCCACTGGAAAGATACACACACGCAGCTGGACAGCTTCCTCTACTCCTCTCTTGACTAGCAGCCGCACGCAGTAGCCACAGTCCCACTCACCTTCTTCCTCAGCCCCACAGCAGCACCACAACACCACTCACCTTCTTCCTCCCCCTGTTGGAACACACGGAAGCAGCAGCTTCCGTCGCCGCCGCCGTCGGCGCTGCCCGCAGCAGCACTTACGTGAGGACCACCGCCGCCTCCTCCCTCAGCTCTGATACCATGTTGAGGCCTAGAAGTATACCTCCAAGCAGCAGCAGCAGCAGTCCATCTCCATTGCTTCCTGTGTGTGGCGGCTGTGTTCTGCTTGTGTGGGATTAGGTCATACGTCCACACCTTCAGCTCCTCTTATACTGGGTCACTTAGTTGGGCTGGGCCAGATGGGCCAGCATACCGGTTCAACACGTACTGTCTACAATCACGAGAGCAAATCTGCACATGTGGAGTTTAAAAATCAGAAAACATACATTCCAATTCACTACGGGCTATTTTTTTTTTAGAGCAGCAAGTAAAACATGCTGTGTAAGCAGATCTGAATACAAACAACGTTAAAAAAAAAGGTGCCAATGAAAATTTAGCTTCTGTCCATATTGCCTGATCAAATTTAGTCCCATCAAGCATTATTAGTTTATTACCTTTGTATCAGAGTATGTGGTTTCTATCAAGTTTTAAAAATGAATTCATAAGTGACCCGGGTTCAAAAAATGTGCTCACAGAAGACACGGGAAAATGTTTTATGTGCGGTTATCAATAACATGTTTCGTCCTCGTAAGGGAAATCCACTCCTGCCATTTTGAAGGGTATACTTGTAGCTGTAGTTGAGACTATCATAGTATGGGCTCCACAGTTTCATGCTTCAAGAACACAAGGGCAAAATGCCATGTAGTGTATACATCCGAAACAATGCAGCTGAGCGCAGTGTTTCGATTGGAATAATACAGAATACGTATGCCAATAACAGAGCATGTACAACAGTTGATAACTTCAACACTTTCAACGAAGATTAGCCCCTTTCCCCTTCCTTCGCTCTCGCGACAGTGAAGGCGATAAGGGAGGAGTCCACCGTCCCTCGTGCGGCTGCCAGCGGGTGCTGGGGTTTCCCCTCCCTCTTCCCGTCGCTTCGGCGACTGGAGAGGGGAGGAACTCCGGCGCCCTGCCTGTGGCTTGTTCTTAGTAGAGTTAGGGTTTCGCGCGCCGTTGTTCAGTTGCGGGAGGCGGCGGCGCTTCGAATAAGGTTCCTCCGGCCCTATCCCCTTCTCGGCGTCGTCTTCGACGGTGGCGAGGGGCTGGGAGGTGTGGTGTCTCGCCGATCCGTCGGATCTGGCGAGTTGGTGCCCGTGGTCGGCGTCGGTGTGGTGGAGGCGCCGGTGCCGTGCTGGGCTTTTGTCCCCTGGCTTCTCCTCTGCCGCGGTGCTGCCGGTGTCTCCTCTGGCTTCACCGGCAAGCTCATGGGGTTCTTCAGGAGGCCCGTTCGTCCGAGTTTTTTTCCAGTGCAGGGTTCGAGGTTCGTCGGTGGCAGATCTGCTGCGGATTCGCCGATCCTTCGGTGTCGGCGGCGGTTTCTGGGTCTGCGAGCACCATGGCCGAAGGTCGTTCATCGTCTCATGCTCCGGCGTTCTACGGCGGACAACTCTTGCTCTTTGAAGGCATCAAGGTGCTCCTCTGTCCTGGGTTGCGGTGCGCCCATCTTTCTCTTCTCCGCCGGCGTAGCTAGTGGTAGGGGGTGGTGGTGCGTTGTGTGGTGGCTCAGCTTTGTAGCTGTTGCTCTGGTTTGGATTCGGCGATGTGTGCCTGTGTGTGTTCTTTGTACTGGTACTGTTCTTCTCCCTTGTTGAATATATGCAGGTGTTCTCAAAAAAAAAAAACGAAGATCGTTCTTTTCCAGGTAAGTAGCTAGAGCTCCTGGATGATCAAGCTGCTGGTGCGGTGGCGTCCGCTGTCCAAATCGACATCACTACTAGACCGTGGTATCAGGAAGCTCGAGACAACGCGTGGGGAACTGCTCAGAATCGCCTGGACCCCAAGCTCCTCTCCCCATCGCTGACGGACGCTGAGCGTCGTCGCAACCTGGCCTGGCCATCCACACCAACTGGACTGTGTCGCCCTGAGTTTTTGGCTGTGTTTTGGTCTGAACCCTCTCTTGCAAGTTGGTGTTGCTGTAATAAGAAGTTGAGGTTGCGAACCCTTCTCCCAGCCTGCGCGCGGTGGTTTTACTTTAGCTAAGTTTCTGAGAACTGCTGCTTTACACTGATCTGGAGCTGTAAACCGAACCTGCGCTGCGGCGCTATTTCATTTAATAAAAATGGAACGGGGGGGAAACCCCTATTTTTCTAAAAAAAAAGATAGACAGATCGATTTACATGGCTGATGTTTGCTTGAGAAAGAAATACGTACATGTACAGTTTTACAGAGGGAACAACCTTATTTGATTCATGGGCTGGCTACACTAAATTACATCAGCACAACCCCTGCGTGAGCTTTGTGGTATCAAGTAGCAGCTGGTGTGGCGTTTGATGAGATGCAGCTCCGGTGTGAGCTCGACGGCCGTGAAGGAGACAACGCTGCGTTTCACTGGCATCTCAGAGTTGTGACTGGTAAGGCAGATGCAAAACCTGCCGCCTCCAAAGTAGCTTAGCTGGCCGATGTAGGCGCATAAAGTATACCCGGCGCGCCACGCCTGCGGGGGACACACCGCCACCTCCGGCCACGACGCAATCACCACCGGCGGCCTGGCGTCCATGTCGACGACGCAGAACGGGGTGCTTAAATCACTCAAGGAAGGAGAACGAAAGCCGAAGAGGAGCCGCCGGCCGGTGCCCAGGAAGTTGGGGACCAAGATGGCCCGGCCTACGACGGGTAGCTCCCATGCTCCCTCGCAGCGCCACCGGCGGCGCACTGTGTCGTAGGAGTAGGTGCCTTGCCCCTCCAAGGAGACATGTACGCGCGCGCCCGAGACGAAGTATGCCGTCACGTCTTTTCTCTCTTGATGGGCGAGGCCCGGCGGGTCCTTGACGGCGGTCCAGGCCCAGCGGCCACCGGGGCGGAGCTGCTGCAGAGCCTCGAATGCGGGTCCCTGGGGGACGTCCAATCGCGGGTATGCGGAGATGGCGAAGAACATGTGGTCGCCGTCGCCGACGGGGACGAGGAACAGGTGGGTCTTGGCGGAGCGCATGGTAGGGCCGGGGGATACGGCGCCGCCGCCGTCGTAGAGGAGGCTCCGGCCGCCGGTGTGGGCGGAGGCAATGACGTCGCCAGAGGGAGAGGCTGCGAGCGCCATATAGTCTAAGGGGCCGTCTTGCTTGAAACAGGCGAGGGGAGCGGGCAAGCTGAGCACCGGCTCGTCGTCGGCCTGCGGGTGGGAAGAGAAGAGATGCTTGAGGTTGAGGTTGAAGACGAGCATGCCTTGTACGCTCGCGTCTTGCGCCGCCACAAACACTCGGCTGCTGCGGCGGCGCGCGGCGGCCATGGATCGAGGAAAAGTTGCGAAATTTCTTTGGGAATTTTGATCTGGGTGGGATGAACTAATATAAGATGGGGAGGTCAGGGGAGTCGGCTCCGCTACCGACTTGGATTGGTTTTCTCACAATACTTTCAGAAGATCCATCTAGTTTTTTTTGTTAAAACTGCGAAGTTGATTCAACCCAACATATAAATTAAAAGACAACAGAGTAAGCGTGCTTAATTTGCAAGAATTAATAAAAAGGTACCGAGTTCAAATGCCCATTGACCAACGTTCATGTTGCTCATACTTGTTGCAACAATTGGTACGTTCATTGCATCGTACATTCATTGCACAACGTTGGTGTCATGTGCAATTTTCTTGCTTGCGAATGATGGTGTTCGCTTCTGGTTGGCAAGAGAGATGAAAAAACAAGAGAATAAAAATGTGTCCGCTTTTGGTTGGCAAGAGAGGTGAAAAAACTCAATTGAACAAGACCAGTTCAGTAGAGAACAAATTCTTCATTTCAGAGGAAGAGCGTACAGAAAAACGATAGGGGGGACACATTTGAAGCTGCTTTGACGACAAAACATGATTCACTAAGAACCAACAGAAGCTTGTGTTCTGTACAAGTTTAATGAACCTACTTGCATTTCCTTCCACTTGATACCAAGAGATGACCTTACGAATTTTGAACTGTAGACAAGATGAGCAACATAATCTGAAGGGGAAAACATATGGCATTTCCGTTGCACGAGCCATTCTTTATCATCCCATCAGTCTTCATCGCACCGACAGATCTAGCCCTCATTGTCACCGATGACTAGCGTCGGCAAACCAGTTTGAGTATCATCCGTGATTGCAACCGGGGGCAGAGGCGGCTTCCCTCCTCTCTTCAGGGTACTATTGATCATATCCCCCATGGACTTGAAAGGACTTGTCAGTTTCTTCTGCACCGAGAGGAGGAATGAAACCTCGTTCAATTGCCACACGGCGGTCATGACGATGACCGTGCCGAGAAGGATGTGGGTCATCATGTTCTGCCTCTTGATTTTGTCCAGGTCTTTTGCTATATCGCCTAGCCCCACCTCCTTGCTGGTCTCCAAATCCTGATGGGAAGAGATCAGACCAGCACTGTCCACCTCAACATCTTTTTCCAGAGCGTCCAACTGTTGAAAGAAACAACGATGTTGCAGTCTTTCAAGATTTGCAAAGAAGGATGTATTGGAATGGAAGGAACGCAGCAGGGTTTGTACTGAGAAAGGATGAAGTGAAACATATATAGATCAATGCAGATGCAATCAGACCATCAGGTGCATCCGCAACCTGAAATAATTCAGATGTACAAGTAAAAGCAGACACCTATGCATACCTTGGAGAGCATCGAGGAGAGGAGATCTTCATCTTGATCCCGCAGAACCATGGTGCCCTCTTCTTCCCCGTGCTGCTGCTGCTGCTGTTTAACCCTTTTCTCCTCAAGGAGGCTATGGATGGCTTCCTGCAGTAGCTCCACCTTCTTCCTCCTCCCCTTCTCCCCACGAGAATCACCAGCAGCAGCCTCTTGCCTGGTGCCCATGGCGATGCCCATCCAGTGGCAGACCAAGAAATGAACTGGAGGGTGGGCTCACTAACAAAAACTCGCAATAGCTGCAATACAAATTTGCCAAATGAGTAACACAAGTAAGCTATTTCTTGCCATTTTTAAATAAGTACACTAGTAAAAAGCTATGGCTGGGAGTTTCTGCTCCCTGGCACACGACTCGTGTGGCCTAATCGTTGTACTCTGCCTTCTTAATCTTAATAAAGATCGGCCATCGGCCCTTCGAGTAAAAAGCTATGGCATGCAATACAATTGGCTATCGGCAGTAATTTGCAACAAAATAATTACACAATAACACAATCTCTATAGGCAGTCTGTACAGGCTATCGGCAGTAAATTCTAGCCAAGCAGTACAGAATAACACAAGTAGCCCAATTCTGAGCAGATCGGTACACAGTAACAGGACTAGCTATTAGCAGCAATTTGCAGCCAACAAAAAGAGAGTAGCTATCGGCACTTCGGCAGTAATTTGCAACAACAAAAATGCATCTTACCTTGCTAGAATCCGGCTGGCTGCAGCTCTGCTCCTGAGCCCTGACCTGCTCTGCTCGTTGCTCGCGTAATCTCCTGCGTCCCCGGCTGCAAAGCGCCCGAGCAGCGCTGTTGCTTCGCAACCTCAGCGGCTCAGCCCATGCCCAGCAGGACGCGCGGCGCGGCGCAGCAAGAACTTGCGCGGGGAGGTCAGGAGGAGGTGTGCGTGTGCGTGTGCGTGTGTGTGGAGGGGGGAAAGGGAGGGAGCCGCCGGAGGGATATACGGAGCGGATGCGGCGATGCGCTCGGCTCGGACGACTGGAGGAGATCGATGGAGCTCCATCGGCGAACCGTGGCGTACCCAGCTCGGCTCCCGACCGGAGGCCCAGTACGCTTTTTGTGGGCTTTTTCAGCTCCCGAACAAAACGTTTCGCACTCCGTATTGTTTCTGAGTAAAATGCATTCTTGGTAACTGAACTTAACTTCTTTTTTTGCATGGGTAACTGAACTTAACTCTTTTTTTTTTTTGAGATTTACAAGGCTAGACTACTGCAGCATGCCGTCATCCAGGTCTTCTGAAGCCAGGGTTCTGATGTCGGGGGGCAGCTCTCCACGCAAGATTCTGTCATCGACGGAATGTGAGAGCTTTGCGAGTCCATCAGCGACCCTATTGCACTCTCTGCGAGCAGAGACGATAGAGCACTCCTGGAAGGTTCTGATAAGTCTTTTAGCTTCATCATAATCGAAGCAAAGAGGGGATCTGTTGGTTTCTTCAGAACGAAGGGCAGTAGCGGCAGTATTGCAGTCAGTTTCCAGTATGATTTTGTCATAGCCTTCAGAGGAAGCCAGTCTGAGACCGAGGATCAGTGCTTTAACCTCAGCCTCTTCAGCACCACGGCAGCGCGGAATAGAGTAGTGTGCAGCCAACAGAACTCTGCCATTCTCGTTTCTGATCACCGCCCCGGTGCCGCCGGTCATGGCCGGCTCGCGGAAGGAGCCATCGGTGTTAACCTTGGTCCAGCCATGTGGTGGAGGGGTCCAATTTGGGCGAGGCGCAGGATGAGGGGCGACAGGTGCAGGGGGTGCATCGAAGGCAGCTTTCTGCTTGAGATCGCCTCGGTCATTTGATCGTCCGGAGGCGTCCTCCATGGACAGCAGGAAGCTGACAGAATCACCAATTGTAGCAGTACCCTTTTGGTGGATGATATCATTCCTGAGGTGCCATGATCTCCAGAGTAGCAGCAGAGTTCTCGCACGGGTCCTTTTGTCACAACCAGACAGCAGCAGAGGGAGCCAGTCGGAGCCCGTGTACTGGAAGGCAGCTTCGACGGGGAAGTTCCAGTGTTGGCGCATGGCGTGCCGGAGAGCCGACGCCTTGGTGCAAACCACCGTGGCATGGAAGGCGTCTTCAGTGCCATTCCCACAAATCTGGCAACGGTCGGAGCGTTCCAGCGTCCTCCTGCATTTGTTTCTTTGAGTGGCTAGGTTATCAGCAGCCGTTCTCCATCCAAAGATGCGCACTTTAGGGGGAACGTCCGCTTGCCAGATGTAGTTCCACAGCGTCCTCTCTCCGTTAGGTGTGTTGCTTGATCCCTCGCCTCCATGTCCATTGTGCTTCAGGTTATATGCAAGCCTGTAAGCGCTTTTGACGGAGAAGCAGCCATTGTTCTCATAGTGCCAAGCCCACCGGTCAGGGGCTGGGGTTTGTGGCAATTGGATTCGGAGAACAGCATCAATGTCAGTTTCGTGGAGGAGCTCGTGCAGCAGAGCAAGTTCCCATACATTTGTTGCAGGGTCTATGAGTTGGTTTACCCATCTTCTTCTTGAGTTTTTCTTGAGTCCTATGATTTTCAGTCCCTCACGACGTGGGATCCAATTGTCTCTGCTAATCTGAGTGCCTCTGCCATCACCAATCCGGCTGATCATGCCTTTCTTGAGCAGCTCGAGGCCAAATTCAATCCCTTTCCAGATCGGGGAAGGATCAGTTGCGAAAACTGTGTCAAGAAGGGAGCCGTTGGGGTAGTATCTGGCTTTTAGAACTCTGGCGCATAGGCTGTTCGGTCTTTGGATTAGACGCCAGGCTTGTCTAGCAAGCAGAGCCTGGTTGAACAGGGCCATGTCGCGGAAGCCAAGCCCACCTATGCCTTTGGGTTTCGTTAGATTCTCCCAGGCAGACCAGTGAACCTTTCTCTTGTTTTCATCGTCTCCCCACCAGAAATCTCGCACAGCTTTCTCGTACTGCTCGCAGAAGCCCACAGACATTTTGAAAACGCCCATTGCGTAACCCGGGAGCGCCTGAGCAACAGCTTTGATCAGAGTATCTTTAGCACCATGGGACATGTGCTTTTCAGCATGGTTGGTAAAGCGCTTGGTAAATCTGCACATAATGGGCTGGAAGTGTTCATCCTTCATTCTGCCTTCCGGGGTAGGGAGACCCAGATACTTTTCTTCAAAGGTTGACCTCGAGATGTTAAGGATGGATTTGATCTCATCCTGGGTTGGGGGCGGACATGCCTGGCTAAATAGCATAGAGCACTTGTTGGGGCTGAGCATCTGACCGGTGCAGGCTTGGAACCTGTTGAGGGCACGGTTGACTGCCATGGCTTCGTTTGCAGTGGCTTTCAGGAATAGGAGGCTGTCGTCAGCAAATAGCAGGTTGGAGATGCCCGGAGCATTCCTCGCAATTTTGAGTGGTGAGATGCTATTGCTGTCAGTTTCGGCCTTCAGGGAACAAGTGAGAGCTTCACCCACGAATAGGAACAGGTAAGGGCTCAGAGGATCCCCTTGTCTGAGTCCTCTAGTGGGGGTAAACTGGGTTAGAGTAGTACCATTGAGCTTCACTACATACCTTACCGAGCGGACACAGGCCATGACCCACATAATCCACTTTTTGTGGAAGCCAAGCTTAGAGAGTGCTTCTTCCAAAAAGCCCCAGTCAACGCGGTCATAGGCTTTAGATAGGTCCAACTTTAGAGCACAGTGAGTGTTCCTAGGGTTTTTCTGCCTTTGGATGTGGTGGAAACTTTCAAAGGCAATGGCAGCATTATCCGTGATCAATCTTCCCGGGATAAAGGCGCTTTGGGATTCCGAGATGATGCCATCCAGGTGAGGTCTCAGCCGGTTCACTAGAGATTTTGACACAATTTTATAGGCAACATTGCACAGACTTATAGGTCTAAAGTCTGCAAGGCTTTCTGGATTTGCGCCTTTTGGAATCAGAACAATAACAGTGTCGTTTAAACCATCAGCCATGTGACCAGTGGCGAAGAAATTTTTGACTGCCGTGATCACATCAGCTTTTAGCTCAGCCCAGTTCCTTTGGAAAAAGTGGGCAGGCAGCCCATCCGGTCCAGGGGCCTTGATCGGCCCAATTTGGAACAGGGCATCGCCGATTTCCTCATCGGAGAACTCTCTGCAGAGATCACTGTTTATATCATCGGTGATTAGGCGTTGAAACAGATCGATCAGCTCACTTGGGTTCACATCTTTGTTCTTGGTATAGAGGTCTTTGAAGAAATTGGTAGCTAGATCCTCTATTTCAGCCGGGTCGTCAGTCCAGGTGCCATTCATGCCTCTAATTTTGGTGATTCTATTTTTGGACTGTCTCCAGGAGGCTTTTTTATGGAAGAAACTGGTGTTGCGGTCTCCTTCCTTTAACCAGTCCACACGTGAACGCTGCCGCCACATGAGCTCCTCTCTGAGCAGGATTTCTTCTAGTTCCGTTCTGGTTTTAACGATCTCCTCCTCGCGTTGATCAGACTTTGGTTTCTTCCACAATCTGCTCAATTTAGACCGCAATTGTTTTGCTCTCTTGGTTACACTGCCAAAGTTTTTGCTGCTCCAATCTTGAAGGTGGCTACAGGTGCCACTGATTTTGCTCACGAGGTCATCCAGCGAGTGGCAGGGAGGGCCACCATTCCAAGCTTCAGAGATAACTTCAGGCAGGGATGGGTTCCTTTCCCACATTGTTTCAAATTTGAATTCTTTCTTCCTCCACACTGGTTTCTGTTTTTCGTATTCAATCAGCAGAGGCAGGTGGTCGGACCTGGATGTAGTCAGGTGGGTGACCTTGGTCTCAGGGAAGCGATCAGACCAGCTGTCGGAGCCCACAGCCCTATCTAGCCGTGCCTTGACATTCCTTCGGCCCTTCTGTCTATTGTCAAAGGTCCAAGGAGGGCCAACGAAACCAAGGTCATGCAGGTTGCAGAAGGACAGAACCTGTCTGAAGTTTTGCATTCTCCTTTCATATCTTTTAGTTTCAGATTGGTGCTCAAATTGCCACATGGTTTCGTTGAAGTCACCCAGCATAATCCAAGGTTCAGAGGCACACGGTTTTATTCTGCGCAGCAAAGTCCACATATGATGTCTTTCCGCTGCTTTGGGTTCTCCATACACAAAGGTACCCCGCCATTGGAGGCCATTGGGTTGTTCTCTGACCAACACATCAAAGTACCTCGAACCACAGGATAAAAACTTTATTTCCACATGCTCATCCCAGAACAATGCAATGCCGGCACTCTTGCCTACGCCTTGCTGCGTTTTACAGTGTTTGAGGCCGAGCCTCCACCTAAGGTTTTTTATTTTTTCATCACATTGTCTAGTCTCGCTAATGAACACGATTTTGGGCTTGTGGGTGCGGACGAGATGCACCAGCTCATGAACCGTCCCGGGGTGCCTGGCTCCCCGGAGGTTCCAGCCTAGGAGACTCATTGCTCCTGGCAGGCACGCTCATTCGCGCCTGCCAGTAGACCAGCAGCCCCAGGGCTGGTTGCTTCCGGTGTGTTTTTAGTGTTGTCCTCCTTCCTCACCTCGTGGCCGGGGTGTCCTCCTCTGTGCTTTTTCCCATCCGGTGTGCAGCTGACCCTGCTGCTGTCACTAGTGAGCTCTGTATCGTTGGCCCTGATCATGCGCTTGCCCAGCATCGAGCCTTCGCCTCGCGAGCCCAGGACATCCTCCTGTTTGCTCTGGGTTTCTTCTTCCTCCCTTGGCACCCTTTTCCACTGCTTCACTGTTGGAGCCGTCTTGGTAGCAGTTGCAGTAGGGCGGGTCGCTTTCATGTTGTTGTCGATTGCCGTGCTCGCTTTGTCGCTCATGGCGTCCAGTCCCGCGCCTCCTGCGAGCTCATCCGGCAGGCCACCAAGGACAATGGTTGAGGCAGGGTCCTTGGTGTCCAGCGCGGTGGTGTTGTCCTTCGGGTTGTCGGTGTCGTTGTTCGTCGCTCCCTCGATCGGTTTCGTGGCGTTGGCGATCGGTGGCGTGGCGGTGTCCATGGGTGCAGAGCCGGCGTTGTCGGTGTTGCTGCCATCGGCTCTCAGCGGTACATCCCGCACCGAGAGGTGCTCAACCCTCTCGGCAACGTGCTCGATGGATGCGAGGTGCTCGGTGGCGGAGGGAGTGGTTCTGGGTCCAAGCGCCACCATGTTGCGCCAGGGCAGGTCCATCCGGAGCGCGCGACCATTGTCTGCCACCGACTCGGGGATGATCCACTTCCTGGGATCATCAGGGTGAGTAGCCTGGACACCTAAATTGTTAGTGTACCTTACTCTTTTCATTTCCTCCGGGAGGTTGCACGACTCCTCCTTGTGCCCGACAATGCCGCAGAAGAGGCAGTAGTTGGGGAGGCGCTCGTAGAGGACGCCGACGATGACCTCTTGTTTGTTGGTGGAGATTTCATCCTTGATAGTGATCCAACGCTGGAGTGGGCGAGTCACGGGCAGGCGCACCCTTGCTCGCAGGATCTTGTTGTCGAGGTCGCCTCTGGCCTTGTTGTCGATGGAGACGTACTCACCCAGCTTCTTCCCCAGGTCCCTCGCCAGCTGCTTGGACAGGAGGTAGTGGGGGATGCCGGTGAACTGCGCCCAGACCGGCATCTGCTCGAAGCGGGCCGTGTTCGGGTCCTCACCGACCTTGAGTTCGCGGATGAGCACCGCGTCCTTCTGGTACCTCCAAGGGCCTCCCTTCGTGACGTGCTCGAAATCTCCTTCCTCCGAGAAGTTGAGGACGAACCTCTTGTCGGCGAGCTGGCTGGACTCCATGTGGCCTCTGATCCTCCACACGTTCTTCATGTAGTTCACCAATTGCCTGGAGGGTATGGCGATGATGGAGAGGAGGACGCCCACCGCGAGCAGGTGGGCCGGCGCTGCCCCGCGCGCCGCGGCGAAGTTGACGAGGATTGGCGATCTTTCCTCTTCAGTGCGATCATCAACCATGACTTCCTTCCCGGGGCGCCCGACGGGCACCACCACGGAGTTGACCACCGCGCCCCCGGCAGAGGGAGAGGGCAACGGCGTGGCGGCAGGGGAAGCGGGGGTGTTGGCGTTGATCTTGCTTGGGTGCTCCATTGAGGGGTTGGCAGTGGTGGTGGATGTCTCAGGTGTGTGGGGAGGGTGGTCGTCGTCGTCGCTCTTTATAGCGTGGCCGCCTGGATCGAGGGGCGCAGGAGGCGGGGAGGAGTAATTCCGGTGAGGCGTGATCGCCGGGGTAGCTTTGATGTCCTCCGGGGCGGTGATTGCTCCAGAGATCCTCTTGCAAGGAGCTGGCAATCGCTGTGCTTGCGCGTAGCAGGGGATCACATGGATTTCGTTGGGCGGGGACTGGGATCTCGGCGCCGGCGGCGGGGGTGAAGAGGATTTGGCGCATTGAATTGTAGCGGGGTGGTGGGGGGAAGGCGTGATTTCGGGGTGGAGGAGATGGGCAGCCTTGGATCGGAGGATCCGTAGGCACAGCTGTGGATCCCTCGATCGCCGGGTGATCGATTTCAATCTGTTCTTGAACTCGGGGGGGAAGAAGCCCGGTTTTGGTGGATCTTTGGTGGATTTTTGGGATGGGGGGATTGGTAGGTGTGGTGATTGGTGGGTAATTTCATGGGATTGGGTTCGGATCTTCGTATACTCTGTTGAATCGAAGGATTCGTGGGTGTTTTTGTGGGATCGGGGATCGCCTTGCGGGGGGCGGGGAGGGGGAGAGAGGTGAACCGACGCCATCCTCTCACTGGGATCAAATTCTATTGTTGAACTGGTAACTGAACTTAACTCGAAAGCTCACTTTAGTCATTGTACTTAAAGGTACAGTCAATACGGTTATTATACAATTTGGGTGAGCCATATATAGCCTCCTATTTCAGGGTATATACAACTTTCACGATATGTTTGAAATTATGTTAGGTGTGCTTCTTCTTTGTTTGCCGATTTTTTTCTTTCTCCTTTTTTTAACTAGCATGTTGGTTTCTTGGCGTCTTACAAAAAGAACAAAGAAGCACACAACTGAAAGAAAAGAAAAACCATGTTAACCTATCTATAACTGATTTAAGGCTTCCCTATGTGTTCATATAAATAACCAAAAGAAATACAGTAACTGAAAAGAACCATTTTGTAGTACTTGACCAAAAAAATCTGGAGCACACAAAAACGCAGTTTCAAGAATTATCTGACTTTTTTCATAAATCTTTGTATGATAGTGAACTTTCTTCATTTTACGGGGATGTCTCTTTGAAGGTTTCTTGTGTTCCCTCCGGCTGTTTCTTGTTCTGTCTCTCTAAAGTCAGTGCTTTGGAAAAATAATGTACATATTGTAAGTTGTTACTTACAGATTTGTAATAAGAAGAGATATCAGCTTGGGGTGAAACACATGTGTGAATGTTTGAACACAAAATGGACAGATTGTAAGTTGATACTTACAAATTTGTAATAAGAAGAGATATCAGCTTGCTCTTGTGTGGGGAGTAGCTGAAGTACTTGATCAATGATTAATGTGCACAAATGAGCAAGAGAGATCTTTTTCTGGATAAAAAAATAGGAAAAATAAATTAAACTCTATTACGATCACAACTGAAAAATAAATAGTTTGATTACAATATGACTGGAAAGGTGGATTTGTCTCAATACTTAAAAGGTGGGAAAACACAATAAGAGACAAAATATGCATGATTTTGAAATTACAGTTGTTCCTGAAGATCATCATATCATGTACTGATTTGAACATAAAAGGCAGGTTTTCTTTTTCATCATTGCTTGTGTTGACTTAAGGCGAATGCCCCAGTTCACTGTTGCATGCCAAATAGATGATCTATACCCTAATTCATCGTCGTAAGCGATATCTTGAACATTGTCTTATTTGATTTGATGTAAAAATATTTCCCCAAATTTCACATGTATGAATGCAATGCACATACCTATACTCTACCCTTACGTTGGTCTAAACTATGGGATCTGACAAACGTGGGAGGGTCAGCATGGTCGATAGGGGTGAGGAGAGAGGTGGATCGGCCGGAGATATCGTCATGCACTTGGAGTATCAACACTAGGAAAGGGAGAAGCGACGCTGGTGGTGGTGATTCAGACAAGACATTAGAGTAAGAAGGGAATGTGTTTGCGAGGTACGCACCTACACCCTTTTGTCCTGGTGAAAAAAAAACTTTAAAAATCACGCCCTAGTCATGGGAACAGAGGAAGTACGAAGTCACTGCCTAACCAAACCTAATTTAGTAGACAATCAAAATAAGAGTTATGCGGATAAAAGAAAATGCTATTACAAAGAAACCGAGTATATTTATAGCTTTTTTGTTTCCTCCTCAATAAGGCTAAAAATGTCAATTGTTTAGATTTTGCACGAGTTGGGTAATTCCAATACCCCCACAAGGATGCCCTTGGTAGAAATTCATGCACACCCCCAATACTCGATGATGTACATGCCCTATAGACAACAAATCTTGCTTCATATACAAATATTACCCCCATCAAACAACAAATAAGGTTTATGATTTATATTATACAACAACCACATTGTATTACAATTGGCGAGTTAGGTTTATATGGTTATGTATGTTGTTGTTATTCTAGTGAAAGTAGCATACGAGTAAGGTGTATCTCGAGTAGTGTAGTATCGCGCACAAAAGATCGAGAGGAGGTCGTAGGATGGTCTTATATTGTACCTAAGGTCATCCCACACTCACACAAATATCACGGCGATGTTTCCAAATCAGATCTGTCTATCTCATTGATGCGCTACCTACTGCTATGTTACTATGTTAGAGTCAATGTCGAGGATGGTAGTGTTGAAATAAAGAGTTTTGAGTATTGCTAACAGGAATATTAAAACAGTTGGACAATCTCATAGGTCACGAATGTCCACCTAGTCGCGGAGATGCATTTTCGCAGTTGCTGCTCGCACACGAGTCTGCAATCCGCTGCTCGGCGCCGTAATAGCATCCAAACCCTCCACCGATATGACAACACGGCATGGACGGTGATGTGCTATGGAGTTTAAAGCTTTGATTTTGGGTACATAGAAGGTCTTTGCACATCGACATCATCGTTCCCACGGTAGTGCTACTTTGGAACAACGAGTTCTACTGCTTGAGCACCACATCCGCCAATTGTACTATGGTTGCACCCTACATATGTGGCTTGTGCTATGAATCTTGACAAAGTTGGTATATGCAACTCGATTAAAAGCTATCATACCCAACTAGGACCGTGGCAACTGACGGTAGCCAGCTTCAGCCGGAGTTGGTGTGCAAAGTGAATCAAGTGATCAAACGAGACCATGCCGTTTTGTACTAATGTGCTTCCCAATGACTTCCAATCCTACTACACCAATGCCATACACTACCATGTGCCTCCATGATTTTTTTCATAACCAGATACATTACTAAGCTCAGCCTTCCAAAATGATGAAGGCATACTGGATATATATAGAGCTTAGTTTTGTGATACTGTGAAGCAGTTCTCTCCCATTTTTTTTTTTTGAAAAGGACAATCATAACCCGCGCTATCCATTCACGAACCAACTCTACCATGGTGTCACTACGAAGATCATCAATAAGGACAACTAATGCTCACATGCTTACCCAGTCAATGTTTATAACCATATAAGCATGACATGAAGGCCAAAAACCTGTTATGTCTTTTCTTGGAGATTAATTAGAACTATGTTTATTTTCTCGAGGTGGTGATGGTAATTCATAATAACCGACACATAAATACAAAACCATTTAAGTGGATTTCATGTTTATTAGTTGTCTTATATAACCTCTTCAAAGGAGCTGATCTTTTTACGGACCGTCAAGCGTTTAACCTTCAAGCCTTGCCTAGTGGTGCATAGGAGTAGTTTGCATCATGTTCAACATGAACCTCCCATAGCACCAACAAACAAAATGATGACATTAATGCTTCATGAGTTATTTAAGCAAAACCTAGGAAACATTGGAACGATGTAGATAGATATGAAACTCTCAAATGTAAAAAACATTTCTCCAAACCTTCTAAGAGGGTATCAAGATTTAGGACAAAGGGTAGTTAAATAGACTCTTAGGATTCACTAACAGGAGATAAAAAAAAAGGATTTGAGATCAATAAAATTGGGCTTTGAATTGGATATGCTATTTTTGTTAGTATATGGGCATACACACTACATCCATTTGCATTGTTCCAAGTTTACAAGGCTTTAGGGTATCTTAATAAACTTTTTACATTAATTGCAAGATACATCTAGTTTTCATGTTTTCCTCTCTTTTTGTATCCATGTCATGAGTTTCGTTTATCAAAATCTTTTGAGGCAATGAAATGATGTTAAAAAAGTTAACTAAAAAGACAAAATGACTTTGATCCTTGGATTTGTGAACAGTGACGGAGAATCATTTTCTTCATGTCATTCATGTTATCAACAAAGTTACACTGAATCTCAACAGACAATTTACGATGTCCTTGCAGATTCTAATTTAATGACTAAGATATCATAGGGCAAGGCTATGGTTGGACTAGTAACATGAAATGTGAATGGAAGGGACTAAAGACTCTACTTTTGAATGAGTACCCTTATACATATTATGTACATTACATGGTTCTTCAATTGCAGTTGGCTCTCGTTACGACATCAAGAGAGATACACGAGGTGCACAATTTTTTTCCAACATGCTAATTTTGGTTGTGTCTCCTAAACGCATTGATGAGTTAATACAAAATCAAGCTACAAAATTGAACGTGAAGTTGAACTTGGGAAGCTTCATGAAGGAAAAGGAGCTTGATAAAGGAAAGAGCTTCATCTGCAGGTTTGCACAAACGCGAGAAATTAAAAAAAAAACTAGATATGATAGTTGGTACTAAAACAAGTACAAATGTTATTGTTGAATATGTGAGCAGTACGTCCATAGGGTACCCCAACCGACATTTCTCTGCACCGAGGTTTCAATCGTACAACCCGACATTACCGATTAACTCGCGAGAATGTTCTTATGTCTTTTGTGTGGGGCATTTAGTATTTTTTTGAAGAAAGCCACCCTAGACCAGCAAGCTTCACGAACCCTCCACCTCGGGAGGCTCATTGGAAAGCATCATCAAGGTGTTCTCAACGGCGCATAGAAGCAGAAGAGCACCAACCTCCGTGATAAGCACAAGAAAACCTGACCTAATACTAGACTTACAACTAGAACTATGGACCGGGGGGGGGGGGGGGGGGGGTACCTCCTCTCAACCATCCACTTCACCGACAAACTAAGCTGCTAAAGGAGAAGGGTAGAAGAGACGAACGAGACTCTCAAACTTGGGGAGGAGGAGAGACAAAGGGGAGAAGAGAAAGATGGACATTATTCAAAAAGAGTACTTATTCACGTTTTGTGTCCTTATAAGCCAGTACATTTAGAAAACTCTTGTATTTTCTTGTATGAAAAGGGAAAATTTAATATGCACGTGGGTTTAATCTGTCACTAGCAAAATTTTCCAGCCTACATACATCTAAAAAACAATGCAACCATATTTGGACATTTTTTAGGCGAGTCTAGTTTTAGAAACTTCATGCGGAGGATACTCCTCACAATTTAGTTACAAAAATATGGGGTGTGAATGGTAACACATACAATGTTAGTAAATGAATAATATATGCAACGGAGATCATATGTCCTATTTAATTATTGATCCGATACATTGGGTTTGATGGATATGTAAGATTGTGTGAGTAACCTTTTCATATTGGCATAGATAGCGTGAATTAATTACGCATAAATAATAGTAGGTCAATACTAAATGTCACAAAATATGGAGTAAGACTTTAAAGATTCTTTAGATTTTCAAAAAAGATGTAGAAATATTTTCTTCCGGATCTTTTCCCGGCTTGTAGCACGCGGCCGTAGGAGCCTCACCAACCAAATCAGCTCGATACATCACGGCGGCCCCGAACTGTAAAACTCTGAACCGGTCGCTCACGTGTAGACGCGGACCCCTCGCCCAGTCATCACGGTCACTCTCACAGTCTCACTTGGTCATTTGCTTGCCCGGTCGCCGTAAAACGCCGTAAAACCAGGCGAAAAGTCGCGGTAAAAACCCGAAACGGTAACAACACGCCACGCGGACCCCACCGCCGACGCGGAGGCGGGCCCGCGTCCCAGCGTCACAGCACGAAGCACGACGACGCCTCACGGTTTTCCCCAAGAGGCAGCAGCCGAAGCAGCAGCGCGGCTGCGCTACCAGCACACGCACGCACGCTTCCCTCGCGCTCCTCCTCCTCCTCCTCCTGCTGCTCCTCTGTCTCTCTCTCCCCGCCATTAACTCCTCTCGCTCTCACTCCCTACTCTCTCTCCTCACGCGCTCCGCCACGCCTACCGCCGCTATTTATCACCCTCCCGCCGCTCGCTGCCGGGCGTAACCCTAGCTCCGCCCGCCTGCTCGCCCGAACCTTCCCCGCCGGATGAGTCGGACCGCTGCTCGCCGTCGCGCCCCGTCGTCCGTGATCCCGGGCGGCCTCGGTTTGGCGCGGTAGGGGGTTGTTGTTGCTGCTGTTTCGCTGGGCAGGTGAGGCGCGGTGGCGCTGCGGCGGATGGGGAACTGCTGGGGCGCGCGGATCAAGGATGGGAGCACCCACCCCGGCCCCTCAGGTTCGTCCTCCTCGCTCAAAACTCATTTTTTGGGGGTGATCCGATAGGGTTACCGCCGATTCCCGCTTGCGACCTCCGGGGCTCGATCGTGCGGTGGTTACGAGATGCCAATTCCAGTCCATTCCCAGGCGCCTCCCTAGGCTTTTGCGCGCCTGTTCATTAGCTCCTACCATGGATAGATTCAGGTGCAAATCGGACCTGCTGGCCGATTCTCATCCCCGCCGAATTTTGTCCCGGCTTGCATAGGCCCAACTTTATTTGCACCCGTGATTTGATTGGCCGACGACGAGGCCTGCTAATTGGGGCGATTCCATTAGTCGGATTTGGTGTACACGGTTTCAGCGTGTTAGCTAGCCTAAAGTGAGACATCGTCATCACTTTTATGGTGGTCTCCCTAAAGTAAGCTTTGGCTATGTTTGCAAGGTTTCGTAGGACTTGCTCCCATTGGATATAGGCTTTATTAGGTAGCAGGTACCTTCCCTGCACAGTAATTGGATGCCCATCCTTTGTTCCTTGCATGATTGCTTCACTAGCTAGTACCACTTGTGGTACATGCTCTACCGTCTTAAACTGGATAGCGCTTATCCCTATCAGATGAAAATAGTAAGGGGCATGTGTGGCTTGCTCCATGTGGGGGTGTGGTTTTATTTTAGCATCGTGTATATCGGTACCCTGTAGTCCTGTACTGACCGCTTAGTGCGATGGATTCAAATCACCCTGGATTCTGTTCTTTGACCATGAAACATTTGATTGAAGCAAAGATTAATAATACAGTGCGGTACGTCTAGTGTGCCCTTTGTTGTGACATTCTCGTATGTCTATCAGTGCATACCAGTTGACTTTGATTATCTACATGATTTCCTTTTAAAAAAGTGTATCACAGGAACTTAGGGGGTGGCTTCATTAGGTTGACTAGTTAGTTCTCTATTGCTATTGTGTTTCCTATCGTGATCTAAATTCATATTTTATTGATGGAATTAAGAAAGGTGCTCAAGTTGTCCCTTGCTTAATTTGATACTAAAATATGTTAAATTACATGTTTACGTATCTTATTTAAAGTCCAATATAGAGCATGCATCTTGATTTTTTTTATTCACGCCCGTCTCTCAATTTGGTTTCCCGCGCATTCAGTAGGGTTTTGCCTCCCATTAATTGTGCATGTTCCATGGCTACAAACAAACAAGTTGTCTTTCCAATAACGGAAATACACTTTTTGGTTGGTGATGATGTGTACTAGCAAGTTCAACTTTTTTCTGTGTGTACAAGTGCTTTGTTTGTGTCAGCTTACTAAATTGAAGTGCCTCTTAATTGCTAGTAATTTATGGGTGATATAATTAAACTTCGTAGATACATATGATAAGCATCTGGATATGCTGTGTGGCGTGGCAGCAGATGTATATTGGGTGGGACAAAATTTCTAGAAAATTAGTGTATGCATGTTACCACTTGATTGAGGGTAACCCCTCTGACCTTCACTTATATTCATTTTTCCATATTGATCTATGCTACTCCCTCCGTTCCAAAATATATGTCATCCATTTGTCCAAAAGTGGATGTATCTAGACATGGTACGTGTATAGATACATCCACTTTTGGACAAATGGATGACATATATTTTGAAACGGAGGGAGTAGTAATCATTTAATCTCTTGGTCCAGAGCATAACCTTTCTCAGGCAGCAACATTTTAGCCCTATTACTTGCCCAATCAAAATGCTCTTCACATCAACCTCTGAGACCAGTCAATCCATTATCGCTAGCATTGTGTACCTCAGGTGTCAATGGCTAATCTTACAACTCCCAGGGCTCTTATTGAATTTCAGATTAGCTAAGTGATGATTAGTTGATTGCTTGCTTCATCCAGTCCTCTATTGTCTTGCGTAGTTTACTTTAAAGTAAGCCAAATCAAGTAGTAAAAAATTGCAATACATGATGATCATACTCTGACCTGGGTAGATAAATGCTAAACTTGTTCATCGGAGAATACTTTCTTCATAATAGAAGCCTTAATTTAGTATTTTTGTATGTTTCATTCAGTGGAAGTTTTACTGAAGTCCTGATCTACAGGAATGTTCTCAAGGAATAGTGGTAAGGATGGAAGTAGGCTTAGTGCTTGCAGCAGTCGAGCCTCTTCTGCTTCCATGCCTCCAAGTGCGAAGACTGAATGCGAGATCTTGCAGTCAGCCAATGTTAAGGTCTTCAGTTATAACGATCTCAGGTTAGCTACAAGGAACTTCCGTCCCGACAGTGTGCTTGGCGAAGGAGGGTTTGGATCTGTCTATAAAGGATGGCTTGATGAGCATACACTGTCAGCTTGCAAACCTGGCACCGGAATACCTGTTGCTGTGAAAAGACTCAACCAGGAGGGTTTGCAAGGGCACCGAGAGTGGTTGGTGAGCATATCTGCCATTCCTTTTATTTGCTGTTGTCCTTGATGTCATGTTTGATTCATGTTTCGTTGAAGTTTATTTTTTTTATCCTTCCTTTATGTGGTGATGTTGAATTCCAACAGCTGAAGCTGTGTTAATAAAAAACTTGGATGTCTCCCTGACTTTGTTCTGTGTCCATTTATAGGCGGAAGTTAATTACCTTGGTCAATTTTGCCATCCCAACCTTGTCAAGCTAATTGGATACTGCTTAGAGGATGAGTACCGGCTGCTAGTGTACGAGTGCATGCCACGTGGGAGCTTGGAAAATCATCTTTTCAGGAGTAAGTTAAACTAGATCTTGGTGCTCTACTAGTGTCCTAGGAATATGTATTTGTGTTGCATACAACATAGCTGAAGACTAGTATGTTTTACTATATGAATCCTTTATGTAGGAGGCTCGTACTTCCAACCTCTTCCATGGAACATAAGAATGAAGGTTGCACTTGGAGCTGCAAAAGGACTAGCCTACCTTCATAGCGCAGAGGCTAAAGTTATTTATAGGGATTTTAAGACATCCAATATTCTTCTTGAAACAGTAAGTGAAGGGAATCATCAATGCACCATAGTAACCTCTATGATCATGTGATCTCTACTGAAAGTAATACATATTTTGCTGCTATACCCAGGACTATACTGCGAAGCTCTCTGATTTCGGATTGGCAAAGGATGGTCCTGTCGGTGAGAAGAGTCATGTGTCCACGAGGGTAATGGGAACATATGGTTATGCAGCTCCAGAATATCTGTCAACAGGTAACCTTTGACTTGCAATTTTGGGTTCTATCGAGCCAGTATTCTGCACATTTGCTTGTCTTGGGTAAACAAGATCGTCATGTGACTGGAGCTGTTGAATGTTGGCGCATTAGTTAACAGCAGTCAGCCTAACTATAATAAGATCATTACAAACGTGTAAGTCGTATTTTCATGTTCTGTTCATCTCTTGCTTTGCACATCCCATTTCTGAATGACTTTTGCTTGGTTAATACATATGCACTAAAAATGCATTTTTTCAGAATCTGACATTGCATTATCTGATACTCCAATTACATTCCATGAAATTTATAGTTTATTCTTTATAACCTATGTACAATGGCGTGAATACAAAACTATACAAGGAAATGTTTCATGATTATTTTAATTGCCTTCAACCGCAAGTCATTCCATGAAATGACGTTAATTGTAATTTTTTGAATCACCCTTAATTTAATTTGCTGCATAAATGTTGCAGTGCTGCCTTTTGGTCAAAAAGCACACACTTAACATTTATAAGTTTATCTGTAGCTCATATTCAGCACGTGGTATAGATCAATTTGACAAGTCACTAATTTTAGGCCATCTTATATTTTGAATTCCTGTGAATTTAATTTGCTGCGAAAACATTGTGATGCTGCCCTCTAGGCTAATAACTTGCACTCCTCCTTGATAACATTTACACAAGAGCTCATATTCAGCATGTGATAAGCATTGATTCAACATTTTCAGGCCATCTTACTGCAAAGAGTGACATCTACAGCTTCGGGGTAGTGCTTCTGGAGATGCTGTCAGGTCGTCGTGCCATTGACAAGAACCGGCCGCAGGGGGAGCACAACCTTGTTGAATGGGCACGGCCGTATCTCACACACAAGCGCAAGATATTCCGTGTCCTGGATACCAGGCTAGAAGGCCAATACTCCCTCAGCGGGGCGCAGACGATCGCGGCCCTCGCTGTCGAGTGCCTCAACTTTGAAGCGAAGATGAGGCCCTCCATGGACGCCGTAGTCTCCATTCTCGAAGGGATCCAAGACTCAAGTGAGGCGACCAGAAGACCGGCAGCAGAGAGGCATCAGGAGCCCAAGGGCGCTGGCAAGAAGATGACCAGCGTGAGTGTAGGCAGGAACAGCGGCAAACCTCGCCGGAAAAGCTCGAATGACCTTCGGAAGGAGGCCGGTCGAGATCCAAAGCCGTCGGTGCTTCACTCGTCGTAGCGGGGTGGAGTTTGAGCCTGTTAGCTAGTAGCTAGGTCGGTAGTCTGTAAATGTCCTGTGTATATTCCTGGGAGTCATCAGGCTTTTGTCAACCAGGCCTCTCTTCCCGCCTTATCTTCTGGTCAAGTCAAGTTAACTGGGTGGATTTGCGTCATTAAACTAATGGCATCAAGGTCAAGCTCGTTGTCGTGCCTGTGTGGTCATCATCACTGGATGAAATCCATTTCTGAGTGACAGTGGCCTGCTGGCTGCTGCCGTGCATTTTGTTGAGTTCCGACACATCTATGGTAGTATGATTCTGGCGGGATGATATGGCCAGCCTAGTCAGAGCAACCTGTCCTTTGTTTGAGGCGACCAAGCATGGTTCTTCTTTCTCAGCGATGAGTTTGCTTTTACATTTTACCACTTCTGTGGTAAAATTAAAATTCAAATATTTTTCAGAAGGCTTTGCCAAATTTGGGTGGGGTCTACGCCACCACTCAGCTCTTCTTGGGTCCCCCCCTGATCCGATCAGTGAAAGCTTTGGACTGCAGACAATCAAGAGATGCAAGTCACATAAACAAACTGGGAGTTTGTTCAAAAAAAAAAAAAAAACTGGGAGTAGGAGTGAAGACGAATATGCAGGAGGAGATGGGCACATACCTGACCGTGATCGGTGCTGCTCCATTGAGTTAAGACTTTGTGGACAGGAGTACGGTCAAGTGAATACCTCCAGGGCCATATCCCTCGGCTTCCAAAACCAAGACATTTGACCACTAATTTTAGTAGAAGCGCGAAGCATGCGATGGATCGGAGGTTGCTATTTATAGAGATCGCATATGTCTTGCCCCATTACTTGCTAGTATATATATAAGTGTCAGCCACCACACTTACACTAGGAACAAGCATTTCTGCAATTGCATACACACTCTAGAGGCGCTACTCTCTGTGGCGGGGCACTTATTTTTGTGTTGCCGGAGTCTAGTTACCATCTCGGGCAGGCGAGCGCTCAGCGTTGCTTAGAGGTAATTTTGTTTCCTGGTATTTGTTTTTACTAGCAAGCATGTCCGTGCGTTTGTATGGGTCGATTTTTGATGAATATCTTTAGACCATGGAGAATTTTACTACTCGAAACAGGTTTTTATTTTAATGGGACAAAACATTCTTGACGGAGGCACAACTACCTTACAGCAATCTACACGTGGCACAGTTCGGTGATTAATTAACCATCTACTCTCAAAATGTAATTGCAAAAGTTAGCTCGCTACTCCACATGAAATTTGATCTTGGACAATAATTTGGATAGTTTTTCATTCCAAGAACTCTTCGTCCATCAAGTAGGAGTTTATCAAGTAAGAAATTTATAAACGTCAGATAGATAGATGCACAATGTTATTTTCTGGACCCACCCTTGCCAAATTGATGCATACAAATTTAGCGATCTGCATAGTGAACTTTTATCGTTCCTCAGACATCGTACGAATACATGTTGAGGAAGAGTTCTACCCTGGAGTTTGTAGTCTTCTAATTATTTATGGTCTTAGAAAAATAGTTTTATAGAAGTCACAGCTTCAAATACCCATAGAATTCAAATTGTGCACCGGTATATTCAGTCCATAATTCAAATCACTTTTGAGTGCATGGAAGAGGTTTTGGTTTTTTTTCTTTTTCGAAACACAGTACAAACACAGACGCTCATATACACGTGCACACACCCACCCTTATGAACGCACACACACCCTACCCCTATGAGCCTCTCCGAAGTACTGAGCCGGCGGGTCGAGTCTTGAGATTGACGAAGGCAGCACAGGCGCCTCGCTGTCGACGGGAACGTCGCCTCCCACTGAAAAATATTCCGCCTAAATGAGAAACATCAGTGTCAAATCTAGGGTTTGAACTCTAGTGAGCTAGGGACTGGGTACAACCACCCTTGCCACACACAAGTTCTCAAGGTTTTGGCTTACGCACCGACCGGGCAAAGAGTCCATGTTGCGCATTTCGGTTGGATCGAACCGAACCAAACAACGGGCCGCCCAGCACGCCCCTGAGCTCGCCTCCCATTGATACAGCCAAGAAAGAAAAAAATCCCCGTCGGTTCCTCGCCGCCGCCGCCGCGCCAGCTAGCTCCCGTTCCCCGCCGTGCGTGCCGCCTCCACCGCCCTCTCGCACCGCCGATGCTTCCCTCCATTTTCGGTGTCTCTCCTGGCCGTCCCAAGCCGCGGCGCCTCCCCATTCCGCCACGGCAACCGCCGGTCAGCTCAGTCCATGGCAACTGCCGATCGTGGAGCTCGTGGTGGTTACCTCCTCCACCAGTACATAAAAGAGCGAGCCCTCCTGTACCCCCTCCATCACATCCTCCCTCGAGTCCCTCGGTGGCCGGAGCCCACGGACCAGACTTCTTCGTCTTCCCTGCCTGCAGAGGTTGCCACTGTACGTGCCTGGCGGACGGCGCGAGCTGACGGGGCGCTCCACAGCGACGTCGTGTACGTGCTACTGCACATCCGGCTTGACGACTGCGACGGAGCTGTGGACTAGACCGCCAGCGACCTCCCCTCACCACCGCCAAATCTCTCTTTGAGGTACCTGTCTCGCTGCGGGCCCTTGCGCTGTCTATGACATAGATGATCAAGTTGTGTTGTACTGTTGTTTATTTCAGTCTCTTCATGTGAGCTTCTGATACACGCATGCACTTGTTTAGGGAAAAAAATCGTTTCTAAGAAATGACTGACAATGTTCTTTAGAACAGTAAAATTAAAATGCATATATTTCAAATTGACATAGAAAGGATGGAAACATGTGAGCGGTGAATGCACAAGCTCACATTGAACACCTATATCTACTAGCCAATTAATTAGCCAGCATATACTAGCCAATTGAGATGGGAAAGAAGACAAATAGCTGCACGGACTTGTTTAGTTTATTAGCATTCCGCTGGTTTGTTTACAATACAAAAGTATTTTATATTTTCATCACTTCAAGAGAAGGAACATTCCTTGAAACCCTAATGCACGTGAAATGGGGATTGTTTCGGGAGGGTTTGGTGTGATGCTTGTTTTAGTCGCAACTATGACACTGCAAACAGAAAATCGCCAAAGAATTTGTGACAGGGGAAGAACATACCATGAAAAAGAAGCACTACTTTAGGCAAATCTCATCACCGACAGTTCCAGATCAGTGGCTGAGCTGCTGTGTTAGCATTGGGTTCAGATGAACCCAATAAATTACATAACATCCTTCACTAATCTTATGTTAATCATTGCTTACTAGTTAAAAATTCACTATAAACAGGCGAATGAACCCAACAAGTTTATGCGCTAGCTTCGCCACTGTTCCAGATCCCAACAATTGTTTGTCCTCCCACTGAGCATTATCAGCAGTCATCTGTGATAATTTCTTGCTCTGAGAGAGGATCATCAGAGATCAAACTACCATATCTACTTTTTTTCGAACCTACGCAATGCCTTTGATTGATTAAGTCAGAAAGTGTTGGACTACCATTTCTACGTGTCTGTAGCCAATAAAAATAGTTAACAAAACTAGAGTATAACATATATTGTCAAATCAAGAAAAATGACAGAACATTCTTTGATAAGTAAATAAGTAATTAAAATATATGCTATTCTTGCCTTAACATTCTAATTTGTTCTGTATGCTATTCCATACATGTTTGATCATCCTGAAAAAAATTATGTGAATTATTTAATCGATCAATATAATTTACTACTGATGAAGCACTTCTTTTCATTATGTCCCATGCACCAGGAACCTGAACTTAACCGAGGAACATACTATAATTTATGACCAAGCCAAATAAAAGCATATATCTAACATGGTGTCTTCCTACTTGACCTCTTATAACGCACCTTGGCATGTATGAATATAATAGAAGGTGGTTACACGAAATCTGAAGCATAATACATGCCATTCACTAGACCAAATTCTTGCTAGAAGATGATGTACCAGCCCCTACATGCAGTCATTTTCCATATACATTGACTGTTTCCTAGTTCTCTACATCTCTGCAGTTGCTATAATATGTGCTACTCCATTCCTATGAATAGGAACTGGTGTGTTAGAATGGAGTACTTAGAAGTATGATATATGTAAAAAGACAAGAAATTTACCAGCTTTTTCTTTTGGCAATTATGCTTCCTTCTTTTTTGTAAGAACTATCATTTACTGATTTACAGCATAATTATCACCATCGAACACGGTGTTGTGTTCTTCACAATCATACCTGAAGTGAACGTTAGAAGAATGACTAATTTAAGTTGGTTTTCTGCGAGTATATAAGAATAGTGGGTTGCTATAATCATTTATGAACACTAGGACATAAGGAACTTCTACAAGGACAAGTACTATGCACTGTCAGCATTATAATCCATCTCTTGCAGCATTTCCTTCGCAATCTCATAATTACTGTCAGCAGCTGAGGGGCTTATATCAGCTTCAGCATCCTCGAATAATAAGGTAACGGTTCTAGGCCATAATGACCACAGATTGAAGAAACAAAATCAGAACTTAAAAAACCTATAAATATAGAGTGACCTAAGAAGAATTATGACTTACATTTGAAAAGGTAAGCTGGTGAGATCTTTCACTAGAACTTGATAAGAAGACCCTTTTGACAAATCTGAAGACCACATAGGAGTATGCTAGGGAGAGATATGAACCCAATGGGATGCTGGGCATTTAGAAGAACATACATAATATGAGTGTGGGTAAGTTAGTCAGGTCACCGAGATATGAAGCAATATACTTACTTTCACAGAAACAAAGAGTAAATATCACGTAAGATCGAGCTGAACTTTCTGTACCTGTGGAATGTGGTGTATTTCTGCCTATCCAAGGAGACACCAATCGTGCATCAGCGGATTTAGCATCCAGCATAGGAGATTGTGTTGGATGATGTCTTTGGGAGCCAGGAGATCATCACGGTACTCCCGACAAGGTTTATCTTCCCATTTCCATCTGCCACTATCCCAATCAGATCTTGCTGCCATCGCGACCACACTCCATTCAGAAATTAGAAATTGCATTATACTGACTACAGAGAGTACAATTTACAACTATTTTTTAGTGGTTGGTGCGTTTTACTTTTATTTATGCATGTCTTCTAGTAGAAGATAATTCAAGGTACTTGTGGAATTTGATTTCAAGACATTTTACATTTAAATATATACTGTTGGAGAAAATGGAGATGCTGGACTCCTTGTTGACGAAAGATGGTGCTGAAATGATCACGTTTTTCTTTTGGTTTAGTTGATATTGTAGAACAATGATTGCTACTTCCAGATAAGTTTGATGCTCATTTCTATGCGGTAGCATTTGCAAGAAGATGAAAGTTGCATTGCTGTTGGTATTTAGAATGTGAAGTACAAGTGTATCAGTATGAAGCTAGGCCTATCTCTCATATCTCATCTATGTTGTATGCATGTAAATGCCCCTCTGCCTTCTCTCTTCCTACATTTATCTTGGTGTAGATAATGTTTTTCTATTCAGGTGCTATCGGTGTCATCAGATTGTCTTTCCCGTCAATTCTCAGATGTGCACATGAATGTTCAAACATGACCAGTTTCTATAATTATTTTGAGCTGCGCATAGGGGAAAAGTTTCATGCAATGGCATTTGTTCTGTTTTGGGAGTTTCGAGCAATAAAATAGCTTAGTCATGGTTTTCGAAAATTCAAAAGTTTAGAGCTTAGAGTATGTTTGGTATACCATTGCTAATACATTTTGGTATCTGAATGTTTTCACCTTCTTTCTCAGTATTCCCATTGATCCATGGCTGACATTCTCTTCTGTTTGCAGACAACGCTGGAACGAACAAGGCGACATCCAGCAGCACATCCCTCAACACCAAGCGGCTCGATGAGGACACCGAGAACCTTGCCTGTGAGCAACCATCAATCTCTCATTATGTATTTAATCCCCCATTGTGAATGATGTGCTGCTGAATAGAAATTTGGTTGGTTCGTATATGGCATAGTTGACTTATTCTGGAGAAAGGTTCCTCCAAATGAACTAGACTACTAGAGGCTGAAGCCGTTTGCTGTCTCGATTCTTGAATCACCTCTCAATCACCACTCAGTATACCATATATATTGAAGATTGCATACTTATGCCATAGCGTATGCGTTTTTCGCATGATGGCCCCCTTTTTTGGATGTAGTTGTAGCCTGTTAATGATTCCGATCGTGGAAGTAGCTGGAAGATAACAAGTGCTATCTGGCATATAGTCTACTTCTAGCTTATGAAAATATTTGTTTAGGTTAGGGAACTTCTCCATGGTATTTCAGTACATGTTCAGATGGCATTAGTTTTGGATGTTAAATGACCTTTTGATACGATCTAGCGCCTGTAGCAGCTTCGTGGAAACATTAAGCACCGGACTGATATATCCTGTCTTGTTAATATGATTATTGAATATTTTGCTGAACCAAGTGCTATATATATTATTTGCCACGTTTTTTGTTGTGCGGACTTGTGAATATTGTGTAGTTCCACAGTCGGGGTTTTTTGTTTGTTAGAGTCTTAGCTAGCTGTGTCATACTAACTTTTTTGTTTGTAACTTATACTCGTGTTCGACGAGAATTGGTAGAAACAATCGTGTTTTCGTTGTTATAACATAACACATCATATGTATGAACCAAATTTCTATTCTCTCACTCTTATATTTATGCATCGCCGTTTTTCAATATGTTGTATTGCTAGCTAGGAAGCTGCTAGCTAGGTCGATTATGGAGGCGCGGCTGCGGCTACTGGTTGTCGTCATCGTGCTCCACGTTGCATCCCTCGTGGTCGCGGCTGAGAACGTGACGGTGGGGCAACTGCTGCCGACGTCGTCCTACCACGGGGGGCAGCCACCTACAACGCCAAGAACTATGGCGCTAAAGGCGATGGCGCCACCGACGATACCAAGGTACTCATTTCGATTCGGTTCTGCTTGGATGGTGGTATTCCTTTGTTTGTTGCACTCATTCATATGTCAACGTCGTGATCGTGATTTCTCAATGGTGGCGTACGTCCGTCCGTGTTGCTGTTGCAGGCCTTGATGGCGGCGTGGAAGGTGGCGTGCGGGGCCTCTGGCACGGTGACGCTCATGATCCCGCCGGGGACATACTACATCGGGCCAACGCAGTTTCACGGCCCCTGCAAGGCCTCCGCCATCACCTTCTTGCTCCAGGTAAGCAGTTGTGGAGTGACAGGGTCATCAGGTTAAATAAGTTTGTGTTCGTGCAGTGCAGTTATAATACTGCAATGCAGACACGGCACAACATATAAGAGAAAAAAGGCCATGGACTCACTTTGCTCGGTGGATTATATGCTTGCACAGGGGACACTCAAGGCGGCGACGGATCTGAAGCGTTTCGGCAACGACTGGATTGAGTTTGGCTGGGTGAAATACCTCACCGTTGCCGGCCAGAACGGCATCTTCGACGGCCAGGGCGCCGCCTCCTGGCCCTTCAACAAGTGCCCCGTCCGAAAGGACTGCAAAGTCCTCCCCACCGTGAGTCCAATTTCATTACAAGTACGCGCTCATATATAGGATACGATCTCTTGCGCACTAACCGTAAAAATGAATGCACGGATCGAAATGGGCCGCAGAGCGTTCTGTTCGTGAACAACCAAAACACGGTGGTGCGCGACATCACGTCTGTCAACCCCAAGTTCTTCCACATAGCTCTGCTGGGGAACAACAACATCAAGATGACCAACCTCCGGATCAACGCGCCAGGAAACAGCCCAAACACGGACGGCATCCACATCGAGCGTAGCACGGGCGTGGTGATCGCCGACACCCGCATCGGCACGGGCGACGACTGCATCTCCATCGGGCAAGGGAACGACAACATCGACATCGCGCGCGTCCACTGTGGCCCGGGCCACGGCATGAGCGTGGGCAGCCTCGGGCGCTACGTGGGCGAGGGCGACGTCACCCGTATCCACGTCAAGGACATGATCTTCGAGGGCACGATGAACGGTGTGCGGATCAAGACGTGGGAGAACTCCCCCACCAAGAGCAAGGCGGCGCACATGGTGTTCGAGAGCATGGTGATGAAGGAAGTGCAGAACCCCATCATCATCGACCAAAAGTACTGTCCGTACTACAACTGCGAGCACAAGTACGTGTCGGGGTGACCATCAGCGACATCACGTTCAAGAACATCAAGGGCACGGCGTCGCTGCCGGTGGCCGTGCTGCTCCGGTGCGGCGTCCCGTGCCAGGGCGTGGTGCTCCAGGACGTGGACCTCAAGTACAAGGGACAGGGCGGCGCCTCCTCAAAGTGCGAGAACGCCAAGGCCAAGTATGTAGGCTACCAGTATCCAAAGCCATGCGCCTAGCCCGCTCCCGTGGATGCACGGGTGCTGGTGTGAGCTTAGCTTGAGTGATTCTTTTCTCTTCTTCTAATTAATCTTGCCTAGACGATTTTGTTACTTAGAAGTTTTTTTTTGTTAGTGGCATAAGGGAGCTGCCAGCGGCTGGCATCTACAGTAGTTATCTAGTTGCTTAATCAGTGGACTCGACTCGATCTTGTATACTTGATGTGTTGTTCCATTACATAAAACGCGATCGACTAGTCTTTTACCTATAGATAAGAGTTAATACTTCCGATTCAAAATAAGTGTCGCAATTCTGAACTAACCCCAATTTAAAACTAGACACTTATTTTGGATAGGAGGGAGTATTTAAATTGAGTTGTTTAGGCATCAATGTTGGTGCTTACCATGGAGGCGCAGGTAAAAAGATGGCTACCGTGTTGTGGGTACAGGCAGGAACAGTGGCAAACCTCGCCAGAAGGAGATCGAATGCCATCGGTTCACTCGTCGTAGCAGGTGAAGGATTTGAGGCTTTGAGCCTGTTAGTTAGCTCGTGTGGTAGCTTGTAAGTGTCCTGTGCATATTCCTGGGATTCGTCAGGTTTTTGTCAACCAGTCTTTCTCAAGCTCTCTGTTGTGCCTTCGTAGTTATCACTGGATGAAATTCAGATCTGAGTGGCGTCGCCTGCTGGCTGCTGCCGTGCATTTTGTTGACTACACATCGGTGGTATGATTCTGGTGGGCATCAGCCGATTTCACCAGCGACTGGATCGTTCCGATGGTATGGCCTGCCCAGTGAGAGCAACCTGTCATTGTGTGAGTCGACCCGATCTGCAAACTTGGTTCTTCCTTTCTCGGCGATGAGCTTGCTTTACATTTTACCACTTTCACTCATTACATTCTTGAAAAATAGGCAGCAGGAATAATACCCGTAGCGCTGCAAATTTGCTTAGCAAAACATCCCCAGATCAACATACATATGCACATACCAGAGAAAGAGGTGGGACATATAAACATGTAGTAGTACTATTAATCTTCTTACAACCCAAATCTGCCAATCACCATACATGTATTGAAGTCCATGGAAAATAAGTTTTCTGATATTTCGAAGTCTCCAGACTTAAAAAAAAACAATAACATGAAACAACAATAGCAGACACTGGAGGCCGGAAAAAAAAGAACAATATTTCACTGTCTCTAAAATCACTTGATACTACAATAGCTGATATTGTAGACAGGAAAAGTAACATATAACCAATACGAATACTCACTTTCTTCTCTAGAAGAGTTGATTATTTTTTCCAATACATGTCTTATATAGACAAACCCCACTACAAGTCATTGGACAGTTATTTTGCTGCTCATGCATGCTTCCATATCATCTTAATAAATCTCAGCCATCTATTTTCTTTTTCCAAATGACATACATCCATATGTAGGATACTCTCTCCACATCACTAGTTAATGCTTTGTAATGGAGTTTGTCTATATGAAATGTACAAATAAGATGTTTTGATTTGTTGTTGCTTATGGGAATTCTGCAATTTATTCTGCTGCAACATCAACATTTCTCATGTATATCTAACAATTTTGCTAGCAATTTGCTTGGTATAACTTTGTAATGACGCTGCTAAAGCCTGGCATTAATTTGGACAGTGCATCCAAGTGAAAGCATCATTCTTCCGCGGATCAGTGAATGATTCCAAAGCATTGCACTGCAGACAATCAATGCACCAATATCACATAAACTGGGAGTACGATTGAAGACAATATGCAGGAGTAAATGGACACACACCTTACCGTGATCGGTGCTGCTCCAGTGAGTTAAGATGCCCGCTGTGTAAAAGAAAAGATGCCCCCCTTGATGGAGGAGGCAATTCTTGTCGCAATTGGTTTAGTCACACTTGCAGTTTTCCCTTTTGTTCCGCGCGGCGGAGGGTCTCTGTGCCTGGACTCAGCAGGATGGATAAACAAAACGTTGGGCCTCTTAGGATGGTTTATAGCAGCTGCTTGCCATACATCTTTAATCGAATCTTGGACTCCAGAATGGAGTGCGACTTCCTTCAAGTATGCCATGTGTGTGATCTCGATGCCTGGAAGGTCACCTAGAGCTTCACAGATTATATGAAGCGACAGAAGGTGGGGCATCGCTCCAGCTTTGATGGTTATGTCTTCCAGACTTTGCTCGCCCACGAGGCATATCCCCTTCAGGCTTTGGAAATGCTCTGATTCTATGACCAAGTGCTCAAGTTTATACTCGACCAGCTTCAGATATTTCAGTGTCAATCTCAGTGCATACAGGCCGCTTAGGATCGTGTCCCCGCTCAGACTAGTCCTTGAGAGGCACAGCTCCTCGATGTAGTTCTGCCTTGCTTGGAACTGAGGGAGTCGCGTCAGGTCGCCCCGCAATTTCAGCGAGGTTAGATGGCCCTTAGCTTGCAGAGAATCCATGAATAGTTCCGAACATTCTGGTGAGCATCCCTGGACGTCGATGGATAAGGAACGATCAACTCTTGTCATATCTAGGCCTTCACGGATGAATTTCTTCGTGGCTTCTACAAGATCATCCAGTTTCGTCACATCTGCAGCAGTGGAATCGCACCATATTTTCACCTTCCCCAAATTCCCCAGGCGACTCATCAGCTGTGTGAACCCTTCCCTTTTGCTGCTGACAAATCCAGAAAGCTTCTGCAGTTCACTATCTTTTGACAAGAGCTCCTCTAGCTTCTTCTGTGTGCGGTCACCTTCAAGTAGCTGAAACTTTCCAAGTAGGTGTTTCAAACGGGGGAGCTGGAGGACTTCAATTGGCAACGTCACTATCTGGGTTCTCCTCATGTCGAGAGTCTCCAACCATTTCAGCTTCTCTATTTTCCTTGGAACCTTGTCAATACTGTCTCCCAGGCTCAGATATTTCAGCAGCAACAGATTGCATATTTTGCCGACATGTTCTGCTTTCACATCTGCACATTCTTTCAGATCCAAAACTCGCAGTAGCTTATACTTGGCACAATTCAAAACAGCTTGATGCCTGGCAACCTTTGCATCATCAGGGAATACCACAAGACTATGGAGACGACATAAATCCTTTGGCAAATTCAGTGGACCATTTGCTGCATTGTTAATATGGAGAGAAAGCCGGCGGATCTCGCTGCCCGGCGGATTCGTCTCCGTCTTCTGACTACCACACAACATGGTGATAAAATTCTGTGACTTGGATTTGCAGGAAATGGAGTTGAGCATCATCCCGGAAGCTTGGCATTTTTTCACCTTTCCATAGTTCCTCACTTGAACGGGCTGAATGATATTGCGGCTGATGAGGATCTCCAAATTCTTGGCCACCACATCTTGAGAAAAACTCTCTGTTTCTGGTTGAGGAAACACAAGTCCTTCAGCCAGCCATCGCCTTATCAGGGCATTCCTCCTGACAGGATGGTCGCGTGGAAACATGTAGAAATACAGCAATAAGTCCTGGACAACGGGTCTGGATAGAATTTCGTTGTTGCTGCGCTGCATTCTAGCTAGTGTGTCATCACGAAGATGGAGACAGGCCTCCACAAATCCACTCTCCGTCAGCTCTCCAATGTAAATTTGGCTTGTGCTATCCATAGCGAGTGGTGAACCGATGCCACATCTGCAGCATGTCGCTGCTGGCAGCTGAATGGCCGTCGTCATGATAATTCTGCCATCCACTCCATCAGCCCAAGAGAAGGCAGATAGTACATCGACCAGTTCATGCATGTTCACGTCATCAATTACAATCAAATCAATTACAATCAAATACCTACAAGAATATAATGAAAAAATCAACCGAGAAAAGAAAATTCAGTCAACGTTTAGTGAAAGAAAATTAATGGAGTGAGTACTACTACGGATCTTGTAATCACCTTCTGGTCTTGAGAAGTCCGGCGAGCCGGTGGTGGTAGGCACTAGCACCATGTTCGGCGTCTCCGTTGACTCGTGGTATGCTTTTGGGGCTAGAGGTAGTAGCGCCTTGTTCGTCATCTCCGTTGACTCTGGAGCTGGAGGCCCTTGCACCATGTTCAGCTTGCTTCTTGGTAAGAATTAGCAGCAGTTGGTCGTGTATCTCCTGAAGAAGCGTGTGCGCACTCATGCCCGGCGCCGCACGGACCCAAGCGCGCAGAGGGAACTGGCTGCGCACATCCGTGTCGCTGTAAACCTTGTGGGCAAGGCGAGTCATACCATGGCCGCCGAAGCCGGCGACGGAGATCACCCTGAGCTTCCCCTCCACCTCTTTCGATTGGTCTCCCACAAGCAGCGCAAGAAGTTGCTCCTCCGGATCCTCGGTGCCCCCAGCGGGGGGGTCAGCTGCAACCGGTGGTGCGGCGGCGCCGACGATGCTGATGCAGTTCCGCAACTGCTTGAGCGTATCCTTTGACCTCTTCTTCAGCTTGCCGATCTTGGCGACGAAACTGATTCTGGTCGTCTTCCCGACCTGGAAGCTGTCTATGCAGTCTTCAATGTCGTCTGCCAAGCGTCTGAGATCTCGGATCCAGAGGTCGGAGATGGATGCGACACTCGAGCGGCCAATGATGTCTTGGATCGACTGAAGGTCGCGGCGGATGAATCCAGCGTCCACCTCCAGGCTGTCCAGCTGCTTCCTTTTCTCATTTATCACCGAGAGGAGCTTCGGCAGGAGCTTCACTATCGGACTGGCTACCACGGCAACCTCCATGTCTCTTCTTCGATACCTTTGGCTCGATAGATCCTAATCCACACGCGGCTTCGCCAGAAGAAAGAAGGATTGAGGAAGAACCATAACTGAGTCAACCTCTCCGGTCCCGGTTTATTTTGGAGCTTGATGATATGCCCGGTAAGAGCGGCTCCAAAGCCTCCCCAAACCGGTTTATTTCTGTGCGGTCACGTCTGGGCGCGTCCGCACACCTGGGCGTGTCCCCATGACACTTTGGACCACTTTTTCCTTTTCTTTTCCTTTCTTTTGTCTTTTATTTATTTTTCTCTCTCCTTCTCCACCAATCACATGAAAGTGGAACACAATTTAGGACGACATTTGGTGACCATGGTTGTAGGAGGCCTTTTTTAGGAGTGTCCGCGGATAGCTGCCCGGACAGTTTAGGGGCAAATTTGGGGACCAGAGATGCTCGAGCATCTCTAGTCCGACTCCCAAAATTTTGCCCATCTATCCGGGACGCCCAATTTGTCCACTCCCACAACCACAACCCCCATTTCTAAGTTGTCAGAGCATCTCCACCGCCTTATTGAAATCTTGTCCCACACGATTCCAAATTTTTGTCTGGCTTTAAGAGTGCTGGACACATGTCGGGCCAATCACGGCCAAACAGAACTAAAAAGCTTTGTGAATTTAAATTGTTCAAATTTTTATTCAAACTTTGTTACATTTTATAGGATTTGAGTGAAATTTAACCAAAACCGGCCACGGCGGCGTCCCTAAACCTAACCTTACTCCAAGCCGAGACTATCCCAGTCAACATTTGTCATCGTAGATGACGGTGGAGGAGGAGGCAACACGGGAGGAGTATTGGGTTGCGGGTAAAACTTTAAAATTTTCCGTAACCTTGCCGCTAAGATCTATCTATGAAGATATGATGCACCCCATAATGCAAGATCTAGAATACTTACAAACACCGTTGCGGAAGATCTTGTGTTTGTCGAAGTAGATGTCGGTGAAGCCTGATGAAGAATCTCACGTCCACGCCGGGAGGTGAGATTGTTGCCGGTCCGTCGTCGAGGTACTTGAAAGGACAAGGATGTCGCCTAGAGGGGGGGGTGAATAGGCGATTAAAACTTTTCCGGTTTAGGCTTGCTAATTGCGGAATAAAACTAGGTGTTTAAATTAACAAGCCAACAACCTAAATATACTAGGTTCACCTATGTGCACCAACAACTTATGCTAAGCAAGACAAGCAACAAGGTGATAGCAATAGAATACTTCAAGCACGAAGGCTATCACAATGTAAAGTGCATAAGTAAAAAGCTCGGGTATAGAAATAACCGAGGCGCGCGGAGACGAGGATGTATTCCCGAGTTCCTCCTTGTTAAGGGAGTACGTCTCGTTGGAGAGGTGTGAACCGACACAACGGTTCAACAACCACAAAGGTTTCACCCTCTTCTCCGGTGAACCGCACCACAAAGGTTTGGTTCACTTCCACTATCTGTATTCCTTCGAGGCGGAATCCGGAGCCTTTCAACAACAATCCGAGGCACAACCCACAAAGGGATTGGGGGCTCCCGAACGGCTTTCAACAACAATCCGGGGCACAACCCACAATGAGTTGGGGGCTCCCGAACGGCTTCAAGTGACCACACAAGGGTCCAACCACCACAATGGCGTCTAGGGTCCAAGGACCCAAGAGTAACGAGTTCTTCAAGCTTTCAACTTCCACGAATCCTCGTGGAGAGCACACCGATGCACCAAATGCAAAAGGCAAGAGCACAAATGCTCAAATCCTTCACTCTCAAATCCCACCACAAGCAACTAATGCTTATGGGGGGAGAAGAGAGGAAGAACACCGAAGAACACAACAAATGGAACTCCAAAATCAAGATCTACAAGGTTTCCCTCACTTAGAGGAGAAATCGATCGGTGAAAACGTAGATCAAGATCACCTCTCACTATCCCTCAAATATGAGCAAGAACCATGGGAGGGATTGAGAGGAAGAGCAAGATTTCCAAAAGGGCAACAATGGAGGAGAGAGAGGAGAGGAAAGAAACTTGCTCTAATGTTGTGTGCTAAAAAACTGTTTGGGGAAGAAGATGCTTTTTATATGCTGTGGGAAACAAAGCCGTTGGAGGAAAAAAGCAACGCAGGAAAAAGGAGCCGGCCCGGCCTGACAGCCGGCCAAGCCGGCCACGCGCCCGAGCTGCCCGGCCAAGGCACCGGCCAGGGCCGGCCTTCCAGCGCAACGATCGAATGGCCGATCGAGCTCATGCAGCGAATCAGGAGCGAGCAGTGCACTGGACATATCGAGTCAACGATCGAATAAAGCACATGCATGCATGCGATGGCCCAAGGCATCGATCGAGCAAGCACTTGCATGCATGCATGCGAGCTGGCCTGCCATGCATGCATGGGCCAAGGAGCAAGTGGGACGGCCGGCCAGGGAAAAAAAGAAAGGGAGAGGAAAAAGCAGCCAGCGCGCCGGCCGGCCTGGCAGCCAGCCTGGGCCGGGCTGGTGGCCGGCCAGGTACCCGACGCTGCCGGCCAGGCAGCCGGCCTGGGCCGGGCTGGCGGCCGGCCTGGCACCCGAGGCCGCCGGCCAGGCAGCCGGCCTGGGCCGGGCTGGCAGCTGGCTGAGCAGGAAAAACACTCCGAAAATCATATCTTCTCCAATAAAATTCCAAACGCAACGAAACCAACTTTGTTAGAAAGATAACAACGAGTACTTTCCATCCAAAGAGGAAATATTATAAATCATAAATAGAGTCAAGTTGACACACATGGGGAGGTGTGGAACTCTCCTCGGGAATGAACCGATAATATTTCCAACACGAAAACGCAACTAGTTTTCCATATGAAATCCGTTTTCGAAGAACTCGGACTTGTCATGAAGATCACAACAAGCACCAAAACGCAACAAGAAGAAGAGCAACATAAGAACCAAGAAAGATGAAATGCCAAGTATGCAAAGGTTTGAGCTCTCCACAAAGATGAGATCAAGTTACTCACTTGAGAGCCCCTCTTGATAGTACGCCGTCTATCCTAAACCCGGTCTCCCACTAACAACATGAGACCGGTAAAATAGAAAACCTATCAAGATCATACCTTTGCCTTGCGCATTCCACTTGAGCTAGATGATGACGATCTTGATCTCTTCAAGTGGACCACATTTCTTGATTGCGCTTTGCTAGCACATGCTTGATGAAGACATCTCCAAATGCTCCCCCATACTCCATTATGGGAGAGCCTCGCTAAGCTCCGTCTTCATGTTATCTTGCAATAAGCTCAACTCTTCACATGACCATTCTTCATATAAACCCTTGGATAGAACCTTGGTCATCATGAAATCTTCTAGAGTCCAACACATGAACTCCAATCTTTTCCTATGGACAAGATCTACAAGAATATCTTAATGCAAACATTAGTCCATAAGGATTGTCATTAATTACCAAAACCACGCATGGGGCAACACATGCACTTTCAGTACTGCTTGCCCAGCCTACTCTAGCGGTATCCACACGTACACCGCGCCAACCCGTCGAGCACCTTTGCCGCCTAGAGCTACTAGCACCGACGAAGAGAGACAGCCTTTCGGCGTAGTTTAGGTGGTAGATCTAATCTAGTTGATTAGATCTATATGAGATAATTAGATACGTCTAATTCTCAACACATGAGATCTACTAGAAGAAGAGAGAATTTGCACGGAGGCAATTGTGTCTTGGATTGTCTCAACCCATGGTGTTGGGGTGTTTATATAGTAGGCCAAAGGGGAGGGGTGCTTGAGGAAGGGGCAGGCCCCTCCCCTTGTGCCGCCGGCCAAGTGTAACACCCCAAAAATTTGGAACCTAATTTTTGCGGTGTTTTCGGACACCTGAAAAACTTTTTCCTCTTATCCAAAAATGTTTCTTCAAATCTTTGAGGATGATTTGACTTGGAAATTGCTCCCCCAAAATTTTCCCAGTGATCCGCGAACCACTCCAACACCCGTGGTAATTTCGGTGCTTAGGTTTTCTCTCGAAAACCCTAGCCCTAATTATCGAACCTTTTAAACCCTTTTCTCCACCTACCAAAGGGAAGCCTATTTCCATAGCCGGAGAAATTCCACCAAAAATACCAGAGGACTCCCATATCCATATGAAGACATTCCATGCAAAAATATTGCATACTCCAATGCAATATTTCCAAGGTGGGCATTATTTTCCAAAATACCCTTTTTGGTCCTGAAATGTTTGAGTCAAGCTAGGAGTCCCCATAAATTCTGATAAATTCAGGGGATGAATATTTTGGCATTCCCTACCTTTCATCTTTTGGTGCCAAATCCATTTGAGCATTATTTGAGGTACTTCCTTTGTAATGCTCTTTTCATGCCTATTAGCAAATCCCAAGGAACCCCTATTTGTTGTGTCTCCAAAAATTCCACAAAAATTAGGGGATGATCCCTAGGCAGTATGTAACCCAATTATGCAAAATAATTGGATACCTTGTTGAGAAAATATTTGACTTTTTCTCTATGCAAGTTTCTGCCCTAAACTCAAATGTTTTCAAAATCAAGCCCAATGATTTTTGTAGTGGGAGGTGAGCACCTAGATGCAAGCACTAGTAGATCCTACACCTCTGGACCAAGTCTTGACCAAACCAAAAATCGTTTGCCTCTCCAAACAACAAATTTGAAATTTGACCAGTACTGTTTTTCAAAAAATTTAGTCGCACCAAATTGAGAATTTGCAAAAACTTTGTTCTGAAAAGTTGTTGGAAATTCAATTTGGCGCAAGGTGACACGATTAGTTTTTCCTCTAGCGCCCTGGGATGAGAGAATCGTCGCGATGCCGATGTCGGCATGGCCTCTGGCGTGATCACCACCGGCATAGCAGTGCCCTACGGCGCCGCCGCACTGCTCCTCCGACCCTCCTCGCTGTTCCTCCGTTCCAGACCAGGCCAGCAGTGCCCGCACCCCTCCTGCTCCTCTAGCTCGGGCCGGAGCCGCTCCTATCCTCTCCACTGACAAAACAGCGCCGCGATGGATCCTTTGCGGGAGCTCCTCCCCGGTGCTCTCCCCTCCCTGCCCTGCTCTCCTCCGCGAATCTGTGGCCTCTGCGCCGCTGTGGCCGTCGTGCGTGAGCCCTGAGCTCAGCACCTCCTCTGTAGCGGGAGTGGCGTCAGCCATGACCTCCGAGCACCATTGATGGCCGCACCGGCCATTACCTACCTCTCCTCCTCCCTGGATATATAAGGCAGCCCAGACCCTCCTCTGGAACTCGCACCTCTCCCTCTCCCCCCGAGCCTTCCCACGTTTCTTCCAGCAGAGAAAACCGAGCCGAGCTCGGCCATGGTCGCCGTGACCATGTCGAGCATGGACTCGAACCTCCAGCCCCTCCCCGCGCCCTAACCCTCTCCCCCTGGCCGCGGTGCGCCGCCTCCAGCCGTCCCCACCGCCGGCCGACCCTCCGGGCGTGCCCTCTGGCCGTCCCCTGCCGTTCCCGTGCGTGGAACAGAGGTGGAAGACGACCTCTGGTCGATCCCCTCTGCGTTTTCTTTTTTTCTTTCCTGGATCGTTTTCTGGCCCAGCCAGCGCACAGGAGCAGGCCGGCCTGCCAGCGGCCCAGCCAGCTCAGCGCAGTGGCGCACAGTAGCAGGCCCATTTACGGCCCGTGCAGTTTTTTTTTCGCGAAACTGTTTTTCTTTTTCCTGCTGGACCGATTTTCAAACGTCAATATCTTTTAGACCGTAGCTCCGATTGAAGTGATTCAAATTTCTAAATCTTCGTCTCGACGAGCTCTACCCAGCGGTACTGGTTTCACCTCATTCCAAAATAGTTCTTTGGGGTGCCCTTTTGTACGTGCATTCCGGAGTCCGTGGAACGGGGCTATCGCTGCCCTACGCCGCGGAACCAACCCGACCTCTCCAAGCCCATTGGATCCCCGTCTTCGCAGGCAAGCTAACCCCTTGCTATGAGTAGTCCCGCAATGCTTGTTTGTTGTTTGCTTAATACCATGCCGGGTGTTTATGTATGTCTACTGGTATATTGTTATGTATGTCTACTACTATTGTTGCATGTCTGTTTGTTGTCCGTACTTTATATGAGCCTTGTATCGTTACTTATATCATGTTGCATTTAAATTGTCGCATTACCTTATAATTGCTTATCTGCGCATCACTCCCGTTCCCGAGACAATGGCTGGAGGAACCGCCTCAGTCAAAGGAGTGGAGGAATTATTACAACTGTGCGTCTCGCGCTTGCGGGGCTTTGTTTGCTTCTTCTTCTTCGCCGAGGTGAGGAGCGGACGAATGTCGTCTTATGATCCTCGGAGTTGGGGGCATTTGCCAAAAGAGTTAATTGTTCTTATCCCTCCGTCAAATATGGTTGGCGTAGACCAACCGGACTGCGACGCTTGGGAGCTGACTTTCCATTTGGTTCTTTTTGCCAAGATTGCTGACACCACGTCGAGTTAATCCTCGAGTGGAATGGATGCTTTCTTTCTTATGATTGATTTTCGGTTCATTTTTGTATTGTTAATATTTATCAAACACACCTCATTCTTGAGACAATGGACTGGGGATACCGCCGCCGTCTCACTAAAACATTAACGTTGATCTGTGATGGCGCTTGTTGGCGGAATCGCCACGATAGTCACTCGGTCGACGCTAACCAACTAGTTGATCTGTGATGGCGCTTGTTGGCGGAATCGCCACGATAGTCACCCGGTCGACGCAAACCAACTAAACTATATTTTGTAGTTGATCTTTATTATGTTGCTAATGCCTTATTGTTTGTTGATATGTGATATTGATGTCGTGATTATTATGCTGGACTAATCCTCTGTTTTGGGACTTGTTGTGTTGGAACTTGATTAATTGAAACATCCCTCCAAACAACGATAAGGTCTATTCATAGTGCCACTAATCTGAACCCTTGCATGCGATACCACCGTTGTCTCATGGAAAACCGTGACTTAGTAGGTTGTTGAGCCCCTTTTGTACCATCCATTGGGCGCAGTCGTTCGGTTGCGCTGTCCGAGGGTAGAGGACGACAGGCACGGGTTCGACTGTGATAGGGAGTCCGGAGCTAGGCATACCCGGTAGCGCCGGGGGATGTGCCGGACTTACTTGCCCGTTGTACCATGCGTATAGGGTGGTGCAGGAGTGTGTCTTAACAGGTGGACCGTCATGTGAGTGTATTTTACTTAGTACGACTTTGGGCGTGATAAACCTGAGGTGTCGGCTAGGTGGGGTGCATTCTGATTGGTGGTAAAGCAAACTCTCGAGAGCATCAACCTAGCAAGCTAGCCCCGTTCCTGGGATATGGAACAACAGTTCAGTGTCGGTCACACTGTGTGTCATCGTCGTGTCCGGAGGTTAAACTTAAGGCTTGTTGAAAGAAGTAATGAACGACATGATTACACTAAATGAACAAATAAGATGATGCAGGGAATATTGTCGTGAGATGTTGATGGTAAACCATGATTTGGGATGGCGGTGTGATCGTTGGAAGCCTAGAGTTAGGCCTGAGCCAACATCAACCGTGCATGCCCAGAGTGGAAAGTTGAGGCCAGAGGGCCTAGCAGTGATCACAGGTGTTATGTGTATTATTTGGTACCAACTGGTACACTCGTCTACTCGTCACAGGTAAGCTCGTTGTGTGATTGCCGGTGCACGATCCAACCCCACCTGGCTTGGACTCTACACTGGTAATACCCCATTGTTTGCTTATGTCATGTCTTGCTTGTGATGCCATGCTACCTTTTGATATTGTATTGATCTACCTAGAGTAGATACTTGCCATGTTGTAGATTTTATTTCCAATGTATATCTTGTTGCATGATTGTTGGATTGTTTGTAGTGAGTGGCGAATTCTTGCTGAGTGCATACATAATGTACTCACGGGCCTCGTGTTTTGGCCAGATATTGGCGAGGAACCATCTTCTACCTTAGCAAGGATTTGGAGCCCGAGCGTGCTAGGATCAGTAGCCCAGCCAGATGCCTGTGGAGTGGAGCCGCTCCAAGCCGTTGCCTTAGCCGTCTTCCGCTGCCAGTTAAACTCTGTACTGAGCCATGCTTGGCTTGATATTTCTGTCATGCCTTGATGGCCTTGTAAACCATTTGTAGCACTTCTTGTGCCTGATTGTGTAATGATTACCACTATGTTGCACTGTCGCGACGTGCGGCCAGATATCTTGGGCTGGCGCACGGGATGACCGCCTCTCTGGCGAGATGTGCCAGGGAGGGGTGTCACAGAGGTGGTATCAGAGCGCCAGGCTGGCTGTAGACTACCCTAGCATGGAAAACCCCGCCTTACTTTTGCCCGACAGTGAGCCCGATGGATTTAACCCATCTCCGCCTAACTGGCCTGGCTAGTGTCGGTCCACAGTAAGGTGCAGTAGGACGTGTCCCATTCCCCGAGAAAGGCTCGCCGGTTTCTTCCATGAGAAGGAGCCGACACAACCCATCTTATAAGAGACCCCAGTCCTAGCTGCCATTTATCCCCACCCTCGCCTGCTAACCTTGGCAACCCAACTCCATCGAAGTAGAATCCCGCTGAGAGATCTTGCTCTCATGTCTTGCTCCAGTCCCAAAGCCCCGAGTGAACCACCGGTGCTGCCCACCTTCCTCCTAGAAACCACGGCCGATGAACACCTCGGCTTTCCACTAGTCCTTAGGAAAGTCTGTGATCTCCTCGGTTGCCATGTTCGCCCTCGTTATGTTGTGTTCAAAAGTTCAGTCCCATTCCCCGGGGGTGACTTTTGAGCAGACGTACACATCAGTCCATACCCTTCAGGCCCAAAGAAGCCCCAAGTGATCCGTGGTAGGAACATGCCCACTCTGAGTCAAACCATCCAGAAAGCAGCCTGGGAAGGCCTCGCTCGTTTCCGGCACTCAGAGCCGGCGATAGCGCAAAGTCGAGCGTTCCGCTTTTTCCCAGCCAGGCCCCTGCCTGGTGCAGAGCTGATCCAAACCTCCGCCAACGAAGAAGCCGACCCTGCCATTATTAGCAGCGTCGCCTACGGAGTTGCAATGTCAATGCTCTGCGATTCCCTGCTGGAAGAACTCGTGACCACTAGGCGCAACCTTATCCAAGTTAGCCTACAGCTCACGGAATCAAGGAACCTTGCGTCAGGACCCAGTCTCCAAGCCATCCCAGCAGACGCAACAACTACGGTTCACCAGTTCATCGAAGCACGGGATGCGGTACCCGAAGGCGTGCCTGTGATTCCCCACCCCGCGGAAGATGGAGATGTGGATACCACTCTTCGTCTTGGCCGCGCTCCCCTGACTACCAGAGCCCATCTAGCGGAATAGAACCCATGTTTAGTTAGCCTGAGTGGCGCTTGTATGATGGTAGGTCAGAATCAGTGAGGTTGTGTGTTTGTTTGTTGTGTTTGCTTGTGATGGAGGGTTATTTTCTATAAAGATATTTTCTTAGTGTAGCAAGTTCTCCTATCTGTACGCTAGTACCTCTGCAATTCTATCCGTGCTGCAAGACCAGATTTGTGGCAGCTGAGAGAAAATTCAGAAATGCAAATCTTGTTCCAGTTCGTCAGAGGAGACAAATTGGATACATCCAGCAAGTTTAGTACAGAAGGGGAATTTCGGAATCAAAGGATACAAGTTCTACCACAACGTAGAACACTACAACTACTCTGTGCGGATACAGAGGCACCCCAGAAAAATTCTACTCATGCTCCACGGCGTCACCCGAGGACGAGCCAGGCTCACCCGACGCCGCGTCGCGGACCGCGCGACGGCGACGGACGGCTCGAGCGGCCTGCTCACCTCTCGCCGGAAGAACAGCCACCGGCGGCGCAGCCGGCTCCTCTGCCGCAGCATGCCCCTCTGCCGCGTGCTCCTCCACCGCAGCCGGCTCCTCTGCCGCAGCATGCCCCTCTGCCGCGTGCTCCTCCACCACAGCCTGCCCCTCTGCCGCAGCGTGCTCCTCCGCTGCAACCTGCTCCACCAGCGCCGCGTGCTCCTCTGCCGCAGAGTGCCCGTGCTCCTCCGCCGCCGCTTGCCCCTCCGCTGCAGCTTGCTCCTCTGGCACAGCGTGCCCCTCTGACACAGCCTGCTCCGCCGCAGCACCACCACCCGCGCCCGACCACCAAAGGAATAGGCCGTGGATCAAAACGACCACCGCCGCCAGCAGCAGTGCGGTCACCACCGAGGATGAGATTCGAAGAGCACGACGATGATGACGTGCTCGACGAAGCCCGCACCCTCCAGCATCTCGTAGTAGGCTTTGAAGAAATCGTGGATGAAGCTCATGGTTGGGACGAGGATGAGAAGGATTTCAGAGGTGTCCGATTTATAGCCGGAGCTCGGACGCCGCACCTCGGCACCGCATTGCGCGGGAAAAGGAGAGGAATCGCGAGCAGTGCTCGCCCGATGGCGCGAAACCGTCGAGGTGATGTTCCCCAAAGCCGTGATGGCTGCTGCATCGACGGACCGCACGCGCAGCAGTGCCGCGGTTGAGTGCTCCGCGCACTGAGAACTGGCCGTGGACGAAGCGAGGGAGAGCGAGGAATAAGAAGAAGAGAGAAGGGAAGGAGACTGCCAGGTGGACCCCGGTCCCACATGTCAGTGAGTAAACAGAAAGTCTCCGTGTACTCCTATCCTTTATTCAAGACGAATCTCTCACTTTCCAGTATCTTTTAAGGGAAAACCCTTGCAAAATTAATTTTGGGGAAATTCCACTATGCCTGTAAACCAATTATTGGTGGCACGGATGTTTTCTTTTAAAAAGAAACCCTGTTATTTTTCAAAACCTGTGTATGCATGAAAATGAATATACAGCTTTTGTAAAATAAAAACCGTAGAATTTTTGTCTTCCCAAACTTGTGGTAGTAGTTTGTCCAAAATAATTCTTGGTTGATTGATTGATAGTGTGGTTATAAATCTTGTTTGATTTTGCCATGTCTATGTCTGGTTGAGCGAAAACCTTATAGTTGATTTAATAAAATGCTTGTTTTTTTTTTAGAAAAGTTTTAATTGGGGGTATAAATGGATCGTTCAAGATTTATCTTGTATAACTCCCAGAATCTCGGGACGAGATTCTTTTTAAGGGGGAAGGTCTGTAACACCCCAAAAATTTGGAACCTAATTTTAGCGGTGTTTTCGGACACCTGAAAAACTTTTTCCTCTTATCCAAAAATGTTTCTTCAAATCTTTGAGGATGATTTGACTTGGGAATTGCTCCCCCAAAATTTTCCCAGTGATCCGCGAACCACTCCAACACCCGTGGTAATTTTGGTGCTTAGGTTTTCTCTCGAAAACCCTAGCCCTAATTATCGAACCTTTTAAACCCTTTTCTCCACCTACCAAAGGGAAGCCTATTTCCATAGCCGGAGAAATTCCACCAAAAATACCAGAGGACTCCCATATCCATATGAAGACATTCCATGCAAAAATATTGCATACTCCAATGCAATATTTCCAAGGTGGGCATTATTTTCCAAAATACCCTTTCTGGTCCTTAAATGTTTGAGTCAAGCTAGGAGTCCCCATAAATTCTGATAAATTCAGGGGATGAATATTTTGGCATTCCCTACCTTTCATATTTTGGTGCCAAATCCATTTGAGCATTATTTGAGGTACTTCCTTTGTAATGCTCTTTTCATGCCTATTAGCAAATCTCAAGGAACCCCTATTTGTTGTGTCTCCAAAAATTCCACAAAAATTAGGGGATGATCCCTAGGCAGTATGTAACCCAATTATGCAAAATAATTGGATACCTTGTTGAGAAAATATTTGACTTTTTCTCTATGCAAGTTTCTGCCCTAAACTCAAATGTTTTCAAAATCAAGCCCAATGAATTTTTTAGTGGGAGGTGAGCACCTAGATGCAAGCACTAGTAGATCCTACACCTCTGGACCAAGTCTTGACCAAACCAAAAATCGTTTGCCTCTCCAAACAACAAATTTGAAATTTGACCAGTACTGTTTTTCAAAAAAATTAGTCGCACCAAATTGAGAATTTGCAAAAACTTTATTCTGCAAAGTTGTTGTAAATTCAATTTGGCGCAAGGTGACATGATTAGTTTTTCCTCTAGCGCCCTGGGATGAGAGAATCGTCGCGATGCCGATGTCGGCATGGCCTCTGGCGTGATCACCACCGGCATAGCAGTGCCCTACGGCGCCACCGCACTGCTCCTCCGACCCTCCTCGCTGTTCCTCCGTTCCAGACCAGGCCAGCAGTGCCCGCACCCCCTCCTGCTCCTCTAGCTCGGGCCGGAGCCGCTCCTATCCTCTCCACCGACAAAACAGCGCCGCGATGGATCCTTTGCGGGAGCTCCTCCCCGGTGCTCTCCCCTCCCTGCCCTGCTCTCCTCCGCGAATCTGTGGCCTCTGCGCCGCTGTGGCCGTCGTGCGTGAGCCCTGAGCTCAGCACCTCCTCTGTAGCGGGAGTGGCGTCAGCCATGACCTCCGAGCACCATTGATGGCCGCACCGGCCATTACCTACCTCTCCTCCTCCCTGGCTATATAAGGCAGCCCAGACCCTCCTCTGGAACTCGCATCTCTCCCTCTCCCCCCCGAGCCTTCCCACGTTTCTTCCAGCAGAGAAAACCGAGCCGAGCTCGGCCATGGTCGCCGTGACCATGTCGAGCATGGACTCGAACCTCCAGCCCCTCCCCGCGTCCTAGCCCTCTCCCCTGGCCGCGGTGCGCCGCCTCCAGCCGTCCCCACCGCCGGCCGACCCTCCGGGCGTGCCCTCTGGCCGTCCCCTGCCGTTCCCGTGCGTGGAACAGAGGTGCAAGACGACCTCTGGTCGATCCCCTCTGCGTTTTCTTTTTTTCTTTCCTGGATCGTTTTCTGGCCCAGCCAGCGCACAGGAGCAGGCCGGCCTGCCAGCGGCCCAGCCAGCTCAGCGCAGTGGCGCACAGTAGCAGGCCCATTTACGGCCCGTGCAGTTTTTTTTTTCGCGAAACTGTTTTTCTTTTTCCGCTGGACCGATTTTCAAACGTCAATATCTTTTGGACCGTAGCTCCGATTGAAGTGATTCAAATTTCTAAATCTTCGTCTCGACGAGCTCTACCCAGCGGTACTGGTTTCACCTCATTCCAAAATAGTTCTTTGGGGTGCCCTTTTGTACGTGCATTCCGGAGTCCGTGGAACGGGGCTATCGCTGCCCTACGCCGTGGAACCAACCCGACCTCTCCAAGCCCATTGGATCCCCGTCTTCGCAGGCAAGCTAACCCCTTGCTATGAGTAGTCCCGCAATGCTTGTTTGTTGTTTGCTTAATACCATGCCAGGTGTTTATGTCTGTCTACTGGTATATTGTTATGTCTGTCTACTACTATTGTTGCATGTCTGTTTGTTGTCCGTACTTTGTATGAGCCTTGTATCGTTACTTATATCATGTTGCATTTAAATTGTCGCATTACTTTATAATTGCTTATCTGCGCATCACTCCCGTTCCCGAGACAATGGCTGGAGGAACCGCCTCAGTCAAAGGAGTGGGGGAATTATTACAACTGTGCGTCTCGCGCTTGCGGGGCTTTGTTTGCTTCTTCTTCTTCGCCGAGGTGAGGAGCGGACGAATGTCGTCTTATGATCTCGGAGTTGGGGGCATTTGCCAAAAGAGTTAATTGTTCTTATCCCTCCGACAAATATGGTTGGCGTAGACCAACCGGACTGCGACGCTTGGGAGCTGACTTTCCATTTGGTTCTTTTTGCCAAGATTGCTGACACCACGTCGAGTTAATCCTCGAGTGGAATGGATGCTTTCTTTCTTATGATTGATTTTCGGTTCATTTTTGTATTGTTAATATTTATTAGACACACCTCATTCTTGAGACAATGGACTGGGGATACCGCCGCCGTCTCACTAAAACATTAACGTTGATCTGTGATGGCGCTTGTTGGCGGAATCGCCACGATAGTCACCCGGTCGACGCTAACCAACTAGTTGATCTGTGATGGCGCTTGTTGGCCGAATCGCCACGATAGTCACCCGGTCGACGCAAACCAACTAAACTATATTTTGTAGTTGATCTTTATTATGTTGCTAATGCCTTATTGTTTGTTGATATGTGATATTGATGTCGTGATTATTATGCTGGACTAATCCTCTGTTTTGGGACTTGTTGTGTTGGAACTTGATTAATTGAAACATCCCTCCAAACAACGATAAGGTCTATTCATAGTGCCACTAATCTGAACCCTTGCATGCGATACCACCGTTGTCTCATGGAAAACCGTGACCTAGTAGGTTGTTGAGCCCCTTTTGTACCATCCATTGGGCGCAGTCGTTCGGTTGCGCTGTCCGAGGGTAGAGGACGACATGCACGGGTTCGACTGTGATAGGGAGTCCGGAGCTAGGCATACCCGGTAGCGCCGGGGGATGTGCCGGACTTACTTGCCCGTTGTATCATGCGTATAGGGTGGTGCAGGAGTGTGTCTTAACAGGTGGACCGTCATGTGAGTGTATTTTACTTAGTACGACTTTGGGCATGATAAACCTGAGGTGCCGGCTAAGTGGGGTGCATTCTGATAGGTGGTAAAGCAAACTCTCGAGAGCATCAACCTAGCAAGCTAGCCCCGTTCCTGGGATATGGAACAACAGTTCAGTGTCGGTCACACTGTGTGTCCTCGTCGTGTCCGGAGGTTAAACTTAAGGCTTGTTGAAAGAAGTAATGAACGACATGATTACACTAAATGAACAAATAAGATGATGCAGGGAATATTGTCGTGAGATGTTGATGGTAAACCATGATTTGGGATGGCGGTGTGATCGTTGGAAGCCTAGAGTTAGGCCTGAGCCAACATCAACCGTGCATGCCCAGAGTGGAAAGTTGAGGCCAGAGGGCCTAGCAATGATCACAGGTGTTATGTGTATTATTTGGTACCAACTGGTACACTCGTCTACTCGTCACAGGTAAGCTCGTTGTGTGATTGCCGGTGCACGATCCAACCCCACCTGGCTTGGACTCTACACTGGTAATACCCCATTGTTTGCTTATGCCATGTCTTGCTTGTGATGCCATGCTACCTTTTGATATTGTATTGATCTACCTAGAGTAGACACTTGCCATGTTGTAGATTTTATTTCCAATGTATATCTTGTTGCATGATTGTTGGATTGTTTGTAGTGAGTGGCGAATTCTTGCTGAGTGCATACATAATGTACTCACGGGCCTCGTGTTTTGGCCAGATATTGGCGAGGAACCATCTTCTACCTTAGCAAGGATTTGGAGCCCGAGCGTGCTAGGATCAGTAGCCCAGCCAGATGCCTGTGGAGTGGAGCCGCTCCAAGCCGTTGCCTTAGCCGTCTTCCGCTGCCAGTTAAACTCTGTACTGAGCCATGCTTGGCTTGATATTTCTGTCATGCCTTGATGGCCTTGTAAACCATTTGTAGCACTTCTTGTGCCTGATTGTGTAATGATTACCACTATGTTGCACTGTCGCGACGAGCGGCCAGATATCTTGGGCTGGCGCACGGGACGACCGCCTCTCTGGCGAGATGTGCTAGGGAGGGGTGTCACACCAAGGAAGGGAGGGAGGAGTCCCTCCCCTTCCCCAACTCGGATTGGGAGGTGGAGGTGGACTCCTCCTCCCAAACCGCCTCCACCTGGTGGGCCTAGACCACCAGGGTTTCGGCCCAGGGGGGAGTCCCCCCCCCCACTCGGTTTGGCCCACCCGCCCCACTTGGGGTGCGGCTGCCCTGTGGGCCCCATGGGCCCACTCGGCAGCCCCCATTTGGTGGGCTCCAAATAAATTTCTTTATTTAATATTTTCCATAATTATTTATTAATTAAATAAACTAATTTTAGTTAACATATAATTAAATAATATTTTCTCCAATTACTTCTTCATTTGAATATTTTCTTTTACAGAATATTTCACTGAATTAATTACTTATCATATGAAACACTTTTCTTATGATCCGGGACACCCAGTGTCCGCCGACAAAATACTACGGATAAATATTTCCCTCTTATATAAACCTTCGGATTAAATTCGCTGGTGACAGAAACTATTCCTCATCACCCCGGGACATTAGATGTCCGCCTATTCTAATTCAAACCACGATCTCATAACTATTTATACTACAACTTTATTCTCTCAATAAAAGGTTGACTCACAGCTTAAGTGTGTGACCCGAAAGGTTCAGTAAACACAAAGACATGTCCAAGAGTTTACCAGACAATAATCAGCATTGGGACCTAAACGGCCGTACTGGCTCCCGTGTGTTTATAAGTGAACGACAGAACCTGTGTGTTACTCATTACGCTCATCCCCTTACGTACACGATACCAATGATATCTCGAGATTGAGACAATGTGCTCTAGTGTGATCAAACCATTCGATCATAACACATATAATTCTCGTACCAATATCATTCTCTTTTCTCATTCTGTATTTATATTGTCCCGTGATAAATCACGCTGTGTCTGGCCAGACGATTGGGTGACAATAATAATACTGAGATGGCCTAAAGGATGTATCTCTCCATCGACTGGAGGAGTAAGTGCCATTCTTGAATAATCTCTGTTCCAATACATTATTCTAGTTCACACCCAAAAGCTACCGTTATGGTCCCCAGTTACGGCCGGATGTTAGGTAACAATCAAAGCATGAGTGTCGAATAAGCGGTTACCAAATATTCTCATAGCAAAGGAATACAGCTAATGATAACTAAACATATGATCAATTGCTACTTTCATCGTTGACGATTTGTCTCTTAGCAAGATCATACAATGGGTCTCTTAGCAAGATCATACAATAGGTCGGTTCAGTACTATTATCATTCCAATAATAAACTCCTATAGTTGTGCGACTTATACAAAGTCCATGATCAGGAAAACATGATCATCAACAACAAAATAGGCTAGTCTTAGAGACAAGATCAGGAACACTTTTACTTGTTCATATCTCTACACGTGTATTGGAGGTTTTCCTCTTGGATACGTTGTATTTGCTATCCAAGTATCCAATACAGTTATAGCATAAAGATATAAACATTAATAATAATAAACTTGGAGATAAATAATAACTAAATTATTATTGTCTCTAGGACATATCTCCAACAGTCTCCCACTTGCACTAGAAACAATAATGATTCTGGTTAGCATGATGACATGACACCAAATGGAACTAAGGTGCCACTCACGCTTTTGCATGCGCTCTGAGACTGTGTCCAAAACTTTGATCCAACAAAGTACATAAACTTGTTTAACTCCTCACATGCCAAACTTGACAATGTAAGTCGGATATATTAGGAATTGGATATTGGCCTATCCGGTTCCGTAGTAGTATTAACAATATCAAGCGTTAACGAATGATACCATCATACCGTCTATTGAAACCTCACCAAGTCAATGACTTATCCAATAACTTGCTTATCATGACGTCTCACATCAATGATGCAACTATCCTTAATAGAAGATCTATTTATGTCGTAGAATCCACACATAATATACAAGTGATTTGATAAAATCAAAACACCAAGTATTTATCAATTGAAAATTGCATTTATCAGATTAAATCAATTAAGATCTGATTTCATAATTCCACTACAAATACGTATATGAGAAACTTCTCTATATACACTATTTGAAGCTTTACAAAATCAACTAAATCGTTATTCTTTTGTAATATTACCATCGGGTTCTTTTACCAAACCTTCAGGATCAATTACACTTTTAATTAACTGCCTTTATGAGAAAAACTTTATCAAGTATTTCTCTTAACCGCCGGTGACAAAATATAATTTAGAACTTTGGAAACTTCCCGGCTTAATGCACTATATATAGCAATGAGATAAGCAAAATCACATTAAATATGATTTGATCGTATTCCTCTCTATTCGCTCATCATTGACTTATGAGGTCAATGTGTCTTGCAAATATCACGCTATGAACACTTGATCAAGTTTCTTTGACTCAAGACACAATTTGAATTACCTTTCATAATTGTACTTAGCACATTCATACTCATGTTTATTAAATTCTATCATATAAAAAACTTTAATAAGACACTTTCTGACCTTTATTTAAAACTCTTTTAAATCAACACAAGATACACATTTTTGAATTCAGCCTAGCCTTATTCAACAAATATAATATCATCTCCCACTGTCTTTTAAGTCTCTTCGATTTATATAATGAAAATAATGAAATTCTTGATTCATTAATACGACCGACTTCAAATACTCATAATAATTTATTCAGATTATTTTCATAATCCAAATGAATTATTCCTAGCAATAACTTTTGCTACTTAGTCCAATAACAACATCGAGCAATTGATATGATAAGTTTTGCAACTTCTCACTATCATTTATTCGTCCTTGATAAAACTATTTTAATCAAGACTAGCTCTATGTATTAGATATTCATATTTGCCCTTTCTTTATGAAATATTCATGCCCCGTGATTTCACATCATGTCCAAACTACTTCAAGATTAAATCTTGGAGCTACATGAATTTTTCTTTGAACTCCTTTTATGACATATACTGTCATACATGAGTATTCTTTATTCTGTTTGTAATTGCTTTGCTTTAAATCATGTTCCCGGACATTTTTAATAATTTAATCACTAGGTGATTTAATCATCAAATTCCTCACATGACTTTCCTTTTTAACACTTAATTCGAATCATGTATAACCTACATGTATTCGTGGACAAAGTAATGATATGGAAACATTTGCATGTTGCCCTCTCATTCTAACACTTGTCCATAGACTCCCAGTCTTAATTTAGTATTATGATTTCCACTCTCTCTTCATGAGAAGACACTTTTCTCCATTCTAAAGTCAACAAGCTTTTAGAATTATGTGTGTAAAAATCCGCCAATATAATACTTTGGACTTTACCTTTAAGCAAAACATTTATTTCAATTCGAATCCATAGTTGGGTTCACAATTGAAAAACTTGGAACTTTCTATCAAAATAACTCCAAGTTAAAATTGATATAGGTCCCCAGAATACAAACAAAATAATCTATTTACTTCAGTGGATAATTTGGAATTCAAATTTGTTTTAATCATTATAACATTCCTTTCAATCTTTTATCTTGCAAAAGATTTTATTACCATGATAATTTCGAGTTACCAAAATTCATCATGAGTAATTCTGACTAAGAAAACTTTCTTTCGTCAACAATGTTACAATAATTTACTAAGTCCTTTAACTTCATCAAATACCTTTTGATTCCTTTATTTTGATTCTCACACTCTCCCACTGAATTATATGAAATATTGAAACTTCAATAATTTCATTAACTCTATTTCATTAATATGCAACTTCATATTAAATCTTCAATAGAATTGAATTAATGGGTAGATTCCACTCCCACATGCAAATTTCGAAATCTACTAGTGCCTAGCACTTTGCCAATTTCGAATTTTACCAAATGCCCAGCATTTCGTGGATTTCGATTTTCAATAAATGCCTAGCATTTTATGAATTTCGAATTTCTCCAAGTGACTAGTGATAGCTCTCAAAGGCGTAGGTTGAGACCCCAATAGCAGAGTGTGTAGTACGGGCAAGACAATTTCCCCACGAAGGTGACTCGAGAGTTTATATCGAACTCTCGGGGAATCATTAGTGGAAGCTTTACCTCCTTATCCTTCCCTTGGAAACCTGCAAACAAAGGTAAATTGTTTTGTGCCCTCAACCTCACCAAGTGGTTGTCAAGCACAAGGTGTGAGTAAGTTATGAATACAAAACAATAAATAAAAAATGCAATGATGATAAATAAATATGCAAGGATGATGGAAACAATGATAAATGATATTTTGGGTTTTATATGACGAATGAAAGATGCAAAAGTATTTTTGTATTTTCGGATTTAATTATGGCTGAAAATGAAAAGTGGATGAAAGTTGTTGGAAAGTTGTTTCTTATGATTAAAAATGGACCGGGGTTCATGGTTTCACAAATGCACTCTCTCTTTAATGATGTGGTGGACAATGGAACACAAAAGTTAACATATGAGATTGCAACAAAGTTTCATGACAAGTTATAATCATATGGGCATCACGTCCTAACATAGAGATCTTTTGGTTATTAATCTCTCTTATACTCCAGTAAGATGCGAACTAAATCATAACACCTTAGTATTAAGATAAATCAGAGCATAGCAATAAGTTTCATGACATGAAGTTGAAATAAGAACATGCTAGATCTAGTCATGGAGTAGTGGCATGGTCACACCCACATCTCCGGTAGCAAGGTATTTCTTTTTATCCCTAGTGAGGCAACAAAGTAAGGTAAAATACCCAAGTGGATCGCGGAACTTTCTCTCACGTTCACCGCACTAGCCACCCCCGTTACTCCATCTAATACACATGTTCCCCCTCACACGTTCTCATAAACATGCTTGATCATAACAAGTAAACAAGAACGGGGTACATAATATGCATCTACTTTCATAACTGAAGTAAAACAATTGCAATCTCACACATATATTAACTCATAAAGATCCACCACAAAGGTATTACAAAGATGACCGTAATCATGTTCGGCAACTCATACGGTGCTAATTAGTGAAGCACAAGAGAGAGAGATACATAAGTTACTTCCACAAACCCATAGTCCAGGGGTGGACTACTCCCTCTTCATCATGGAGTCGATGGAGATGTCTTTGGAGGAGGTGGAGACCTCTCCGGCAGCGCCCCGCCGGAGTTTTCCCCCTCCAGTCTGCAGCTCCTGATCTCTGTTTCGTGGTTTCTGTGTTTCTGCGGCGCTCTCCTCCGAAGAGCCTCGGGGACTATTTTTATAGATGGTTTTAGGTCAAGACGGAGTCGTGGGCGAAAAGATCGATGGCAACGGAGCCTCGACGGCCAAGTTGGTGGGTCCCACGCGGCCAGGTACAGTGGCCGCGTGGGCCACCCCCTTTTGGTCCTCGGGCCTCCGTTTCTTGCTTCCTTCGCTCCCAGGTCTTCCTCCTTCCAAAATACTGACGCCTGTATTTTTCCATAATTTTTGGACATCGTTTGGGTCCCTGAAACATAAAAGGAAGGAAATAGGGTTTTCTGCCTGCGCAGGGTTAATTCCAGAAAAATAGGGGAACTTGTGAATTATTCCCAAAATCATTATAAATCAATGATATAACCCTTATATGATGCAAATATGATGGGAATATTAATAAAATAATGCAAAGTTCATGTATGCATTTTACATGCATCAACTAGCACTTTATGATCTTAGTTTTATCCATTCAATTTTAGAGACAGCTTTAAGAGTCTCAAAGAAAACCGACAAAAAGTTTAACTCCAAAATTAAAGATTAAACCAACTTTAATTATTACTCAAAACTTTAAGTAATATCTTGAATCAAAACAATAAAGACTTAACAAAGAAAACTAAATGACATACTACAATAAAGAAGATCATAAACCCGAATTCACAAAATTGCAAACTCCTTCACATACTTTATAATTCGAACAAAGCTTTGTTCCAGAAATATAAAATATTCATTACAAAATGATCGAACTGAAAATTATTCTTATTTAAAGTCCTAGTGTAAATCTCCTTCATTGATTTGGGATGTAGACATAGTGGTCACTTTGCATAAAATGCGATCTTCCACTGTTCCACTTCTAGGATGATTAGCTACACTCCAAGCACAGCCTCAACGTCCTCCCAGAATTTCCTCTTCCTTCCAGCATTAGCTCCTTCCAAAGTACCTGCCACTGGTGCAAGTGCGAGCATCAATTAGTATTTTCATACCATTGATCATAATTGCTGAAATTATGTCAACATGTATAACTCTTATACCTGTTCTGGTCCAGTTTAGATCCCCATGTAGAATGTCAGCTTCTGCTTCCTTGAGCAAGGCAAACAGCATCAGAACTGGCCACTCATCCGCCATACGATTATACTATTGGGTTGCATGCATGGAAAACAAAAAAATTCGCCAACTACGCAACGGCCAAGATCTACTATGAAGATACAAGTGCAAGACATGCATATTTGATCAAACTGTAAATCGTTACCGACACCATTGAAGCGGAACAGATGTCGATGACGATTGACGTAGTCGACGTAGTCATTGCCGATGTCGATGACGACGTCGATGAAGCTTGTGGAAGAATTCCCTCGGCTAAGCCTAGCCGAGAGAACTCATAGACTCCTCTCGCATCCCGCCTTGATCCAACAGAGTTAGATATATTCAACCGTTTCTCAACGGCTCACCCCTCTGAGTTTCGCATTCATACATCCGATCTAGTCCAGCAGGGCTTCGCCGTCCACACTTAAAGCATCGATGGTGTATATGAAGGTGGAGATCTCAACACATGAGTAGGTGGGAGAGAGATATTAGAGATCTAGATCTAATCTAATCAAAGAGGATCCCTCTAAATATTTAGAGGTTCCCTCTAAACCAACTAGAAGAGATCTAAACTTGTGTGTCTCCAAATAGGAGGGGGTGGGGTTTATATAACAGGCCAAGGGGTGGAGGTGCTTGGGCAAGGGAAAGATCCCCTAGCCTAATTCGGTTTCGGAGGGAGAGTTGGACTCCAACTCCCCTCCCTCCTTCCTTGCACCGCCGGCCCTAGGGGGGTTGGAGTTGGACTCCAACTCCTCTAGGCAATTCGGTTTGGGGGGAGAGGCAAGGAATCCTTGTCCAACAAGGTCCCTCCCAAACCTCCTCTTGTCCAATTCGGGTTGGGGGTGGGGGAGGAGTCCTTGTCCAACAAGGATCCCCCCAACCGCCTCTCCCTATGGGCCATAGGCCCAATTAGGGTTTCGGCCATGGGGGGGGGGGGGGGACTTCCCCCCAAGTCGCCTTGGCCCACCCGCCCCATATGGGGTGCGGCTGCCCTGTGGGCCCATGGGCCCACTTGGCAGCCCCCTTTCGGTGGGCACCATTTTACTTAATATTTTCCAATAATTATTTATTAATTAAATAAATTAATATTTAATTAACATATAATTAGATAATACTTTGCCCAATTAATTCTTATTTGAATATTTTCTTTTACAGAATATTTCACCGAATTAATTACCTATCTTATAAAGCACATTTTATATGATCCGGGACACCCAGTGTCCGCTGACAAAATACTCTGGATAAATATTTCCGTCTTATATAAACCCTCGGAATAAATCCTACTAGTGATAGCAACTTCTGTCACTCCGAGACACCTAGTGTCTGCATAATCCAATCTCTCTGATAAAGATATTATCTACCACGCAGAAACCATTCCGGTGATACTCTCTCGGTATCCAGACCAACCATATACACAACTAACTAGAACTGACTTAAGCACGTTACCCTACATGTTCGATAACGTGAAGCTATAATTAGATGTTTCCATCTATTCACCGGCCAGGGTCAGGTACATGGGCTAGCTGAATAACTGCTACCGTTATATGAAGGATACTCTGTTGAACCTGTTGATTATTAATTCGTCATTCCCATTACTCGTGATACTGAATTTACCCGAGATAAAGTATTCCTGATATTTCCATGAATCAATCCATGATTCACTATATCTCGTCTATCTCGTTACCGTAAATTTCCTTTTCTCGTTCCCGTGATCCGATATCCCACATGATGTAACTTCATCATGCATTCTCTGCAGAACATATTGGATATCTTACGTACCGAGTGGGCCCTGGAAGTATCTCCTTTTGATAGAGGAGTAATTTCCCATCTTGGAACATTAGGATATGTGCCGTTATGATCACCCAGTTACGGCCGTGATGGTTGACAGTACCAAAGTAACTCTTCCAGTATACACAACCCTAATAACCTCATGGTCAATGGACATGTCATATAATAACCATCTGCGATATTGCACTAAGGACAATAAGACACTTTGGAATCTTACTTAGCATATCAACGATTTGGGTCTACCCAGCCATATTGTTTCCACCAACAATATGCCACTCATTGATGCTGACATAAACAATGTCCCAGACCAGGAAAACGTGGTCTCTAGCAATCAATGAATTAGTCTAAAAGGCAAGACTAGGGTATACTTTATTATGTTCATGTCTCCACACGTGCGAGTGAGTTTTCCTCTGAATCACATATTCAGGAGTCACCGCAGTTATAGCATAGAATCATGAAGCATAATTATGAATCAGATGTTAAACTTTATTGCCTTTTGGGCATACATCCAACAGTCTCCCACTTGCACAATAGGCAATTAACTATTTGCACAAGACTCAACATCTGGGTGAAACAGATGGTTTCTCACGCTTCCTTTCATGTGGTAGACATTTGTCATCAGACCCTTTTGGGGCTGTGTGAACTTTATGAATTATGCAGAAAAATCTTTTCTATCATAATCTCCTTGATCATACGATCAAATGCAGTCGGGCTATTCAAGGTGAAACCTCGGTACTCTAACTAAGAAAACAGTTTGCTGTTCTCACAACATTGTGTTCTTTTGTAAAGAACCACACCTAGTTCATTCAATGAACCGATAACCCTTTTGGAATCATTTAAGCTCCCACTGTCACTGCGACTTGTTGTAGTGTTACGTAACATTTATCTATGCTCAAATTTAATTAAGCATCCTAACCCTTGCTATTTCACAAAATCATAAGATCATGTTTTATCCTTGGTTTATCCTTTATGCTTATCTCATAAGTCTTTGTCCAATGTAACTCTTACATTTTGATATTCTCTTTTGAATTTCTTCAAAACACCATTTAGAGAATACTTTATAAAATTGGAGTCAATTGAACTTTTGTTACAAAGTCAACTTGCCAACAATTTCCATTATCACTTGATATTCGAATCCAAGAATGCATTATTCAGGAAATTCCCATGATGATAAAATGATAGAATCATTTGATCATGCTCACCAATGATATGTCATCATGGTTCTTGCATATGAATTTCCTTATTCTTTATGAGAACCTAGTTCTCTCATGTTTCGAATTTTACTTCAAAACACTTTGTATGCATTCTTGCAGCAAGATATTAAATCATTATCAGGATACATCCTGTCATGAAACTAATTCCTTGCTCCATACGTATCATTGAACAACTTTTCAATGATACACATATTCTATCAAATGATGTATTTTAATGGTTTCCAAAATTAATTGAATACCATAAAATAGCTCCCACTAACTTTTAAGAACTTTGCAATTTCCTATGAAGTCAAACATTGCTTGTTTTACTTCACATAATTACAAAACTAATCCAACCTTCATATCATCATCTGTCTGCCACCACAGACATACTTTTAATGACAAGTTGTGTATTCATTTAACAAAACCCTCGAGCTGTACTAGTACACATCCTCGATAAATTTTCCTTCAAAGGAATTTGTTTTGTTAACATCTTATACAAACATACTCATTAAACAACTAGTATTGTATTCATTTAACAAAGCCCTCGAGTTGTACATCGTACACATACTCGATTAATTTTCCTTAGAGGAATATACTTTGTTAACATCTCATACAAATCTACTAGTCCCATTTAGATCAAAAGCCGTGCTACAGATCATATGATCCTGAGTAGTCAACTCTTGAATTTGTCATAAAACCATTTATGACAAAACAAGCTTTATGATCAAATATTCCAACATGAATTCCTTCAAGTCTTTCAACTCGAACTTGATGATATTACTAATTAATATGACTCTAAGTCATGAAGGTTTGGATACTATAGCACCTTATCTTATTACTTTGTCTTAGCATATTTACTCAAGTTTCCTAGAAACTCATATGCTCTTTATCTTGTTAAGTGATTATTTCTTGACAAGAAGTCATGCTCATATTGCAATGACTCTCGGTATTAGTCTAAAAGAATTGTCAATTGGAATTGCTTCCGCCTGCACAACTTCTGATAACTATTTCCGAAGATTCAATAATCTCTTCAAGAATCACCATCCTCCCACTGAATTCAACAAGGAATAAATTCCTTAAGAATCACATCTATCTTAGTAACAAAACATTGTTACTTATGTGGTGTTATAAGAGGACTTCCAATTAACTTATTGGAACAACCAACAAGTAATTCATTGTCTTTTACTATTAGGATCGAGTTTCATCTTTCAGAAAATCTCAGAACCTAAATCCATCATGTCCCAAAGTTTATCTTTCAAAACAATGACATGAGGCAAGAGACAATGAAATTCCTTTTGCCTTTTATCTTAGGACCAAGTTCCAATATTTCAGAAACTTTTAGGACCTAAGACCAACGTGTCCATCCATAGTTTATCTTTCAAAACAATGACACGAAGCAAGACAATTAACTGTGCTAAAATTACCTAGCGAGCAAACATAATCTAAACGTTATGCAAAAACAAGAAGATTCTTAGTGCTGACTTCGTCACACTTAGTCAGATTATGACTTGAAACTTTCAAGACATAATTATAATCACCAAGACTTTATATCTAAAACATTTTGTGAAACTTTAGACATCAATGATAAATCATTAACAGTCCAAAACCTTTATCTTTTGTTGATTTCCCACTATGTGCAATATCTTGGATTTCCTTCCATCATGCATATGATGCATCCAAGATGATAGTGTCACCCAAGGTGATATCAACACAATCACAAAATATTTTAGAACAAATGATATTCCCTTAACTTCAAAAGATTTGCAACTTGATCATTTCTAGAAGGAGTGATCTCCAATATTCTTTATCATAATAAATAGGACCAACTTGTCCTATAAATTCACAAGAATATTTGCAAAACATGCGACCTAATAACTTGAGCCGAAGCTCACAAATCTTTCAACTTGAAAAATAAAAGTGGAGACGTCTTCATCCCAAGGACGAAGGTCCATGCGCCAAACTTGGTGCACACCACCACCTTTTATTCTCCATACTTCTTACTTTCCATAGCCCTTATATTGAACGCAAGAAAAATTCTTCGCAATCAATACTCCAGAGATACTAGTAAGAATAACGAATATCATTTAAGTACACCTCTTCTTATTAGTGCCCGAAACCTTTTATAGTTCCACTTCCAATATCTTTCCTTTCCTCGGAAGAGGTATTCAGGATTCTCCTGAATTAAACCTCCTCTTCTTCTTGAAGCATGCGAATTGGACAACTATCAAACTTGATTGTTATCCCTCATCACATAAGCCTCTGCAGATTTCAGCATAGCAAGGAGCCATCTAATATTTTCTTCCTCCCACTCATGTTTTGAATCACGATAAATACGTTGTTAAACGGGGAAGTAAAGTCAATATCAAATCTGTACTTGGTTCAGTTGGAATTAGAAAATCCCAAAGTATGCAGCCTTGTACCGCAATCAATCATCTTGATTACATGCTCGCTCGCTGAGCTTCCTGCTGCCATGTGACATGACCAGAAACTTTTGTTATCTCGTAACTCTCAGTCTTTGCCTGATTCTGGAATATGGCTGTGAGTACGACGATCATGTCGCTCAGTGATACGTCTCCAACGTATCTATAATTTCTTACGTTCCATGCTAGTTTTATGACAATACCTACATGTTTTATTCACACTTTATAATGTTTTTATGCATTTTCTGGAACTAACCTATTAACAAGATGCCGAAGCGCCAGTTCCTGTTTTCTGCTGTTTTTGTTTCCAGAAAAGTACTTCTGCAAATATTCTCGGAATCGGACGAAACAAAAGCCCAATATCTTATTTTCCCCGGAGTGTTCCAGAAGTCCGAAGAGGAGTCGAGGACGGGCAGCAGGGGGGCCACACCATAGCCCGGCGCGGCGGGCCCCTCTGCCGCGCCGCCACGTGGTGTGGTGGCCCCCCTCGGCCACCGACGCTGCCCCTTCGCCTATTTATTCCTTCGTCCCCGAAAACCCTAGTACCGAGAGCCAATTTTCCAGAACAGATACAGAGACGCCGCCGCCGTCAACCCTAACTCGGGGGGTTCAGAAGTTCTCCTCCGGCACCCTGCCGGAGAGGGGAATCATCACCGGAGGGCTCTACATCACCATGCCCGCCTCCGGACTGATGCGTGAGTAGTTCATCCTTGGACTACGGGTCCATAGCAGTAGCTAGATGGTTGTCTTCTCCACTTGTACTTCCATGTTTAGATCTTGTGAGCTGCCTATCATGATCAAGATCATCTTTATGTAATGCTACATGTTGTGTTTGCTGGGATCCGATGAATATTGAATACTATGTCAAGTTGATTATAGATCTATCTTATATGTGTTGTTTATGATCTTGCATGCTCTCCGTTGCTAGTAGAGGCTCTGGCCAAGTTGATACTTGTAACTCCAAGAGGGGGTATTTATGCTAGATAGTGGGTTCATGCCTCCATTGAATCTGGGACAGTGACAGAAAGTTCTAAGGTTGTGGATGTGCTGTTGCCACTAGGGATAACCTAATGATGCTTTGTCTAAGGATATTTGTATCGTTTACATTACGCACAGTACTTAATGCAATTGTCTGTTGCTTGCAACTTAATACTGGAAGGGGTGCGGATGCTAACCCGAAGGTGGACTTTTTAGGCATAGATGCATGCTGGATGGCGGTCTATGTATTTTGTCGTAATGCCCTAAGTAAATCTCATAGTAGTCATCATGATATGTATGTGCATTGTTATGCCTTCTCTATTTGTCAATTGCCCAGCTGTAATTTGTTTACCCAGCATGTTATTTATCTTATTGGAGAGACACCACTAGTGAACTGTGGACCCCGGTCCATTCTTTTACATCTGAAATACAACCTACTGCAATCATTGTTCTCTTTCATTCTCTGCAAACAAACATCATTTTCCACACCATACGTTTAACTCTTTGTTTTCAGCAAGCCGGTGAGATTGACAACCTCACTGTTAAGTTGGGGCAAAGTGATTTGATTGTGTTGTGCAGGTTCCACGTTGGCACCGGAGTCCCTGGTGTTGCGCCGCACTACATTCCTGCACCAACAACCTTCGTAGCTTCGAGATTTCCTACTGGTTCGATTAAACCTTGGTTTCTTACTGAGGGAAAACTTGCTGCTGTGCTCATCATACCTTCCTCTTGGGGTTCCCAACTGACGTGTGACTTTACGCGCATCACTCAGCAGATATGCGATCCAACCGCTTCTGCAACTCATGGCCCATGCATGTCAACATAAGACATTGGATAGAGACAGCCTCAACACTCTTCAAGGTGTGAGCTCCCCCTTCATAAGTAGTTTTGACAACAACCCCCGAAAGAGGAGCGTCGAGGACATACTTATTCTTGGCACTCTTAAGTACAAAACTCAGGAAACATACCCAAACAACATATTTACTCCTAAAGGTAGGAAAAGTGGTTTTCATAAAAGTAGTGGACCAAGGTAAATAGCGGGTGTTACGTGTGTTGATGTACAACAATCTAAAGTTCACTAAGACATGTTCATAATTATTTTTCTAGCACTAGTTAAAGATAAACTATTAATGTGCTCCCACTAAAATTGATATTCCTCAAGATCAAATTAGTGTATACGAAATCCACGTTCAACACACAATCAAGTATGGATACATAGCATGATCGTCGCTACAACGGGTAGGTCAACAGACCAATCACTTCTTGCCGTGACTTCCGTTTCATCTTTCGATGGATGTGCTCCGAACTCATAACTAGTTATGCTTGGACGTCAAGACAACCAAGCGATCATGCTGCTAGAACGGTTCGTGCCCGCCTCCCAAACCCCCCAAACCCTTGGCACACATTACTCATGGATACATGGCGTACAGTGAAAAGCGCCTGGTTTGACGGTGCCACGGTTGGATGAGCACGATCTCCTTGAAAATTTTAATTTTAGCTCAAGTAATTAAACTCTGCAGCTACCGAGGAATCTCCCTAATAATCACACTACTTCGCAATCAAGGGAAGAGCAAGAAAACAGATATAAAACATGCACAAGTAAATAACACTTCGTGATGTAGTATAGTCTTCTTCCTCCATCCACCGGTGGTGCCTCCACCGGTGTGGCCATGTCGAGGTTCACGACATTTGCATGCCTTCTCCTATCCTCCACTATCACCATAGCTCGACGAACAAGAATGGCACGCCGGCCAACAAAACAAGGGCTAGTCAACAAAATATAATTTCGAGACTATACCACATCACATGTCCTGACGCCTCTAACATTTGTTTGCATCTTTTAGCGTGGCTGTAGGATTCCCAAAAGCCCAAAGAAAAACCTATGGCCCTCACCAAGCATAGTTATTCATGTTGCAAGATTAACCTTGCGGGGTGATTATCCATCCCAACATCACAAGAATGTTGCGGATGCTAACCCAGACGATTGCATTTAGTTGCACATGACCCCCGTGTGGACCTAGTCCACATGCCCCATCCGCTATCAAGTCGACGAGACCAACTATAATATGATCCGAAGCTACTGAAGCACTTCGTTGGCGCCGACGGGCATACTAGGAGCAGTCGGAAGGTCCGCGGATTGCCAGAAGTTCGAGATCATACTATGTCGCTAGAAACAAGACGAGACCGCATATCGGGAAGCACCATAAATAACTTGAATGTTAGAAGATATATAGACTTCAATAACATACCCGCACAAACTTATGCGGTGCCCGCACACCATGTGCTCTAGATCAAATCATGTATCTATGCATAGACCGCTCTGATACCACTATTGGGTTGCGTGCATGGAAAAGAAAAAATTTCGCCAACTATGCAACGGCCAAGATCTACTATGAAGATACAAGTGCAAGACATGCATATTTGATCAAACTGTAAATCGTTACCGACACCGTTGAAGCGGAACAGATGTCGATGACGATTGACGTAGTCGTTGCCGATGTCGATGACGACATCGATGAAGCTTGTGGAAGAATTCCCTCGGCTAAGCCTAGCCGAGAGAACTCATAGACTCCTCTCGCATCCTGCCTTGATCCAACAGAGTTATATATATAGAGTCAACCGTTTCTCAATGGCTCACCCCTCTGAGTTTCGCATGCATACATCCGATCTAGTCCAGCAGGGCTTCGCCGTCCACACTTGAAGCATCGCTGGTGTATATGAAGGTGGAGATCTCAACACATGAGAAGGAGGGAGAGAGAGATTAGAGATCTAGATCTAATCTAATCGGAGAGGATCCCTCTAAATATTTAGAGGTTCCCTCTAAACCAACTAGAAGAGATCTAAACTTGTGTCTCCAAATAGGAGGGGGTGGGGTTTATATAATAGGCCAAGGGGTGGAGGTGCTTGGGCAAGGGGAAAGATCCCCTAGCCTAATTCGGTTTGGGAGGGAGAGTTGGACTCCATCTCCCCTCCCTCCTTCCTTGCACCGCAGGCCCTAGGGGGGTTGGAGTTGGACTCCAACTCCTCTAGGCAATTCGGTTTGGGGGGGGGGCAAGGAATCCTTGTCCAACAAGGTCCCCCCCAAACCTCCTCTTGTCCAATTCGGGTTGGGGGGGAGGGGGGAGGAGTCCTTGTCCAACAAGGATCCCCCCAACCGCCTCTCCCTATGGGCCATAGGCCCAATTAGGGTTTCGTCCATGGGGGGACTTCCCCCAAGTTGCCTTGGCCCACCCGCCCCATATGGGGTGCGGCTGCCCTGTGGGCCCATGGGCCCACTTGGCAGCCCCTTTCGGTGGGCACCATTTTACTTAATATTTTCCAATAATTATTTATTAATTAAATAAATTAACATTTAATTAACATATAATTAAATAATACTTTGCCCAATTAATTCTTATTTGAATATTTCCTTTTACAGAATATTTCACCGAATTAATTACCTATCATATAAAACACCTTTTATATGATCCGGGACACCCAGTGTCCGCTGACAAAATACTCTGGATAAATATTTCCCTCTTATATAAACCCTCGGAATAAATCCTACTAGTGATAGCAACTTCTATCACTCCGAGACACCTAGTGTCTGCATAATTCAATCTCTCTGATAAAGATATTATCTACCACGCATAAACCATTCCGGGGATACTCTCTCGGTATCCAAACCAACCATATACACAACTGACTAGAACTGACTTAAGCGCATTACCCTACAGGTTCGATAACGTGAAGCTATAATTAGATGTTTCCATCTATTCACCGGCCAGGGTCAGGTACATGGGCTAGCTGAATAACTGCTACCCGTTATACGAAGGATACTCTGTTGAACCTGTTGATTATTAATTCGTCATTCCCATTACTCGCGATACTGAATTTACCCGAGATAAAGTATTCCTGATATTTCCATGAATCAATCCATGATTCACTATATCTTCGTCTATCTCGTTACCGGTAAATTTCCTTTTCTCGTTCCCATAATCCGATATCCCACACGATGTAACTTCATCATGCATTGTCTGCAGAACATATTGGATATCATACATACCGAATGGGCCCTTGAAGTATCTCTCTTTTGAGAGAGGAGTAATTTCCCATCTTGGAACATTAGGATATGTGCACACCTTCGGAATCACCCAGTGACTGCCGTTATGATCATCCAGTTACGGCCGTGTTGACAGTACCAAAGTAACTCTTCCAGTATACACAACCCTAATAACCTCATGGTCAATGGACATGTCATATAATAACCATCTGCGATATTGCACTAAGGACAATAAGACACTTTGGAATCTTACTTAGCATATCAACGATTTGGGTCTACCCAGCCATATTGTTTCCACCAACAATATGCCACTCATTGATGCTGACATAAACAATGTCCCAGACCAGGAAAACGCGGTCTCTAGCAATCAATGAATTAGTCTAAAAGGCAAGACTAGGGTATACTTTATTCTGTTCATGTCTCTGCACGTGCGAGTGAGTTTTCCTCTGAATCACATATTCAGGAGTCACCGCAGTTATAGCATAGAATCATGAAGCATAATTATGAATCAGATGTTAAACTTTATTGCCTTTTGGGCATATATCCAACATATACATCGCCACAAAGGCATGATATGCAGGTGGTAGTGCGCACTTGATTTATGAAACGAGCTTTTAATACTTCCATAAGCCGGAAGGGACGAAGATCTATAAATAATTCGCCCAGCTCAGGTTCAATACAAGCTTGCATAAGCTCCTTGACAATACACTCTTCACAGAACATGTGAGGCCCACCTTGGGTCTCATCGTCTGTGTCCATGGGATTCAGAACTTGTTCCTTTCCAGTGTTCTTGAGAACACTAACCATGTGGTGAAACCACTCTCCAAAGTTGTTTCCATTAGCAGCTAACGGTGCACGACTCAACATCTGATTGAAATAAAACTTTTCAAAGTGGTCCATTATCTACAAGAAAACAAGTTTATTCAGACTAACAGTTTATTACCAATTTAAATGCACTACTTTAACTCAATTAAATTGAATCTAAGATACGCTCCCACTAAGCCCAATAATCCTCATGATTGGCGCTAAGTGATTCAGGACCCGATAATCCGACGAGACAATCATGGATACATGGCTTGCCACGTGAGCGATCGGTAAGCACTATGCTAGTTGTAGTAGCTACAACTCCTGTTTGTCTTTCGACGTACATGTTCCGAACTCATAACTTTGTATGCCAGGACTTCAAGACAATCAACCGATCATGCTGCTGGAACGGTTCGCGCCCGCCTCCCAAACCCTTGGCACACAATACTCATGGAAACATGGCGTACGGGGACAAGCATCTGGTTTGACGGTGCCACGGTTGGAAGAACACGATCTCCTTGATATTTTACTTGAGGATTCACCCTAATAAACGACTACTTGCGCAATCAAGGTGCAAACAACAAAGGATATACATCACAGGTAATTAACAATACTTCATGTGCTTTGGTATAGCCTTTGTTATTCTCCGGAAGTTCTTGGCGCTCGTCCTTGGGGATCACCATCTTCAAAATTCCTGGTCACAACAAAATCCCCGATGGAATATTGTCGTAGCCAAGAATTCGCCAAGTACTCGTCACCAGCTCCACCGCCGGCGCCTCCTCCCGGACCTCGCGACGAACTCTTCTTCGCTTATTTGTCGATGACGAACTCGATCAATTGTGTTGGCATTAGCCATCTTGTCAAAACACCGTAACAAATAGCTATACCAAAACACATGCACACAATCCTGCAAAACCAAGTTAGACAGAACTAACGTTTGTTTGCAAGTTTTACATGGCTTTGTAGGATCTACGGAAGAACCGTCACTACCTACGAACTGAAGCACGTTTAGGCTAGTTGCTAGTTTAACTTTGCGGGGTGATTATCCATCCCAACATCACAAGAATGTTGCGGATGCTAACCCAGGCGATTGCATTTTGTTGCACATGACCCCCGTGTGGGCCTAGTCCACAAGCCCCATCCGCTATCAAGTCGACGAGACCAACTATAATATAATTCGAAGCTACTGAAGCACTTCGTTGGCGCCAACAGGCATACTAGGAGAAGCCGGAAGGTCCGCGGATTGCCAGAAGTTCGAGATCATACTATGCCGCTGGAAACAAGACGAGACCGCATATTGGGAAGCAACTAAAATAAACTTAATGCAAGAACCATGCAAAGCTCGCACACCAACATGTGCTCTAGATCAAATCATGCCTACGCATAAATCGGCTCTGATACCACTATCGGGTTGCGGGTAAAACTTTAGAATTTTCCGTAACCTTGCCGCCAAGATCTATCTATGAAGATATGATGCGCCCCATAATACTAGATCTAGAATACTTACAAACACCATTGCGGAAGATCTTGTGTTTGTCGAAGTAGATGTCGGTGAAGCCTGATGAAAAATCTCACGTCCACGCCGGGAGGTGAGATTGTTGCCGGTCCGTCGTCGAGGTACTGCTTGCACAGCCCGCTCTAGCGGTATCCACACGTACACCGCGCCAACCCGTCGAGCACTTTCGCCGCCTAGAGCTACTAGCACCGACGAAGAGAGACAGCCTTTCGGCGTAGTTTAGGTGGTAGATCTAATCAACTAGATTAGATCTATATGAGATAATTAGAGACGTCTAATTCTCAACACATGAGATCTACTAGAAGGAGAGATAATTTGCACGGAGGCAATTGTGTCTTGGATTGTCTCAACCCATGGGGTTGGGGTGTTTATATAGTAGGCCAAAGGGGAGGGGTGCTTGGGGAAGGGGCAAGCCCCTCCCCTTGTGCCGCCGACCAAGGAAGGGAGGGAGGAGTCCCTCCCCTTCCCCAACTCGAATTGGGAGGAGGAGTAGGACTCCTTCCTCCGAAACCGCCTCCACCAAGAAAGGAAGAGGGGGAGGAGACCTTCCCCCACCCCAACTCGGATTGGGAGGTGGAGGTGGACTCCTCCTCCCAAACCGCCTCCACCTGGTGGACCTAGTCCACCAGGGTTTCGGCCCAGGGGGGAGTCCCCCCCCACTCGGCTTGGCCCACCCGCCCCACTTGGGGTGCGGCTGCCCTGTGGGCCCCATGGGCCCACTCGGCAGCCCCCTTTCGGTGGGCTCAAAATAAATTTCTTTATTTAATATTTTCCACAATTATTTGTTAATTAAATAAATTAATATTTAATTAACATATAATTAAATAATATTTTGTCCAATTAATTCTTCATTTGAATATTTCCTTTTACAGAATATTTCACTCAATTAATTACTTATTATATGAAACACTTTTCATATGATCCGGGACACCCAGTGTCCGCCGACAAAATACTCCGGATAAATATTTCACTCTTATATAAACCTTTGGATTAATTCGCTGGTGACAGAAACTATTCCTCATCACCCCGAGACATTAGATGTCCGCCTTCTCTCTAATTCAAACCACGATCTCATAACCACTTATAGTACAACTTTATTCTCTCAATAAAAGGTTGACTCACAGCTTAAGTGTGTGACCCAAAAGGTTCAGTAAACACAAAGACATGTCCAGGAGCTTACCAGACAATAACCAACATTGGGACCTAGACGGCCGTACTGGCTCCCGTGTGTTTATGAGTGAACGACAGAATCTATGTGTTACTCATTACGCTAATCCCCTTACGTACACGATACCAATGATATCTCGAGATTGAGACAATGTGCTCTAGTGTGATCAAACCATTCGATCATAACACATATAATTCTCATACCAATATCATTCTCTTTTCTCATTCCGTATTTATATTGTCCCGTGATAAATCACGCTGTGTCTGGTCAGACGATTGGGTGACAATAATAATACTGAGATGACCTAGAGGATGTATCTCTCCATCGACTGGAGGAGTAAGTGTCATTCTTGAATAATCTCTGTTCCAATACATTATTCTAGTTCACACCCAAAAGCTACCGTTATGGTCCCCAGTTACGGCCGGACGTTAGGTAACAATCAGAGCATGAGTGTCGAATAAGCGATCACCAGATATTCTCATAGCAAAGGAATACAGCTAATGATAACTAAACATATGATCAATTGCTACTTTCATCGTTGACGATTTGTCTCTTAGCAAGATCATACAATGGGTCGGTTCAGTACTATTATCATTCCGATAATAAACCCCTATAGTTGTGCGACTTATACAAAGTCCATGATCAGGAAAACATGATCATCAAACAACAAGATAGGCTAGTCTTAGAGACAAGACCAAGAACACTTTTACTTGTTCATATCTCTACACGTGTATTGGAGGTTTTCCTCTTGGATACGTTGTATTTGCTATCCACGTACCCAATACAGTTATAGCATAAAGATATAAACATTAATAATAATAAACTTGGAGATAAATAATAACTAAATTATTATTGTCTCTAGGGCATATCTCCAACAAGGTGGAGGCGGCATCCCGAGGCCCGACGCGTGAAGTGGAAGCCCCGCTGCCGGTGCTGCAGAAGGAGGCCTGCTGCGCCATCCACTTGATAGTCTTCAAGAAGCCCGACGAGTCCTCCTCGAGCTCCGTAGCCGACGTAACCAGAGCCCATCTCATGTCCGGCCAGATGTCATCGTGTGTGTCGTCTCACAATGGCGACGCCACATGGTAGTCCGCGGGCACCACCTCCACCGCAGTGGCTCCTCCTAGGTAGAGGCGGTCGCGTGGTGGACAACGCCGAGTTGGGACGTCGCGCCTTGGTGCACCAAAGTCGAGAATCATCGCGCCACCTCGTGTCACGCGTCATGGATGATGACTCTGCTTCCACCTCCCTCACGTGGTGGGGAGCGGCGCTCCTACTTGAACCGGTGGCAGGCGTCTGCATGCGCCCTGGGAGCGACACGCCACACCGGTGGTAACAACCAAAACGGGATGACGCTTCCGGTTGCGGCGTGCGCACAAGCAGCCAGAGGATGTCGCTTGCGACCGTGTGTCGGGTGGCCTCCTATCAATATTGCCTGTCGGTGGCTTTGTACCGCGATGGCCTCAGCGCGCTGTCATACCTAGCGAGCTCGGCGTTGCGCTTGTTCCGAAACAGGTCGTTCTAGGGGACCAAGTTGTCGACGGCGTTCTCAGGACGGAGCCGCTGCGCCTCCGTCATCGTGTTCCGTCGCGTGAGTACGGCGAGGTTGAGCGCCTTAGAGGTGGTTGGGACGGGCGGCACGGCAAGCCCCACACGCTAACCACCCATCCCTTGGGCAGGCCAGGCCGCCCATGCTAACCACTCATCCCTTTGGCAGGTCAGGCCACCCACGCTAACCACGCATTCGTTGGGCAGGCGAGGTCCTAACCGACGGCGCCCAACTCATGCAAGAATTTTGGCCGGTGGTGGTTGGCCGAAGGAGGGCGGTGCGTGGAGGAGCACATCGTCTGGCACGAGCGGTGGGACGGCGCGGCGAGGAGGCGTCCAGTGACCGGCCGGCGAGGGGTGGCCGACAATGGAACCTAGCCCCACCGGCTCTTACCATCCCTCTCATCTGTTGGAATTTTGACTAGTATTTTGCTAGTGGGCCTTTGGTCCAAAGCCCAACTAAAAATTCTGAAATTCTCATTGGCCCATTCATGTATTGGCTGTGTGTGGAGTGGTGCTAAAGTTTTAGTCCCACATTGCTAGTTGGGAGAGAGATGCACCAACTTATAAGGTGGATTGTTGTGCTACTTGGTAAGCATGTGAGAACACAAAACTCTTTCGCGCACTCCTCCTCCGCCGTTCGCTCGTCTCGTCACGACGCGACGCGCCGCGAGTTGCGGGAATGAGCTGATGCCTATATTTTTGCAGTCCGGGAAAATTTATTGAGTCATTGATTAATAATTAACGGACGCGTTAATGGCTTTGCCGTTTTCGATTCTTTTTTATCGTGGAGACGTTACCGACTCGATCGTATGCGGAGGAAAACCCTAGCCGCCATACACGCTACGCATGGTCGCTTGCCGTCCCAGTTCCAGAGCGCCGCCGTCTTCCAAGTCTTCTCCATCCCGTCTTTCAGCGTGCACCGGTTGAATTGAAGGCACAGTAGGCCTCTGGAACCCCGCCTCTTGTGATCCTGTACTAGAGAGGGGCGATCATGTTTTTGGGGAGCACACTCGCGCGACGCGCGACTACTGGCATCGAAATCTTCCCCAACGACGACTTCTTCCCCGACATCGTCAACCTCTTCATCGACAACATGTGGGACGCCGACGGTTCCGCTGCTGCTGCATCGTACATGTTCTTCATCTTCCTGTTTGAGATACTGCTAGAGTTTCTGCTTATATTAGTTGCTCTAGATTCGATCTATTTATTTACTATTTTAGTAGATCGCATGATAGTTTAATTCTGGTTGTTTTAGTCATAAAATGTTTACTGTTTTCGTATATTAAATCAATTGCTAAATTGCTTATATATTCAACGTCATCATTACTTGTCTCAAAAGGGGGCAAATGAGGAGTGGTTGTGGGATGAAGGCACCAAGTGCGCTCTTCATGAGGGTGTGGTGCTGTTTTTATCTCCACTAATATTAAAAGACCCAGAGTGGCTGATCCAAATAACGTCAGCCCTCAGATGACAGCCATCCAATGATCCAGATTTAACTAATGATGAGCTCTCATTAAGTCGTACCCCCATCTCAGAATCGTCCATCTGATGAAACGAACGGACAGATCTCACCCAATGATGAGCACCTCATCACAACGCCCACGTCCAGAAAAGAAAAAAAAATCCCCACGAAGTGGAACACCCACGATCTGGAAAGCACCCACGCTCGACCACACTGCCCACGACCTGGCACCCAGCCCTGCCACCGGACGTTGCCCGCCGTGCCCATCGCCTGCACCGCCGCCGCATATCACCCTTCCCATCGTCGGCGCTGCCGTCGCCGCACGCCGCTGTCCTTCCAATCGCCTGCGCCGTCACCGCATACCCCGCCCTTCCCATCCGTCGCTCCTGCTTTTTTTCCGAACCATCGCAATCACGCGAGACTCGCCTTCCCCTTGCCACAAGCGCGCCTGTCCGCCGCCATCCTGCACAACGGCATGCAAGCCCGCCCGCCGCCGCAGTTCTGTACGCGAGCTCACCGTCCTGCACGCCAGCATGCCAGCCCGCTCGCCGCCGCCGCCGCCGCTCGGGTTCCCGACTCGAGGTGACCTTCGCGCCACGCCGCCGATCTGCCGGCGCTGGCGCGCTGCCCTTCCCACGCGAGGACGCCTCTCCGATCTGCCGTTATATCTTGTGCACTCGCTGGAGGCCGGACACACAACTCATCCGATGCCTTCCAGAGGCTATTCTGTTCGTGGATGCCGTTACGGGCGCGCCGCTCTACGTCGACGGCTGGAACTCCTACTTGCTGCTCTCTTCCTGATCCTTGACGTTCGTGTCCGAGATGCTGCGGCCTCGCTGTCTGCCGCACCTGGGCGTTCGTCGATGATGGCTCCGGCGCGCTGTAGATCTCCCCGTCCACTACAGCGGAGCTGTCTTCCAGGTCCCTGCATATCTCCCCCTCCTAGCTATCTGTCTGATACTGCTGTCAGTTAACATACGGATGTTTGGGTGATTCAGATATGTGATTTTCGAATGTTAGGATTGCATATGTCTGTGTGTGTGAGATTCAGATCTGTGTGTTGATTTAGAACTGCATACTTTCTGTTACAGAAAGCTTCAGATGATGGTGTACAAGAGAATAAGAGACATTTAGATGCTTGGCATGCATAGCCGTCGTTACGAACAGTGCAATAGGAATTGAAATAACTTTGCTGATCGCTGACATAAGAGAAGTTGCAGAAACAGCACCGAGGGGGAAGAAAAGATTCAGGATGCAGGCAACGAAGGTACCCAGCTCATCCTCCCATTGCAGTAGCATTGACAGGTATTGATTTGCTTAGACCGTCCAGATCACTATCATTTCTTTCTCCCTTGATTTCTTGACTTTAGTAGTCACCTGCTATCCTTTGTCCTCATTATTTTGTTCTACGAGTAGCTTGTTTCTTGCAATTTTGAACATGCAGGTTCTTGCCTTCATTTGCCGTGTACTCTGTCTCTCACAGATCCAAATTATGCATGATCGACCTACATAGTCATGCTATCTTTTTAAATTTGTTGATTTTGTAGTTTCTTGCTTTGGTTGGCTAATCATTTAGGTGTTACGTATTGTATATACAAATACCTGGATTATGAATATGTGCCATTATTTTGGTAGGGTCTTTCATGTAATGTACCTAAAATTTGTATCTGGCGGTTAATATGATCATGGATTCATGGGCACTGCGTCATTTTTCAGTTCTCTCACTTGAATTCATGGGCACTTTGGTTGGTTAGTAACTATAGTATACCTTGCATGTACACCTTGCTCACCATTTGTGTTGACCAGTTTTTTCTTCTGAATGTATTAAGTTGACCTGCTCTTCTCAAACTACCTTTTGTTTGTTTGAAGTTCTTATGACATTTACCCACTTTATATTCCTATATAGAGAAGGCAACATTCATATCTTCAAACTCCAGTGAAAATAGTTGTTTTAAAGGTTGGACATATTCGTGCAGGCACTTGAAGTGGCTAAAGCTCCATCGAGTACAACGCGTATTAGCTGAAGAATGGGAGGGAAGGAGAGAGGTGATGCACAACATTTTTCATAGGACCAGAGAGCGAGGACATACGCATGACACAGAGGTAAAAATGAATTCTTGATCAATTCGCTAAAATTTCATTTCAACTTGTCGTCTAAATTAACTTTTGCTGAAATTAGTCTAGGTGTGTATCGTCTTTCGTCTATGAGCTGCAGAATGCCACACATGGCTACTTCCACATGAAGTAAAATTTGAAGTCAGTAAACTGAACATGTGTGTCAAATATATGGTGATAGCTCGATGGAATTTTTTGGCAAACAACTGCAAAAGTTCTCAAGTGGTTATGACTATAATTTGTGTGTTTCGTGTAGAACCCAGGGTGAGTACACGGGTGAGCATCAGGTAATTAATCCTAACACATGTAGAATTACTATGAAGTGCTAATATGCTTACCGAGTTCACATTATTCGGATATGTAATTTTTGAGTGGCTAACTACAGATTAGGGCTCAAACATACCGGCCGGTAGCAAGGACAACGAGGGTTCGTACATGCCAGACAAAAATGATGCTGACACATATTTATTGGATCACTGTAAGCTGACGCATGGTGTATGAGGGGTACGAGGAGACAAATGCTAGGGTGGTTTGCCCTACTACAAATAGTGAGATTAATTTCTTTTCAATATGCCCTGTAAGTTTTGACTGATTGATTTTAATTGGTTGAGACCATCGATTAATTCTACTGCACCGTAAGGTGTTTACTATCATTTATGGAGATGGTCGTAAAGGTGTGCACTCTGAGCAGAGTCGATCGAAAAGTTAATCGGTTTATGTTCACAACATGTTTCACTTTACTCAACAACTGTTTGCTACCTGTCATTTATCCGGAACTGTGATCAATTGACCATGGCATGAACATAAGATTAGTGAGTGGGATATTCCAAAGTTGATACTTTGATTGGTGTTCATATTTCATCAACGTTATAATGCTACAAGGTTTAAAATTGATGTAAGAATTCTTCTGTATAATACATAGGTGTCAGGAAGAGTTATCATTATCGCATGTTTTCTATTCATACTAAATGCACCCTAAATTTTACTCATGTTTACTAGAATTTTCATATTGTGCATAATTTTTTAAGTAAATATTGCGTGGTATATATATCGTACAATTTTATTACTTTTACTACAAGGACAAAACGTGTATTACACGTGCACGATTACTAGTACTAGATAGGAGTAGGACAACAATACGCAATAGTTGGGGGAGCTCTCTACTTTGTGAAGGAGGAGAAAATGTCAAGGGGCCGTTTGGGAAAGGCCTAATACACTTCGAAAACTCGGAAGAGTGCCCGAGCTCGCTTGCACCTGCGATTTGCACTACAGCAACCATCGCAAGCTCATTTAAAGCACTTGGTATTAGAAAGTGTACACATATTTGTGGGGCGTATCAAATACCTGTACCGATCACAAGGCAGTTGGCATGCGCGGTCATTTATTGAGCCAGCACGGTCATTCCTGGACCCTTCTCTTCGCAAGGAACAATGAAAGGTGGAAATATTTATTGTCTGTTTTAACTTTTAAGCCCACGACTGTTATTGAACCCATCATTATTTTAACCACCTAGAATATTTTAAAAAACATCATGATTTCCTTTTGAACATGTGACCATTTTCTGAATCCCGTGCAACTATTTTTATCAACCATGAACAAATATTTTTGAAACAATGAACCTTTTTTAATCCCACAATATTTATTTAAACCCTTAACTTTTTGGAAACCAGGTGAATATTTTATTGGTACAGTGAAAATATTTCTAAGCCATGAATATTTTTCTGAATCCAGTGGAAATATTTTCTTACCCCGTGAATGCTTTTTTACCATGACAAGTTTAAAAAAAACATGAACACTTTTTCGAACCGTAAATATATTTTTTAACCCTGTGAACATTTATTTTAATTTAACCCATAAAAATATAGAACCATCTGAAATGTTTTTTTAGAACTAGTGAAAATTTTATAATCGGTGATATTTTGGAACAAGTGAACCGTTTAAAAGTGAACCTTATACTGGAGCCAATGAAAATATCTTTTAACGCATGAACATTTTTTGAATTATGTGAAAGTATATGTTTTAATTCCTCGAATGTATTTGAACCCATCCATTTTTTACCCCTAGAATATTTTAGAAATCTCACGATTTCCTTTTGAACATCCAAACATTTTCCGAATACCGTGCAACTATTTTTGCGAACCACGAACAAATATTTTAAAACCATGAACATTGTTTTCGAACCCACAAATATTTAGTTAAACCCTTACCATTTCTTAACCAAGTGAACATTTTATTGGAACCGAGAACATATTTTCTAACCTGTGAATATTTTTCTGAATACCCTTGGAAGTATCTTTTTAAACCGCATGAAAGGTTTTTTGGACCCCTGTTTTTTTTTTTAAAAAAAAATCCTAGAATATTTTTAATAATCACATGAATTTTTTGATCCTTTGAACATTTTCGGAATGATGTTTGCAATTATTTTTGTGAACCATGAACATTTTTCTAAGCGTCGTGAACATATTTTTCAGACACCATAAATATGTATTTAAACTAGTAATATAATTTATACCTTGTGAACAATTTTTTGAACACATGAATTTTCTTCAAAATATAAACTATTTTCTCAAAACGAAACCATTATACATTTTTTAACATATGGACAATTTTTAATCATGAAAATATATTTCATAAAAAGCAACGAGAAATAGAAAGGAAAAAATACAAAAAATGTGAATTGAACGAAAATGAAAAAAGAACAGGAAAAAAAAGGAGCAGGAAATAAAAGAATGCAAAGAATAGAGAAAAGAAAATGCCGCACCAGGAATCACACGGACATGTTGTCCATCTACTTATCCTGCGCAGTAAAATGTAAAAAGAATGCAATGAAGCTCCATCGCCACTACCCAATAAATGCCCACGCATTTACTCAACCTCGCATGGTACGTTGTACCAGAAGTCCAGAACCATACAAACACGCCTCTACAACAGGGTGGCGAGAGACCAGCCAGTACGTCGGCACGTCTCCCAGGAGCGAGGGAGTTCGGGTGCACAAAATCCGCGTCCTAATACACTTTCCCTCCTACTCCCTCCGTTCCAAATTAGTTGTCTTCCATTTGCCAAAAACTTTTTTTGGCAAATGGAAGACAACTAATTTGGAACGGAGGGAGTAACTCTCATTCTATTGGGATGCCGACGTCTACTCTTTCTAGAGCCCACCCTTTGAGTTCGACCTCCACGGTAAGTTAAGCAAAGTGGTAGATAGACGTCGATGGTCAAACTGTATTCTTGGTCTTTTTTTTCCCTGTTAAAATTTAAAAGGAAAACCCTTCTGTTCCCCGGGGGATCTCGTGCTCGCATCCCCCGGGTCGCGCGAGCGACACGTGTCCGTCCACGTACGAGCCGGTTAAACCAGACTCATCTCTTCCCAGCCCCGTTTCCTTTTCTCTGCTTTTCCCCAATCTCGTCCATGGCCGTACCTCACGCCACCACAGGCCACGAGCCGCCGCACCTGGAGGCTTCCATCGCCGCGCTCCGGTGGTCTGCCGCCGCTGCACCAGCCGGGGCTGCGCCGCCGCACACGGTCGGCTCCCGCCACCGCGTCCGTGTGGATCCCGCCGGCCGCGTTCCGCTAAGGGCTGCGCCGCTGCGCCCAGGTCTGCTGCCGACGCCGCGCTCCGCTGAGGCTTCGCCGTCACGCCCCGGTCAGCTTCCGCCGCCGACACCTTGCGGCCACGCCGTCCGGTTCCTCCCTGTCCCATCTCACCGCAGCGCTGGCGACGACCGAGGTCCGCGGAACTGCGATCGAGCTCGAGGGCGCCTTGTCAGCCCAGGCGTCCCAGGCTCCCAGCCCTCCGACGCCTTGCGGCCGGAGGCGAGGAATGCCTCTGCAACGCCGTCCCTGAAGTCATCCCAGCAGCTGCCGCCCGAGTCTCCCCTACCTCAGACGAATCGCTCGATAGGAGATGGATAATGTCGGGCCTCCCGGCAGCTTGCCGCCGTTGCCGCGAGGAGCAGCTATTCCCCACTGCTAGCTGAATGTATATATGCCCCATCTATCGGATCCTTGATGCTAGCTAGCTGAATGTGTGCTGAATTTGCGCATGTGTGTTGCTACCTGAACGCCATAGTTGGGTGCCCGCGATCGTTTGTCCGAATGTTTGAAAAGCTTTGCAGCAAGCATTATCTCCCTCCGATGCAAATATTGTAGCAAGTTTCTTCTGATGCGGTGCAAATGCTTATAAGATTTGTAGCAAAAAACTTTCCCTGTTAATGCAAATCTGTAGAATAATTGCAGCAAAATTTTGTTTTATATGATGCAAAATCATTCAAAGTTTTGTCGCAAATTTCTTCCCCTTCGGCTGCAAATCCACATAAAGGTTGTAGCGCATATTTCTAGGGCTTTCAATTCATCGGACGATGCTACCGGCGCGTGGTGTTGCTGCCGATGGCTCGCAGCGTAGCTGGCGACGATGCTACCGACGCGCGATGTTTATACCAACGACACGCGCTGATGCTACCGACGGCGCTCGTAGTTGCTACTGACGAGCCGACGAGGCTACCAACGGTATCCGGTAATGATACGAGTGGATGCTACCGACGTCTCGTGGCGTTGATATACCGGCGCGCGGTGTTGCTGCCGACGGCGCATGACATTGCTACCCACCAGCAATTTCTTCTTCTTTTTTGCTCGTGCGGTGCAATTTTTTATAAGTTTTGTAGCAAACAAATTCCTCATTTGATTCAAATGGAGAAACATATTGTAGCAATTTTCTTAATGTGGTGCAAACTTTTGTAAGGTTTGTAGCTAAATTTTTCCTCTGTTGATGCAAATCGACGTAATGTTCTTAGCAAATTTTTTCTCACAACATGCATTTCTTCAGGAGGTTCATTGCAGCAGAAATTTATACTTTTGATTCAAATTCACATGATTGTAGCAATTTATTATTCACATGATGCAATTTTCTTAATGTGGTGCAAAATTTTGAAAGGTTTGTAGCATTTTGTTTTCCTTTTTTGATGCAATTCTGCATAATGTTTGTAGCAAATTTATTCTCACAGGATGCAAGTTTTGTTTGATGTGGTGCAAATGTTTAGAAGTATTGTAGCAAAAATATTCTCCTATAGATGCAAATCCGTGAATCATTTGTAGCAAATTTCTTTTTATCTGATGCGATTTATTTTTGGGAGGTGTAAATCGTTCGGAGGAGGTGTTGCACCGAAGGCGCCGCCGCACAACACGGCTATGCCCCGAAGGGAGAAGCACGGCTTCACGGGGTGTCCCATGGCAGCGAGGCGTGGTGCTTCCACGGCACGGCGGCGATGCTCCCAACATTGAGGTGTGTTGCTATCGGCGGCGAGGCGTGGTGCTATCATGGCACGGTGGCGGTGCTCACAACATTGAGGTGTGGTGCTACCGGGCGTGGTGCTACCAACATTGAGGTGTGTTGCTACCGGCGATGCTACCGACGCAGCATCCCGGCTCCGGCTGGTAGCACGGGCGTCGACGGCAAGACGGCAAGTAGCACTTTCCCACAAAGAATGCAGCAATCCGTCTCCGGTGAGTAGCACCGCCGCCTGTGGCTGGTAGCAACGCATCCCAACTCCGCTTTGGTAGCACCACCGGTCATGGCTGGCCGCAACGCCACATGTTTCCTGGCAGCATCCCGTCGACGGGCTGGCAGGACCATCGCTAGTCGTTTGCAGCTTCCGCGCTAGGCGCTCATAGCATCCGTGTCGCTCCTCTTTGGCTCCGTCGCTGATGGCTTGCTCCGGCCAGAAACCAGTGCCTCTGGCAAGTGGCAACAACGTCGACCGGCTTGCGCATGGCCATGGCCGAGAAAATCTGGCCGACCAGCCACACGCCGCTGGGAGGATGGGATGGGTGGAGGAGAAACTGGAATAGCACATGGACGCCAGTGGACGGGTAGCGACGGAGGACATGATGTCTATGAGCGAAACCAACGGTGGTCCATGGCTTGCCACCGCTAGCTGTTTCTTGCAAACGCTAGCTGCGCGAGCTGCAAACGCCGGCCGCCGCTGCTAAAATAGGTGGTTGTTCATGCTACAAGGGCAGGCCGGTCGCAGCCATGGCGGAACCTGCCACCGGCGACGGCGGTGCTGCGACTGGCGACAGCGACGATAGTGTTGCGCCTGCGACGTCGGAAGCTTTGACCGGCGAAGTTGGTACTGTGACCGGCGACGGCGAAGGCGGTGTTGCCACGGCGGAAGCTGTGATCGGCGACGGTGACGGCAGTGCTGCTGTGACGAGACGTGCTGGTCTGTAGCAGAGAGGAGGCGTCCGAAACTCAGGAGAGGTCCCTCGGGAGACGTGGGGAATTTGTCTTCCACTACGTGGTGCGGACGGGCACGTGGGAAAGGTTGGACCACCCAGTCAACTGTTGATCCTACGCGTCCACGTGATTGCATCTGACGGTGGAGGAGGCGGAGGATCCGGGGGATCGATCCCCGGGGACGCTTAGCACGGCCTGGAAATTTTCCGATAAATTAATACTACGAAGTATAATAAATGGGAGGGAGTCTCTTACAAAGTGGTAGATACTTTGTTGCTGACCGGTTCCCCCACGCCAACGACCGGAGAAGTTCATGCTCGTGAGGATTGAGATTTTCCTTGGTAATGTTTCCCCTCCCGCGTTAGCATGTTTTTTATTTCGTGTTTTTCGATCTTCTCATCCATATCTTCTGCCTGCTGGCTTCAGGCGAAGATGTAGGTCGATCCTGAATTCCTGATTCCGCTTCTCTTGAGGCAAAAATGGAGGATTCAGTCACCTACTCGCTCGGCCCCATGGGTCGCCTTCTCCGGCGACTCCATTCTTTCGAGGCTTCCGGCCACCGTCTGCCAGAGGGGCTTAGTGTAAATGGGATCCGTCTTCTCAAAGAAGGTCTAGAAGAATTATACGACCACCTCAAGAATCTGCCGGGGGCAGATCTGGACCTTGGCTTCACGCCCAAATGGTGGATCAAGGAGGTTCGGGAACTTGGTTACGACACGGAGGACTTCTTCGACGAGTTCATGCAATCTGGGGAGGGTGCCGGTGCCGGTGGCGTCGCCGGTGACGACGTCGGGGGCGGCAGAAGCGCTCCTCTTAGTACCATCTTTGGAATCATCAGTAAGCGGAAACAGCACCCACCCCAGATTGCAGAAGATTTCTCACATTTAATGGCTCGTGTCGATGATGCCAGAGAGAGATGCCAAAGTTTCCAGACACCCATCCAGCCTGACTCTGGCCAAGCCGGTATCGGCCGCCGCAGCAGCCCTGAACAGACCCTTGATCTGTCGGTGTCGAATGCGCCCATCTCCGACGTCCAAGTGGACACCGTCGGTCGCATATTTGGCATCGAGGAACCCATGAAGAAGCTTGTTCATTTGCTTGCTTTCGGCGACGACAACCAGAAACAACTCAAGGTGGTACCTATCTTTGGATCTACAGGTATTGGAAAAACGACGATTGTCAGAACAATATATCATCAGTACGGAGGGGAATTCGAGTGCCGGGCTTTTGTACGGGTGTCCCGAAATCCTGATATGAGAAGGATTCTCACCTGCATCCTCTCTCAAATTAAGGCACCAGGGGCTCATGCCTCTTGTGATTCGCAGGACCTTATTGACCGTATCATCAAACATCTTCAAGGGAAAAGGTATTTCTTATTGTTTTGAGAACAAACTGGTATGTTTAGGCAGGGGTTCTTAAATTGCTGTAATCGCATAGGAAAAAATGAGTCTTGCTTCCATGAACCTCCCTACGCAAGTTTATTAACCTCAAAGAAAAAACAGTTATTACTGAGAAAAGGGTAAATATTTACATGTTCTTTGAATCCAATTTCTGTATCTTATCGTGAGTATGGTTCCGCATTTTCTTATGCCAAACTATTAGGACCATGCTTTATTAGGCCATGGTTCTAGGACCAAGAGAATGCACACCCGGATGCACGTCATGCTTCCATGAAGGAAAATTGTGCTCAATATCTTTGGTGTTGACAAGGAGGACATCACAACGTGGGCTCTTTGTCTGCCTCAACGCACGTGGGCCTTACGCAAAGGAAAACATTGCCGGCTGGCCACAATAATCTATATGGATTAGGGAACATTCACATATTAGAATATATTCACTAAGTTGATTTGACCCACTTCTTAGTTTTATGAACAAACATGAAATTAGAATAAATCAGTGATTTCAGATGTGACTAGGAGGAAGAAATCAAGGAAATTAAACACCAATGCATATTCTCCATGAGATCAAAACAGAGATTGTTATTAGGATTACATAGGGGAAACCTGGATCTGATAAATTAGTACACATTCGCCCTTTTCCATTAATGTCTACGTTTTCTTTCAGACTCATTACATCACCCGAAGTCCCGAATCAGATAAATTAGCAAACTGATTATTCTTTCCTTATTTTCAACTGTTGAAACATATCAACGAAGTCAATGGACCCACCCTTTCATATACATTATCTTATGCATTCTGTTTGGAAAGAATGCAAAAGTTAGGAGATACGTCCGATGTTTTGTTATTCCAGAAACACCACAATTTACTCTTCTCTTAGTTTTATGTATTCTCATTCTCATGTATTCCTTCTAGAAATAAATCATGTTTATATTGATTGTGTTTCCTGACCCTTTTTTTTCGCGTGTGTCTAAGCTTGACCAAATATATTCAAAATGAGCAAATAAAGTCTTGCAGGTACTTCATTGTAGTTGATGATTTATGGACGGCATCAATATGGGATATCATTAGCCGTGCTTTACCTTATGGCGATTGCTGCAGCAGAATACTAACAACCACACAAATTGAGGATGTAGCATTGGCATGTTCTGGTTATGAGTCACAGTACATATTTAAAATAGGACCTCTTAATGATGGTGAATCTCGAGAACTATTCTTCAATGCTGTTTTCGGCTCTGAAGGTGAAGGTGGTTGCCCTAAGGAGTTTGAAGTAGTTGCGGATGGGATTATAAGAAAATGTGGTGGTTTACCGTTATTAACTCTAAATTTAGCAAGCCTGTTGCTACCAAGCAAATCAAACCTTGCGATTCAGCAATGGGAGAAGGTAGAAAGTTCCCTACCATCCACTTTGAGGACAAATCCTACTTCCCAAGGGATGAAAGATGTTCTAATCCTTGTTTACAACAAGCTTCCACTTCATTTGAAGACCTGCTTGCTCTATGTTAGTATGTATCCAGAGGGCTACACGATCAGGAAAGATGATTTGGTGAAGCAATGGGTTGCTGAATGTTTTTTTGTCAGTGACATTGAGCATGGTTACTTTGATGAGCTTGTTAGAAGAGGTATGATCCAACCTGTAGACACCAACTATCACGGCGAGGTGTTGTCATGCACAGTTAACCACATGGTACTGGATCTTATCAGGCACAAATCCATGGAAGATAATTTCATCATTACTGCGAACTGTCTTGAATCAACTCTAGGGCTTCCTGACAAGGCTCGTCGATTGTCCATCCAGTCCGGACGAGCTAAAGGTGCAAAAAAGCTGGAAAGCATCACAATGTCCCAAGTTCGATCACTTCTTTTTTGTGGAGTCTCCAGGTGTGTATCTTTCATTCCGGATTGTGGCCTTCTTCGAGTTCTGATTCTTCATATTTGGGCTGGTCAAGACGAGACAAGCTTTGACCTCACTAGAATTGGTGAACTGTTCCGACTTAGATATGTCAAGGTTGAATGTAATATCACTATCAATTTGCCAGACAAGATTCAAGGGTTACGATACCTGGAAACACTGCAAGTAGATGGAAGACTATCTGCTGTTCCATCAGATATTGGTCATTTGAAGAAATTACGGCACCTCCGCCTTCCAAGCCAGTCTAATGTGAGGGACCTTGGCGGGTTGGTTAATCTCCATGATCTTCATCTGACATGGTCTACAGTACAGCCAGCTGATAATCTGGATGACAAAATGAAATACCTGGGGTTAATTCTAGGGAAACTCAGCAACCTGAGATCTGTAATTCTCACATCAGCAAGCTCATCTCACGTAAAATTTTCAAGCATGAGCATTTTGTGTGATTCCTTGAGCAGTGTCTCACCTGCTTCGCCCCATCTTGAGAGACTTGAGCTATCGCCACGGATTTGCATCTTTTCCAGTCTTCCGAAGTGGTTCAAGACGCTCGGCAAACTCTGCAGTCTAAAGATAGCAGTTAGAGAGTTCTCCAACAGTGATGTTGATATCATGAAAGGATTGCCCGTCCTCACTGCTCTCTCGCTCTATATCCAGACTATGGCTTCAGAGAGGATTATCTTTGGTAAGGCAGGATTTTCAGTTCTCAAGTACTTCAAATTGAAGTTCAGTGAATCTTTGCTGAGATTTGAGGCGGGTGCAATGCCTAATCTTCAGAAGCTCAAGCTAGTCTTCAATGCACAGGAAGTGCATCAGCATGGTGCTGCACTTATTTGCATCGAGCACTTAGCAGGGCTTAGAGAGATCTCTGCAAAAATTGGGGGTTCAGGTGCTGCTGACACACAGTCTGCCTCGTGGATTTCTATTAGCAATGATCCAAAAAATCCAAAAATTGAAGTGGTGAACTGGAAGTCCTATGCTAAGGAAGATAGAATTATGGCAACACAAGAGGATGCAGATGGGATTGTAGAAGAACTAGGTGAGAACCTGGAGGAAGACACAGAATATGAGTACAAAGGGGAAGATGGGAACAGACAACCTGATAGCGGGTACAGTTCTTCCTCCCTTTGATTGATAGATAGATTCTTCAACCTGTTTTCTCGTGTGACACTAAGCGGTGGCCGTAATCAGGATTTCTACGTTACTGGAGTCCTCGCTCACGTCACCTTGGAGACCCCGATATGGCTGGAGGCCCCTCTCTACATGGACCAAGGCCAGGCCCACCCTCAAAGCCGGACCACGGACCACCTTGAAATCTTCCTATGAAGGTCGCGACGGCCTTCTCTGGTGGCACCACCTTGTACCATGCAGCGCTGGTGAGCTCTCTCCCACTGTCATCCAGGCTAACAATCTGTTTAAGAACATTGCCACGTTGAGTTGTCTCCTACCCTCGGCACCTTCCTTGGTGTCTTTCACCGTTCCAGGGGGTGAAGGCGCTCGCTTGGAGGGAAACCCCTCTGATTTGAACCATATTCATTTTGCCACAGTGCTCGGTTCAAATAACTATTTTATATTTTGAGTCCAGAGCATATCACCACTTAGCTTGTAGGCAGGAACGTATGTGCTATGTTGCTTGCTGTGCTGTTCAAAACGGGCTTCGCATAAACTTCTGGGACACCAGTTAATCTGTGTAGCACAGATGGCAATGGCTAATTTCGCAACTCCCAGGGCTCATATCGAATTTCAGATGATGGCCAAGTGATTGCTTGCTTCATCCAGTCCCTAATTGCTGTTCGAAATCGCCTTGATTTTGTAAAAAAAATATCCAGGCTAACAATCTGTTTGAAATCCCTAAAGAATAGAACCAAGCATTCAGAACTTTCAATTCATTATTATCATACTAGCCACCTGGGATAGATCAATGCAAAAACTTATTTTTTTTTGAATTTTTTGCAAAAACTTATTCATTAGATACATGCCTTGATTTTGTAATTTGTGTTCCATTCAGTAGAATCTGTGCTGAAGACATGATCTGCAGGAATGTTCTCAAGGAATAGTGGTAAACATGGGAGTAGGCTTGCTGCGCAGTCGAGCTTATCAGCCAAGTGCCAAGACTCGATGCGAGATCTTGTAGTCAGTCAATGTTAAGGTCTTCACTTATAATTTGTAGGCAGAAGTTACTCATCCCGCAGAAAGAATTTTGTCCCGACTTGCAAAATCTCAACATTCTTTGTACGCGTGCTTTGATTGGTCGACGACGAGGCCCGCTTGCGGCCATCGATTTGGGCACACGATTTCAACGTGTCAGCTAGCCTAAAACGAGGCATCGTGATCGCTTTTATGGTGGTCTCCCTAAAGTGAGCTTTGGCTATGTTGCACGGTTTCGTAGGACTTGTTGCCATTGGGGCTATATGCTTTATTAGGTAGCAGGTACATTCTCTTGCACAATAACTGGATACGGATGCTTTGTTCCTTGCATGATTGCTTCACTAGCTAGTACCACTTGTGGTACATGCTCTACCGTCTTAAACTGGATAGCGCTTATCCAGTTATCCTTATCGGATGAAATCATGAAAATAGTAAGGGGTATGTGTGGTTTGATCCCTGTGGGGGTGTGGTTATTTTAGCATCGTTTATATCGGTACCCTATACTGACCGCTTAGCGTGACGGATTCAAATCACCCTGCATTCTGTTCTTTGCCCAAGGAACATTTGGTTGAAGCATAGATTAATAATACAGTGTGATACGTCTAGTGTGCCCTTGCTGTGACATTCTGGTATGTCTGTCAGTGCCTATCAGTTGACTTTGATTATCTAGATGTTTTCCTTTTAAAAAGTGTATCACAGGTTTGGCGTTTGTTCTTGCTACCTTCAGATTTGCTTGATTTGCTCATTCTGTTCCGTATGTGGTTCAGTAAGAAATTTCTCGTGTCCTCTGCCGCAGCAGCAGCAACTGCGGTCCGCAACCTTCCTGCCATGGCAGCACCACCTATCGCCCATGTCACCGCCGCCGCGGGCCCTGGGCAGCACGCCAGGAGGTTCCCGGGCTCGTCCATGAGCAGCGTCACCACCAGAAGCAACAGCGGCAGCACCGCCACCACCACCACGGCGACCGGCAGCAGCTCGGAGCCGGACTCCGGCATGATCCTGGAGGCGCCGAACCTGCGCATCTTCACGTTCGCGGAGCTCAAGGCGGCGACGCGGAACTTCAAGCCGGACATGATGCTGGGCGAGGGCGGGTTCGGGCAGGTGTACAAGGGGTGGGTGGACGAGCGGAGCATGAACCCCGTGCGCAGCGGCACCGGCATGGTCATCGCCGTCAAGAAGCTCAACCAGGAGAGCGTGCAGGGCCTCCAGGAATGGCAGGTACGTCGCACGTACTACGCGATTCGTTCATCATCAGCAGTCCTTCTTCCGTCGAGCTGATCCGGAAATGCCGAGAGGATATACTATGAAGAATTAGCTTGCGGGTAGGCATCAATAATTTCGGCGGCAAGTTGCCCCGGTTTCCAGTTCCATACCGGCGGGGCACGCGTTCACGTGGCCAGACCATCGTTTTCAGATGCTGATTCTAGTATACAATATGAACTTGTTAATTCCCCTGTGGGAAACCTCCTCACCCGTGACACATAGATTAGCTGTACAAGTTGGCCGGCCGAAGCTGAAACCTCAACGGAAATGTGCGCGCCGGCCGATTATTTTTCGATCTCGATCGCGCTGATCTAACCACTGACGCACTGCGCACGGTTGGAAATTTGCAGTGTGAGGTGAACTTTCTGGGAGGATACAGCACCCGAACCTGGTGCGGCTGCTGGGGTACTGCCTCGAGGACAGGGAGCTCCTCCTCGTCTACGAGTTCATGGCCAAGGGCAGCCTCGAACACCATCTGTTTCGACGTACGTACCATTCGACCCCCTTTCATTCTCTTCTTCCATCAAACGATGACACACACTCATCTCCTAACCCTCTCGTCGTCGTACATATGCAGGGGGCGCGTCATTCGAGCCTCTTCCGTGGGAGACGAGGCTGAAGATCGCCATCGGCGCCGCCCGTGGGCTGGCCTTCCTGCATTCGCCAGAGACGCAGATCATCTACCGGGACTTCAAGGCCTCCAACATCCTCCTCGACGCGGACTATGGCCCCAAGCTATCGGACTTCGGCCTCGCCAAGAGCGGGCCGTCAGCAGGACAGTCGCACGTCACCACCCGGATCATCGGCACCTATGGCTACGCCGCGCCGGAGTACGTCGCAACGGGACACTTGTACGTCAAGAGCGACGTCTACGGCTTCGGCGTCGTGCTGCTGGAGCTGCTCACGGGGCTCCGGGCGCATGACACCAACCGGCCAAGCCACCAGGTGAACCTAGTGGAGTGGGCGCGGCCCTACATTGCCACGGGCGGCAAGAAGCTCACGGGCCTCATGGACCAGCGGCTCGCCGGGCAGTACCCGCCCAAGCCGGCGGTCCGGGCGGCCAGGCTCGCCCACAACTGTCTCTGCGGCGACCCCAAGTCCAGGCCCTCCATGGACGAAGTCCTCGCCAAGCTCGAGGAGATCGAGGCCGGGACTTCGTCAAAAGGGAGCCGGGACGCGTTGCCGCCGAGGCCTACCCCTGCGGCGGCGAAGAACGGCCCGACCGGCGTGATAATTAATCCGCTGATCGATCGGCTGCGTATGTGATTTTGTATGCTCGTGTTTTTTTTTCGGGCGTTAGCTTGTTTGTTTCTTTTTGTTAGGGAGAAACTAAGTAGAGAACATACGAAATACACAAGATCAAGTTTTTTCGTCTACGCTAACGTTTTTGAAAGCGAAGTGTGTATTTCTGTGTATCTCCCGGGTGGGATTTTCAAAACCCGACGGATTTAACCTGCATCATGTATCTATAATCAACACTCAACCTCTCGGGCCAATCCAAGGACGCCTACAAAAATGTTGTGTAGATTTACGAAAATGTTGTTAACTAGTAGGAAGCAATGTGCTTGCAAAAATCTTGTTAAAATTCACGAGAAATGTGCTTGCTAAAAGAGCAATTGACCCGTGGGGAGGCCAATAGAATTCTGGGAAGCTGATACAAGGTACATCTGACCTCTCCAATGTCACAATGTCGAGACAATGACATGACCTAATCGAAGCAATCTTTGGTCCATGACATCAAAACATCAAGTTGATACCACAATGCCACAATCAACGGGGTGAGGTTAAACCACCATAGACCCATGATTTAGAATATCCGACCCCATCCATGGTACACGCAATATTCAAAGACAACCGCTCACACGCACGGTTATGACGTGAACATTGCCCCTGTGAGTGGAAACCGTGTATGCGCATAACGCTCGGTTTACTATGAATATATGTATGATTAAAACCTATCCGGTCACATAGTGCGTGTTGAACCAGGGTCTGAATCCGTAGATAATTTGTGCAGAGATGGTTGTTGATTGCCAGATCTTCCACCGTAGATAATTTGTGTAGAGATGTGTGATCAGAGGGCGTGAATCCAAATGGCTAGGTCGCGACACACCTCTATCGCAGGATCTCCGCGCTGCCAGCTCCTTCTCCACAGCTGAGGACATTTAGCCAGATGCGTCATAGCATGGTAGAGAGCCTTGCCCCAGAGTTGGAAGTGCCACATCCTCCTTGTTGCTCACCACTCTGGGAGACGCCGTGTGAACGCACTCTAGGTGGGGGGCGATGAGCGGTGACCATGGCGACTCCCTCCTGACTTGTCTTCCCGCTCGAGGCCCGATGCGAGGGATTCTTGGCGGAGTAATTCGTGACGCAGTCGTGTTGTGATTGCGGGTGCAATCGCGCGCCTTGGGATTTCCTTTTTTGTCGAAGTAGATCTTCTTATCCTCGTGCATGCACTTGGGGCAGGCTCGTTTCGCTCTCGAGGGTCTCAGGATGCTGCTCCTCAGGATTTCGATCGATCATTGCTTCATTCCATGGTGTGGATTTTGATAATGGCATGATCATGTCGCACGGAAAATTGGATGGCGTGGCACACCGTAATGGGAGCCTCAGATGAGTTTCCCTTGATAAAAGTAAGATCTTGATGCCTCGTCAGTTTATCGGATTGGTCTTGCTTGTCGTATGTTAAAAAACCCGGTCATGCACGTTGATTAGGTCCACCAGGCCCAAAGACTAAAGAGCCGTACAGTTTGTACCAAGGCCCAAAGCCTACTTGCGCCACTAGCAAGCCCCCCCTTGAGAAAAAGAATTCGACCTAAAAAACAAGACCTGGCAATGATTTTTTTTTTGTCATCCACAGAATTGGGAGAAAGAAATAAGTAAGTTTATAATGCTTATTTTTTTTATGATGGTACAATTTTTTGTGAGTCATGCTTCATTGACTGTAAGTATGTATCAATGGAACATTTTCCCGATTTCATCGTAACGTTTAAAAGAAGTTATGACATTTAATATATTTTTACAGTACGAAACTTACATCATGTACTTCACTTGATTTACAAGGTCATATGTATTAATATTTGAGAATAAGTATGTATTGATGGAACATTTTTTTTGTAACGTTTCAAATAAATTATGGCCCTTACAACAAAATAGTTCTATGCCTTACAACATATAGTGTTAACTTGATTTATAAGTTTATTTGTCAACATCCGAGAATAAATTTAGTGTATTGAAGAAATTAAGGCATAGACAAAAAAGGATTTTTTTCATGAAATACCATAAAAAGGAAGAAATTCTACCCCTTTATATAAGATTTAATCAAATTTTATAAATCATTTAAATTAATTGGCATGTTTAGTGAGTCGTTATATTGTTCCACTTCACTCGCTGGCTCGCTGCTCATTCATTCACTTGCTCATGAACTCGCTGCTTTGCCAACTTGACTAGTGCATGAGCGGTGTGCCTGACTTATATATGTGACACATGTTTTTCTAAAAAAAAAATATGTGACACATGTTTTTCTAAAAAAAGCTTATTGATTTTCTTTGAAAGATCACCTTCTCGATTGTGATAAGTATATTGCAAAAAATGTGAGTCTAAATATGGATCTAATTGGTAGATGCACTTTTTAAAAGTGGTAAATGCACTTGAGGAGCTAAAACACATAGAGTAAGCCGAGAAGGTGAAATAATAAGGTGAACTAACAAGCATCCTTTGCAAGCAGAGAGCGGATCCGTCCAACCCATCTCCTGGGGCCTGCGATTACGGATCGCCATCGACGCTGCACGCGGCCTCGCCTTCCTCCACTCCTCGGAGAAGCACGTCATCTACCGAGATTTCAAAGCCTCAAACATCCTTCTCGACACGGTACGTAAGCTCGTCTCCGGCGAGGTTTCAAAGTTTAACACTCACGCGCCTAGTTGACTGACCTGTGTCGCTCGTGTCCCTCGTCTTGCTGCAGCACTACAACGCGAAGCTCTCGGACTTCGGGCTGGCGAAGAACGGCCCGACCGGCGGCGACAGCCACGTCACGACGCGCGTGATGGGCACCTACGGCTACGCGGCGCCGGAGTACGTCGCCACGGGCCACCTGTACGTGAAGAGCGACGTGTACGGCTTCGGCGTCGTCCTCCTGGAGCTCCTGACGGGCCTGCGCGCGCTGGACACGTCCCGGCCGGCCCCGCAGCTGAACCTGGTGGACTGGGCGAAGCCGTACCTGGCGGACCGCCGGAAGCTGGCCCGGCTCGTGGACCCGCGCCTGGAGGGGCAGTACCCGTCCAAGGCCGCCGTGCGGGCCGCGCAGCTGACGCTGAGCTGCCTCGCCGGCGACCCCAAGAACAGGCCGTCCATGGCCGAGGTCGTCGTCGTGCTCGAGGAGGTCGAGCGCATGCGGCCGCGGCACCGTAGACTGTAGTATGTCTTAGTTATAAAATGCTATATGAATCCGTAATGTAGGAACATATGCACCTCTTCCATGAAACGTAAGAATGAAGGTTGCAGTTGGAGCTGCAAGGACTAGCCTACCTTCACAGTGAGGAGGCTCAAGTTATTTATAGGGATTTTAAGACATCCAGTATTCTCCTTGATAAAGTAAGTGAAAGTGAATCGTCAATATACCATAGTTAACATCTATGAACGTGTGATCTCTAATAAAAGGAATGCATGTATTACCGCCCAGGACTATACTGCAAAACTCTCTGATTTTGGATTGACCAACAATGGTCTTGTTAGTCGTGTGTCCACACGGGTAACGGGAACATATGGTTATCCAGCTCCAGAATATGTTGCAACAGGTAACCTTTGACTTGCAGTTGTGGGTTTTATCGACCTAGTATTCTGCACATTTAATTTTCTTGGATATACAACATCGTTGTGTGACTGGAACCATTGAATGTTGGTGCATTAGTTAATGATAGTTGTTCTAAGCTATAAGATCATTAAAAATGTTGTGATGCTTCCTTGTAAGCAGATAACATACACTACTTCTGATAACATTCACACGAGAGCCCATATTCAGCATATGATAAATATCTCGTTTTAACAACTCAACATTTGCAGGCCATCGTACTCGGAAGAGCGACATCTACAACTTTGGTGTAGTGCTTCTGGAGATGCTCTCAGGCCGTTGCGCCTTTGACAATAACAGGCCGCTAGGGGAGCGCTACCTTGTTGAATGGGCCTGGCCATATTTCAGAGACGAGCGCAAGATATTCCGTGTCCTGGATACCAGCCTAGAAGGCCAATACTCTCTCAGAGGGGCACGGAAAATCGCCGCCCTCGCTGCCGACTGCCTGAACATCCAAGCGAGCATGAGAGCCTCCATGGAAGTTGTAGTCTCCATTCTCGAAGGGATTCTAACTCTGCCCCAAATAGAACGCGTTTTGGTGGGCTAGGTAGTACTCCGTGTCTTAATATAATACGTTTAACTGTTTAACCATTTGTAGTACTACCTCCGATCCATATTAGTGGGCACAGCTTTGTCTACGTTCATATGTATCTAGTTAAGTATTTAGACTAGATACATGTGTATCTAGACAAAGTTGTGCCCACTAATATGGATCGGAGGGAGTACAACTTTCGTCAAGTTAAGCATTTTTTTCGACTTTCCGAAATTTCCCTCGCTCGAGCGGACCAGTTGCTTCGTGTCACGCAGCCGCAGACCAGCTCCCCTCTGGTTCCCCACTACCCACCTTGCTCTCGCGCAGAAATGGCGCCCGTCACCACGTGGGCTGCTCAAACTTAGCGTCAGCTGGGTGGATTTGTGCGTCACTGACCTCATGGCATCAGAGTCGAGCTCACTGTTTGCGGCTTCGTAGTGGTCGCTGGTCACTGGATCGAATTCATATCTCAGTGGTGCCACCTGCTGCCGTCCATTTTGTTGACTTTGGCAAATCGGTGGTATGATCCTGCCGGACGTCAGCCGATTTCACCAGCGACCAGATCGTTCCGATGGTATGGCCCTGACCTGCCCAGTGAGAGCAACCTGTCCTTGTTTGATAAGCCGACCCGATCTGCAAACTTGCTTCTTCCTTTCCGGCGATGTGGACGGCTAACCCCCACCCGGGTCGCCCCTGAAGGCGATGTCTGACGAGGAACGGCAAAGCCAGAAGCAGAACGCTAGTGAAAACGGCATGGTCGGTGGCGCGCCATCGCGGCTGTTGGCGCCATTCTCGCTTCCGAACAGGCAAAATCATGCCGAAAGCAATCCTCGCTCCCGCGCTTTCGCTTTCCTGCTTTGATCGCTTTCTCACGTATTTCCAGCTGCCACGCTCCCTCGAGCGAGCAACAACGTAACCGAGATCATTTGCATTCTCCAAAAGGAGCCGGCAGGAATGATAGCCCTGGCTGCTGCCAATTTGCTTAGCCAAACACACATTGATCCACACACAGTCATACACGCTAATAGGTAATAAGCATAGAAAAGAAAGGGAAATAGCCTTTTTATAACCCCAAATACCATACTGATATGCATATATAAATCAAGTTCATGATAAATGACAGTAGCGTGTCATGGAGATAAGATGACACGGGGGGACACAAGCAGAAGCTGCGGGCTACACTCGCCGTTCCCATTCTTAGCTGCAGCTCTGCAGCCACTTCAGCTACTACACTCGACAGACATCCATCACCACCACTTTGGTACTACTAGCAGTGACAGTGACTTGACCAACATAAGCAATAGTTTCATTACCCCTAACATTAACCTGCTTGCACCTTGCATATGCATTAGCAGGCTAGGTTCGTAGTACCAAGGACCTAAAAAACTGACCAACCCAGACCACTCACCGATCTCTGTAGTAATTACTCACTCACTATATAGCAGTATATAAGAAGATCGCAGCAAGATGAACCTCCCATCCATCCACCGTCGCCGGCGGCGGAAGCTCACCATGAGCAGTGAGGATCAGACCCTGAAGTTCTTGCCCTCGAATGTCTGTCCGAACCGCCAGTTCTGCGGCGCGGCGTTCCAGGAGGTGGATGTGCGGCGGTCGCTGCCGGTGACGCGGAAGGAGAGCGCCTGGCCGACGAGGATGGAGTTGGACTGCCAGTTCTGGCCCCAGTTGCGGGACATGGGCATCCACCCGGTGCTGGACGCCTTCACGCTGGCGCGCACCAGGTCACCGGCGCCGGCCACGTTGGTGATGAGCACCAGGTTGAAGTACCTGAAGCCGTTGATGGTGAAGCGGACCCCTCCCGACTTGCGGCACGGCACCCTGCGCATACACAAACACCATTAGACGCGAGCTTATATGTACAGGAAGATGATGTTGCGCGTCTGCAACAATACAGTTAATTAGTCGTAGGGCATGATGGTAAATCTGGATGATGGGAGGGGGGCACCGGTGAGTGGCAGACGGGGACGGTGCAGTGTTTCACAGAGACGAGGAGAAGAGTTCACGCGTAATGGTGGTGGGCGGCGATGAAAGGACGAGATGGCCCTTGGGCACGACGGGGAGCAGGACGGAAGGAATGAGGGGCAGATGGGCCATTTGCACCACCTTCTTCCTGAGGGCAGGCCATGGCATGGGGGATCGATGTCAGTGAAGCAGGACTCTGTGGTGGTACTGACCGGATCACGGGTGCCCACTCAACTCAAGAGAAAAAGGAAAGCAAAGGTCAAAGCTTCGGTCGGTGAGCCGTGAGCGCGTCCTCCCCTGTCACTGTGTGGGTGTGCTCTGTGCCCTACACTACACACACAGCCACAATGGGGAGTGGGGAAACACGCGTGAATTTGGATGTTTCTCCGGGCGTTTTGCTGTGCCCGGCCGGCGCCAATCACGGCGTGGTGGTGGTGGTCTACCGGCGACGGCCGCTGTGTTCAAGCTGAGATGCACAAGGTGACAGAAACAGAGTCCATGGAGCAAGGGACTACAGTAGGGAGCACTGATTAATAACGACCATTTGTCACGGAAAAGTGGCGGAGTAGGAAGAAAGCACATGACACTGGTGCAGCTAGCGCGCCCCGCTATTTGTAGCTTGGCGCCGAAACCGCTTTTACTCGTACCACGCCACGCGGGAGTAATTAGCGCCCCTCGTGCCGCGATTCATTTTTCCTTCATATATCACGTCCCGCTTTTAAAGCCGCATGCCAAAGATGCTATCCCCGGCCGCCGTATAAATTTGACGAAATATAGTGCTGGAATTTATGGGAATTTATCGCCATGCCGTGTGTGTCAGGTTGCAGAGCGGACCCGAAACCCGGCCCGCATGTACCTAAATTAGGCAAAGCTAGTTATAACTTTTCCGATCAGATTTTGCTCGCTTTGAACTAAAAACGCATGTAGCGGGCCGTCGCGGGACGCCGCATGACACTCTTACGTGTGTGTGTGTGCATGTTCTCGATACATCCCGGGTGGTACAGTAGAACAGTACGTGCTACCCATATCTACCGTATGCATGATATCCTCTCTATTTTTTGTAAAGAATAAAATTCTCCCATGTCTGCCGTATCAATTACCAGCAGCAGCAGTAGATAATACTTGCCCATAATGTTTTGTTTTGTTTAGCTTTTTTTTTAGATCTCAGCACATAAATATGGCGAGAATGACGGAGAAAAATGATGGGAAACGGGCGCGGCCGTTACTGCTCCTGACTGACCCTGATGGAACCCGTCGAGATTTCTCTATTCTCGCCATGGATAAACAGTGCAGTACAACCACGTCTCAAAAGACGCGAAAAAAAGAGAATCTCTGCTGGGTAAAGAAGAGCCCAGAACCCCTGCGTTTCTCCCCATTGGCCGGAAAAGAAATGCCAGTGCAACTAGAACCAAGACGAATGTTTTTCCCTACCAAGATTAAGAAACAATCCCCGAGAAAAAACCAAAAAAATCGTCGGATTGCACTCGGGAGCAGAGTAAATCTTGGTATTCTAGGCAAGTAATCGTCGCATTGCACTCGGGAAGTAGAGTAAATCTTTGGTTTTTGGCAAGTAATAATACTCCAACCAAAAAAAGATATGGCAGGAAAGGAACGTACCGGCGGTAGGAGACGGGGACGATGCCGGCGCGGTACTGCGCGATGTGGAGGAACATGGGCATGGCGAGGTCGAAGTGCGGCCGCGGCGGGTTGCACCACCCGCCGTCGTCGGAGGGCAGCGCGTAGTTGGGCGGGCAGAAGTTGGTGGCGGTGACCAGGATGGAGGGCGTCCCCGGGTGGCACCACGCCCACCCGGCCTGGTTCACGCACCGGATCTCGAAGCACGCGCCGCAGCTCTGGCCCGAGTTGAACAGCGCCGTGCTCAGCGCCGCGTTGTTCACGCCGTAGCCCTGGCTGTACAGGTTCCCGTAACCGCAGGCGCCGCCTGCAGTTTGAACACGGCATGAGAGGAGATGAGATGAGGAGACGAGGGGACAGGGAGGTTTCTTGGAGCGGTCACACGGGGACGGAGGAGCAATGCGCGCCTGCGCGGGACAAGGAGGACGTACCCATGGTGCCGGAGGCGTCGCTGCCGCCGTAGAAGGTGGCGTGCGCGCTCTGCCAGTCGCCGCCGGTGTACACGCCAGGGACGCGGGCCTCCGCGGCAGGGAAGGACAGGACCGCGAGGAGGACGGCGGAGAAGGCGAGCAGCGACGGCATTGTGGCGGCCATCGTCTCTGCGCTCGCTCCGGGCGTCGTACGGACGGGCACACACTCTCGCAGTGAGCAGAGGAAGCAGCGGCGCCAGAGAAAGGGGAAGGGACGGTGGAGTGGTGTGGGAGTTGAAAGAAGGAAGCGAACGCGGGCGGGGTATTTATGGAGGCAGGAGGCAGACCAAATAATGGCGCTTCGTCGCGGGGTAATCTACGCGCGTAGGCCGAGCGTGACAAGAGAATTAGTACGAGGGGGACGGAGGGAGGCGTTCCCGTTACGAAATGCGGCGTAGCTACTCCGTCAATGCCATTGATGCCGCTTGGCTGGCTGGGTACTGGGCGCTCTGTACGACTGTGCTCCGTCTGATGGCAAAAGCGCCGTGGACAGTTGGAAGCTTTCTTTTTCTTCATGGCTACCTGGCACTGTTTGGACTTGGGCACAGTACTACTATGGAGTACTTGACAGCGCCGGCCATGCCCGCCTTTGTCGGTTAAAACCAAATTTCACCGGCAGTGTGCGAGATTATCGGGCAACTAGGGTACCCGCTGAAATCTCCAGTACTCGCACTGTTTCTGGCCTGATTGCAGAGGATGCAATCAAGGAAGAAGATATAGCAAATCCCTGGGGTACCATAGTCAACCACGGTGAAATGATTGATCTTGATCTTGAGCGGACGGACGGCGGAGATGGCGCTGCGTCGCGGCGGGAAAGAAATCAAAGAGCAGATATCGGGAGGGATGGGTGATTGAACCGAACGATGGAGAGGAGGTGGGGCGGGGCGGAGCGGGAGACCAAAAGCGCTGCACGGCTGCGGCATGTTGGTAGGCATGGAGCACGGCTTGTCCGCTTCCCCTCCCTTTGCTTCCTTCGCACGTTGTGCCATCGCCCACTCCCCTCCGGCCCTCCCTGGTCCTCTCCTCTACACTCCCCGGCCGGCCCCGCCATGGCTGACGCCGTTGGTCGGTGAGCCGGTGAAACCTGTTCGGCCGCTGGCCCTGCGTGTGCGCTATCTTTTTGTTACAGCCGACGCTTTCTGCTTTTGCTTTCACCCGATCGATCGACCGATCGGCCGCGGTGTGGTGCTATGTACAGTACCGCGTGTTGAAGTCCCGATGCCGGTGCCATGTTTCGATTTTGAAACAAAAGGCGCAAAATAATATGGACGGAACCGTGCTGCAGAGGGCAGAGACGCATGCATTGCGCTAGCTTTTGCACCGACCGCGCGGCGTGCTGAACCTTCTCGGCCTGCTTCTGCAGTTGGAACTTTGGGATGGGATGCCCGTGCTGCTAGGCAACCGTACCGGCTCAGCAAACTGCATCAAATTAATGGTGTACGTAGTACTACCATGGTTTTACTCGGGCAAGGCTGTGTGGCGTGTGGGCTTAATAAGACAGGCGTGATCACCTTCAATCCATCATGCTGCCTGCGATAAGTCATCCTCTTCTGTAAGAATTCCATGTTGTTATTTTTGACACTCGCAATGGTAAAAAATAAATCGGGTGGCATTGTTGAAACTCTGGTTAGTTCTTTGATCTACATAGCTGGACGTACGTAATTTCGACCAGTATCTAGCTAACAATGATGAAACAGATAATTGTAGCAAGTACGTACATACATACAGACTGCAAAAATCAGCGGCGTTCCCAGCAATGCACGAGAAATGCCAGCATGCAGGGGCGGACCCAGGATTTGAATATGGGGGGGAGTGGTGACGAAGTCTAAACCGAAGTTGCATATCAATGTATGTTTGTCAAAAAGCAAATAATGCTATATGAATAGAAATGATCTCAAACATTAATTGATAAGCAAAATCGAAATTTGTTTGTCTATTTTTCACAAATTATATAAATATATGCCTCTTCTATCATCATTCACCAATGACTCGATCCAAAAAAAAATATAGTAGTATGCAGATCTGAGACTGAAGAAATTGGAATAAGAAATTGCCTGATTTTCACAAATTTTAAACCAATCAATTATAGTAAATCTGAAGCGAATAGGGGATTGACGGTAAGCGAGCAACGAAGGTCGCCGCGGCGGCCATCATAGACGGCGTTAGACAAGGTGCCAATCAAATCGCCTTGCGAACTAGCGGCGGGAGGGTCAAAAGTTCAAAACCTTAGCGGAGAGATTCACCGATCCATCTAATTGAAAGGCGAGACAACAAGAGCACACATAAGGGACCAGGCCTCCATGATCGATCCATGTAGGTGGACATGCACGCACATGGGCTGTTATAGTTGGGCTTTGCATGCACTACCACATGCAATTGGGCTTAAGTAAAACTAATCAGGTAATTAGTACGGCCATTAGCGCAGTATACGTACACGTATTACTACTGGACCTGCTGTATTTTCTTGGGGGGGGGGGTGTCTGACCCTGCTAGCACCCCCTGGATCCACCCCTGCCAGCATGGAAGCAAAGCACTTTTGTCCCTAGAACGTAAGCGTCCCGATCGGCTTCAGAAATTGCTACCCAACTTTTCCGTACTAATGCGCTATTTTTTTGGCATATGTTCTCGTGGTGAAATGCAACTATGCAAGGGAGGTCATTTTGCTTTAACGGTCTCGTTTGGTATTTTCACAAACACAACAATCGGCTGAAAAATCAAATCAAATCAACCATTACACAAATAAAAATTAAACATTACAAAATTGTTGGTTGCACCTTTATAAAGTGGTACTGTAAAGTAAAATAATTGAAGAACAGCCTCGTAGAAAAAAATTCAAATGAGCAAGGAAAATGATCAAATGAACACAACTCACAAAAGGAATATAATAGTTTTATAGTTTTCAATTTTTGGAAATACACAGTTAACCGGTGTAGTCTTGTAGTTTAGACAGTCAACTACAGAGCAAGTTAAAAAGTCGACCGATTTTGCATTAAAAAATCACTGGACTGACTGACCTAGCATAGAGAAACAGTTGACTGAGCTAAAGGAAAATCGTTAGGATATAATTTTGATTATGTACTTTCACACAGATCTCTAGCTATCCTGAAAGAACAGATAATTAGCATACGTATTTACATACTACGCCAAAAAAAAAAAAAATCAACGTGTTTCCCGCAACAAATTTGAGCGGAAGAAAATCTAGGATGCATGGAACGGAAGGACATCCAGCGCATATGGAACTGAAAGGACATTTGTTCACCGGAAATGTGAGAATTTCTACACCTATAAAACTCCCTCTACTAGCGTCCAAAATCCATTTTACTTTTGCAACTTTTTCGTACGGATGCACGGAAAAACAAGCCATGCATGATGTTCCTTTTTTTAAATAATTTTATTTTCCTGGAAAAAACGCTAGGCGGCTAGGGATACTTTGTTTTGTCTAAGCTAGCGGCTGCAATATTCGTTTGGAAGGTCTCCCTACGGTGCATCGATCATTTCACACAGGAAACATGATAATGTGGAATTAACGGTCGGCGATGATTGGGGCAAACGCGTGCACTTGCTACTGATCACGGTTTTGGGTCGATCGTTCCATGGTGTGGACAAATGTGGTCGATCGCCTGCATATGGGCGCACCGCGCGCGTGACATGTAGCAGCAGTAGGGTGGACCAGAGATTAGCCAAAAAAAAGGTGGCGTATGAACTAATTTGCCCGTGCAGCCGTTCAATGCTCAGCAGCAGCTGTATATGTAGAGGTGGTTCGGTGTTGGGGCCATATACACATGCTGATCGCTGGAGTGATACGAAAGAAGGGGGTAGAGCTCCGAATTCATTGCTTGTATACACACACGACACCAACTAAAACTCTTGCCAAACTGTACATAAAGCGTTTTTGTTTTCGAAAACAAAGTCGGCTTCAATATGGCAGCGCGACATAGTTTCGTGTTCCTTCTAGTACTCTGCTCCGGGCATGCAGAAATTAAAGGTGCTCACACTCACTAGCGAGTGAAGTGACAACGCCTTCGCGATTACATGCAAAGCTAGTGCGGCGGTGCCAAACAAATTAACAGGGCGCAAGTGGAAATGGAGGCCGCAGGCGCACACACTGCGACCGGCCCTAGGATCCCTTCCGCGTTGTCCGTACAAGTACACGCACTACTCCTCCACGGCCTACGTGATCGGCCATGTCCCACTCCGGCACTCCCACCTCGACGCCGCGCACACATGGAATGGTATCCTCCACCCGCACTTCAAAGCTAGAGCCTCTAGCTAGCTAATTACTGCGTGTGCGTGACGCATGCATCCGCGCATACATAAATGGGATCAGGACTACGGAGCCAAGCGATCCGTCGACGCACGGCATGGTTGGAACGGGATACGTCTCTTGTGCCTTCAATTGGAACCAGGCAGGGGTGAAGAAAGATGCAAGGTACTGCACTGCTACGGTGGTGCGTGCTAGATCGAGTAGTAGTACTAGTACCAGCGGCAAGATCGGTAACACCGGGATCGATCGCTACCTCCTTCCGTGCAGAATCTACGAGGAGCAGGGACAGTTGTTCCCTGATTGCCTTGCGCGCCCGCGTGCCCCCTCTTTTTTACAGCAAAGTGAATCAATGGAGGCGCTCGTACGGTCGAATTCTCGAAGCCGCCGCGCGCCCGTCCGGCCGTCGCTGGCGCGGTACACGTGCACGTAGTAAGGGCGAAGGAAGGCTGGGTTAACGCGCGCCGCGTGCCGGCGTGACGAGCGGCCCAAACGAAAGCGGCGCGGCCGTGCGTGCCGGCCGCTCGAAGCTGGGACTGGGCTCGCGCCACTCACGCATCCATCCCCTGTCCGGTTTGTCGAACCGTTGGCGCGCGCTTGCGTGTGCCCGCGGGGCCGTCCCCCTCGCCGTGGCGAACGCGACAGCGCGGCCGGCGCCATGCCGTACGTAAAGCCTACATAGCCCGCCGCGCCGTACGCTCTGCTGGCCATGTGGCAGGTGATCGGCGCGTAGGTCGAGGAGGGCTCGCCAGCCGTACGTCCAGCCACCGAACAACGGTCTCCGTGGGCGCGGCGACTACCGTATCAACGTGCGCGTGTGAACTACGGCAGCTAGGGGTCCATCACCTCCCCTCAAACGAAAAAATAGAGGTTTTTGTGCTCAATTTATAAGAAAAGATCAATTTTGTTGCTTTCACATATTTTTTGGGAAAAGGGGGTCACGCGCGCCTCTACGTCGCGATGATGCACACAACCTAACATTTTATTACGAGGTTTGCACCCAAAGTTTACAATCCAGGATCACCCTATGCATGAATTAGCCAGCGAAAAACGAAAATAGGAACACCCGATGCATTTTGAATTCCTAGTTCTTTTCACACCAAGAGAGGAGCACCTTCTGGGTATCAGATACTAAATTGTGGATGCAGCTTTTTCAAAGAATTATATATAGAGAAGGAGCGACCGGAGCCATTGTAAGAGATGATGCTGGGGATTTTGTGGGTGCTGCGTGTAAGAACTTAACTCATGTTTTTTATGCAGAAACTGCGGAAGCAACGGCTTTATGAGAAGGTTTGATCGTTGCTAAACGACTTGCATGTCATCTTCTTATAGTTCAATCTGACTGCATGGCTGTGGTTGAAGCGATAAGCTCCAATTCGGGCATGTCGTCTGTATCAGCGCCTAATTTGGAGGAATATCGAGATTTATTTCAGGGTTTTCGGGAAGGTTATTATGCAATATTTTAACAGGGAGTCCAATATTGTTGCTCATGAGCTAGCTAATTTTGGGAGGAATAATCCACCCTCTCTGTGGTGTGATATACCTTCAGATTTTATTCTGCCACTTTTGATAAACGATGTAACTATTATTTGGGTTAATAAAGCTCCTCAAAAAAAAAAAAAAACTGCAGCGGATCGACGAGCACGTGCCGCAGCTATTCCCCGTATACGTGCACGTGTGTTAAAAGCCGGTAGAGGGCTCTAGCTTCTATGTTTGCCTCCACGTACGTACGTTTCGGTGCATCTCAAAACTGGGGTCGTCAAACTGTACTCTGCTGTGTCGACGAACTCCGAGTAATCGAACATGATTTACCGGTCACCGGTGCAGTGCTGACACCAGTCACCGTTGTAGAGCAGTAGTACTATTGGTTTTACGCCACCGATCTCAATCATTGGCACACTCTTAATTGGTCTGGTCAGCCCTATGTGGCGCCATCTCTTTGCTTTCACCTTGAATGCATTTTGAAAAGCACTACTCCTAGTAGACACTACCGGAATCCAGAGATTTGCCGTGCGGCCATTATACACGGCAAAGAGCTTGCGGAACACGGCAAAGGCTTTGCCGTGTTCAGCTGCACGGCAAACGCCACACGGCCTAATAAGCGTCGGTAAATCTTCTTTGCCGTGCGCTTCCTGCAATTCAACACGGCAAAGCCTTTGCCGTGTGCCTTGCTAGCCCAACACGGCATAATTCTGTCAGAGCTGGTCAACCATCTTTGACTGATCCTTCCATCTTTGCCGTGATCCTTCTCTCCATATCACGGCATACTTTGAATCTTTGCCGTGTGCTCGTGCGGAGCAAGCACGGCAAACATCCCGCCTTTGCCGTGTGCCCGTCGCAACCAAGCGCGGCAAAGTTTCTGCCTTTGCCGTGTACCCTTGACAAACCAGCACGGCAAAGGCGGCTGCCCAGCACGTTTCCCTCGCCTCTTTGCCGTGCGCCTATATCTGATATACACAGCAAATTTACATTATGGTCATCGACAGCTTGCCAGATTTCACAGGTGAGCGCCACGTGCGTGGTTTGCCGTGTGACTTTGCACGGCAAAGGCCTTTGCCGTGTGTGCCCACACGGCAAAGTGACCATATGGCACCATTTTGTTCAGTTTTTTTTAAATTCCTGCATTTTACACAAAATAATTCACAGATAGCAAATAAGATCACATAACATAGACATAGTTCCACACATAAGATCGACGAGAAACAAATAAGATCAAACTCCTCCATATGATCAACATAGTTCTAACTCCAACTAAATAAGATCAAATTCCTCCACAACATAGTTCAAGCATGCTACATAGCATAGACTTATTCTCAAACACCACATAGGCATAATATGAACATAGCATCCACATGAACTCCACGATGATGGACGGATGGCGAAGATGGACGTCATTGTTGATCCTCCTACAAGTTCATACAAAAATCATGAGTTTGACAACAAAAATAGCTAAGTGTCAATGTCATGTACATCATTAAACTAACAAAGTAGAAATGGCTAATTTGACAACTAAAATATCTAAGTGTCAATGTCATGGGCATGGTTAAACTAATTAAGTGGAAATGACAAGTGTGACAACTAAAATAGCTAAGTGTCAATGTCATGTGCATCATTAAACTAACAAGGTGGAAATGGCAAGTTTGACAACTAAAATACCTAAGTGTCAATGGCATAAGCATAGTTCAACTAACTAAGTGGAAATGGCAAGTTTGACAACTAAAATACCTAAGTCTCAATGGCATAAGCATAGTTCAACTAACTAAGTGGAAATGACAAGTTTGATTGGCTATGTCGATCTAAGTGAGACATGAAGTAAGTTTTGGAACGAGAGTGGTAGCAAGTTGAAATGGTAACTAACCTCTACTGGCCTTCCGGCGGCGGAGTAGGATCGTCCTACATGTTCGCAGAAAAATGATGAGTTCGACAACTAGGTGGAAATGGCATAGTCATGGCATTTTGACAAGTCATGCGAGCATACCCACGGGAGCCTCCGGACAACGCTAGGGTTGGAGAATTGGGGCTGCCCCTCCGGATTGTCCTGGCCACCAAGCGGTGGCGCCATCGAGTGAGATCCACCCGCCGATCCAGGATCCACCTACAACATGAAAAAAGTCTCGCATTACACAAGTAATTTAGTTACAACAATAAGATGGATAGAATGACAAGTTTGAGAACATACCCATGGGAACATCGGTGGAGGCGGCGGAGGGAACATTCCCATGGCAACAGCCCCGTCCGCAGGAGAAAGGCGCTGCATCGTGCCATACATCCACTCCATCACCAGCCTCTGATGCTCCTGCTGCTGCCGCATCTGCTCCTGCTGCTGCCGGATCTGCTCCAGCTGCTGCTCCAGCTGCTGCTCATAGAGCACCTGCTTCTGCCGGAGCTCGTCGACAGCTAGACTCGAAACTCGTGGGCGGGTCTCCACAGCAGGCGCACCGGACGCCCTCCCACGGCGGACCTGGCGTAGAGACGGGACGGTGCGAGGGTCGATGGAGCCGTCACCTATCCACAAGCGGCCGTTCGCCGCGCCTTGCCCCGCAAGCACGACAGCCTCGACGTCAAGTGGACTGGTGAGAGGGTCAGCTTCCTCACCGTTGCGCTCCTTGAACTTCTCCCTGTACCCCGTGCTCCGGAGCTCGGCGGTCTGGCTGATCCACATCGACCCTGTGAGTAGGATATTGCACATTTACAACACCCAACACACTTGTATACACATGGTATGGCACAACCTAGGTTTGGGTGGGGTTCCGACGCTCCGGGGCCCCGCTTCGGCGAAACCCTGAATCCGCTGGAAAAACCATAACGTTTTCGTGTACCCCCATAGACGTGCGTCGAAAGGGGGTAGCCCAGTGGAATTTTTTGCTTGGTTGTGTTAGGTTAGGCCATAGGAACATGAGAAACCAAAGTCTACCCCAAATCGACACAAGATTCCATCCGGTTCGCCCGAAAGGGGAGTTTTCACCTCTAAGTGCAGAAACTCACTAGAGAGAAAGTGAAGCCGGTGAAGCCGGTCACACCTAGGAGTAGGATATTGCACATTTACAACACCCAACACACTTGTATACATATGGTATGACACATCCTAGGTTTGGGTGGGGTTCCGATGCTCCGGGGCCCCGCTTCGGCGAAACCCTGAATCCGCTGGAAAAACCGGTCACACCTCGGAGTCCCGAGATCAACAGAATCTTGGGCACACTAAAATCTTGCTAACTTACACTAAAATCATCCAGAAGCAAAAATTCCATCAACAGGGGCTGCAGTGCATTCAAGAATTGGAGCGCGTCTCCAGGACCCTTCACACCAAGAACGGAAGACACTAGATCCGAGAATGAGGCCTGAACGGATTCTTTGGCAAGATCAAGTTTTACGACTGTACTGTCCTTGACTAGGAATCTGTCCCCTTCACAAGTCAATTCTGCTGGCAACGCACTTTGCAACACCTGTGAGATTGTCCAGTATGGCTTTGACTTCACCACAGCAGGGGTAGGAAGAGAAAGCGACAGACGCATGGCCAGCTGGTTAGCTGATTCTTTGCTCAACATGGTTCTTATAGACATGTGTTTCAGGGCTAGCAAACTGTCACTAGATAGCTGGAGGTTTACTTTGTATCAAGTAAAAATTGTTTCACAAATATCGATTTTCCGGTAGTGAATAATTGTTTCAAATTTGTATCAAGTAAAAATTTAAAAATATTAGCTCTCATTTTATGTCCAAAAAAATGAGGTTTTTTTGTGAAGAATCTACCAAGGTTGGGGCCATTTTACCCAAAAAAGGGGGAAAAAAAGCAAATAAGGGATAATTGCAATGGTATGGAAAAAAAAAGTTGATGGTTTGCCGTGTGAAGATAGCCTGGACACACGGCAAAGAGGTGATTTGCCGTGTGTTTTTCCCAGAGACGCACGGCAAAGTATTTACCGCCAATTTATTAGAGCGCGGGAAAATTTGGCACCTCTCTGCCGTGCGTTTTGCACTTCATGCACGGCAAAGAAATTTCCCGCCAGTGCAGATATATTTCCCGCGAAATATTGGCGACGGCGGCAAAATTTGGAATCCTGGTCAACATATTTGCCGTGATTTTTTATGGAGGATCACGGCAAAGAATTCTTTGCCGTGCGGTTGTTCTTTGCCGTGCGTTTATTGTCCATTTTGCCGTGATGTTTTCTTTGCCGTGCGCCGTCGTGATTTTATGCCGTGCCTCGTTTCTGTGCCGTGATCCATGTGCAGTCTGCACGGCAAAGAATTCTTTGCCGTGTTCCGAGCTTTTTAGGCTCACGGCAGAGAGGCCACCGCACGGCAAAACTCGATTTTCCGGTAGTGAGACCATATCGTCTTCGTAAGTCTCGATTTTCCATAGGTGTAGTCTAGCCCTAGCCATGTAACGGGTTTCTCGCCGAATTTAGCAGTGTCCGCTTTTCGAATTTCCCTTCCTCGGGATCGAACTGAACATGCATGAGTGACGCCTGTAGTTGACTTCCATGGCAGCTCGCTAGCACGGCGCGTACCAGGATGGAGTAGTAGCAGACAGACAGCACGGTGGACTGTGGAGAAGAGGACGATCTGCCCGGCGATCGTCTTTGCGGCTGTCTGTTGGACGGATCAAGATGGGGCACGCCACAACCTCTCGGAAGTCGGAACCCGACCCGACCCGAACCGAGCAAGCATATGTAACTCTAGCTATCAGGCACTGCGGCGGCCTGACCCTGGCCCATTATTGTTCGTCGTCGTCACTGTACAATGAAGTATGTAGACGTAGTGGCACGTACAGTGCTCCGTTGAAAACTTGCAAAGGCTACTACGTTATGTGTTGTAGACTCGCAAAGAGACAAGCAGAAGCCCGTGCGGCCGTTCCAAACTGGGGCAAGAACATACGAGCCTGCTACGTATAGCTACGGCCACTTTCGCCTTTAGTACTAGTATATAGTATAGCTTCTAGTAATAGGCCCTCGACAATTTCCCGGTCGACGAGATGCAGACAAAGGGAAGCAGATGGACCATGCGTGGACGGGAAATAGTTCCAGTCGATCGATAGATCGATGGGGGCAAGTATGAATGAAACAGCCCGATCGTACGCGGCTTCACGCGACTTTCTGGTGTGGATCTATCAAAGCTGCTGTTATCCACGTTCGCACCAATTTGTTTCGATTGCGCTTTGTAGCTAGCATGCAGATGCATGTGGAACTGACAACCGTGTTTGCACCGACGACGCGTTAGTCCCGTAGTTACCAGTAGCACATGGCAGCTGCTCCCTACGTTTTTTTTTTTTTTTTTTTTAGAAACAAGGCAAAAGGCTTGCCTATTTCATTTATTAAGAAGGAGAGTTTTAAGATTACAAAACAAGCCAAGAGGCTTGACACCAGTGCACAGGCCCCCTACTCTCGCGGCATGAGAGAGCACAAATGCGTCGCCCCGGCGAGCCCCCACAAAGCGGCATTCCGCTTAATACAAGAAAACACCAAAGATGGCATGGAGGCTACATTCCTAAAAACTCTCGCATTGCGCTCATTCCAAATTTCCCAAGCGGTGAGGAGCACCAAGGACGCCAAGCCCTTGCGCCGATGGCCGCTAGCTCCCGTGATAGCACACCACCAATCCTCCACCGAAGTATAGACTTGCCATTGGGTGGTATCAAAGTTGGCCAAACCGATCCAAGCTTTGAGGCTCTCCCAAATCCGGAGGGAGTACCTACATTTGAACATGATATGCACCGCGGTCTCCGGCTCCCTTTTGCAAAGTTGGCAAGTTCCGCAATTTGGCCATCCCCGCCTCGCAAGACGATCCGCCGTCCACACTTTATTTTGTAGGATCAACCAAGCAAAGAATTTGCATTTGGGAGGAGCCCAATTATCCCACACCGCCGGCTTCATGAAGGAAGTAGTAGGAGCTTCAAATTGCGCCAAATAGGCCGAGGACGCGGTGTACTTGCCATCGGTGGTGAGCTTCCAAGTTATCCCATCCCTAATATTCCCACAAGTTGCACCTCTTGAAGTTTGCTCCAAAGCATGAAGAACTCGTTTATGTGATTAACCGAAATGCCTCCCTCCAAACAAAGGTTTTGGATCCAAAAATCACCACTCAATGCCTTTTGCACGGTAAAGATCTTCCTCTTCGAGATGGCAAAAATGGAGGGAGCCACGTCCTTGGGCTTTAGGCCATCAAGCCACGGAGAGTCCCAAAATTTAGCGGTCTTCCCATCACCAATTGTGATGCTCACGGAGTCGTAGAAGAGCTCCAAATCCTCTTTGTTACATGGCAGCCCCAAACCAACCCACGCACGATCCGGCTCGGTCCATTCCAACCAAGGCCACCGCATCCGCAATGCACGCGCAAACTTGTCGAGGTTCAAAATACCAAGGCCCCCCATATTCTTCGGGCTACAAACCAACTCCCAATTGACTTTGCATTTTCCACCGGAAACTTTATCCGACGCCGCCCACACGAAGGGGCGCACAACATTGAGCATTGCCTTCATGATACTTTTGGGGGGAGCCAATGCGGTGAGAGGGTAGAGAGCTTGAGAGGTGGTGACGGATTTGACAAACGCCACTCTACCGGCCGTTGTGATGAATTTTCCATGCCCAATGGGAAGCTTGTGCGCCATTTTATCCACTATAAATTGGAAATCCACCCCACGAAGCCGGTGCACGGATAGAGGGAGACCCAAATAACGAATTGGGAAGTGAGAGCGGGTGGCGGGGAACTCTTGGAGGATGGCATCAAGATCAATCTCGGAGCACCGGATAGGAACAATGGAGCTTTTTTGGACATTGGTGACAAGGCCGGTGACTTCTCCAAAGCCATGGAGGATGCGAGAGAGAGCTTCAATATCCTCTTTAATTGGGGCAAGGAAGATTACCGCGTCGTCGGCGTAAAGCGATGTCCTCAAACGAGAGGCACGCCCTCTAAGGCGATGGAGGACTTCGGTGCTAGTGGCTCTCTCAAGAATGGCTTGAAGCGGGTCGATGGCTCCCTACGTTTTCACACCCGTATATACACGATGTTTAGCTAAAAGTGTGATCCAGGAGGAAATTTAAAATTTGTCGACAGGGAGGAATTCGTTTCATGATCGATCCATGAATGATCAGCGATGCTTCATGGAGAAGTCAGTGGCAGTCACTAGCTTGTCCCTCCACGTGTACGGCCGTGTACCCATGCCTGCGTCTCCGTGTACATGGTGTTACAGTAGTGGTCGATCGACGATCTAATCGACAGTGTCATGCATGTTGAGATGGATGTTACGGCAGCCCAGGTTGGCCGGCCATGTGCACCTGATCGATCTATTTGTGTTACACGGCCACGTTTCCTGTCCTTTTTGTATGTATTCATTAAAATTTAAGATGGAGTTAGGTCGCACGGTTCCTGTTGCCACCGCCTGGACGTACAGGTTGTTGGTAAAGGGTTTGACTTGCTTGATCGCTCTGTCTGTCTCTATGTCCCTGGCTTCTAAAGTGCGCTCCAATAGTTACTTAGGAGGGAGTGGCATTTTGGCCTCTGGTTCTCACTGAATGATTAACGCGTGGCACAGAGCACATGCGAGGCGATCTGCATCATGATCAGTGGCGGAGCTAGAGAAGTGGGGATCGGGGTGCACGTTGGTGTCAAAACACACAAAAATCTTCTTTTAGGGGTGGCACATAAGGTGAAAACTTGCTATTTTACAAAGAAAACTAGATTTACCCGGTGTCCTGTGCACCCCCATGGTTGCACTTGGATCCGCCAGTGATCATGATCCAGACTTGAGGTAGGTAGTACGTACAAGTGATCACGTGCCGGTATCGTTTTCGGTGACAGATGCGGCACGAAATTCTTACTGTCATGCTTCCAGATTCCACAAGTTGACCAAGATGTCCAAGTGACATGCAGTAACGACCTCGCATGATCGCCAGCGGAACCAGCAAAATCTGCGTTTCCTGGACGCTCTGGTCAACCAGGTTCGTCGCGAGTTGGCCTACGTAGCACCAGTACTAGTACGGTCGCGCACTTATCTGATCCACGTTCCCAGAACACAAACCCAGCTGATCGAGCGAATGGGCAGCATTTTGGCGCCACCGTACCTTTTGCTGCTGTTGCTGGGTCTCAACTCTCAAGGCTTTTGACAGCGGAAGGGGCCATGTCGATCATGTCATGGGGAGTAGGAATTGGCAGGCTCGGATCACCAAGGGTGACCTCAACGCAAGAAACCAGCATCGACGCCCACCGCAGCAGTGTCCGCTGACGAAGCGACGACGGCTAGCGTTGATTCGCTCTGCCGTCGCTCATCGATAGCAAGAAGATCCAAAAGGAACAAGCGGCGGCCGCGTCGGGTCCGGGACCGGATGGACACCGGCCAAGGTCGTCGTCTCGAGACGTGGACTCGCATGCATGCAGGCGCAGAGCAGGAGCAACAGGCTGGTCTACGGTGTACGGCTGGTCCGTTGGTGTGACGCTGGCATATATACGCCTATTTTCGGATTTATTTTGGCTACAGCCTATAGTATCCGATGTAGTATACCTTAGTCCATGAAATTCTTAAGGGCGAGCGACAAGAGCGAAGTATGTATCCAAAAATTGCTAGTAGTATTAACTTCGGAACTCCCCCTCTTAAGAAAAAACTAAATTGCCTTAGATTGAAGGGCGCGTGAACCTCTGACTGAATGACATGTCCTCGCAGGGTCCTCGAATCCTTTGCCTCCAGTGTAGGGGCATCAGCGACAATGGGAATAAACATCTTTCAGCCTGCCACAGATCCGTGTTTTACCCCGGAAGATCGTCCACGGGCAGGAGTTTGGAGTCGATTGTCTGGCATTAAGCCTGACGTCTGTCTACGGTGGCGGCGTTCAGTGGCGAGGATGATGTCGCGGTGCATTGGTGTTCGCAACTTGCGAGTTTGGTATCTCCTCTCTCCGTCTGGTCGGAGGTGGGATTATCTCCCGACCCTTCTCGGTACAAGCTTATCCTGGACGACGATCTCTCGACATAGTTGTCGTCCGCATCGTCTAGTCTACGTCGACGACTTCTCGGTCGCTGGTTGTACAAGCGCCTGAGTTTTTTCCAAAAAAAAAAACCCCACCGAGCTTTGCTACACCGGAGGTTTTCTTTTTCTTGTAAGGATATTCATGTAAGGGTTGGTTTCAGATAATATTTGGCCTTAGGCCTTTTCCACAAAAATATATTTTATTAACAATGTAAGATCTATCACACCCCCGCCCTATGCGCAACTAAAGAAAAGCCCTTCTTGTCTGGTCAATGTTTAATTAAGTTTTGTTGAGATTTTATTAGTTCTCAGAAGTTTAAGAGGAGGTTTAACATAAACCCGTGAAACTAGAACCATTATGAAACTCTATCGAAATCATGTATGAAATCTACAAAAATAATGTGACTATCGCATAACTCAATCAAACCGTGTCACACACATAAAACCCCGAGTGAAACTCGAACCTCTAGGAAAATAACCGAAACTCGTATGAAACCTATATGAAACCATGAAAGCACAACGAAACACATTGAAAGCCTTAGGAAATTCTAAACAAAAAAATTGATTTCAAAAGGTTTCATCAATGTATCAGCTGAGTTTCAAAACTCCAAATATAAAAATATCAAAACCATATTTAACACCGATTATGCTTGAGAAATTTGGTAAACATAAAATGTTGGTAAAAATGTGTCCCAAGCCGGATATCTAGTACATCGATTTTATGTTGTAGAGCTAGCAGCTTACCACCGGTCATTCTAAAATCAGAAATGGGCCAAGCCATCATCATCCCTGCGGTGTACGGCCTGCGCTACCGGACTTGTCGTTAAATGTGACACATAGGACGAGGTTTCGCGCGTAGGACTGGGTTAAAAAATGCCACATCTAACGAATGCGGTATCACACGGGTGAGAAGGGGCGTGGGGTCCACATGACGGCTGAGGACTCCTGTTATGAATTCCGGGTAGAACGGTTATCTTCCCTAAAAGAATTGTATGGTACGACAACAAGTTTGTTACGACCAGTGGATCGTAGGGCCGTTCTTTAAAATTAGTGGGCCCTAAGGCGAGAGACAAATAACTTTTATTTATACTAAGCATTTTTTACCTTTTTCACTTACAACTCATTCTCTCGACTTATAATTTTTAACCGTTTCATTTTTTATAGTTAGCAAATTAACACATGATAGCACAACTATATTTGAAGACAAATTTTTTACTACATAATGTTAACTTTGATATTTAATATTGCACTTGCAATAAATTTGAAGGATGTAATTTTTTTTGCATGTCTTGCAAAATTAAGTAAGTGTGCATTTGTTTTTTTGTTTTCTTAAATATCATGATCCCGACTTTAAAGCTGGCAGAGATTTCTCAAATGCATGATTGTCTATTTTAAGTGTAACTAAAGAGAAGATATAACGATCAATGTGTAGATAGAAACTCGTAGAATATACAAAATATTTATAATGCTTTTTCTATAATTATATATTGCTCATTTAGTAGCTAGTACGCTCAGGGCCAAGTACGTCTTTTACGTTCTCGGGTTAAACAATTAGTTGGCATTGCGTACTTACTTTGCACTTAGTATCGAAATAGGATTAATCAACTCAAGCTCATAAAATTGGCTCAGTTTTTTTTTTGTGTTTGATATATAATTTATTAAAACTGCTTGTCTTGTGCAGTTTGTGCTTGGTAATATAGTAGTAATCACTTGGTGCAGATAATGCATTCAGTTGTTATTTTGGTTTAATTTTCTTTTATGCATGCAATGTATGCAACTCCGCCTATGTTGTTTCAACATACCCGGTCCCAGGCCGGATAAAGGAGGAGGGTTGTGATAGGCTTCGCGAGCCAACGGAAAAAACCCAGCCACTCTTATGGAAATGAAACCCAAAAGAACCTCGTTGGGGCGTAACCCTCTTAGCGATGCGCCATATCGGAACCCGGGTGTGGTGTCAAATGGGCAAGGGCCGGGCCGCCACCCCCTTGGTGGCGCGCAATATCTTGATCTGGATACGATGATAAGTGAGCAAGGATCGAGTCGTCGCATCCTTAGTGGCGCGCTACATCGACGCTCGGGTGTAGTGAAAAATTAGCGAGGGTCTTCGCATTTGACTCAACGAGTGCGGAGGGTAAGGAAGTTAGCCGAGCCTAGGAGGATCCGCTTAGGTAGCTGGAACGTAGGGTCCCTGACGGGTAAGTTACGGGAGTTAGTTGATACCACTACAAAAAATATGCTAACTTGTGACCCTCAATATTGGTCACAGAAATGGTCATGAACTATCATTTGTGACCTTTTTGTGACAAAAAACGATTGGTCAAAAGATGAGCGTGACCAAAAACAAAGGTCACAGATTATATGACCAATTGTTTTGGTCACTACCAATCTGGCCAGTCCACGTCAGATCCAACGTGGCAGAGCTGACGTGGCAAAATTGTGACCAAATAAAATGGTCGTAAGTAAGAATCAGCCAGTCCAGTTCAGCCTTCTAAATGGGCCTGGCCCAGTAATTCAGCCCATTTAATTTTTTTCCTTACAAATTTTGACAGCACGACGGGCCGAGCCCAGCAATTTGGCCTTTTATTTTCTGGGCCAGGGCCACTTACATTCTACTGTATTTCTATTTCGGCCATTTTATTTGGGTGCTGGTCCCACCAGTCAGATTGGTCCCACATGTCATGCAGGTCACACAATGGTCCCACACGTCAGAATTTCAGAATTTCTCATATTATTTGCAGAAGTGGGTCCTACTGGTCTTTCCAGATCACATACATAATGAATATTTCAAATATTTCATACAGAATAGAGAACATATGAAATTCGTCCAAAATGTTTCATTCAGAACATAGAAACACATGAAATTCGTCCAAAATAGTTCATACAGAATAGAGAAAACACATGAAATTCGTCCAAAATAACACTAAATTAAAAACTATTAATCTACTAGCTACTATTTGCTAACTGAGGCTTCAAGCTTCTTAGAAATTCTTCAGCCAGAGCTCATGTAGAAGAGGGGAACACCACTTTAGTACTTGTATTACCTGCTAACAACAAAACAGAACAGTGAGAAAAAACATACCTAGGACAAAATTACACATTTGCTTTGACAATTATGTAGGCTCAAAATGTGTATAAAATTGAACTGCAACAGGTTCATCTACAGCTTGTAAATAGCTCCAAAATTAAATGGATAGTGAACATTAAACTACCGATAATTCATAACAGGGGCATGATCATTTACTAATTCAACAACAAATCACAAGAACGGCAATTATCACTACCAATTAACCATCCTAGATCACAGATGCCGCTAACAGACGATGCAGCACCATCTCAATTAGAAAGTTGGAACTTCCAAGACTTCAGGGATATAGGGAAACAGAGAGAGGACGCACCATTGAGTTACAGCTTGGTCGACGCTAGATGCCCCAAACATGCGTGATCACTCATTATCATCATTAGTATATCACCTAGCAGTATCAGGATTTACCAAATTAGAACAATTTGAGATAACACTACAAGAGAAAAAATGCAGTTCTGATTTCGGACAGCGCACTGATAAGGCTTCATTTAAATATTTTACGCTTGTTGCCTCGAACTCTAATATGCAATATTAATCCCAAAGAATGAATTGGGCAATAGATAAATAATACAAAACATGATGCCAAGATTGAATTAACATTATGCAGTCCTATTATGCAACAGTTCTAGTAGTAGTATTTAAATAACTGATGGAATTACTGGAACTGCTTCTGTACAGAGCTAGAAACTCATTACTAATCAGTAATAGCTCAGTTGATCAAAGTTGAGCATTTAACTTGGCACATGACAAAATAAACATGTCATTGCTCAACATATTCGAGGCCTACTTCCTTCACACATAGCCCCTATAACAGGCTTCTAGATGCAGGAAGGACAAACGTGCAGAAACAACTATCAATACTCAGGTGCTGAAACTGCTATTAGAAACCAGCAAACCCTACCTCGTGTGTGTACTTCTTGAGAGGAACCGTGAAGGCACAGCTAAGCCCAAGGTCGGCAATCTTGAGCGCCATGGTCTTGCCGTCCATGAGCAAGTTCTGTGGCTTGAGGTCATAGTGAAGGACGCCGCGTCCGTGGCCAAAAGCAACGCCCCTGAAGACCTGGTACATCAGGGTCACAAAGGAAAGCAAAATAGTAAGTAGAGATCTGGGCTCAACTAGTAGCTCTACACAATTGCACTGCATGTCCACTAGCTAATTCATCTTATCAAGATAAGGAAAAGGATTCAACAAACATGTATAACTTAGCATGACTAATGGAAGTTAGGTTAAATGGATTACATGACAACATTTAATGCTGGAAAGAATATAAGATAGGGAATGAATGGCGTGCAATCAGAAAAATATGCGACCATGGAATTTCCCATGAACTGTATTAAAAAAAAATCTACAACATTACAGAACTGGCCAAGCTGATTCCATTTGCTTAAATGTAATATATAAGCCCAGATGCAATAGATGAACTACTGGCTTACAACAGCTCAAAGTGACAGTAGCTCAAAAACAAGCATTGTTCAATGACAAAACACACCATGGGGAGCTCAAAGTTCCAGGAAGCAGTGGTCGTCAATCAACGGCCTTCCTCCGGGGCGACATCAGCCGGACAGATGAGCAAGGGTTTGAACCTGAAAACACACACACACACACATGGTCAGAGGTTTCATTCAGGTGCATAACTAGCAAGCAACAATCAAATGGAAGGAAACAAACTTGCTATACACATGGATCCAGCTGCGTGTGCATCAGCACTGCCTATAATTTGGATCGATTTACATCTATGAATTCGAGCAGGTCCACGCACACACGCACGTTCACTGATTTAACAGGGAAAAATAATCGAAATTGAGCAGGATGCAAGGTTGAGAAGAGAGACCGGACCTAGCAGCAGCAGCAGGCCGGAGTGAGAGCAAGAGGCGCTTCTTGCTGGACCAGGCGCTCGGGGAAGAAGCCAGCCGTGGTTGGTGTTGGGGGCGGGCTTGCACGAGGTGTACGCCCCCCACATCCGGCCGGCGGTCAGAGGTGGCGCAGGAGGCTCCTTGTCGCCGCCGGCGCATAGAGCGGCACCTGAGCTCGGCCTTCATATCCGGCGTGCAGAGGCGCCCGCGTCCCTCCTTGTAGATCTTGGCGCCTTGATCTGCACTCACGGGCAGGAGGAGCATGAGCAGGATGGAAACGGAGGCGGAGAGAGAGTAGATCGGGGTCTTACAGTCGGCTTGAGAGGTTCCCGGCGGCGAAGAAGCTTGTGCTGCTGCTCGGGCCTCCGCTTGTGTGCCGTCGTTCGCCTAGCTCGAGAGCGGGCGCCATGACCGGGCTGATGAAGCTATCGGAGAGGGTGGGGGTGGGCGGAAAGCGTCGAGGGGATTTGGGCCAGTTGGGGTGCGGCGAGGCTTATGCCGCCGCCGAAGGAGACCGCCGCCGCGGACGCCTCGTCGCCGGGCCCCGCTCGCGCCACGGCTTCCGCGTGCAGATCCCGTCCGTCAGCGCGTCCCCACCGCCGCCGCATCTGGTCATGCTGGCTGATGCGGGTGTGCTCTAAAAGCGTGAGGTGGACTAGGAGGGCCGCGAGCTGGGGCGGAGGTGGTGGCGGTGGAGGGGACCTGCGGTGGGCGGAGGTGGCGGATCTGGATCGAGGAGGTGGGAGGCGCGAGATGGAGATCTGGATCGAGGAGGTGGGAGGCGCGAGGTGGAGGTGGAGAGAGAACGCAGGAGAGGAGGTGGGCGGGTGGTGCGTGACAGCGTGGGTGCGTCCAAAATATCTGGATCTCTTGCTTCTCTCGTTTCAGATAGGATATAGACGGTCTGGATCGTTATGTCGGTTTCGTGTGGACGAGCTGATCGACGATCCGTGGGTGGCTGCTTTCTGGCATCTGATTGGCTGCACCAAGTTTTTATTTTCTGAGTTTAAATAATGGAATTTTTATTAAGTAACTACCACAATTTTGTCGTAAACTGGCACAAGTCCATCATTCAAACATATTAGACCACATTTTATGTACAAATAATCAAATGATTGGGTTTAAAAGTTTTGACAGTATTTTGACCCCGTTTGACCGTATATTGAAACTGCATACGAAATTCAAAAAAAATCAAATAAATGGAAAACCTTCGTGTAGCGTCATGACATGTGACCTAGTTATCATAAAAAAATATAAACTTGCAATTCAGAAGTTTTATTGAAAACGTGTTCCCAGAAACTTGCTATCATGAATAGACATTCATATGTTTCAAGACTAACAAGCAGTGTTTTGGCCACATTCATGACATAGTTTGTCGAAATGTGCCCGAATTTGGCACATGTGTATATTGTGGCATGACAAACAATGTTGCCGACCAGATTTCGACATGTTTCACAAAAAAATCCACTTTTCAATTTTTAAGTGCTAATAGCCCGATTTTCGTGAAGCGGCTACCGAGAGTGTCGTCCAAAATGGAACCGATAAAAATTGTTCACATAGTAGATATCATTCTATGTACAATCACCAAAAAGTATTCATTTCTGAGCTTTCTATCATTTTCCGGTCAATTAAACGGTTTCCTGCCGATTCAGCTGGAAATGGCTAAAATTTGAACTACAATGCTATATATATTGCCCGTTATTTTTCAGAATTTCATTTCTAGGTTCACAACTACTCATTTCATCATAGATACACAAAAATATTTGCATGATTCAATCACTACACACGAACGGTCATGACCGAGACTTCGACTAGATTTTCAAACAAGCATACGAAATTCAAAAAAAATCAAATAAATGGAAAACCTTCGTGTAGCGTCATGACATGTGACCTAGTTACCATAAAAAAAATATAAACTTGCAATTCAGAAGTTTTATTGAAAACGTGTTCCAGAAACTTGCTATCATGAATAGACATTCATAGCTTTCAAGACTAACAAGCAGTGTTTTGGCCACATTCATGACATAGTTTGTCGAAATGTCCCGAATTTGGCACATGTTTGCATTGTGGCATACAAACAATGTTGCCGACCAGCGATTTCGACATGTTTCACAAAAAAATCCACTTTTCATTTTTAAGTGCTAATAGCCCGACTTTTTGTGAAGCGGCTACCGAGAGTGTCGTCCAAAATGGAACCGATAAAAATTGTTCACATAGTAGATGTCATTCTATGTACAATCACCAAAAAGTATTCATTTCTGAGCTTTTTACCATTTTCCGGTCAATTAAACGGTTTCCTGCCGATTCAGCTGGAAATGGCTAAAATTTGAACTACAGTGCTATATATCTTGCCCGTTATTTTTTAGGAATTTCATTTCTAGGTTCACAACTACTCATTTCATCATAGATACACAAAATATTTGCATGATTCAATCACTACACACGAACGGTCATGACCGAGACTTCGACTAGATTTTCAAACAAGCATACGAAATTCAAAAAAAATCAAATAAATGGAAAACCTTCGTGTAGCGTCATGACATGTGACCTAGTTACCATAAAAAAAATATAAACTTGCAATTCAGAAGTTTTATTGAAAACGTGTTCCCAGAAACTTGCTATCATGAATAGACATTCATAGCTTTCAAGACTAACAAGCAGTGTTTTGGCCACATTCATGACATAGTTTGTCGAAATGTCCCCGAATTTGGCACATGTTTGCATTGTGGCATTACAAACAATGTTGCCGACCAGCGATTTCGACATGTTTCACAAAAAAATCCACTTTTCATTTTTTAAGTGCTAATAGCCCGACTTTTTGTGAAGCGGCTACCGAGAGTGTCGTCCAAAATGGAACCGATAAATTTTTTTCACATAGTAGATGTCATTCTATGTACAATCACCAAAAAGTATTCATTTCTGAGCTTTCTACCATTTTCGGTCAATTAAACGGTTTCCTGCCGATTCAGCTGGAAATGGCTAAAATTTGAACTACAAGTGCTATATATCTTGCTCGTTATTTTTAGGAATTTCATTTCTAGGTTCACAACTAGTCATTTCATCATAGATACACAAAAATATTTGCATGATTCAATCACTACACACGAACGGTCATGACCGAGACTTCGACTAGATTTTCAAACAAGCATACGAAATTCAAAAAAAATCAAATAAATGGAAAACCTTCGTGTAGCGTCATGACATGTGACCTAGTTACCATAAAAAAATATAAACTTGCAATTCAGAAGTTTTATTGAAAACGTGTTCCCAGAAACTTGCTATCATGAATAGACATTCATAGCTTTCAAGACTAACAAGCAGTGTTTTGGCCACATTCATGACATAGTTTGTCGAAATGTCCCGAATTTGGCACATGTTTGCATTGTGGCATACAAACAATGTTGCCGACCAGCGATTTCGACATGTTTCACAAAAAAATCCACTTTTCATTTTTAAGTGCTAATAGCCCGATTTTTTGAAGCGGCTACCGAGAGTGTCGTCCAAAATGGAACCGATAAAAATTTTCACATAGTAGATGTCATTCTATGTACAATCACCAAAAAGTATTCATTTCTGAGCTTTCTACCATTTTTCGGTCAATTAAACGGTTTCCTGCCGATTCAGCTGGAAATGGCTAAAATTTGAACTACAAGTGCTATATATCTTGCTCGTTATTTTTAGGAATTTCATTTCTAGGTTCACAACTACTCATTTCATCATAGATACAAAAATATTTGCATGATTCAATCACTACACACGAACGGTCATGACCGAGACTTCGACTAGATTTTCAAACAAGCATACGAAATTCAAAAAAAATCAAATAAATGGAAAACCTTCGTGTAGCGTCATGACATGTGACCTAGTTACCATAAAAAAATATAAACTTGCAATTCAGAAGTTTTATTGAAAACGTGTTCCCAGAAACTTGCTATCATGAATAGACATTAATAGCTTTCAAGACTAACAAGCAGTGTTTTGGCCATATTCATGACATAGTTTGTCGAAATGTGCACGAAATTTGGCAAATGTTTGCATTGTGGCATGACAAACAATGTTGCCGACCAGCGATTTCGACATGTTTCACAAAAAAATCCACTTTTCATTTTTTAAGTGCTAATAGCCCGACTTTTTGTGAAGCGGCTACCGAGAGTGTCATTCAAAATGGAACCGATAAAAATTGTTCCCATAGTAGATATCATTCTATGTACAATCACCAAAACGTATTCATTTCTGAGCTTTCTACCATTTTTCGGTCAATTAAACGGTTTCTTGCCGATTCAGCTGGAATTTGAACTACAAGTGCTATATATCTTGCCCGTTATTTTTTAGGAATTTCATTTCTAGGTTCACAACTAGTCATTTCATCATAGATACACAAAAATATTTGCATGATTCAATCACTACACACGAACGGTCACGGCAATATAAACAGTCTGTAATAAAAAACAGTATAAAGCAATATATAAGCTTAGGGGTATTTCGTATTTTATTTTGAATAAAAACAGTCTGTAATAGTATACAATGACAGAGTACATCATTAAAAAATTCAAATTTTATTTGGTAAAAATTGGAGTTCAAAATCAAAAGTTATTAAAGAACACAAAAAAGAATAAATGAAAAGAACAAAAAAAAAGGTATCAGCCGAGCCAACCCGGCCTAGCCCAGTAGCGCAGCCGAACCAGGCCGGACGGCCCACTCGGAACAGCCCACTCCGCATAGGGCAAAAGAAAAAAAAAAAATGGCCTCGCCCACTAAGGCCCAAGCCCAGTGATTCGGTGCATTGTTTAAAGAGGGCCAGAGCACTTGTATGACACAAACATACTAGTGGCCTGGTGGTTATGTGCGCCTGGGAGGAGAGGGAGGGCGTGGGTTCATGTCCCCATCTCCTCATTTTATTCCATTTAATCATTTGCTTACGCGTGGGTCCCACTGGTTCCAGCAGGATGGGTCCCACATGGCAGCACGGTGGGTCCCACATGGCGGGTCACACGGTGGGTCCCACATGGCGGGTCCCACGGATCGCACGGTGGGTCCCACATGGCGGGTCCCACAGGTCACACGGTGGGTCCCACATGGCAGCACGGTGAGCAGGGCGGGTCCCACTAGTTCCACATGGCAGCAGGATGGGTCCCACATGAAAGGTCCCACATGTCACACGGTGGGTCCCACATGGCGGGTCCCACGGATCACACGGTGGGTCCCACATGGCAGGTCCCACAGGTCACACGGTGGGTCCCACATGGCAGCACGACGGATCACACGGTGGATCCCACATGGCGGGTCCCACATGTCGGTTGGGCTGGGCGGGTCCCACCGGTCATTGTGTGTGCTACTCCTGACAGTGGGTCCTACATGTAAGAGTGACACGTAGGCGAAAATGACACCTAAACACTGACACGTAGGCGAGACCGCTGAGTTGGCTGTCCAGTCAGAGTGACACGTAAGCAAAAATGACACCTAAGCAGTGACACGTAGGCAAGACTGCTGAGTTGGCTGTCAACTAATGCGAATGACCATTTAAATTAGTCGTAATCGGGTAGAAAAAATATATTAAATTAATGTTATTTGCATTATGACCAATTCATGTAAGAAGATTATGACCTTTCAGACAGATTTGGTCATTATATTTTCGGGTTTAGACCCTTCAAAACAGCGAGTGACCAAATGATACAAAATGGTCATAGATCTATGACCAATATATTCAGGGTCACTATCAAAAGGTCATAGGTTAGCATATTTCTTGTAGTGTACGGCGATAAGGAGGCGTGTTGATGTCCTATGCGTCCAAGAGATCAAATTGAAGGGACAAAAGGCGAAGGAGGTGGAGGATACCGGCTTCAAGTTGTGGTACACGGGGACAGCCTAAAAAAAAAAGGAATAGGCATCTTGATCAACAAGAGCCTCAAGGATGGAGTAGTGAATGTCAAGAGGCAAGGAAACCGAATTATCCTAGTCAAGCTGGTTGTTGGGGACTTAGTTCTCAATGTTATCAGCGCGTATGCCCCGCAAGTAAGCCACAACAAGAGCACCAAGAGGGAGTTCTGGGAAGGCCTGGAGGACTTGGTTAGGGGAGTACCTACTGGAGAGAAGCTCTTCATAGGAGGAGACCTCAATGGCCACGTGGGTACATCTAACACAAGTTTTGAAGGGGTGCATGGGGGCTTTGGCTATGGCATCAGGAACCAAGAGGGGGAGGATGTCTTAAGCTTTGCTTTAGCCTACGACATGGTTGTAGCTAACACACTCTTTAGAAAGAGAGAATCCCACCTAGTGACTTTCAGTAGTGGTCAACACTCTAGCAAGATTGATTTTGTCCTCTCTAGAAGAGAAGACAGACGCGCTTGCCTCGATTGTAAGGTGATACCTGGAGAGAGTGTTGTCCCTCAACATAAGCTGGTGGTGGCTGATTTCCGCTTTCGGATTCGTGTCCAGCGGGATAAGCGCGTCAAAGTCGCTAGAACAAAGTGGTGGAAGCTAAAGGGGGAGACAGCTCAAGCTTCTAAGGAGAGGGTTATTAAGGAGGGCCCTTGGGAGGAAGGAGGCGATGCAAACATTATGTGGATGAGGATGGCGACTTGCATTCAGAAGATGGGTTCAGAGGAGTTTGGAGTGACTAGGGGAAGTAGAAGCGATGCTAAGGATACCTGGTGGTGGAACATTGAGGTTCAGAAGGCTATTAAGGAGAAGAAGGACTGTTTCATACGCTTATATCTGGACATGAGTGCAACCAAGATGGAGAAGTACAAGGAGGCAAAGAAGGCCGCAAAGCGAGCGGTGAGCGAGGCAAGGGGTCGGCCGTATGAGGACCTCTACCGGCGGCTAAGCCCGAAGGAAGGCGAAAGAGACTTCTATAAGATGGCCAAGATCAGGGAGCGGATGACGAGGGATGTCAACCAAGTCAAATGCATAAAGGACGGAGCGGATCAACTGCTCGTGAAAGACGAAGAGATCAAGCGTAGATGGCGAGAGTACTTCGACAACCTGTTGAATGGAGAGAATGAGAGCTCTACCCTTTGAGCTAGACGGCTCCTCGGATGATACAAGCAGACGATTTGTGCGGCGTATCTAGAAGGCTTAGGTTAGGGAGGTTTTGAAGAGGATGAAAGGAGGCAAGGCAATGGGCCCTGATGGTATCCCCATTGAGGTGTGGAGAGGCCTTGGAGATATAGCGATAGTATGGCTAACTAAACTTTTCAACCTCATCTTTCGGTCAAACAAGATGCCCAAAGAATGGAGGCGGAGTACATTAGTGCCAATCTTCAAGAACAAGGGGGATGTCCAAAGTTGCACTAATTATCGTGGAATCAAGCTGATGAGCCATACAATGAAGCTATGTGAGAGAGTCATTGAGCACTGCTTAATAAGATTGACAAGCGTGACCAAAAATGAATTTGGTTTCATGCCTGGGAGGTCTACCATGGAAGCCATCTTCTTGGTACGACAACTTATGGAGAGATACAGGGAGCAAAAGAAGGACCTTCATATGGTGTTCATTGACTTGGAGAAGGCGTATGATAAGATACCACGAAATGTCAGGTGGTGGGACTTGGAGAAACACAAAGTCCCAATAAAATACATTACCCTTATTAAGGATATGTATGATAGTATTGTGACAAGTGTTCGAACAAGTGATGGCGACACCGATGACTTTCCAATTAAAATAGGACTTCACCAGGGGTCAGCTTTGAGCCCTTCATTATCTTTTTACTTTGGTGATGGATGAGGTCACAGGGGATATACAAGGAGATATCTCATGGTGTATGCTCTTTGCGGATGATGTGGTGCTAATCGACGATAGTCGGGTGGGGGCTAATAGGAAGTTAGAACTGTGGAGGCGGACTCTAGAGTCGAAAGGTTTTAGGCTTAGTAGAACTAAAACCGAGTACACGAGGAGGGAGAGGTTAGTTTTGATGGACAGGTGGTACCTGCGAAAGACACATTCCGATATTTGGGGTCTATGCTCTAGAAGGATGGTGATATTAATGAAGATGTGAGTCATCGAATCAAAACTGGTTGGATGAAGTGTCGCCAAGCTTCCGACGTCCTCTGTGACAGGAGAGTGCCACAAAAGCTAAAAGGTAGGTTCTATAGGACGGCGATTCGACCTGCGATGTTGTATGGCGCAGAATGTTGGCCAGGAGGCGACATATCCAGCAGTTAGGTGTAGCAGAGATGCGCATGCTGAGATGGATATGTCATATGTGGCCACACAAGAAAGGACCGGGTCCAGAATGATGATATACGGGAGAGAGTTGTGGTAGCTCCGATTGAAGAGAAGTTTATCCAACATCGTTTAAGATGGTTTGGGCATATACAACGCAAGCCTCGGAAGCGTCAGTGCATAGCGGACGAATAAAGCGTGATGAAAATGCTAAGAGGGGTCGTGGTACACCAAACTTGACATGGGAGAAGTCTGTTAAAAGAGATCTGATGGACTGGAATATCGCCAAAGAACTAGCCATGGATAGCGGTGCGTGAAAGCTAGCTATTCATGTGCTGAAACCATGAGTTAGTTTCGAGATCTTGTGAACTAGTACTCACCAGGTCATGTATGATGCAAACTCAATCAGTGTGACATGATTGACCAGATGTGCCCCCTCGGTCAAACTATTTGCAAATCTAACACCCGAGGTCGTTACTAAAGGGGATGAAGCTGAAATTGTGTACATCGGCGCCAACCGAATCCAGTGCCGAACATAGGTTGGCGCTGACCCCATAAACATCTGGGTGCCGAAATGTCTTGGCGCGATCTGCACAACTTCAGCGTTATGATACGTGATGAATCAGTTGCCTACATTTCACTGTAAAAAACACAAGGAAACATCAGTAGCTACTCCTTGAAAATAGGCACTAGACCATATCTCTTCCCAAATTTAATCTCGATTTCCCATAGGGTAGAGTCCAATCTCAGCAGCTAAGCCGTAGCCATGTGACGGGTTTCATCTAGCCGAATTTAGCAGTGTCTGCTTTCGGAAATTTCTTCCTTGGGATCGAACTGAACATGCAGGACGCATGTGGTTGACTTGCCGTGGCAGTTGGCTAGCAAGCAGACAGAGATCGAGCACCGTGGAAATTTGCCCGGTCTCTCTCGATACGTACGATCGGAACCCGACCCGAGCAAGCATATGGACATGTGCGTGAGAACTCTAGCTAGCTGGAGTTGTGGAGTCTCTCTCTGCCCCTTTACGCCTGTGATTGGGGTACGATGCTATAATTATTTCTACCTTCTATAAAAGTAAAGTACGCCTTTGGCGTACTCGCGTGTGAGAACTCTAGCTAGCTACTGTACCACACTACCAGGAACTGCGGCCTGACCCCGATCTAGCCATTTTTTATTCATCGTTCGTCGCCACTGTACAATACAGTATGTGGTGAGTATAGTGCTCCGTTGAAAATTTTGTAGAGGCTACTGGAATACGTACGTACGTTGTAGACTCACAAAGGTTCAAGCAGGAGCGAGACAGGAACAAATATAATGCTCCCCGAGTCCCCGTGCGAACGTTCCAAGGGAAGCAGATGATGGATGGGAAATATTCCCAGTCGGTCGATCGATATATCGCGGCAAGTATGAAAAGAGCTCAAATCGTACGCGGCTTCACGCGACTTTTGTGGACTGGGGTGTGTGTGAAGGTACATCTCCATGATCTATCGACCAAAGCTGCTGTTATCCAGGTTAGCACGAGTTTGGATCGATTGCGCTTAATTTGCATGTGGAACTGACGATCGCGTTTGCACCGACGACGCGTCACTAGTCGTCGATCCCCCGCTGTACCATAGTACTAGCTAGTTTGTCATACGTTTCACACACTGTCATCAGTCGTCTTGTGATCTTGTCTGTCATTGTTCATGCATCTATACATACGTGTGTACACTTAATAAGTGCGAAACCAGGAGGAAATACAAAATTTGTAGACGGGAATGAATTTATTTCATGATCGGTCCATGACGATGAAGAAGTCAGTGGCAATTACTAGCTTGTCCCTCCACGTGTACGGCAGTGTACCCATGCCCGCGTCAGCGTGTACATGGTGTAACAGTAGTGGTCGATGATCTAATCGACAGTGTCATACATGTTGAGATCGATCTTACGCCAGCCCAGGTTGGCCGGCCATGTGCCACCTCACTGTTTTATACTCTGGTCGCGCAACGTTTCCTTGTCTTTGCGTAATGTATATGCATGCTAGGAGTATTAAGATGGCGTTAGCAGGTCCCACGGTTCCTTTTGCCACCGCGGGCTGGACATACAGGTTGGTGAGGGGTTTGACCTGCTTGGCCGGCCCGCTCTGTCTCTCACTCCCTGGCCTTTAAAGTGCGCTCCAATAGTTAGGAGAGAGTGGCGTTTTGGCCTCTGGTCATCACTGATGATTAAGCTGAGCCCCATGGGCCATGGTTCAGACTTCAGGCAGAACTGATCATGTGCCGGCATTTATCCATCTTGGCCAGTTACAGGTGCGTCAACGACATTCTTACCGTCATGCGTCTGCCAGATTACAGAAGTTGACCTAACATGATGCCAGTGAGATCCAGGACGCTCTAGTCAACGTGCTACGTCATCGCGAGATCGAGGTGGCCATAACAGTGCTTGTACGGTCGAATACTTATCTAATCCTCTTCCAACAAACGCAGCTGAGATCGATCCAGAGAGATCCAGGACGCTCTAGTCAACCTGCTACGTCATCGCGAGATCGAGGTGGCCTACGTAACAGTACATGTACGGTCGAACACTTATCTAATCCACCTCCAACAACCGCAGCTGATCGAGCGAGCAAGCAGCATTTTGGCACCACCTCTTTGTTGTTGGATCTCTCAGGCTTTCGGCATCGGGTGGGGGGCCGGCTGAGCAAGTCGATGATCATGGCCATGGGAGTAGGAATTGACCAGGGATCAAGCCAGCAATGGTCAGGATCGGATCACACTCACCACGGTGACCTCAACCCAAGATACCTGCACCGCCGCTCACCGCACCAATGTCCACTGACGAAGCCACGACTCGCGCTGATTCGCTCGGCCGTCATCGATAGCAAGAAGAATCCAAAAGCAAAAGCGGCGGGGTCGGGCGCGCGGCAAGGTCGTTGTCTCTGGAGTCGCAGCAGGGCGGACGAATCGTGGGAATAGAGTGCGCTGCGGTAAGAGGCCACCAGTGATACATAGGTATGCCAAAATTGGATTCTCCGTATGAGTTTAATAACGTACTCCCTCCGATCAAGAAAATATGTTAAAAAGAAACTGCATATCACAGTTTGAGTAGTTTTTTTTTTAACGGACAGTTTGAGTAGTTTAAATCCATTGAAGCAACAGGATGAAGGTGATGCTTAACTACGGAATTCCGAAACGACAAATCACCAGATAGCATTACGAAATCGCAAACATCAAAGAGTCCATAGTTCATAATTAGCTGCTCGCGAAAACTAAAGATTACGAAACCAGGCCTCTGCCCACATCCAAAACAGAGACGACTTGCAATCGTAACTACGCGGCGGTACTACTAGCATTACCAGTAACCATCACATACTTTGCTTCTCCATTGAGCTCCATCAATGGCTCTATTGACTGGAACAAAAGAAAAAGATACCGGTGGATATATCGCGATGAACCTCGCTTGGTTGGGCACTTCTCGTCGTCGCCGTTCCTATTCCCATTGGCGTCCTTCTTCTCGCCGCCTCTTCTGCTGATGTCGCATCAAAGAGGTGACTGCCACAAAATGCTCCAGTCCCCTCTTCTTCTGCTGATGACTCTTCTGATTATTAAAAGCGTACTACGCTCCGCATTCAATTATATTTGTTTTTTAAAGCCAACAAAGCATACTCTGTACATGGATCATGAAGAGTTATTTGTCGTCGGATTCTAGTCGCGCTTGTCTCCATGTGTCAAAGGTCCGTGTCCAACCAACAAATACTTATTTTGATGCAGAAAACTTTCCTAATCAGGTCGTGTTTGAACTTTATCTTATACTTCACCTTTTTTAAACAAGTCATTTCATAGATTTTCTTGTGTGTTGCATAGGGCAACTAACTTGAACTTGACTTCCTAAACATGGTCAGCTTTATACTAACTTTTTTACATGATTATAATTTCTCATGTGAACATAAAATCTTTACTAGTATAGGCTTTTGTCATTTCTAGCCGTGTTGATAAAATAATATTGTTGATCCATATTTGGATACAACTATTGTCCCGTCTCTCATTTATAGATACTTTTCCATGAACTAGAACAATATTTCCACATAAGTAACGTAGTGGTTTCTCTTTTGATTTATTGGGTTTACAAAATGTTTTATCCTCTCAAGAATTCTTAGATAAAAGGTAAGTAAAAAACACCAAAATCATGTACCTTGAGAAACTAATTTATTGAAAAGAGATAAGAGCTAGTTCACATGAATGTTTTCGACACCATTAGTATTATGAAATATCTTAGCAGATAGTTTTGAACCACACACAATGCAATCAATATCTTGATCGAGACTTGGTGAGTATAATTTTTTTCTTAGATGTAAGTAGATATGAAAATTATATGGTATACGGCATTTACTATGTTTGACGGTAAGTAAAGTTATAGAGTGTAGGCTTGTAAATATGTCATCCAACATTCTGGTGGGTTTAACAATCAACAAAATGCATGCTATATATTTTGTGTTGAAGTTATAGTGTCAATTATAACATGCACACACGAGAAGTTAAATTATGATGCATATATCATAGTCTATGCATATTTTTTCTTGGTTTCGTGGAACTGTACAACCCAACTAAAATAATTACATTGAACTCAATCGCTCACGTTCGGCTTAAAGAAACCCAAATCATCAAGGTTTGTGCATTTGCGTGTTGATTTAGCAGTCCGTCAACCTTATATAGGCAATTCTACTATGGTACTACTGTACAACATCAGATTCAATTGAAATTATCATCCACTCCGTCTATATATGCTAACGCGGTAGTTTCAGTAAAAGTCAAAATTTGTAAAGTTTGACCAATTATATAGAAAAACATAAACCTCTACAAAATCAAATCAATACTATAAGAGCTACATTGAAATAGACTTTCCTATTATTCTTTTTTCCAAAAAGCTAGGGGAAATCCATGGACTCTGCATCGGTCGATGCATATAGTCATCTTTATTGCATTATCAATTTGAAATAGTTAACATCTCAAAGGTCACATAAATTTGATACATGAATCAACCAACAGAAAGTTGAAACAAGAAACGCCCCTACATAAACATGTGATTCAGTTATTGTTAAGCCCCCAACAACATTGACTGAAAAAATGACGTACAACCATATAGAAACGGCTGCACCCGGAGTCCGTGATCACCCACTTCTCCCTCAGATGGAGATAGACCACATTTGGATCCAGCGGGCATCCAAAGACATACCATGTAGATGGAGCTCTTATATCATTATGTACATGTCACATGACCCAAACCAAAATATAATGTCCAACTCGAATCTGAGCTATTTTCTTACAATTCCATGGAACCAATTTTTGATCATATTCATTATATTAGTTGGAGGTGATAAACCGAAGGTCGTAGGAACAATCCACCAAATCAGGTGAACAAGAGAGCATGTAATAATAAGGTGTTTTATTGCTTAGTCACCGGAATGAAAAATGATGTTTTTTCTTCCCCTGCCAATTTCTCTGTGCTAACCTTTCCTTGTTAGGAACACTTTCTATGCATGAATGACAGAAAAATCTTTATTTTTTAGTAGAACTTTTATCTTCTAAATATACTTACCGAGAAAATTTAGTGTGACCACATGAGGTCGATATAGACTTAACTATAAAAGAGCCGGATGTTGTTGAACTCCACTTGAACATTTAACATATCGGGTTCCCCTGATAACTCAAAATCCATGAAACTGTTGTGCCAAGTGCAACTAGTTTGTCTACTTTGTTACAGTTGACTTCCAGCATAAGTACTGTCACCAAAACGTCTTTTCGTTGAACAATATTATAAGTGGATGAATATTGGTGGGAGATAGGCATGTCACCTTGCCATGTATCTTCCCAAAACGAGCACTCGAACCATTATCAAATGCAAAATATTCTCTACTAAAGAATTTCTCTTCAAAGCTCAGGAGTTCTTTTCAAAAAGGAGAGTCTCTGAGTTTTTGTTTTACTTGAGACAAAGTTTTGGATTGTAATACTTGTTTTAAAACAACTTTTGCCACATTTATTTTTCAATTAAACGTTTAGACAACCACTTGTATAGTGAAATATATACTCAGATGCATTGTAAACTCTGAAAGTGACAATTTGCATTGTAAACTCTGAAATATTTGTCTCCATTCGGTTGATCTTCATGTTAAACATATGCTTGTTGTAATGTTTTTGGCTGTCTAGATGTTGCGACTTGATGATTTGTGTATTGGTAGCCGGTGATCGAACGAGGAGGATGGCGCAACCCTAGCTGCCTTCATGCCACCTATTCCAAGCGAACACGCGGTGATATCATTCGACTAAAGATTAGAGAGAAGACATCACAATCTCTGCAGGTGAGCATCCATTCCTAATTCAGCTGGTTCTTATTGGATACTTGGGACAGTAGTCTTCTTGCAGCAATGGTGAACTCTTATGAATCAAATTAATCACATTTTCTATGCGAGTTTAATGCATTGGTCAATATAAAAAAGTGAGAAGAGTTGATTATGGGTTTCCTTAGCACTATATGTTTGTCCAGAGCCCGGGATCACTGGAGACCGGGAGTAAGAATTCTCCACTCCTCTTCTCAAAACTATTTTTAAATCTGTCCTCTCGAGGTCGGCGCCAATGAGGATGAAACCTAACTTGTTCACTTCGGCACCATCTTCTTTTGTCATTGTAAGTCCCATAATTTGTCTAAGGACTTAAAAATTAAAACAAGGGTCGGCACCATAGAGGATAGAGCCGACATGTGCAAAGTCGGCTCCATCCTCGCTGTAGCGGGGGCAGATTTAAAAATAGTTTTGCATAGAGGTCAGAACTAAGATTAATTTTGTTTTGGTAAGAGGCCATATTTGGCAACAAAAAAAATACCCCACCGCAGCACTGTCCAGTGACGAAGCGATGACTAGCAGCGATTCACTCTGCCGTCATCGATAGCGAGAAGACTCCAAAAGGAACAAGCGGTGGTAACGGTGGGGTCCGGAACCGGGTGGAGACAGGAGCGCGCCAGGGTCGTCGTCTCGGAGGGTCGTCTCGACTCTCGAGACAGTCGAGACGTGGAGTCACAGTATAGCAGGGCGGATGAAACCAATCATGGGAACTGGCAAGCGAATGCGGTGCGGTGCATGTACGACTGGTCCGTTCGTGTGCGCGGGCATCGTGTTGTGTCATTGTGCATGGCTCGGGATTTTGGAACGCACTACTAGGTTGGTCGAGGAAAAAACATGACGAGCTACGTCCGTGACATTGACGTGCAAAGCTTGATCCCTTACGGTGAAATGATTAGTGGTTTCGGGTTGAAACCTACATGAACATGGGTGGAAACTCATGGTGTGGTGGTGCTTATATTAACACGTGTCTTTTTTGGGGTGCATAGATTTTTCCATGCATATTGTCCATGACTGTGGTGTAAAGTTTTCTATGAAACACTACTCTTAAAAAGAAATATTTTCTAGTTTCGATGACGACCATGGACGCCAGAGGACCTAGACGAAATTGTGACGTGGAAGATGAAATAAGAGAATAATTTTTATATTTCAATCTCTCGAGTTGCTAAGAAATAGATTTTTTTTTTTGAATTTTCCACTTTATAAACCACCACCGAGCTGCTCCAAGAACTAATTAATTGCCTTTAAGATTTCACAAAATCCATTCTAAGTGTAAAATATATATAACGAATTGTTAATATAACAAATATCAAAATTGAGCAAACGGAGCTTGGCTCTGATGGTTGGGTTCCCTGTGGTGGAACCAGCCCACCCAGGTTCAAGTCCTAGACTTGGCATGGGCGTTTGCATTTACCTGGATTTATTCCAGGATTATCCGGCGCTATTCTTTCAGTGGTAGGTGACGTGCCCGTCAACAGCGAGGCGCCTGTGGTGACTTCGTCAACCTCAAGATCTGCCGGCTCAGTCCTTCAGAGGTGCTCATAGGGGTAGGGTGTGCGTGCGTGCGTTCATAGGGGTGAGTGTATGTGCGTATTTGTGAGCGTCTGTGTTGTACTGTGTTCTCAAAAAAAAAAAAAAAAAATATCAAAATTGAGCCAGCTATAATCACAACCTGAGGAAAGGAAAACGTCCTAGAATATTGTGCGAGTTGCTCCCCCATGCATAGCACCGAAATTCCCATATATTTTCACATGGTGCCTCTTCGAAAGTTATGGGCCGTCCTCTTAGGCCGGTTTTCTCCATTTAGTTTTATGGGTCCTGGTCTCGTGGTCCACTTAATAGACTTTTGCAGTCTGCTGTTTGCTTAGGCTCTGGACTTAGTATGGCCCATTCTGCAGGACTTTGCCTTCTGTTCTTTTTTTGAACCATGAAAGTGTTATATTAAAAGAAAACATGCAAGACAACTACATAATATTCTAAGTTGTATGTTCAGATAGCTGCGGCTCCTCTCATGATTAATTAAGAAAGATTAAGCCACTCAGTGGCTACATAGTTTTACCGACTGTCAACTTCTTAATTGAAGTTGTGAGCTATCCTCCTTTTTTTGGAAAACAAAAATTGAACTACTTAGCAGAACAAAACGAAACACAGTTTGACATTTCCAATTGATGAGTAGTTGCAGGCTTAATAGATGGCATGATTTGCTGAATTAACATGTAGACTTTGTCAAAACTCTTTTGTTCGTATCACGCCAGTTGGTCGGTATCTATACCTCTTATAAAACAAAACCCCACTAAGTTCATTTATGAATTTTCTATCTCCACATGCAGCCTATCCACATCATCGTCTATTCACAGTCATCCGATTCTAATCATCTAACCGTTCATTTTTATTCCTAAGACTAAACTGCCTGTTCCACGCGTCCGTTACGTTCCTTTCGTGTCGAACAAAGAAGACGCTACTCCATGCAGAGTTACAGCCCCCTACTACAGCCTATCTCGAATTGCTCAACAAATATCAAGATTCGGCCCATCAATGTTTTTCTTCCCCGTTGATGCTGCAGCCACCAAACATTGATGGTTGATTTCCAAGAGAACTGACGGTTGACACTTAATCTTCTCCATGATCACACCGTGAGATTCGAGTAGGTTATGGCCGTAACTCATGTCGTCTCCACTCCCCCACGAACTCACCATTAATCTCCTATATTATTCGTAAGCCGACCCTTTCATCTCCCTGCTCATGTCAATATATGAATCTGACTCATACTTCTCGCAGCTCAAAAACAACTTCTCGCAGCTAAAAAACAGCCTCTGCTTAAAGACAACATGATCCTTCTTCTGCTCCACAACCTAATCTTCCATCTTGGCACCAGATTTTATCTGGAGTCACTGCGCCGCCATGCATGTCCTACGAAATATCCTGTACCGCCTCTCCGCATGGCAGTAGCGGCCTAGGAAGATCCATGGAAAGTGCATACACATACGAATGTTCCTCCATGATCTTGACGGCCTCAGCCACCACTGTCATAAGGTATTGCAGACATATGCATAGACTCTGCTACGCATCTTTCCTACCATTAGTGGGATTTCTTCTACCACACTTTGGAATTTCCGTTACCTTCCTATGGATCTTATCTCTTTGTGGAGGGGCAGGGAGGTGGCTTCCTATTTGATATGTATAAATAATCTGTTAAGAAAAACTTTTTGCATGCAGGAAGATACCTTCCACGATTGGGGTTAATCACACTTGAAGAAGCATAGAATAACAAGAGAGTAATGGATTTCCCCTTGCTTGCATAGTTGCATATTCCTACATTTTCGTCTAACTGTTAGTGTTCAGGCCTTTCAATAGACTAGGTCAGTCAAAATGTCAAATGTTACACATTAGTATCTCAACCAAATTGTTTACCGAATTGCACGTACTGGTTTCAGTTTGTAGTCTCCTGGGACACCTTTTTTTTTTGCGGAGAAAAGGGTGATATATTAAAACTGAGCTCTTACAAACAGGTCCAGAAAGAAAAGGAAATTACAACGAGGTCCTCTATCTTCTTCTTCTGGAACTCGCCGCCGTTGACGCTCGGAAGCCATCGGTGGCGCGCCGCTGCCGCTGCTCCTTGACACATGTTGGAACGGAGTCAGCCTCCTGGCAAGCGGGAAGTCGCCGAGTGTAACCGCCGAAGACATCGCCGGCAACGAAGAGCAAGCAAAGATCACCATCTTCTTCATTTTCTCATTTTTCCCACACCGGATCCGCCACCGCCGAAGCCGCCGCGGAACCGCACCCCCATCACTGCACCTCACGAGCCCGCCACCGTCCCTGGGGAGGAAGACGGCGCAGGGACGACCAGCTCGGAGGACTGGAACTCCACCGCAGGCGGCCGGCGTCGTCGCCTTGCCAATCGCCTGCACAGAGTACAACAACACCACCTCCTCAACGACGAGGACGCCGGATTGGAAGGAGAAGGTGGAGAAGAACATCTTCACGGCCGCCATCAGCTCCAACCCGCCGACGGCAACGAAGCACCAAAACAGAGCCAACAAGCCGCCCAATCCGCAGATCGGCGGCCACCAGACGGCTGCAGCACGAAGACGCCGCCCCGGAGGACGAAGCCAAGGTGGAAGACGAGCTGCATCTACCTTATTCCGCGGGCACGGCGCCAGCTCCACCCCACCACCGCCGCCGGGAACAACTCCAAAACACATAAACTACAACCTAATCTAACCTATACTACTGCCGCACGGCAAGATCCTCCGGATCCCCCCACCTCACGACGCCGCGACGGCGCCGGAAACGGGGAGATCCATCGGAACCGCACCGGCGGAACTCTGCTCGCTTTTCGCCTCTGTTTCTCCTCTCCTTACTGTAGCACGGGGTGGGGAACGGGGCGTACCTTTTCTATGTTCGTCTCCTGGGACACCTTGACTGGTCATTGACGTTTTATTTTTTTTCTGAGTTAACGGGGCCGTACCTTTTCTATGTTCGTCTCCTGGGACACCTTGACTGGTCATTGACGTTTTATTTTTTTTCTGAGTTGTTTCTCCAGACAAAAATAATGCAGTGGACATGCAACATCGAATGGACTAGCAAGGATGAGAAGCCTGTAGTCAACAATGCTTTGAGTCCGATCCACCAATTCCAACCTGAACGTGCAGAGACTAGGTGGCAAGGACTCGCTTTCTTTGTGTTATGATTTGCATCAACCATCGGTGTTACCGTTAGTCACACTCATACATTACATGTAACAGAAGTTCATATTAGATTATGATGGATTGTTTTTATTATGTAGGTGCTTTCGGAGGTTGGAAAAATGCTTTCCAGTTACCAATTGTCAAGGAAGATATTAAGATTATATAGCTGCTCACTGTGAAAATAGGTTATCTCTAAGAAAATGAAATGATAAAGCAATAATACTTAACTCATGCACGCGTGGGATTTCATGTTGTTTTCTTTAAATAAATGGATCAGTCTTATTACATACAATCTACTCACTCCGTTCCTAAATATAAGATGTTTTAGATGTTACACATGTTGTCTAGATACATACAAAAATGAGTGAATATACACATATAATGTGTCTAGATACATTTGTGTACATGTATATGGACAAAATCTAAAACATCTTATATTTGGGAACGGAGGGAGTATATATATTGAGCTAATATATCTTTTAATCTGGATGATTTCCAAGGAATCATTAATCTCAGATGATACATCTGAATGTTTCACTTTAACATTTATAACTTTTAATATTTTATTCGCCTTATACACATTTCTTCGGTAGCGATATTTGGCAATATCCGCAATAACATAATGAATTATTTAAGCAATCCAAATATCCATGTCTTTTCTTTTTAGGTGTCAATTTCTAAGATCACACCATCCAATCATGCATGTCATTAAGTTTTGTCGTTCGGTTATGAGATCACACCACCATGCTATACAATTTCACTATTAAATCAACTTCATGTTCCATTCATTTTATACTGTTTCACATTCAAAAGGAAGTTTTTAACATATTTCGCTGCAACGCGCGGGGTATCCTTCTAGTTTAAGAGATTTTTATTAGTTCCGTGTAGCCCTTCCGCCTGCTGAGACCACCGAGGTCGCATCACGTGAGCAATGAGTGAGAAACAGTTATCTATCTTGAATCCTGATCATTAACTGACAATTATACGCAATCAAGCAGACTAACCTGAGCATAAACCAATAACCATACCAAGCTAAGAAACAAAGCCAACTTTATACTAAACTTTTTTATCTACAATTTCGCATGTTATCATAAAATCATAACTATAATGTGATTTTTTCATGTCTAGTAATGTTGATAAAATAATATTGTTGATCCATATTAGGATACAACTATTCTCACGTCTCTCATTACAGATACTTTTCCAAGAACTAGAACAATATTTCCACATAAGTAACTTAGTGGTTTCTCTTTGGATGCACTTGTTTTAAAAATATTTTATCTTCTTGAGAACCCTTTGATAAATGTTAAACATCAAAATCATGTACCTCGAGAAGTTAATTTATTACAACAAGATATCAGGTAGTGCCTATGTATGTTTTCAGCTCCATAAATATCATGAAATATCTTAGAAGATAGCTCTCTACGTATACTGTAATCAAAATCTCAATCCAGTTTTGTTGAGTATAATAAATTATTAGATTTAAGTATATGCAAAAATTATACTGTAATTGACATTTACTATCTTTGATGGTAAGTAAAATTTATAGGGTGTATGCTAGTCAAACATGTCATCCAACATTCTCTTGAGTTTAACAATCAACAAAATGCATGCTCTATATACTACCTCCGTTCCTAAAAGTAAGGCGTATATTATTTTTGAAAAATCAAACTGTGTGTAAAGTTTGACCAAGATTTTAGAAAAAAACCATTAATATTTACAATACAAAATCAATGCCGTTAGATACATCATAAACTAAATTTTCATATGATGTTCATGTACTATTATAAGTGTTGATCTTTTTTTCTAAAATCTTGGTCAAACTTTACATTGCTTGACTTATCAGAAAAAAATACACCTTACTTTTAGGAACGGAGGGAGTATTTGGCATTGAATTTATAGCGTCAGTTGTAACATACACGCACGAGTAACTAAAACATGATGCATATATCATAGTACAATGCATATTTTTTTTCTTTCTTCGGTTCATGGAACTGTGCCACCCAACCAAAATAATAACATTGAACTCAATCGCTCCCGTTCAACCAAAAAAATCCAAATCATTAAGGTTTATGCATTTGCGTGTTGATTTCGAAGTCCATCAATCGTCCATGAAGTCATAAACAGGCAATTCTACTATGTCACTGTGCAACATCAGATTCAATTAAATTTATCATCCACTCTATTTATGCTAAAATATAGTGCGCAGTAGTTTTGATAAAAGTTAAACTTTGTAAGGTTTGACCAATTATATAGAAAAATATCAGCCTCTACGTCAAATCAATACTATAAGAGCTAAATTCAAATAGACTTTCGTATTATTCCTTTTTTTTTTCAAAAATGTCATCAAATTAAGCAGGTCACAGAGGAGTCCTGGGTGTCTCCTTTCGAGTGGGCCGGTGTTTGTCTAGCGAAGGTCGTGGGCCAGTTAAGATCGACTTAACACCCATTTCGCTCACCGCGACCATGTCGTGCCTCAAGCTGGACGTAAAAAAGAGTAGCGTCTCGTGACCGTTTCAAGATGGTAACACCACTGCTATGATCATCGATGATGAGATACGCAGGAGATTTGATTTATTATTCTAGTACTACAGTATTTAATCATGTTTTAAGTTAGCCGACCGGGCGAGGCGAAGGTGCACGCACTTGCACGGTTGGTACGTGCTGCGCCTGCACGTAGGGCTGGACAGCGACCCGAGGTTGAGATTTGAGAAGACGAGAGTACTCTACTGCTGCTCGTTTGACGGGCATCACGAACGCTGGCGCCGCCCGTTCACACACCGATATAGACGCACCGGTCAGGTCAAACGTACCCTTGCGGGGTGACGACAGGGGAACACCCTGTGTGTCTGTCTGACTTCCCCGGCGGCGGCATCCTCCACCGGACCGCACCGCCGAAGTGACGAAAGTAGTGACGATGAGCAATATACATACACGTGCAGGTACGGGTACGATGCGTCACTGTACATAGACGTCATGTCGGGCTCGGGCACTGGTCTTTTTTTCCGGGTAAATACCTATCTCATTTATACTCTCTCCGTATCAAAATATAAGTCACTCTACCTACTTATCAAATATATGTATCTAGACATGTTTTAGTTTAAAAGACACGTAAATATCGACCTGATAGATAGAAAAAATCCTAACTTCAGCCAAGAAAAAAGTTACAATCCAGACCGAAGAAAACCTTAAGCAGCATACCAACGTCTGTCACTCGCCTTTGACACCGCCGTAGCACCCACACAAAAAGTGGACAAATCACCTATACACCCGAGCTCAACGCAGCTCTATCGCTGATATGCATCTTTACAGACCTACAAAGTAACTTGCCAAATGCAAAATCCCTTGCCGTTAAAATAAAAGAATCAGATCGGGACATTACTCCGGACACGCCATCGAACACGCACCCCCGCGCGTCGATGTCAGAGGAAGCCAGATCTGTCAGCCTCCAACCACGAACTCATCACAAGATTCACATCTTCCAATTGTCACAAACACAGACTATTGTCTGGATGCACTCCATAACAACCTCCCGAACTCCACTATGGTGATTGAGTGAGCGTCGTCGCAACTACGGAGCCTGAGGACACAAGACCACTACAAGGATGCCGCCGTCGCGACGCCATCCCGCTTGACCAGATTACCGTCCAAATCTCTCGTCGACCACAAAGTAGAACATCATGTCGGAGGTGAATCTGAAAGAAACTAAGCTATGACGCCGAGGCCAAAAAAAAAAACTAAGCTACAAAGGACGTAACTCTAGAGCTACACGATCAGCACACACGCCGACACGCGAGATGTGGCGACCGTCTCACCACCGACGACCAAAAGTTCGTTAGCTGAGGGGAGCCGCCGGAGGCCGGCGTCGGAAGGCAATGCCCTAGGACAGCAAGGTCCCTTTTTTCAGGTGTCCACGTAGGCACGTACACGTAGAGGAGGCAAGTCGTCGACTACAGTACCAGACTAGCAATCTTCCCGCAGATAATCTTGTGCGACCCAGGATTCCTGGTGCACGTGGTGCGTCGCTCCTCCTTCGGCGCTTCTTCCGCACTCCCTCGTCGCCTCTCCACCCTGTCCAGGTACCCAAGTCAAGACCCGGTCACGGATCACTATCCCCGTCGCCGCTTTGTTTAATGTCCCGATCAGCGCCATTACCACTGCGCCACTAAACAAACCCTCCAATGGAGGAAAAAGACGGAACTTGTTAATTTGATCAAACACGTCGCCATCCTACCTGCTGCTATAGCGGTGCGTGCGCCTCTGCCCCCACCAATCACCGTCGCTCTCTTCCTCCCCAGGCTCCCGGTTCTCTGCACTTCGTTCGCAGGCAGCTAGCCGGTGTTGACGGATCGACAGGGTAGTTGCTGGTGCTGCCCGGCCACTTCTCGCAAGGTGCCCATTTCTACTTCCTGCTATCCTTTTTCTTCCGCCTCGTCCACGCTACCGATTGCTACTGGATCCTCCAAGAATCACAGACTTTTTCCTGCCTTTGCTGTCAGTGCTTCGAGAGGAATCCATCTGCTTTTGCGCTTGTTCTGCGAGGAGATCTTGCGCAACCAAGAAGAAGCAGAGGCCGAGGTGGATCGTGGCGATGGGTTCTTGCGAGGATGTGGAGTACGGCGAGGTCTTCTCCGTCCCCGACCCAGCCGCTGCCCCGCCCACCGCATGATCGACTTCTCCCTCCACCAGCCGCACCTCCGCTTCCCCCCTTCCTACGGCTTCCACAGCCTCCCCGCCACCAGTTATCTGCCGTCTCCGCCGCAGTCACTCGCGCTCGGCGGCACGCCGAGCCCCGCCTCCACCACCACGAGCTCGAGAGCCCGGAGGACCTGTCGGCCGACGACGCCGTGCTCGCCTACATCAACCAGTTCCTCCTCGAAGACGAGGACGAGGACGACTCTTCCGGCCCCGGGCCGCCGTCTCCGCCGCCCCGGCGCTCCTCGCCGTCGAGAAGCCCTTCGTCGACATCATCGCCCACGCCAAGCCCGCCGCCGCCGCAGCGCCGCACCAGGTGAATAATTTCTGGGTGGATCCCTGCTGCAGTTCCCCTGACGCCTTCCTGAGCAGCAGCAGCAGACAGAGCTCCTGCCAGTTGGTGCCCTGCGAAGAACCTGTGAAGGAGGAGCGACAGTGTGCTGTCCACAGAGGCCGGAGGAAGAACCGGCACGACGACGATGAGCCGGAGGAGGAGAGGCGGAGGAAGCAGTCGGCGGTGTGCGAGGAGGAGACCGTCCGGGAGATGTTCGACAATGTGCTCCTGTGCAACTGCCCCAACTGTGAGCTCCAGTCAGACTTGCCGGACGAGAAAGAGCTCACCAAAGCATATGTGAAAGGATCGGGCAACCGAAGAGGGCGCAAGAAGGGGAAACCTGGAGCGATCGTCGAGGAAGAGTCTGTCGATCTCACAACCTTGCTTATACGCTGTGCTCAGGCCGCGGCTATCGATGATCACCGCAGTTCGGCCGAGTTGCTGAGTAAGATCAGACGGCATTCGTCTCCTCACGGGGATGCCGGACAGAGGCTGGCGCATTACATTGCTAACGGGCTGGAGGCTCGCCTTGCCGGCACCGGTAGCACCGTCCACCGCACGCTTGTTGCGCATCGGATTTCTACTGCTGATAGACTGAAAATACTCGGGTTGTATGCGTCTGCATGCCCCTTTTGAGAATGTCCAGGTTCTTCTCAAATAATTCCATCTTACATGCTGTCAAGGGTGTGACAAGCTTGCACATTATCGACTACGGTACAGAGTATGGATTCCAGTGGCCTGTCTTCTTGCAGCGGATCGGGAAGCTGGCACCAAGTGACCGTCCAAGAATTCGGATCACCGCTATTGACTTACCGCAGCCAGGATTCCGGCCCGCTGAGCGTCTAGAGGCGACGGGGCGACGGTTACATGAGTACGCCAAGATGTTCAATATTTCTTTCGAGTATCATGCCGTAGCTGCCAAGTGGGATACCATCCGAATTGAAGATCTCAAGATCGACAAGGATGATTTTCTTGTTGTCAACTGCCTTTTCAGAATGAGGCACATGATGGATGAGACTGTGACAGACCAGAGCCCGAGAATGACAGTCTTGAACACAATCAGGAAGATGAACCCGAATATGTTCGTTCACTCGGTCGTCAATGGCACCTACAATGCGCCATTCTTCGTGACGCGCTTCAAGGAGGCTTTGTTCTTTTACTCTTCGCTCTTCGACATGCTCGAGACGACTGTTTCGCGGCTGGACGAAAATAGGCTGTTGATCGAGAGGGATTTCTTCGGGCGGGAAGCTCTCAACGTGATCGCTTGTGAGGGCACAGAGAGGGTGGAGAGGCCGGAGACTTACAAGCAATGGCAGGTAAGGAACCTCAGGGCAGGATTCAGGCAGCAGCCGTTGAATCAAGAGACGGTGAAGAGAGCAAGATATAAGGTAACCAAGGGCTATCACAGGGATTTCTTCGTCGATGAAGATAACAAGTGGATGCTGCAAGGCTGGAAGGGCAGAGTCATAGTTGCCTCATCCACATGGAAACCTAGCTAGAACTGTAGACATGACTTGCCTTGTTGCCTGATACATTTCATCACATTTTGCTGCTCTGTTGTATCTGATATTCTGATGCTTATGTTGACGAGTTTTGGCCCTTTTCTGGGACCAAATCCGTTTTTGAACTTAACTAGAACAGAAGCTTCTTGCATTTGATCTGTAGTACCAATGTAGGCTGTGAATTGCAAACTGCTTTGTTCCTCGAATCAGTAGGGCTGATGTTTTTTTCCCACTGTGCTATGTCATTGCTCAGTTCAACGTTCACATATGAGCTGCTGACTGCTTAGTGATATATTAGCTGCTGACGCTTAGTGATATATTAGCTGCTGGGAAAATATAAAAGTCATAGAGATTTTGGTGTGCGTCAGGACAGATTCAAGAGTGTGAAAAGATAGCCCCGTCCATTAAACTGTAGCAAGCTGTGTTATTGGATCATTTGACCACACTTCTAATCAGCAAAACACATTCTCAAGAAAATGCAAAGGCTTTGCTTCTCAGTTGCAGGAAGTTCTTTTCAGCTTTATTGATAAAACGATTGTGCAATTACACAGGCCAGAAACTTCATAATGCACAAAACTCTCCACTTAGACATCAAGATCCTCATACGTACTGTGTCGAAAAGCTAGAAACGTGAGTATGCTACTGGACTGATGACTCAGAAACGAGCTGTGACCTGGGAGAAGAGCGCCTTGAAGTCTTTTGTCGGTGCGCCCACACCTTCAGGTTTTGAAGCCAAATCGAAAGCCTTGAACTTTACCTCTTCATACTGCAGGGCCTGTTTTAGAAAGAAATGTAAGTAAATCAGAATGGTTATCTCTCATACTATATGTACACATAATACAGTTGCACCAACTATCATACAGGTTATACCTGAACGCAAACTTCAGCCACATCAGCCCTAGGAATCGCCTTTGTATCAGTCTGGAGAAGCTCATCATCCTTTCCAACAATTAGCTCCCTCACTCCACCATCTTTGTCTTGCAGACCACCAGACCTAAATTTATGGGAAAGAAGATATATCATATCATGTATGAGTGAAGAAGGCAGGGTTAACATCTTCTTGTAACTATTAGTGTGGCATAGTCTGTATCAGTGAAGACGGCAAGGTTAACATGTTCTTGTATGTATTAGCAGATTATATTTTTTTCAAGCTTCACAAAATGATACCCAATAAATCTGCAGTTGTCCAAAACTGAAAGGTTTAGCACAGAATTCTAGACAATCCAAAGAAGTGCTACATATGTGTACAAAAAACTACTAGAAGCTACTGACTGTTTGCTTCATCCCTTCATATGCCACTGTCTCGTTACATCTGATCCTGGACTCACTTTGTCACTGAGACAATTGGGGTATTTAGCAGATATTTAATAGCATACAGTGAATTAACTTCTATAGTACTATACATATAATATGCATCACTGTATCTTCAGTCTTATCCAAACTGATGCAAGTTTAGTGCAATTAACTACCCTACTTGAGAAAGGTGAGCAGCAGTTTTTCAAGAGTAGTTGATCTAAAGGATGCCTCTTATCTAAACAAGTGCATGCTAACCAGTAGAAGAAAAGTTCTGTTTCACTGAAAACTAGGAAATATATTTCTCTAGAAACTATGAAGATGTATTTGTGGTATACATGTTCTTCCATGTACCTTATTATTGTGTAAGGAACTCCACTGTCTGCCAGATACTGTTCGGACTTGCGCTTCCAGACCTACAAAAGAGAAATGAATAGTCAGGATTTGACATTTTCAAAATTAATTATTCGAATTTGTGAGTGCATCCCAGTGGATTATTAGACTAACTATGAAGATGCATTTCTCTTTTTGCAAGTTGCTTTATCAGGACTAATTTGTTTTCATTGCTAGCAAGATAAATTAAAAAAAAACTTTGATGGAAATAAAACAAAGCAATACTTCAGACATGAACATCTCAGCGCAGGAATGAAGACACAAACTTCAGATAGATTCATTTGTAAAGCATTCTTTATCGAGATGTTTTTGCCTGGTGTCATGGACTAACTGTTAGAAATCTGTCATTTCAATATTCGTATGGTGAACCATCCTTTCATGTGACGTCAATTTGTTCGAAATCTATCAACTGAACATTTCCACGGTGAACCATCCTTGTGAGACAATCACCTCATCTACTGCCAATCTATCATTCATTCATTCAATCTAAGCACTCAATGTCGACGTTGCAAGCAAAGATGATGGACTCGTTTCAAAGAGCTTACCAATATATTGCCATTGCCAAGGCTGTTCAGTGGATGGTTAGGATTTGTTCCTCCCATGGATCCCACCAACACAATGTGCTTCACACCCGCTGCTTTGGCTGTCCAACAACACAATTCACTATGCAACCATTAAGAAGCAGTTGTACAAACTACAAGGCAGGATCAAAGGAGCTTACCGGCATCAATCTGATTCTTTTGCCCAATCCAATCAACCTGTCACACATCCATGCCCAAAGTCATCACCATTTAGTTGTTAAGAATTAAGGATTTTCAGGATACGCAACTCGGCTAACTAAATTTTCAGGATATGCCGTCTGACAGTGAGACAGAGAAGTGGCATATCCTGAAACTTTACTTATATATGGGAGCAGCCACATCCTGGAAATCCTCGATTCATCGATGATCAGAACAGTGGCAAAAGTACAGAGAACCCAACCTGTTCAGGGTACGCTCCATCCTCGTAGTAGAACTCGGGCCGGCCGCCCTTGGTAGGGTCGAACCCCGGCTTCATCTTGGGCGAAGCGCTGGTGAGGATGACGAGCGCGTCGACGCCCTGGACGGCGGGCGCGAGGTGGTCCGCCTCCCTTATGTCGGCGACGTAGACGTCGTCGGCGCCCCCGATCTTCTGCTTGCTCTCCTCCGTCCTCACCAGGCCCCTCGCGGCGAACTGGTCGGACCTCTCCCTGAGCTTGTTGTATACCATTGACCTGAGATCGAGTATCGGCGTGTTAGGATTTAGGGCTCACATGGCCTCTCGTTTGCCCTATAGAGAATCTATGGCAGTTTGATCGAATTTCGCCATTAATCCATGCCATGGTGCCCCCATGAACCGGAATTCCCCGGCGGATTCGTGAATTCGTCTGGTTTTGTTCGGAGAAACAGTGGTGGAGAGCGTGGTACTGTCTGTATTCGAGGGCGGGAATGCTGTGGCTGGGGGAATGGGGAGGGGAGAGGTACCTGTGCGGCCGCCGGCGCCGGTGACGAGGACGGTGGGGCGGGGCGCGGCCGAGTCCGACATGGCCTGGGAGCTAGGTGGTGCAGTGCCGCGGTCGCTGGTCGCGAATCGCCGCCGAAAACCTCGATGCTGCTGCTAGAGTTGGAGCAGAGAAGGGAAGGATGAGGTGACAGTAGCGAAAGCAGGATTTGTGTCGAAGGCCGCGGCGAACTGATGGGACATGCCAAGAGGGCGCGCGGCGGTGAGGGTGGCCACGTCACGCGCTCACGGCTGTCCCACTGAGCGTAGACTGTTTGGACTTTGGTGCGTGCTTCGTAATCTACAGATCAAGGGCCTCTTTTTTATTCGAATGATTTTGAAAAGAATTGTATAGGAAAGTCCATTGTTCGAAGGATTGAATCCATTAAAAAAATTATGGATTGCTTTCTTATACAACTAGTTGGCATGTACGTGCAACGCACGTTTTCACAATTACTGAGGCAATTTACAAGTAGGAAAAGACCGTAGCAAGGTATACGATGAATTACTTCTTTTATATTTTGCATCAGTCGTAGATTTTATATTGCAATGATAACCATGCTCATGCTTATGCAAGCATCATGGAGCATAGAAGCCAACGCAACTGGTGTGCCGAAGAAGACGTGCTCCTTGGGCGGCTTCTCGGCACAAATCATGTCATATACTCAATGTCACACACATATCCTTCAGCACGACCTTCAGTGGAGAGATCGCCTCGGGCATCATCGCATGCATGTAGAAGGGAAGAGGGAGAGCGCACAGAGTAGGCCGTGGACATAAAGTTGTCGCCATCCTCGCCGCTATTTTTGTGGAATATGCCCTTGGCCCCATGGGATTTAAGTGGCGCTCGCCGAAGCTACACCGGCCGACAAGGAAAGAGGAGCTTTAGTGACCTTCCCATAGGTTGGCAGCGCCACTCCGACGATTGCAGCTCGCCGATCGGGGAGATGATCGGAGGGACGCGGTGGAGGCCCACCCGAAGTGACATCGCCGGATGGTTTTGACACTGCAGCGAAGGGCAACGCGGCGGACAAGACGAACTGTAGATAGCATAGTGACCTGTAATCAATTATGGTTCACTCAAATAAGAGTACTCTAAACATTCTATACAGCCAGGACCTGAGGACCTTCATGTCATGCGAAATTAAGAGAAGAAATATAACAGTGTTTGCCGCTAGTTGGATTTAAAAAAAAAGTATAACTCTTGTGCTGTAAATGCCCAGTCCCATCCGTGCGTGCAAGACAGATTGCATTAGAGGCAGTCAAGCAGAGACTGCACAAGGTAGGCAAACCCAGGTTCTTCGTTGAATTGCTGATGATTCAGCTTGCTGTCGGGGAAGGAACACCCCTCCAGCCCTCGCCGTGGTGCTGGGCATGGCCGGTGCGATTCATGCTTCGCTGATGGTAAAGCCGTAGGACAAACCCAGAAAATCGGCGGCTGCGACGGCCATGAGGGCAACAAATTGATTAGGAGACGACATGGACACTGCGGCATTGCCAGTGGAGGTAGTGCATGCCAAGGTCGTTGGCTGGGCGGCTTCGGGTGGTCGACTGCGTCGGGAGCGTAGGCGGCGGCAGGGTGGAAACCTCGCAAGAGTACCTCGTTTGGGATCAGGTTCGTGACTCACAATCACAACACGTACAAGCTATGGGCCAGTTCTATCGGAGAAGAACAGTTCTAGAGTACAGTACGCAACAACTACAAAATCAATCATCAACAGCTACAAAATCAATCATCAAAATAGATTTATCTGCCAGAACACGTACAGCAGAACGCATACAAACAATACTGCAATAGCCCATACCTTCCGTCCCTCCGGTGGTCCGGGACGTCCGGGCTGAGGCTCGGACAGAGCTGGGCGAGCTCTGGACGGCGGACCTCCGCGAGGTAAGGATGACTCCAACGGGGCGACGCATCGAGTCCGCGCGCCTCGTTCCTATCCGCGGGGGCCAAAAACACGGTCCAACGGGGCGACGCAAACGGACCGCGGTCGTTTTTTTTGGTCCGCCGCGACGCATTCCTGGCCAAAATTTGGATCACCGATGCGTCGGCCCCGGACGCTCGCGGAGCGCTCCTGCGTCCTCCCCGTGTCCGCCCTGGCCCCGGGTGTCATCGACCCCAAAGCTAGAGCGGCCACCTACCCGCAATAACTGTGGGCGGTGGAGATCTTTAAAAGGAGCCGGCCGGCCGAGCCCTAGAGCACAAACCCTAGAGCTCTCCTCCCCCCACCACGGCGGCCACCACCTCCAACCACAGATCCACGCGCCGGAATGGCTGGAGAGCCGGCGCCGCAGCATCTGCTGGACCAGGCGGAGCGCGCGCGCAGAGGGCGCGCGGGCGCCGGATGCCGACCGGGCCGGCATGGCGCGGCATGATCCAGCACCCCGACGAGAGAAGGGTGGAGGAGGCCGCGTACTTCGACTGCATCGACAACGACGAAGAAGAGTACGTGTACGCCGTCGGAGTCGCGGCGGTCGCGGCGGGCACCGCGCCGCCCGAGCCCGAGCCTCCCATCGGCGTGGGCGGCTGTGTCCACAACACCGAGGAGGAGGCGGCGCAGGCAGCCCACATGCAGCTGAACGCAGAGGGCGGCCGCGTTCATGTCCGCAGCGCGCGCCTGCGCCGACGCGGCGTGGAGGCCGAGTCTGCGAACTCGCGCAGAGCCATCGAGACCGCTGCGCGGGCGGCACGCCGCAAACGACACCGCGAGGCCAAGGCGGCCGAGGCGGCCGCGGCCGCCGACGTGGCCGAAAATGGAGCAGTCATCGACTGATCCAAGTGGTGCGGTACCCCCGCCGGCGTGGCCGCCTATGTGCGGCTCATTTTCCGCTAATACCGGCGCCCGCTACGTGTTTCGTAGCTACGAAATGATCAAAGAAGATTGAGTCAGCCAGCCCTGGCTGGCCATGGCCGCGGTGAAGGAAGAGCCGGCAAGTCGTTGCAGAACGGGCATGCGCGTGACGTTCCTCAAGGCCGCAGCCCTCTTTGATCTTCCCCCTTGCCGGCCGGTGGTCGGTTATTAATTTTATTCAAGTTTAGGTTTAGGTTTTAGGGTTTAATGTTAGGAGGAAGTTCTAGATTTACTATGTAATTTGAGTTTGCAAAAATGTAATCCTAGTATTAAAAAAAATGTTTGGGAAAAAAAGTGCCGGGCGGACTCAATGCGTCGGCCCCGTTGGGTCCAGTGGCCGGAAAGGGGCGGACCTGGCGACGCAAACGGACCAAACGCGACCAAACGCGCGTCCGTTTGCGTCGCCCCGTTGGAGTCATCCTAAGGAGGATGGAGCTTGGCGAAATTGGGGACCGGAGATGGACGAGTTCAGGACGTGGAGGCGCTGGGGCGGATCTCCGTGGCCGGTCGGCGTCGGAGCTGCTCGACCCGGAGGGGGCGGCGGTGAGAGTAATCTCATTTGTGTGGAGGACGGCGCCGTCGTGCTGCAGCGCGTCGGGGACGTCCACGACGATGCCCTCCACGTGGGCTCGCCGGCGGCGAGCTCGCGATGGGTCAGGGGAAAAGTGGAAGGGCCGACCGCATTAGATTAGCGTTAATGAACCGTTTTTGTAAGCGGTGGCAAAATCCCAGTAATTACCATGAAAACGAAAAGATGTGTTGAGTTGTCAAACATTGGAACAATCTAAACCGTTGGTCAAATATTGAAGGGCTCAGATTTAATGTATCAACACAAGTTTGCTCTTTTAATATTAGTATAGATCAAAGAGAGTATCTAGCATGAGGTGAGACCTCTTAATAAAAAATTTGACCTGTCTATTACAACTATGACATGCACTCGATCTCTATACAAATTTCTCATGTATCCCAAGAACGTGCAAAATCTTAATCTTTTTTTTTTTTTTTACATTTGATCTACACAAAAATGACAAATGTGATATGAATATACACACTTTTCAAATACCCGATATACAATATTTTGTCATTCTGTGTCAGCCATAATGTAAAGAATCTTGCATTTTTAAATAAAAGCACAACTAGAACTCGGGATCCCTATATTTGAAGAGTCACACAGGAGAAAGGATTCCAAAGACCTTTAGATGTCATGGTCGTGAGAGTTACCTGATACAACTCATGTAAATGAACGCCACTAGACTAGTACAACCGCATACACACCATGTACTCATACTCAAGTGTTGACCTAAAGAGATTGGACGCATGGAATTTCACATGGAGCACAATGTTCTTCTTGATCCTTAGAGTTTCTCTAAAACTTTCGTAAAGTTTATCATGTTCCACAAGAATTATAAACCAACGACGATCCGAGTAGACCTTACCCACCAAGGGTCCGCACTAATCCCGATGTATCACACATCTTGTAGTGTTTACTACAAATGTAATGATATTTATGGGTCCATCATTGGTCCTCAAGTGTTTAGAAGACGCACTCGTGGTGTGTGCATCCTCAAGTGTGGAGAAGACGCTCCGGTGGTGTGTGAATGTGGGCGTGTGCGTCCTATTACATTTGTTTCTTCTGATCAAAACTTTGCATATTATCAACTTGGTGACTTCGATCGTCACATTGTTAACAAAAAATAAGGTGATAGTTTTTTCATTGGGAGGTAAACAGATTGATTTCAGTAGCATTCTTTTTTTTCTTTCAGTACAACAACTTTTATTTTCTTGACAAAAAGTTCAGTGCAGCACCCAAACAGACGTGCAGCCCACCTGATTCAGGACGGCAGTCCAGAACGGCCCGAGGACATGTCCAGCACGGACGGCAAGACCCGCGCACTCCCGTGAAACGGTCTAGGTAAAAAAAAAAAAAATCCTAGCAATCCCCTTGGCCGCCGATGCTCGCCGCCGCGCAACGGGAACCCGAGCGGCGCTACGAGCACTGCCGATTCCTTCTACCGCAAGGCTACGTCGCCCCCTCCGCCTTCAAGGTTAGCTCCTCGCTCCCCAGGTTCCCCACCCCGCGCTCCGTCCTGCACAAGTCTCTCACCCCCTACGCTCTGCCTTCGCGGCTGATCCAGATACAGACGCAGCACAAGCTCATCGCCCCTGGCGCGCCGCCGTGCTTGACCTCGGGTACGACCCCGGCGCGTGGGTCCAGGTGACTGATGGTTCATCCTTCAGGCGGCCCGCATTGTTCTCTGTTGGGCGAGTGGCCAGAACTTGGGTCCGCTCGAGAAGGGCGGACCCTTCGCCGGCGTCGAGGTTAGGGCAGGTCGTAGACGTCCATACTGTGTTTTTTCGCTGTGATTCATGGTCGGGATGGCCGTCTGATTTGGACATTTGGTGCTCCGTTGTTGCAGAGCAGAAGGTGAAGGACGGGACTCAATGTGATGGCCCTGATGAAGCAGCAAAGCCCTGGCAATGTCGCCGCAGGTTCGACAGCCTGCTTTCATCTACTCCCTATGATCCGTTAAAAGTGTCGTGGGAAAACAATGTAACCAGCACAGCGAGAGCTTCTCAAGCATGGCCTGATTTGGCGTATTGGGGATGGACAATCAGCTGATGTTTGGAATAGTAATTGGATTCCAAGGACAGGCTCCCATCGTCCACTGGGACGGCGCCCGGATGCCCCTCCTAATGTGATTAAAAAAGTGGCTGATTTTCTTAATGATGAAGGTAATGGTTGGAACATGCAACGGCTCAACCAGTTCTTGTACGATTTTGATGTTCAGGACATTCTCAAGATCGCAGTCGGGGGTGGCATCACAGCTGATCGGGCTGCTTGGAATTTCACCAAGAATGGTGTCTTTTCTGTGAGGTCCGCGTATCATTTACATATGGATAGAAAGCGCCAAGCGCTAGGGGGTGCACAATCCTCTCTCTCGGTGGAAGGGCACAAGGGATGGCTGGCCTTGTGGAATGCCAATGTCCCGGGAAAGGTAAAGGTTCATGTGTGGCGGCTGTTAAGGAATGGACTAGCTGTTGGTGCTGAACTGCAGAGAAGGAACATCAAGGGAGGAGTGGTTTGCACTGCTTGTGGTAGAGATGAGACGGCTCTTCACCGATTCTGGCAATGCCCACATTCCCAGTTTATCTGGACCTCTATCCAGCAGCTTTCGGGGGTGAGGAAATCATCTCCGCCGACCAATGTTCACACTCCAAAAGACCTCACGAATTGGTTGCTGGAGTGGTTGGCATCAGTAAAGGAGTGTGACATGGACATTACCCTTATGACTCTGTATCATACCTGGCTAGCGAGGAATGATGCTAGAGACGGCCAACTGATTGAAGATCCGGGTTCGATAGCTAACCGTGTGTTTCACCTGACGGAAGAATGGCATCATGTGCATGAGATAAAGGACTCACAACCCAGGGTTCAGAAAGAGCACGGCTCACCCCTGAACATGGTTGGATCAAGGTGAATGCTGACGGGGCGTTGAAGAAGGATTCAGGTACAGGTGGTGGAGGTGTGGTTGTGAGAGACCACGATGGTACGTTCCTTGCGGGAGCGAGCCATTTTTTCCCCTCCACTTTCGACCCTGAAGCTGCTGAACTCAAGGCCTGCAAGCAAGCGGTGGCTCTGATCTGGTCTATGGGGCTCTCGAAGGTCATTGTCGAGCTAGACAGTATGGTGGTGGTCTCGAAGCTCAAGAGCGATGAGGTGGACCGATCAATTCATGGTCTTCTGGTTGATGAGATAAGAAAGGACCTGCAAGAGGTTGAAGAAGTGGTGATCCAGTGGGCATGGCGTTCGGCCAATGTGGCTGCAGATATCTTAGCTAAGGAAGGGTGTAGTTTACTTTCGAGCAAAACCTGGTTCCGTTATTCTCCTAGTTGTATTGTGAGTGCTCTGGCACTAGACATGTCTGGTTCTTAATGAATAAACGCATTAAATCTCAAAAAAAAAAACTCGTACGTATAACTGCCAGACTGTTTTTTAGATCAGAGCGATTGTTTGTTATTACCGGAATTTGGCCATACAATCATAAGCATGCCGAAATTCATAAACATAACCATAAGATGACAAGTTTTGTATGTGTCTTAGTTTTTTCTACCAGTTCTGAACAACTTTTGAATCTGTCTGGTCAAGGATAAACGTGTTCGACCAATCAATTTTTAATCAATCATAAATATACAAGCCAATCCCAAACTCAAATACAACAAATATCTTTTGTGAAATATGATGGCAATTTGGTGTGCAGTCATAATTCATTGAGAACAACTTTTATCTAAATTAGCTAGTAAAAAACTAAATGCAAAATTTATATGTTTCGTTCTTTAGTAGTGCTACCAAGGCCAACCATTTCTTGGTTTAATAGTAATATTAGCCAATCATGGCTCACATTTTTGTATGTATATAATTCTACATAAAAAATCGCATATAACCAATGGTACCAAACCACTCTCACTATTTTATTTGTGTTTTTCAAACTTGGTAACCCGTGCGGACGCACAGGTTGATGGCTTGCTTTATAAATATTTAATATAAAAATACGACCGAGCAAGAAATAGGGGAAGTACTAGTACAGTAATCTTCAGATGCACATCAATGAAATCAAGTATGCATATGAATGCACGAATAAACTAGAACCAAATCGCAAGGCTAATTGTGAAGCTAATCTTGGTTGACTGAGAGATAGTCATTTCACAAAACAATTGAACAATGACAAAACCGAAATTAACCACTTTTCTGCCACGACATTCACCAAGAATGGGGTGCCATGAAAACAAGAAATAGTTAAGCTGAGCCAGAATCATCATCTGTACCCACTGGGAAAGCTAATGATCGTCGGACCAGCTGGTAGCGGAAGAGTGGACGCCATCAGACACCTGAATTGACAAGGACAAAGATGCGTCAGCAGGAGATAGTCCCTGCCGCGTCAGTTGAGTGATGTCAAACCTAGCGTCCTCCGATCGCAGGGCTTCCATGGCATGAGCGATGGACGGCCGGCTGCTCGGATCGTGGTGCAAGCACAGGAGTCCGACTAGTAGCACACGCTCCATCTGGCGCTGAGCAGAGCTGCACTCGCCCTCGCCGCCCATCAGCCTTTCATCTACGGCTTCCATGATTGCATCGCTGTGGTACAATTCCATTACCCGTGATGGCAACGGGGGCCTATTTTGGATAGTCGGGTCCCAGCCAGAGACCATCTCTAGCAGAACGATGCCGAAACTATAGATGTCCGACTCCCTGTTCCGCTGGCTTGTGTTGATGAACACAGGGTCTATATACCCATAACTGCCCTGTATGACATCTGTCGTCTTGGAACCGGTCTCATGGTGAACAAACCTTGCACATCCAAAGTCAGCTAACTTGGCATTATACGACGAGTCGAGCAGTATGTTGCTCGATTTAAGATCGCCATGCACGATACACTGCTGATGCTGCTCACATTCTACATGAAGGTACTGTATTGCTGACCCTAGGCCGACGATGATTTCGTACCTGCTCGTCAAAGCATGCACGTTATTGCATTATATAGAGCTTATGCTAATTTCAGTAAAAAAAATAAGCAGTGCAATATATTACATCAGATCACTCATTTGTTACATTGTGGCAATTTGGAGCGCCTATTTTTTATTTTGACTTAGACCACATTTTAAACTGAATATATCCTCTTTGAACCACATTTGAGATTTTGAGATGACTTGAAAATCAATATAACATATTATAATCAATATATTGATAACAAATCATAAGCACCTGTAGATGTTCATCAAAGTGGTACAGTCATGATTATACTGATTTTAAAATGGAATCAAAATATAAAGTGTTGTTTAAAGTAGAATATTCAGTTCAAAATGTGGTTCAAACTGTCAAGATTAAAAATATGTGCTCCAAGTTTTCACAGTGTATCAAATACATGATCCAGAACAGAATTAACTATAATATATTGTGGAAATAATGTGATTATTATAAAGGACATTCATCAAACTATAACGCAAAAACAGAGATAATCATATAGATGCAGAACTTAGGAAGAGTAGAACTAATTGTAAAATTCGTCAACAAAAATAACTGTATTTTCATCTTTTTATTTTTAAGTAGAAAAATAAAAATAAACGAAGTATGAACCTGATAAAAATGTGGAATAATCGCACTCGGATAAAGTAAAGAAAAAAATTCCATGGCCAAAGACACGAACGTTTTTGTACCGACTTTACTATCCTGAATGAAAAGGCTGTGCAAAATCTTGTTTTAAATTTCCACCAATACGTCTTGACTACAAGATTTCATATTGTTTAGCATTTTTCCAACATCAAATACAAATACGCTGAAGAAAGCGATCTGGAACAAATAGTCACATATATCAACCTAGGCTCCTAGCTCTAAAGATGGGAGTCTTACAATAGAACGGTAATATATTTACAGTTGAGGTTAGTTCTCTTTTTTTGCATGAACTTTATATGCTACTCATCCGTCCCCAAATTTAAAGCCACTCTTGCATAAGAAAGTACGAAGATTTGTATGAAATACCTCTTGGGCCATGGTAACCAGCTCTTGCCCCTGTGCAGATGTTGATCAAGGCCACCTTCAGGCACAAGCTCATAGACAAGGATGAGACGTGTGTACCTGTCGTCCCACCACCAGCATATGAACTCAAACAGGTTTCTCTGGCTGTCGTAGCACCACCCAATCAGCTCGACCAGGTTCCGGTGCCTGAGGCGACTGACCACACGGAGTTCAGCCTCGAACGCCTCCCTACCCTGGCCTGATGTTTCTGGTTTGAATCTCTTTATCGCCACCATCCGTGGTGGGTATGCCAGTTCACCCCGATAGACCGAAGCCGAGCCACCTTCACCAAGCTTGTTTGTGACCTGGAAATTGTTCGCTGCACGTGCCAGCCTATGATATGCAAAATGCTCAAGGCCCTTGGCAAGGGTTCTGTATCGCTTCTTTCTCGTCCAAAGCTGCCATCGACGAACACCAAGAAAGATGCACGAGAAAACAATAACCCCCCCGACAGTTACATTTACCTCGGCTAGAAGTTTCCACAGAACGACCTTGTGATTCCTTGGTGGAGGAGTCTGAGGCTGGTTGCTCTCACCCATGGTGGAGCTAAATGACCACGACAATATCTGGTGTAGCTCGGCTGCTGCGCCAGTAGCAGCGGAGAAACCAACGGCCACCACATTAGGTAACAGCTGCCTCAGGTCGACACTTGTGCTGACGTGGTAGGTTGCGTCGTCGCCGATCTGGAGAACAGCAGATAGGACCTGCGCTTCGTCGTAGCTGATCTCACAACTCATTGGGAGGCCGGACGTGAGGTTCCTGTCAGGCAAGGTTGCGTTGGTGTACACCTGCGAGATGATGGAGTTGACGTCGATGCCCATGTGGCTGCTGGTGGTGTCACCGATGTCATAGTTGGCGAAGGTGTCGAACTCGATCGCCATGGCCCGTTCGTCGCCGATCATCACAGGTCCTGCGCCAGCGTATTCGGGGAAGAGACCCATATTCTTGCCACCGTTCTTGGCGGGATCTGTCGGCGGGTAATGCCCGAGGAAGAAAGCCAACCCATCGCCACCGATACCGCTGCTTGTGTTGATTAGGAAGGAGAAGGCAGCGGTGAATGTGGTGAGCTCACGGGTGACGGCGTCCCAGAGCGGCACTGGCTGCGCGTACACGACCCGGCCAATGCTGTTCCCGAGGCTTTCGCTCGTGTTGCTCTTTGTTAGCTGGATCAGCTTCCTCTCGGAGTCGAACTGAGCGTCACCCTGGAAGATGAAGTCTCGCATGCCAGGTTGGGAGAAGAGGAAGTTGAAGTTGAAGGAAAGTGAGGTACCACGAACAAAGTGGAGAGACCATATCGAGTAGTAGAGGCAAAAGTAAAGCAACAAGAGATGTTGCGGATGGAGCGAGCACACAGCAGCCATGTATCGCTCCGTGCCTCGGAACCGATCGATGAACAAAATGCAAGGGCTGACCATATAAACACGAAATGGCTCTGCACCATAACCAGCAGCAGCCCGGCCGGCCGCCGGCGGCGCTGTCTACAGCTCTGATAACCTTTTGTGATATCCGTTAAACAGAAGGCATAAGCCAAACGACAATGCACTTCTCCGCAGTCTCCTAGATGAATAACAACCTTCTTAATTAATGGCTAGAGGCAAAAATTTGCCTTGGTTTTTCAAAAGAAGATCAGTGCTATCTGACAAAGTATCAGTATGAGACCAAGTCCAACCTTGCTCTCTGATGTTTTAACGTTCATGGTGATCACTGTTCTCTGTATGGCACGCACGCTAGCACGTTGCCGTGTTTGTTTCTTGGGATTGCCTACAACTTAGCTGCTTCAAATAACTATTTTTAACTCAATTATTATAATTGTCCACGGTCAGATAAACAAATAGGTAAAATTTTATTCTATTCTGAAGCTATTTCTCAGTTCGGTCGGTGAACAGAAAATATATCAAACTGAAAAAGCTATGAACAGAAACATAATTCATGGCAAGCTATTTCTCAGTCGTTGTTGGTGGTGTTGCTGTACATATAAGTTCAAATGGTTCATCTCACTTAGGTGGTTTAATCATGGGAGCTGTGATTACATTTTTTAAGTATTAAGAATCTGCTATATATGCAATCATCGTTAAAGTGAAAAAGGACACCCTTCTGCAAGAGATTAGTCAACGGTTTAAACTTTCTAGAAATCTTTAATGAACCGTTTATAAAAAACTGCCCAGTAAGCTACAAATTCCTTCACATATCAATGATGTGGAAATCTCTCAATTGATTCTATTTTTCTTAGTCGACCTCTATTGCATTGCCAAAAATCTTGTGACCAAGCATTATACAAGTTATCATAAAATGCCAGTTTTCCTAGTTGAGGATACAATTAGTATACTCGCATCTCTGCATATTTTTCATAAGATTGTATAGGAAATTATAGAAAGAAAATATTCACTTTCATAGACGGAGAAAATCGTCCATAAACAATATAATATCTCCTCAACAAAGTCATCTAATATTGCAGATGTTAAGAAAATGAAAATTAGTGGGTGCATTACACAACCCAAACGACATTCGGCTATAAACAATACGTACCACACGGATATATGCATGTCATCTTTTCTTGATCCTAGGATGAACAACTATTTGGGAGATATTGATATTTTTGTGTCACTTTATTTAACCTCTTTTAATCAATACACATGTGATATACAAGGGATTAATTCATTAGGCACAACCGTAAATCCTACCTTAATAGGAACACAATAAACTAGACTAAACCATTTATTACCAGAGATATGATAAATACTATCAGCGTCAAGTAATTGTATTACCACTTCTTTCATTTTAGGATTTAACCTCCTTTGATTTGACTGCAGGTTTGGTACCTTCTTTCATGAATATTCTATGCAAGGTTATGGAAGGGTTTATACCTTTTAAGTCCTACATGGAATATCCGAAAGATTTGCGGTGACTTTTTAGTAAATTCATGATGTTATTTTTCCTTCTTCCCCAGAAGGTTAGAACTTATAATAGAAAGGAAGCTATGCATAAGGTTATTTCTCCTTTGGAAGATTGGTTGCCTACGGTCCACTCAGTCTTATTATAGATAAAGTATCTCATACCTGTAGATGGCACAATAGTCCCGTCGTGAACACACAATTTGTTGATGAAAACTTATTGTCCATGACTTGTATTTCTAATACTTGATCTTTCTTAGTTTTTTGTTGTCAGGTCTCACCATGATCTGCAATTCAAATTCCGAAAGGAATAAAATACAAGCGATCTAGGCTTTGTGTTTTTCATAGCGAGGAGATTCTTCAAAGCTTGATGATTCCGAATGAATCTGGCAGGACGTGCGAAGAGGCCGCGTGGCGGGGATTGTGGCCATGTGACGTTTGTTCAGTGCATTGTTGTGTAACCGTATGCTTGGTTCGTGATTTGTTTCCCCGGTAGATTTCTCCCAGACAGTCTTTTCTTCGAATGAATGACCCTCAAGATAGAATCGTAGTCCTCAGAAGGTGCTAGACTAGTAGGATTGTGATATATTGTATTGAATTATTTACGATGAGATGATGTACAAGAGAACGCATTGGGACTTGTAGGATTGCGGTATACTAAATTCTCTTTCATAAGATGAAGTGCAAGAGAACGCATTTTGGTACGATTTTTTTTTATATAAGATGTGTTTATGTTGTCTGTGAAGTCTGGCGAAGAAATAATTCCAAGGTTTTAACATGTCATGTCAGTCACGCCGAAGAAATAATTTCCACCATTTTAACATGGTTAGAAACTTAGAATGGACACGACTATTGTAACTGTATATAAATACAACATACTTGCACACATGGAAGCGGAGATTTTTTTTTAAATAATATCATTTTAAATATGAATTTCGGACAGTAGCATGCGCGGAGAGGGAATTTGAAAACTAGCGCGCTGTCGACCTGGGGCGAGCCGAAAGTCGACTTTCGGCCTGGAGGGGGCCGAAAGTAGGCTGTCGGCGACGGATGGGACGAGAGCTGCATGCGCGCGGCAGGCGGGGCCCGCAAGTTTCGGCCCGTAGCGAGCCGAAAGCTGCTTTCGGCCGGGAGGAGGCCGAAACCTGCCAGCTCCATCGACACGCCTCCTTTCTTCTCCCCTTTCTTCTCTTCTTCCCTCTTCTTCCCTGGTTCCTCTTCCTCTTCTCCTCTTCCTGCTCTTCCTCCCTCCACCAAATCCAGTCCAAAAATTTGTGCTGCCACAGATTTGATCGGTAAAAAAGAGAGAGGAGGGACGGGGCATGCAGGATCTGTGGATGGGATAGCTTTTTGTGGAGTGGTTTTGAGGTGTGGAGGTGGAGGATTGGGAGCAATGGTGGTCAACAACGGTGCCTAGTGATGGTACAAGTTGTTGTTTGAGAAGGGGGTGTTGTGGTGGAGCAGTGGTGGCGGTAGATTGAAGCCGGAGAGCGGCGCTGATCGGATCGACACGCGTCAAGGGTAAACCCTTATTAGTCACTAGATAATTATTGTTTAGTGTAATAATGCTCTGTTAGTGGACGGGTGCATATTAAGTATTTTGTTGGTGGCTGCGTTAGTAGTAGTGTAGACAATTTTAGTCAGTGGATTCGTTAGTATTACTGTCGGAATAATTTATTTGGTGGATGCGTTAATATTTGATTAATGCAGTGTAGAATTTTTTGCGATCGGTTAGAATAAATATTATTCACTGGGCGGCATATTTTTCAGTGATCGGCATCTGATGATGCAATAAATTTGTTTAGGTCATGGAAGTGGTTGATGTTGTTGTGCACTATGGCGCCGGTAATGTCGGTGTAAACGAGTCAGGTGTTGATTTGAGTGAATTTGGGAATATGTTGATTCAGCTTACAGACCCAGTGAATTTGAGAATAGCTGCCATTCAGCAGTATTTCACGATAAATTTCGGTTTGATCCTAATATCTGGGCTGTTAAGATTCAGTCTGTATGGAGCAAATCCCGTACAGATATTTTTCGGGAGTTGTTGCCGCTTGATCGGACAAGTCAGTGGACATCTTGGCTAGCATCATGCAAACGCCGAGGTACACAACCTGAAATCCTGCTGGTATTTTATCTGAAAGAGAATAATTTGGAACACGGTGGCGGGGGTCCTGAGCATGGAGAGAGTAGTCAGTGTACTGGCTCAGAGAATGTTGATTTGTTTGGCTCCATGGAAGATATTCCTGAAAATTATGAACCGGCACTTAGTACTCAGTCGGTAGGACCTGCGCATGTAGGGGAGGCAGATGGGGATGAGTACGCAGGAACATTGCAGCAACAGATGTTGGACGAAGATGAGGATGGCCTTGCAGAAGATCTTGATTCTGATAATGAAAATGATGCTCATGATGAAGATGATGAAGAGGATGTTGACGATGTGCCTATTCCTGACTCTTGGAATGAGGACAAGTCGAACATGACAGTAGTGCAAGACGGAAACTCTTCGTCATGGGAGTATCACATGAATAATATTCAAGTCGGTGCTCAGTACAGCACAAAGCAGCAGCTTAGGGAAGCCGTGATTAAGTGGGCTTTGTCCACGCAAAGGGTTTTCCGCACTGAAGTGTCGAACAAAAATATTTGACTATGAGTTGTGTTGACATTAACTGTCCAGGAAGGGTGCATGGTCACTTACCGAAGTATGACGTGATGTGGGTGGTTTCAGGTTTCGAGCCGCACACTTGTGAAATAAAGAGTACATTGAGTGACCATCCAAACCTGACTTCAACTCTGATTGCACGCCTCTTGTATGATGAGATAGTGTGGACAAAAGACATGGTGGCGAGAAACATCATCGCGACAGTTAAGGCTAGATGGAAAACAACCATTAAGTTGGGAAGGCATGGAGAGCAAAGCAGAAGGCTCTGGAGTCGAGGTTTGGGACATTTTATGATGCATATGATAATGTTGTCCATCAAATTACCACATTGAGCGAGAGGAATCCTGGCACCCATGTATCGTTGCAACTATTTAAGATTCCCGAGGAGCCAAACTATTCGTATTTTGCAGGATGTTCTTCTCGTTCGCAATATGCATCGAATCTTTCAGACATTGTCGTCCAGTGCTCTGCATCGATGGCACATTTCTCACAGGCAAGTACAAGGGACAGATACTGACCGCCATTGGTGTGGATGGTAACCAACAGATCGTTCCTATTGCCTTTGCATTCGTAGAGGGTGAGAATTATGAGAGCTGGTTATACTTTCTGAGGGAATTAAAAAAGGGGGTCGTGCAGGATCGGCCAAACGTGTGCATACTTCATGACAGACATCCAGGTTTGTTGAAGGCAATCAAGGCACTACAACAGCCTGTTGGGGACGAACCTGAACCATGGACTGACCTGCAGAGCTGATGGTGTATGCGTCATCTGGCTGCAAATTTTTACTCATGTTTTAAGAGTAAGCGGCTGATGAATCTCTTCAAAAGACTCTGCAATATGAATCAGGAAAGGAAGTACAATTTTCTGTGGGAAATGCTCACTGAATTCACGAACAAACAAGTGAAGGAAAGAAGAGCTGCACAGGCAACAGCGATCGCTGCGCAGGTGAGAGCTGCACAGGCTTCGCAGGCGTCTGCATCACAAACAGACGAAGGGGATCCTGTGGATTGTGTGACTTGCCTGGAATTGACCCACCGGGAACGAAGAGAAAGAAAGGAAACCGAATACGGAATTTTGTAGAGTGGATAGAAAAAGAGCCTCCCGTGAAATGGTCTTTGTTGCACGATACAAATGGAGCACGATATGGCATCATGACAACCAACCTTGCTGAGGTATATAACTTCGTACTCAGAGGTAACAGGGGTTTTCCACTTACAGCACTTGTGGAGGGGATTATGCACGGAACAATGACATATTTCAGAGATAGACGTCAAGAAGCTGTCGAACATATTGAACGTTACCCCAACACACCATATTGCAGGAAGATCAGGCTGTACATGGAGAGAAAGACAAAGAAGGCACGTTTGCATGGCGTCATTAGGATTGGTAACGAAGAAGCCAGGTATGAGGTGCGCTTACCTACTGCGAGATTTGGTGCTGCTAATGAGATGAGAACCCACGAGGTTAAAATTACTGACGAAGCACCGCCATCTTGTGAGTGTACATGCAACAAGCCGAGGCTACTTCACCTCCCTTGCTCTCATGTGTTGGCAGTCTGTGGGCAGATGGGTTTGAACCCGTACTATTTCGTGTCACCGTATTACATGAAGGAGGCAGTGGTGCATACCTGGACCGGGGAGATGGCAGGATATAGAGTTGTCGGTAACTTCAACAAGGTTGATCCTGCAAAGCGAATGTACATTCCTCATCCGGCTATGAAAAGGACAACTAGAGGGAGACGACAGTCACTGCGCATACGGAATGATATGGACGAGTCTGAAGCAGGTGGAAGCACTCGACAATGCTTATATTGCACTCATTTCGGCCATAGGGAGAAGAATTGTCCCGATTATCCCGATTACGACCAAGGAGCCGGAGGAAGACGAGGGAGAGCTGTTCCTGCACGAGGTCAAGGCAACAGAGGAAGACGAGAGCTGGATACCTGTGGCGCACGAGATTGCAGAGGCGCAGAGGAGGAGGACATTGTGCCCCGGAGTTTCGGGTTGCACTCTTAGCCGCTACTTACAGAGCGTTGTGCAACGCGTGCGTGAAGAGCGAGAGGACATTTTCACTACTTGGATGTCCACTTTTTCTGCACCTTTGGTCTTGGGAGAGGTTCCCTATTGGTAGACCTGACGTGAATGCGCACATCCCCTGGGACTACACACTCATGGAGCATAACCTAGCCGAAGCGCCTACGTTTGGCAGCACATGGGCACAGCGAGAGGTAAACATTTACATCATTTACAACCATTCACTATACTACTCAATCAAGCATTACAACATTACAATCTTAAATGCTATAAATAGCCACTGCACACATCAAGCAACAAAATTTGGTTTCAATTTAATTGTATTAACCATTATTTATTTATGTCTTAAATATGGCAGAAACGAGTGGAACATGTTTAATTGCACAACTCAAGTTCTGTTAGTTCTAAAAATACAAACTAAATTTCTACAGGAAGCTACTGATGTGTAGAAGACAACATAATTGGATTTGGGCTAATTGGAGTTACCAAACTCGCTACATATTTGTTTTAATACAGTAACTAAATAATCATGTTTTGGCTACTAGATAAGTTTGTTGATCTAAAAATTAAATCCTTTTAGGAGTAACTAACCCTGACTAAATGTGAGCTAACAAAATTGGTCCTAACTCATTTGTGTTAACCATTAAACATATTTAATTGTTTATGTACAGAGAAGATTCAGGGGAGTCCTAGTCAGGAATTGTTATAGAGCATTCACTGAGTGGTTCGATGCGCTTGAGGACCACCAGGTTATATGGGAGCCATACGGGGATGTCGCAAGGCAGAGTAGATTCCCCCGCGGGATTTCTGACCTGTGCACGAGAGATCGGAGGTACTGGTTGACTACATCTCGTATTGTGTTCGACGTCTCGGTGGAGCAGATGGCACAACATCGGATCATGAGACAGTTTGGAGGTCGGCAGTTACCGGTGCCTCCTACTCGACCTCAGCTCCCTTCCCACGTGCACAGGTAACTCTTCTAGATGAAACTATTTTTTCTATTTTGTGTATGCACTTAGTTGTTTTTAATTGCTCTACACGTATATATGCTACAGGTTAAGTCGTCAAGGAGACAGACCACTTGCAACTTGGCTACAGAAGCTCCAACCGTACATGGTAGAATGGGCGACTGCGACCGCGATTGAAAATCTATGGCTGGACAATGAGCCGTTTGTGCGTGCTGATTTTGATCAGTACCTCCAGACATACAGACAATCCACTCGCATACGGTTACTTCCGACGCTACAGCCTGATGAGATGCAGCCAGCTAGTGTGATCGACATGTACCCACTGCACGGTATTGAGAGGCCGCGGTACTCTGCGGTACGTACTAAATTTATATGCCTCCATTACATAATCTATGCCTTCATACAAATTTTAACATTTTTTCCTTACTAAACAGGCTGAGCAGATAGCAGAGATTCAACGTGATGTGAGTACATACAACCATCCACCTGAGTGTGCGCCATGGTTCAGACGACTAGAGGACAAGCTACGACGTGTGTACAGTCTACTTACCTGTTCCCGTGTTGCCGATGTTGTGCCACGTCAGCCAGCTCAGCGTCCTCCGCGCCACTCTACACGCACTCCGGATGCACAGGTATCACCTTCCCAACAGTACACACATCGGCACGACCCGAGACCTCGTTTTACACCTCCTCAGCCTAGGAGCACACGACCTACGTTCGAGGTCGGTTCATCATCTCACCAGCCGGAGCATTTCGAGCCGGGTCCTTCTCAGCCAGTTCCTTCCCAGCCGGGTACTTCGTCGTGGGTCATGCCCCCTCATATGATGATGCAGCAGCCTGGTATGCATCAGTGGGGCATGCCACGTGATCAAGGTTTCGGGCAACCGTCTTATGCAGAGATGATTTGGAGCGGGATTGCACCGCCTATGACTCATTCAATGCTCCATCTCGGTTAGTATGTTTTATTTTTTCCACATATTACTCTTGTTCATCAACATCATATACTAACATACTATCATCTGCAGGTGGAGGTGGTTCGGCATACAGCTCTCCACGATTTGACCAGGAGAATCCGATGTACTGTACGCCACCGCCCGTCACACAGCCTACGCAGGACGAGGACGAGGAGTTGCCGCTGCAAGGTCGTGGGACGCAACCGCCACAGGATGACGTGGACTTGACAGTGCCTCGTCAATTGAGGGTACCTCAAAGGTACGGCAGGACACCGCCCGTCCAGCCCCCTGCTCGTCAGGCTCGGCCACGCAGGGGTCAGTGATATATTTGGGACATATTCGTACTTAGGTGTATGAGACATATCCGTATATCTATTTGTATGTGAGACATATTCATATTTATGTTCGTCTGTATGAGACATATTATTATCTATGTACGAGACATATTATTATCTATGTACGAGACATATTATAATTGATACGAAACATCCCACATTGAATCGATAAATTAATTTAACATTCAACAAGAGATCTACGTTACAACTTCACTAGTTCTAAATACTGGATAGAACAAATTAAGGTACAACTTCAAATTACGATACAACACAAGTAAAACAAAGACTCTACCTATCTCCCATCGATGCAGCCTGCACCATCCGCCGTGTTGCCACCCTTGCCCTTTGACGAAGATTCTGCCTTCTTGCCTTTGCCCTTGGACAAGTTTCAGCCTTCTTGCCATTACCCTTGCTCGATGCTTCAGCCTTCTTCTCCTTGCCCTTGCTCAGTTCTTCAACCCTCCTTTCCTTTGACGACGGCATGAAATTGTCGTCATCATCGCTGTCAACTACCCAGAGACAGAAACGACCGTACGAATCACGGTCAGCTTCAGTTCGGTAGAACGAACTATTCGTAACTTTCCTGTCAAACTTATCTGCAAGCCTGAGCATTTCTGCACGAATTTGGAGCGGGGTCCTATACGGAAACCCATCGCGGCATACCTTCGCCCCAAGCAAAGCGAGATGACTCTTAGTGGCAAATTTTCTTCAATTGGAACTACCCTACCATCTACCTTCAAATTGCTCGAAAGCCTTGCGAGATGCTCGGATGCGGAAATGTGAAACCCGGACACACACTTCTCGCAAGGACCAATACACACCATGCTTGCGCTCAAGTGAGTATCATGCCTACCTTCGACTGGGTTTTATAGAACAACCGGCGGGAAATAATTGGGCGGAAACGGTGGCGCGAAAAAATTGTGTGGGAAAAGGTGGCGGGAAGAAATTTGGCATAAGACGGTGGCGGGAAAAAATTAGGCGGACAAAACTGTGACAAATTTTTTTACTGCTTTGCGCGGACGAGAATCCAGGGAAGAAGAAAGAATCCAGGGGAGAAGAAAGGGCGTGCGTCGGCGGCAGCTAGCTTTCGGCCCACTCCAGGCCGAAACTAGTTTCGGCTCGCTCCGCGCCGAAAGTGGCGGGCCCTGCCTGCCGCACGCACAGAGCGCTCTGCAGCTAGCCCACCGACAGCCTACTTTCGGCCCCCTCCAGGCCGAAAGTCGACTTTCGGCTCGCCCAGGCCGACAGCGCGCTAGTTTTCAAATTCCCTCTCCGCGCATGCTACTGTCCGAAATTCATATTAAAAATAATATTATTTAAAAAAAATCTCTGGAAGCGCGACTGTTATAACCACATTACTTACACACATGGAAGCGTGGCTATTGTAACCACACATACACATTATGTGCTTATGCCGAAGTATTGTCCGAATGAGACTTGATAACTGTAATTTCGGTAACAATGAGTCCAAATATTTTCTTGACACTTCCAAGTTTAGAATTCTCTAAAATTTACTATACTCCTAGAGCAAGTCTAAAACACAGGAAGGGTTTACATTAACCATGATGCTCTCACTAAAACACACGACATAGTGTTTACAGCGAAAGTAATGAGATTTATGGATTTATCATTAGTGTTCTTAGCACATGATTACAAGACACACTCTTGCTGGGAAAAATATCCGATGAAAACTAATTTTCGGTGAAAGCCGATGAAAACTACAAAAAAAATCATGTTTAAAAGTTCTAAAAAATTCTCAACAAAAATGTAATGCGTTGGCAAGGTAAAGTTTTATAGACATGTAGATTTGGAAATCGAAATTCAAAAATGTGTAGGAGCTAAGAAAACGACAGATTCTGCAATTAATTGTAGTAAAATGAATAATATCCATAAATGCTACTATTCATAGCTGAATTTTTCATTTTAGCTCCTAAATAATTTCAAGTTTCCACTTGCAAATTTAGATGCCTATAGAACTCTACCTTCCCAACATAATGCATTTTATTTAGAATTTTGTAGAACTTTCAACCATGATTTTTTCGTGGTTTTCACCGGTTTTGGATGTAAATGGTTAATTTTAATGGCATTTTCGATTAATTTCAGTAGCGTTTTCTTGTCAATTACTTTTAGTGTGACAACTATTTTTTGGTGAGAAATATATTCAGTGCAGCACCTAAACAGACCTGCAGCCCACCTACGTTGGAACGGCAGTTCAAGAAACGGCCGGAGGACATATCCACCACGGACGGCAAGGCCCGTCCACTCCTGCGAAACGGCCTAAAAAATCCTAGCAATCCCCTCGCCGCCGTTGCGCGCCGCCGCCGCCGACTTCTTCTACCGCGAGGCCAAGCGCCTTGGCACGTCGCCCGCTCCGCTCTTCCAGTTCAGCGCCTCGCTCCCCCGGCCCTCGGTTCCCCTACCCCGCTCGCGGCCGTGCTCCGCCCTCAGCGAATGTCTGACGCGAGCCCCTCCGCTCTGCCTTCGCAGCTGATCCAGGTACAGAAGCAGCACAAGTTCGTCACCCCAGCGCCGCGGCGGTGCCCGACCTCAAATGCAGCACTGACGCGTGGCTCCAGGTGACGGATGGTGCATATCCTCAGCCGGTCCCGCGTTCTTGTGTGTCTCGTAAGCTGCTATGACTGACCAGCTCGGTGGTGCGTCTTAGCCTGAACTTAGGTCCGCTTGAGAATGGTGGCTTGGTCGCCGGCGTTGATATGGTCAGTCTTCGGCGTCCATACTGTGGTTGGTCGCTGTGATTCATGGCTGGGATGGTCATCTAATTCGGTGCTCGGTTGTTGCAGAGCAAATGGTGCGATTCAGGGATCGGGACGGTGCCGTGCCAATGTGAATATGTGATTGCCTCTGATTAAACAGCAAGCCCGGGCAATGTGGCAGCAGGTTGAGCGCCTCTGCCTTTATCTATTTATTTCTTGAATTTATTCATACAGTCATAAGCATGTCGAAATTTATATACATAACCATAAGATGACATATGCCACAATTTATGATGCTAACTTACATACAAAAGAGAGCATTACAGAATACAATAAGGCTTAATACTAATCCCCTGATTAATATGTAGAACAGAAGCTCCTGCGCATGTGGTCTCAGCAAGTCCCTACTGGTTTTTTCTTGTCAGAGAAGCCCAACTCAGCGCCACTTGCACGTAAACCCAATCATACATGTAGTCAGTAAACGAGAAGCAACGAATTCTCCAGTTCCTCTTGAACAAGAAGCCACAAAAGACAATCCAGAGACCTGCTAAAACTCCTGTGCCGATACCAAGGTATAATGACAACTCATCGCTCATGCCCTGATGCTGACCTTCTGGAGCCTGAGGAGTGGTTTCGGTTCCTGAACAGTTCCTTGATACAGGTGGACCACATAGACCTGGGTTGCCAATGTATATGGATGGTTGGTCGTCAAGTGCGTTTAACTGGTTCCCAGATGGTATGATCCCTGTCAGATTGTTATATGACAAGTTCAAGCGGCTTAGTGATGTTAGATCTGCCAAACTTGTAGGGATTTCACCAGAGAGCTCATTATGCGACAGGTCGAAAGATTCCACTGCTTGTAGCTCACCAATAGTTTGAGGGATTTGGCCAATGAGATGGTTCCAAGACAAGTTCAAACTTTTCAATGCAACAAGCGTGCCAATTTCTTGAGGAATCTGCCCACTTAAGCTGTTGCAGGATAAATCAATGTTCACCATGTACGCGATTCCTGTTGTGTATTCAAGCTGCTGTCCTTTTGTGACCACCAACAAACTATCAGTGTAACTATTAGTATATCTGTAGATGAAATCCACCGTAGAGTTGACAATTCCGAAAAGGGCACCTTGTTGATCGGGAGTATGAGCCATAGCCATGAGATTCCCAAGTGATTGTGGTATGTCCCCTGAGATATTGTTGCTTGCGATGTCTAAATATTGAAGCCCCTTCATCCTTGTTAGTTCGTCAGGGATGACACCAGAGAACATGTTTGACCGTAGCCGTAGTAACGCCAAGTCCGGTAACTTTGACCTGATCCATGTGGGTATGCTTCCAGAAAATTTATTGTGTGCGAGATCTAGGAACTTTAGCTCTTTACACCTTTGAAGAAACGATGGGAATTCCCCCGAAAGATTGTTGGTGTTCACGTTAAGCATGGTGATATTTGAATTTCTGGGTGCACCAGGGCAATTGGGTAATGTCCCATTAAGTTGATTCTGTGATAGGTCCAGAAGCTTCAATTGTTGCAACTCAAACAGGGAGCACGGAATGGTCCCAGAAAAGGAGTTATTGAAGAGCATAAGATTTTCTAGCGCTGGTGCACCAATATCTGATGGCAATACGCCCGACAGGTTGTTCCCAGCGAGGGACAAGTAGGCTAGGTTTTTTGGGAGTGTAGGAATCGGGCCAACAAGCTGGTTTGAACTGATATCCAGTATAATAGCTTCCAAACGACCAAACAGAAAATATGTTGGAAGACGGCCAAAAATCTTATTTTTCGATAAATCCAATACTTCAGCATCTGACATTTTTATCCAAAACTGATAAGGAATAGAATCATGTATACCTGTGTTCGAAATATCAAGAACGTCGAGTGTTGGCTGCATAATCCATGAAGGAAATTGGGGGCCTAGGGTGCAAGATCTAAAGCCTGCTTCAAATAATTGGAATGGAGGGTTCCATGTGTTGTTGACCAACATAGTTAAGGAATTATCGGAGATCCACAGTGTATGTAGGCTAGTCAGATTCATGAAATGGTATTGAGTGATCATACCATGTAGGTTGTTTGAGTCTAACCACAAGTCCGTCAATTTTTTTAATCCCCCTATACCAACTGGTATCTCTCCCGATATTTTATTGTTACTGAGCATAATTCTTGTCAAACTGCTGAATTGCTCTATCCGAGCTGGAATGCTCCCTGTCAAATTGTTGTAGTGCAAGTACAGCTCTTGTAACTCATCCGCTGGCAATCTATGGAATAGATCTCCTATGTTCCCGCTGATGAAGTTTTGCCCTAAGCGGAGCAATTGCAGTTTCTTGAGTTTCTTGAAGGTGGATGGCACAACACCAGTGAAGTTGTTATTTTGAAGGGACAAATATTGAATGGAGGTCAAGTTTCCCACCGCGGCAGGGATAACACCCTGGATTCCGCAGCTATCCATGGAAAGACTTGGAGAGCAGGTAGATCCCAAGCCAAGTACTTGGGTCCAAAGGACGAGTTAAAGGAGTTGGTATTAAGGCTGAGGGACTTTAGGGATGTGAGGTTGGAACGGAATGGAAGAGGCATAGTGTTCCGAAGCCCACAAGAGTCTAGCACAAGGTCTACCAGGGAGGGTAGCATGTTGACAGCATGAGCCCAGTCGAGGGCAGCACTAAGGTCCACGTAGGACATGTCGAGGTATTGTAGCTTCCGCAGGTTCGACACCCATGCGAGATCACGCGAGTAACAGCCCTCCAATTGAAGCTCAAGCCTGATAAGATTGGACAGGTTTCCGAGGCGGGGAGGGATTCGCCCGCTGAAATTTGAGTTGGAGAGGTCGAGCTGCGTCAGGCTCTCGAGGCCACCGATGA